>HG992162.1:9347090-9947090 GCA_905220505.1 Laothoe populi
TGCTGTTTTGGGACTATAAATTATATTTAAAAAATAGCACGCTTTAATAGCTAGCCGAACTAAAAAGTAGATAATAATATTAAGTTCATGGCGAAAAATTATAATTTAAAAAAACTAAAAAATATCACGTTTTAAGGTGTCGTCAAATATGATTCCAAGATCTTTGAATCTAATAAATTCATTGGCGCCCCGATTCACGAAGAAAGGATGTATGGCGTCAGGACCAGACCCTTAGACGAGTCAAAATTTTTAGTAAAAATATCGATATATCGATATTTTTTTCGGATATATCAAACTCCGATATTGATATATTTAAAAATATCGATATATCAAACTCCGATATTGATATATTTAAACATATCGATATATCGGAAATCCGATATTTTAAAAAATATCAACATCCCTATTATATGTCAAATTTAGTTTCAAATACACTCGAGAGGGGCGCTTCAAATAACTCAAAAAAATAGCTGTCATTTTGTATTAGATATACTGTCCATATAATATACGTCAGTGCACTTATTTCAACGATGCAGGTAAACATCGCGAGGAAAGTCACACGCTCCAAATTTTCACATCTAAATTTATGGTTTAATATTTTAATATTGCGCCACAGGGGCGTTATACAGCGCCGCAAAAATGCGTCTTCTTCATCATATATCTGCATAAAGAGCACCTTTTCCAACCAGAAGAATTGAATCTTTGCATATAGTGACATGTCAAGAACAGCTAAAGTGACTTTCTTTAAAACACTCATATTGGCAATTATATCAATTCTTCCTGAAGGTGGATGCTTGATGAAAATCTTATATCGTACGTAAGAAAAATAGTCGCGTGATCAAATTAGATTTGGTAGTGACGGTAACAGAATAATTATTATTATAATGTTGTTAAGCTGACTTACCAGGTGTTGGCAACCCAACATTACAATTTTGGTTTTTATATTTTTACTAGCTGTTGCTCGCGGCTCCGCCCGCGTGGAGGTCATGTTTGAGACAAAAAGTATACACTACAGAATACCAATTTTCATGCAACTTCAAAAATGAAGGATTTTCATACAAACTTTCTTACCCTATTTAACCCCCTTAGGGGTGGAATTTCCAAAAACCCTGAAATATATATTTTTTATTTTTGACTAAAAGGCCAAATACTAATTTTCATAAACTTAACTTCAAAAATGACGGATTTTCATACAAACTATCATCCCCTATTTAACCCCCTTAGGGGTGGTATTTCCAAAAACCCTTCCTTAGTGGATGCCTACGTCATAAAAGGTACCTACTGTCAAAATTTCAAGTCTCTAACCCCAGCCGTTTTGGCTGTGCGTTGATCGATCAGTCAGTCAGTCAGTCAGTCAGTTTCTTCTTTTATATATACAGACTAGCTGTTGCTCGCGGCTCCGCCCGCGTGGAGGTCATGTTTGGGAGAAAAAGTATACAACACAAAATACCAATATTCATGGGTTTAACTTAAATGACGGATTTTCATACAAACTTTCATTCCCTATTTTACCCCCTTAGGGGCGGAATTTCCAAAAATCCTGAAACATATATTTTTTATTTTTAACTAAAATGCCAAATACTAATTTTCATGAATTTAACTTCAAAAATGGCGGATTTTCATACAAACTTTCATCCCCTATTTTACCCCCTTAGGGGTGGTATTTCCAAAAACCCTTCCTTAGTGGATGCCTACGTCATAAAAGGTACCTACTGTCAAAATTTCAAGTCTCTAACCCCAGCCGTTTTGGCTGTGCGTTGATCGATCAGTCAGTCAGTCAGTCAGCTTCTTCTTTTATATATACAGACTAAAAATAATTTAAAAGAAAAGGTTAAATTACAAATACATTCCCTTAGTCAAAATTACTCAATTGCAGTAAACTGCCATATACTGGACAAAATAACCTCTACATTGCCACAGAGGAAATTTAACCTAAATAACTTAAATTTGCCATCAAATATTACATTGGCTGACAAAAGGTTCAATGAACCCAGCAACATACATATTCTATTAGGTGCTAATGTTGTATTCCAGGTGCTGATGCCATCTGAGCCTCTAGTTGATCTACAGCCCAGCTATGAACGAGACTGCAACAGCATCACCAGCGCTCCAACATTATTAAACACCAGTTTGGTTATGTCATTGCAGGCAATATTCAAACATTACACACTCATCCAGTCATTACATCATTTTGCAATACATGTGATTCTGATCTCAATCAATTACTTACAAAATTCTGGGAGTCTGAGAGTATTACAGAAGTTTTTACAGAGACACATTCTGAACATGAC
Organism: Laothoe populi; assembly: GCA_905220505.1. Lineage (NCBI taxonomy): Eukaryota > Metazoa > Arthropoda > Insecta > Lepidoptera > Sphingidae > Laothoe > Laothoe populi. The sequence continues at coordinate 9,349,382 of HG992162.1, forward strand.
TTGTGTGAACAAGTTTTTAGTGAAAATGTGCAGCTAGACACCCAAAACAAACAATTACAGGTTGTCTTGCCCCTTAAGCTACCATTACATTCTATTAATCAAAATTTAGGCGATTCATTACATTTGGCTTTAAAAAGGTTATATAACCTAGAAGCTAGACTGACAAAGGAGCCTAACCTATACATACTATACAAGAAATTTATTCATGAATATTAAAAATTAGGTTACGGTACAGTCATTGATATCAGTCAATACAATTTAACAACTGATCCAGTGTACTTCCTACCTCATCACCCAGTGCTTAGATTAGACAAAAAGACAACTAAGTGCAGGGTTGTATTTGATACCCTGATGCGGTTGGCGGCGCGAAATATCGCGCTGCTACTGTAAATTGTGGGGGGCATCTAGCCCAAGAAGAGACGGGCCGTAAAGGTACGGCACAGGGATGGTTCCGGCAGCAATCCAGGGTAAACTCAGGATCCCCCGGGATTGTCCCACATGTGCTGCAGAAGGCTACCGCGGGGTTTTTAGTCGGTACACCGGCGTAGGAAAATTGATTAGGGTCTCGATCTAGTAGTCCTTCGGGCGAACTGGGTCGGAAGGTCGGTGAGTCTGGCATAACCATCTCTCCTCCCCCGAGGACCAGAAGGTATCCGTAAGATGGATTTTCCCCGCGGGAAAAAAAAAAAAGGGTTGTATTTGATGGGTCAATGAAGACCAATAAAAAAACTTCATTAAATAATTTACTTCTTAATGGACCTGTAGTACAAAAAGAACTAGTAGATGTTTTGTTATTATTCAGAGTAGATGAGTTTTTCTTTATAACAGACATTAAAAATATGTTTCGAAATATTTCATTACATCCAGAGTACAGATCTTTACAAAATATTTTATGGCGGGATACCCCAAATGAAAGTGTTAAATGTATTCAACTAAACACTGTTACATATGGGTTAAAAAGTTCATCTTACTTGGCAACAAGATGTTTTAAATTATTGGCTGATCTATACAATGATGAATTTCCCATTGCTGCTTTTATTATTAACAATTCAATATATGTGGATGACATACTTTATTCAGATACATCCTCAGATAAATTAATAGAAGCCAAACGTCAATTATGTAGTTTATTGAGTTTAGGCAGTTTTCAATTTCATAAATGGGTTTCAAAATCAGCAGAATTATTACATTATATTCCAAAAAACCAACAACATTTTGATGATGTTGACTTGGAGAAAAATAACTTTTCATTAAAAACGTTAGGAATGAATTACAATACACAATCAGATTCATTTATTGTTTCTAGTCCTAAGGCCATGGACAGCATGCCCCAGTCGAAGCGTGAAATTCTTAGCTTCATAAGTAAATTTTATGACCCGCTTGGTCTAGCTGGCCATATTGTGGTCGGTGCAAAGGTTATTATGCAACGGCTGTGGCTTGCTAAACTGGACTGGGATTCATTGCCTGACAGAGAACTTTTTCAGTTATGGCATGAGTTTTATAATAGCTTGCTTTCAATGAAACCTATACACATAAACCGGTACATAGGTTTACAAAATTTACGGCTTGCACAAATTATAGGGTTTGCAGATGCATCAGGCACTACTGCTTATGGGTGTTGCATTTATTTAAGGACAGTGGATTCATCATACAATATTAAGATTTCTCTGCTTTGTTCTAAGTCACGAATAAATCTCATTGCTCAAAGTCTGTCTGTTCCAAGGCTTGAACTCAACGCTGCTCTATTGCTTGCCAAACTTGCTAAGAGAGTTCATGACACTATGTCTGTTAAATTGGACATACATGATGTCATTCTCTATTCAGACTCACAAATCGCACTTGCCTGGCTTAAAACTAATATAAACACACTTAAGGCGTATGTTGCTAACCGTGTTAAGGTCATATCACAGCTTACAAAGTCATACACTTGGTCATATGTTAGCTCTATGGAGAACCCTGCCGATTGCCCTAGGAGAGGAGTCATGCCAGACAATCTAGTAGATCATCAGCTGTGGTGGAACGGACCACCATTTCTTAAGTCACGTGAGTACAAACCAGAATTAAATCTTATTCTTCCACAAAACTTACCTGAGGTCAGGGACAGCTCAGTATGTTTAAGTGCAATGCTTTGCACATCCAAGGAAATACAAACCTTGTGTCTCGACTTTCTTGATAAATTTTCTAATATCAATACAATGCAGAGAGTATTAGCATACATTTTACGCTTTTGTCAGAATGCAAAGAATAAGGTAAATAAAAATAAACTTAATTATGTAACAAGTCAAGAACTTGAATGTTCAATGTCATTAATTGTAAAACATGAACAGCAAAAATATTTGTTAAATGACATTCATGCTTTAAAATGTGGCAAAACTATATGTAAAGGTAATTTAAAACCCCTGTGTCCTTTCATTGATGTAAATGGCTTAGTTCGTGTTGGTGGTCGCTTACAAAATGCTTGCATTACCTATTCACAAAAACATCCAATAATTTTGCCACGTGACTCACGAGTGACTAATTTAGTCATTTTAAGTGAACATCTAAAAAACTTCCATGCAGGTCCTAAGCTTGTTTTGTCAACTATAAAGCAAAAATATTGGATTGTACACGCACTAAGGCAAGTCAAAAAAGTTTTGCATAAATGTATAATTTGTTTTAGATTAAAAGCAGAAGCATCCAAACAGTTAATGGGTTCTTTACCCCATGATAGGTTCAATGCATGTCGTCCTTCGGTCAAAAGGTCGGTTTGGATTATGCAGGGCCTATTCCACTTAAGTTGGCTAGAATTAGAAAGCCAATAATTTCAAAAGGTTATGTATGTATATTTGTATGTTTCGTAACCAAAGCCATACATGTAGAACTAGCATCTGATTTGAAAACTGAAACATTTATTGCATGCTTGAATAGGTTTATATCCCGAAGAGGACTGCCTACAGATATTTACAGCGATAATGCTTCAACTTTTAAATGTGCTAGAAGTCAATTGGACGAGATGTACCAATTACAAAGTTCAGCCATTCATCAAAGACAAGTTTGCCAGTTTTACAGCTGAAAAGAGAATAAATTTCCATTTCTTACCCTGCTACTCTCCTGTCTTTGCTGGATTAGCTGAAGCTGGTGTTAAAAGTATAAAATACCACCTAAAAATAATTTTGTTAAAATCTATTCTTAATTATGAAGAATTATGTACAGTTTTATGTCAAGTTGAGGCTATTTTAAATAGTAGACCTCTCATGCCATTGTCAAATGATATTACAGACTACTCTTGTGTCACTCCAGGTCATTTTTTGATAGGTACAGCTTTAAATTCATATCCAGATTCTAATGTCAATGTAATTACTAGATCACAATTTTGGAAAATCTGTAATGACATGAAAGTATCATTTTGGAAAATTTGGAGTAAACACTATTTAAATTTGTTACAGTCACGTCCCAAGTGGCAAGACCCACATACCAACGTTAATATAGGGTCGCTCGTAATATTAAGAGCTGATAATTTGGCACCTTTATATTGGCCTTTAGCTAGGGTAATTAATATTTATCCAGGTAAAGATGGAAAAGTCAGAGTAGTCGAAGTTAAAACTTCAAATGGCCATACACACAGAAGGGCTGTGATGAAAATATGTGTATTATGTGTGTTTCTAAAACACACAGCGTTAAGATGAAGAAGCTGTTGTAAACTTGCCTTTAAATTAGTAGCTATGGTTCTAACTCACCAATATGTCCACGGTTTTATACTTATCTCTCTCTCTCTCTCACCAGCGGGCGTCCTTCTCTAGCAAGAAGGAAGCTTGTCAACTAGTTGTCAATGTCATATAGCGTTTGTAAATTTTGCCGGTAAAACATCGCAAAATTTGTTCAAAGTTAAAAAAGTGATAAATTACAATATCTATAGTATTGATATTAATTAATTTATTGTGTTGAACAATCACACAGGGTCTATTTTGTGTATACTTAATAGTAATTTGTGTAAAATAATTCATGACGTGATTGGCGTGAGTATAGGTGGGCAAACCACGAAAGTTGATACTTCGGAGGAAGATCAGCTCTCGAATAAGGTGAGTTCTTACTGTTCTTCGCCTCTTCATCTTCGGAAAATGAAGAGGGCATATCATCACTTCCACCCAACAAAAGACGTAACGTCCCACAGGTCCAAACATGTTTCGATCCACGGGTAAAACGACTAGTGGGAAACATATCTCATTATATATCTATATACATAAGTATATATTGATATATATTAACTTACAACCTGTGCCTCAGATAACGAATGAACCTTAAAATATTAGTATATAATAATATCCGAAGTGCATCAACATCTTATTATATTCTTGACATTTCGTAAAAAATCATCAAACAAACTCTTCTGGGCGAACTTGGTACAGATTTTGATGAAAACACATTAGTACCTACGGCAAGTTGACGAGAAAAAGGTGGCAGAGTTAAAAAATCGTTAAAGATTTGACACCATTTTTGAAAGTTGTTGGGTTTTAGTACACCTTACAAACTAGCATCGCCACTCCTGGCTTTGTAAAGCATAGAATTAATGTAGAGTTATATTACTATAATAAATACAAAGATTACTTTGCTGCAACTGAGCAACTGTAAACAGGTTTAACTAATAATATTTTGCAACAGAGACAGAGAATTGCTTGATTGGACATCAGCTAACCCTGATGGTTTAAATTGTAACTCATTATTTGCTAAAATTACTAGTACATTTGGCCCAGGCTCACTATCATATAAAGCATCAGAGACAACCATACAGATGATATATGGGAAGTGGGTAGAATACATTGAGGTAAGACAAGAACATATTTTAAAAGAAATTGAAAGCACAAATGTATGTGCCATTGTTAACACAAAAGATACCCCCAAGTGTGGAATATCTCTGTAGTAGATGCCATGCAACCCATATTTGCTTCCCTAGGTGGCTCTCAGGTGTGGCCTAACACTCTTACATACATAACATCACAGACCACACAAAACTCAAAAGAAGATTAAAATTTAAAAATGTTGGCACATTCATAAAAGTTATAAAATAATAAATAACTCCTCTGACAAAAAAATTAAACAATGCTGACTCTTAAATAAAGACTTTCATAGGGGAAGGTCCTAAAGATCATGTTTTTGTGGAAAGATCAGGGTGCAACCTATTATACTCTGAAAGAACAATAAGTTGCATACCATTCTTACCTTCAGTATTAGACTGGTTGTATTAGACTGGTTATATGTTCAAAAGGTTTGCAACAAAGCAGATGACAGATAAAAAACATATATACATATACATATATGTTTCTAGTAAAAAAAAAAAAAAGTCTGATGGGGGACTGTGTCCCATTTCGACCTCTGGGGTCTCAACTCATATGTGTCAGAAAAACACTACAAACTAATCACACAGACAGATTTCTTACAGATACACAATTGGTTAGTGAAAAGAGATATTCATCATACCTTTTTTCATGTACTAAGAGTAGGGATACACCACAGATTCCTTATGGTAATTTACAAGCAGGCAGGCATACCAGTTGACAGCCTTACCGTTTGGCCTATCATCAGCTCCCAAAAGGTTTGCCACCGTAACTAGTTGGATCGCGGAGATCATATAAGCACAAGTTTTCCAGATTTGAATATATCTGGATGTCCTTTTTCTGGTCAATCTGAAAGGACTATACTTGTTTTCTCAGGTTGCGGAAACGCTGAGAACATTGGAAACCTTGGGATGGCATATAAATTATCAGAAATTTACCCTAGAACCCTCTCGGGAAGTCAAATACCTTGCTTTTGTATGGAACACCCAACAAAACAAAGTGAAACTTTCATTTAAGAAAGTAATAATAATTGTTGTCCAGATCTTGCACATGGAAACAGTTTTGTAGAGAGAAGCTCAGAGTTAATTAGGTTTTCTGAATGTTGCAAACTAAGCTATTCACAGGGGCGGTTTGCATTCGACTGCACGGTCACAGCATGCAATTGCTTCTAAAACAGTTCAATCAAAGCTGACCAAGGGAAAGAAAAAATCTCCCTCTAACATGTCAACAAGATCTGAATTGGTGGTTAGAGGCTGTAGATTACAATGCAACACTAATAGTCAAAAAGAGCATAACTCACTTTTGACCTCCAATGCAGCAGATACAGAAAGGGAGCTGTATCTAACTTAAACAACACCTACTTGTTCAGGGTGTTGTATCAGGGAGGTGAGCTCCATACAAAAAATTATGGCATACAAAAAAAAAAAAAACAAATGCTGTATTTGCTGCAATAAACAGTCAGCGGATGGCTGTAAGAGGAGCTCATATATAAATTTTTCATAAGTTCTTTTAAAAGACTAGATGAACAAAGATATTTTTATTATGATTTGATTGATAATTCAGTCTGACAACCCAACCCTTATTGCCTACATCAGAATGAGGGAGGGACACATTCCCTTTCATTTCTAAAATTAACCACTGGACTTTTAGAAATATCAGAAAACTAACAGATAATTCTGTCAGCCACTCACCTCCCGGAGAGGTTAACCGTTATTGCGGATCGCCTGTCGAGGGGCCGCAAAATCCCACAGTGGCATCTTCTGCCCCAAGCCACGGAGGCTATTTTCCAAAGGTGGGGCGTCCCAGTAGGATTGTTCAAATCAAACCTAAAGGCGGTCGTACTAATGTTCGTTAGATTCCTAAGATTGCTTCCACAAGTTTTTGCGGAGCCATCAGCCGTCAATGGGACTATCAGCTGGGCTGGGCATTTTCCCCACCCAACTTAATACCAAGAGTACTAACTCACTTAAACAGTTTAAAAGGTGTATACATCTTAATAGCACCAGATTAGACCAAATTTTATTTGGCTAGCCAATCTGCGAGCGTTAGAGCCATAGCAGAACCACTCCCCATAAAGAACCTACGGAAGGTATAGATCACACAGTAATCCACAAAGGATCATGATGATGACATAGGGATCTGCCCTACTCAGGTGAACAAACTGACTCTCCTTGCATGCATGAAAATGGGGGGGGGGGCTGAACAGGTTACCCAGTGGTCTATAGAGGAACAAAACTTATTAAAAGTAGTTGGCGGAAATCTATCTTAATCACATAATATATAATGTACTAATTACACGTTGTTTAGTGTGGCAATATTAACTATCATAACTATTATATTAAATATCACACCAAAAAGACCAAAAAAGTTGGAATTTTTTTGGCATATTTATTTCTAGAGGGAAAATTATGGCTTATAAGGCCATACTCTTGCATAAATTTGCTATGGCCATGATTGCACACCATCAGGAGTCGAGATTACAAAAGATTTGTTCATCTATCGATTACTTAAAGCTACCTCACTTGCCAAGCCGGTACCATAAAAAATGGTTAATTTGGGATACAACATTTTTATATCTTAGCATATGCAGAATTACTTGAACATTGCCTCACATCTGGCTACATGTTGTGGAATAATGAATTCTATGTACAAGTGGATGGAGTAGCTATGGGCTCGCCTGTGTCTCCAGTAGTCGCTGATATTTTCATGGAGGACTTCGAGGAGGCAGCCCTAAGCACTGCCCCCTTTCCACCACAATTTTACAAACGGTACGTAGATGACACTTTCACAGTTTTACCATCAGACAAAGTGACTGCATTTTTAGAACATTGTAAAGGTTGGCTCTGGCGGAGGATTGAAACACAACGAAGTCTAGTTACATACTATTGGAACGAAGTTCCTTACGGCAGGCTTGGAGGGGATAGGGATTTTGCTGCGCGACCGAACTGAAAAATATGTGATAGTAAAACCGTAAGAAAAAATCCGTGGAAAAAAGTGCGTGGAATAAAACCGTTAAATGAGACGTGCTCAGGCGCGACAGTCGCATACACAATTAGTTCCTTACGGCAGGCTTGGAGGGGATAGGGATTTTGCTGCGCGACAATAGTGACGTGCAGTTAGAGTAGCAAGTAGTGACGTCCAGTTAGAGTGGCAAGTAGTGACGTCCAGTTAGAGTGGCAAGTAGAGACTATCCCGCCCACACACCCGCCATTGTAACTCCTGTTTAGCCAGGATCAACAATGGCACGCATTTTTTGACACCGAGTAATGAAACTCGGCGAGTCTCTGGGAATGCTTAATAACTGTCTTTTATCCCGCAACGAAATTAATCAAATAGAAATATAGGGAGGAGTTGGAAATATAAATTGTCCACTTCCCTCCATAGCAAAGCGGGAGACAAACACTGAACTAAAAAGGTATTAACCTCCAATAAAGGGACATTTATGTCTGGAGAAGCCAGACGTAAAGCACCACGGAAGTTACGTAACGGGTCCTATCTTGCGAGCTGTTACGCTTGATTCCAATAATAGGTATGGCAAAATCGCCGGAAAGCACGGAAATGCCTCCCAGTCTCCACAAGGTCCATATAGTATACAACTCCAGATGTTATCTGCATACTGTCAAGCATAATGTTGCGCTCATTTTGCCAGAGACTACACTCCCAAAGAACATGATGCGCGGACTGTTCGTACTCACAGTTTGGTGTAGAACATGGGCACGCAGGCGAATCAACCAAATTAAATGAGAATAGTTTGCTCTTAAAATTGCCATGACCGGTGAGAAATTGTGAAACACAGTGATCAATTTCTAGCCAAGTTTTTGTTAGACGATCGCGAACCAAAGGAAAATACTGATATAAATGCCGCCCTTTCATTGAATTATCCCATCGACATTGCCACTCGTTTAGCAGTTCGTTGCATATTTCGGAACGCTGTTTAAAAAGTCTACCGATTCTCGAGAGTTCGCGCGACGTAAGAAAGTTTTTGTCCATATCCTCTCTCGTGGAGTAATACATAGCGGCGCGACGCTGTGCCTCCAGATCGGCTGGAAGTACACCCGCAAGGACAGGTAAAGCTTCAGTACTAACGGTTCTATACGCCTTACACAAGAATATCAACGCCAAACGTTGACTCTGGAGCAATTTTCTTCGCACAGCACCGATAGTAGCCCTATCAGCCCATACAGGTGATCCATAGCAAATACTGCTCAAGTAAGTAGCCCCATAGATGACTTTTAATGTGTTAAAAGATAATCCCCACGCTGAAGTGGATATCCTTGTCAAGACATAGAAATTGCGTTTCGACTTTTCCCCGACGGATTTTATATGCTTTAAGAACGAAAAGTTTCTCTCCAAAACTAGCCCTAGGTAACAGACCGATTCTTTGCGTTTTATATAAATATTATTGAATTTAATTCGCGGCGGTGTTTTAAGAATGCCCTTTAAAAGTAGTTGGTAAGTTTTATGAGGTGCAAACGTCAGACGATTTCTTTCACCCCAATCAAAAATTAACTTTAAACACGCGCTGGCCAAATTTTCTATTCCCGATCTACTATTCGACTGAACAAGCAAGAGCCCGTCATCAGCATAGCCGTTTAAGGAGCAACCTTGAGGTAAAGGGAGTGCGAAAAAGTCGTCGAAGCCTAAATTCCACAAGTACGGACCGACTACTGAGCCTTGTGGACAACCCATCGTAAGAGCTTTCGACGCTTCGTGGTGAACAAGTTTTAATTTGGTTGTGCCTAGACAAAAATATGAATAAATAAGTGTATATATATTTTAGGACAACCTCGGATTTTCAGCTTAAGTAGTAGCATTGGCCACCACACATTATCGAAAGCACCGGATATGTTCAAGAATATACCTAAGACGTATTTGCTATTCGAGTTGCTAACAGTTCTTCTAACGGATAAAGCGGCGTCAACAGTAGATTTCCCTACAGTAAAACCGAATTGCTTCTCATTGTAAACAATTGTGAGTAATTGGTTGAAATAAACTTAAAATAAAGCATTATTTCCGATTGCTGGTAGTTTGTCAACATATACATTTATGATATGATATGCATATAATTATTAGGTTTATATCTCGGCAATAATTTAAAACTAATTTACATATTTATTGGATATGACTTGGCTTTGTTTTGGTTTATAACAGTCCATCGTTTGACTAGAAATGGCGCGACCCCCACCATTTGTTTGTAATGTCAAAGGTATTAAATTCGGTGCATTTGTCAGAGCAGGCAGTTGGCTCTGAGCCGCACAGCAAAAGAGTAGTGTAATAGAATAATACAGTTACCTATTCAAGTGTAATTAGTGCTATACTTATATATTTACAATTACAATAAAAGATATAAGAAGTATTCGAGAGTGGTTTTACTTCAGTTCAGAAGCGGGATAGTGCACGTCTACGAAAATGGACAACACACGTAGTGAAAACTCGCCACCCTCACCAACGTTATCTCCGGTGTTGGGCCGACAGAAACGTCGTCGCCTTACAACACCAGTACGAAGTGATACACGCTGCAGTCGTAGCCCAAGCTTACATCGACGAAGTCGGGCGCGCTCTAATCGTAGTCGCAGGTCAAGGTCAAAAATTCGCAGACGAAACAGGGACCAACAAAGCAGAACGCGTTTTAGTCGTAGCCCGAGGTCACGATCAAGACATCAAAGTCAGAATTCGCGGGCAAGGCAAAGCAGTCGCAGCTGGGATAAACAAAACACAGCTCATTCCAGTTGCCACCGAGGATCGCGCTCCCCGAGCAGGAACGTCGGTACACGTGAGTCTGATTTATTTTCTAAATTTACTGAATTCCTTGATATTGTCGCAAACAGGGGACAAGAAAAATTAAACAATTTTAATGTAGTCCCTGAGTTCGACCCCTCTTCTAAAAATCAAAATATTTTAAATTGGATTCACAAAGTTAATGAAATTGCTAGTTTATATGGTTGGTCAGATAGGCAGATCATTCACAACACCATACCTAAATTAGTCGGTAATGCAAAGAAATGGTATGAGGGTCTGTCTACTATCAAATATAATTGGAGTGAATGGCAGGAAAAACTTACAGCAGCTTTTCCTGCCGACGAAAATTACGGTCAAATGCTTACAGATATGCTGGATAGGCGGGCTAAATTTGGGGAATCCTTAGAGGATTACTATTATGAAAAAATCTCGTTGCTGAATAGGTGTAAGATTGAAGGGAAACGAGCAGTAGAATGTATAATATTTGGCATAGACGATAGGTCCATAAGACTAGGAGCAGAAGCTGCTCAATTTAAAGACCCTGATAAGCTCTTAGCATATTTACGGAATGCAAAAAGTATAGTTAGGCGAAATTATCCCCAAAAATCATTTACTAAGAAATTTCCCAGTAAAGACTTTAAAACACACGTAAACAATAGAGTAAATAACATTAGGTGTTATAATTGTAAAGATGAGGGTCATGTGATGAACAAATGTCCTAAACCGTTAAAAAAATGTACAACTTGTTCCATAATAGGACATGAATCTAATGAGTGTTATCGTAAGAAGGAAGAGATAAAATCGGTTTTAGAGATTTCCATTGCCAAATCACAGCCTAATGATAAATATGTGCAATCCGTTAAAGTTAACGGTCGTGAAAAACTTTGTTATATAGATTTTGGCAGTGAATGTACTCTTATTAGACATAGCAATGCATTAGAATTATTTATGACATGGGATAGGTCAAACTTAGTAGCTATGAGAGGATTTGGTGGAGCAGTAGTTCATGCGATTGGTAGTTGCTTAGTTAGCCTAGAAATTCAAAATGTTACTGTACAATTAAACATAATTATAGTTCCTGATCATATTTTAAAATACCCTTTGTTAATTGGTCAGTCGTTCACTGAAGCTCAAGGAGTTAAGGTTATTAAAACAGACGATGAACTTATAATTTGTCGTGAAAATAAAGAGGGTTTTAATTTAGTAAAACTTTTTGCGAATGAATGTTGCTCCATCAAACCCGGAAGTTCCTATATAGAGGTCTATTCATCACTAGATGTAACTGGACCAATATTAGTTTTTGAAAGCTTTAGATCTATTCCTAACCACGAACATACCATAGATGGGGGTGTGTATTCCATCGATAAGGGTAAGGGTATATTGTTGGTTGATAATATTTCTTCGAATGTTGTTCGTTACAATAAAGATCAGTTAGTAGCTCGAGGTCAAGTTTTGCAAGTGAAGTTACCACAATATTCCACAGTAAATAAAATTGAAATTAATACTTTACATTCTTTTAAATTAAATGATTTGTGCTTTGACGACAGTCTAAATGCAGATGAGAAATTAGAACTATTAAATGTAATTAATTGTTATAGATCATGTTTTGCTACTAAAATGACAGAGTTAGGTTGCACCAATATAGAAAAAATGAACATTGATTTATTAGACCCGCAACCGGTAGTTTATAGGCCTTATAGGTTGTCACATAGAGAAAAGCAGGAGGTTAGGTGTATGACCAATGAGTTACTGCAGTGTGGTATTATAAGTGAATCTTGTTCACCTTTTGCAAGTCCAATAATATTGGTACAAAAAAAGAACGGCGAGAAACGTCTTTGCATAGACTATCGAGCCTTAAACCGAAAAACTATCAAACAACATTACCCTTTGCCTAGATTAGAAGACCAAATGGATAGGTTAGCGGGGTTTAAACTTTATACAACTTTAGATCTTGCGTCCGGATATTACCAAATAGAAATATCTGAACGTGACAAAGAGAAAACTGCGTTTGTAACACCTGAGGGACAGTTTGAATTTAACCGGATGCCGTTCGGTTTAACGAACGCTCCGGCAGTATTCCAGCGGACAATCAATAAGGTACTTGATAGTTTGAGATTTGATACAGTAGTGGTATACATGGATGATATTTTAATCCCTTCAGTCTCCTTTAAGGATGGTTTAGCTAAACTACAATTGGTCTTTGATAAAATCCGTAGTGCAGGGTTAACTCTGAATCTATCTAAGTGTAAATTTTTCCTCACAAATATCGAATTCCTTGGTTTTGAGGTATCCGGGAATGGAATTAGACCTGGTCAAGCAAAAATAGCGGCTGTAGATAAGTTTCCTACTCCCAAAGATGTCCATAATGTAAGACAGTTCTTGGGCTTAGCTAGTTTTTTTAGGCGATTTATTAAAGATTTTGCGTTAATTGCGCGACCGTTGACTCAATTGCTTAAGAAAAATACTCCGTGGGCATGGAACAAAGAGCAAGAAAGTGCGTTTTTTCAATTAAAAGCTAAACTAGTATCTCGACCGGTTCTAACTTTATATGATCCTAATGCCATAACAGAATTGCATACGGATGCGAGTAAGCATGGGGTAGGTGGTATGGTTTTACAAAAACAAAACGATAATAGTATGAAGCCGGTCGCTTATTTCAGTAGACGTACTTCACCAGAAGAGCAGCACTTTTCATCATATGAATTAGAGACCCTAGCAGTAGTAAATAGTTTAACAAAATTTAGATCCTACCTTATCGGTATGGAGTTCACAATAGTAACAGATTGCAATTCTTTACGGGCTACTTTTACAAAAAGGGATATGATTCCCCGTGTTGCTCGCTGGTGGAGTATGATTCAGGAATTTGATTTCAACATTATATATAAACCCGGGACCTCCATGAGTCATGTAGACGCGTTAAGTCGAAACCCCGTACAAGATAATGCTCTAAGTACCAAACCAGTAGATTTAGAAGTCTTAGATTGGCTAGCAACAGTACAAATGAGTGACGACGAAACACAAAGAATTAAACGTATTCTAGATGATAATGAATCTGATACTATTAAATACATGAAACAAAATTTTGCATTAAAACGAGGTTTAGTTTATAAAATAACTGATGAAGGACATAAGTGGTATGTGCCAAAAGGTGTTCGATGGCAAGTGTTACGGTCGTGTCACGACGACATTGGTCATTTTTCGTATGAAAAGACTCTTGACAAAATTAAAGCAAACTATTGGTTTCCAAAGATCAATAAAATAGTAAAAAAATATTGCCAGGCTTGTATTCAATGCGCTCATGGGAAGATACCTGGGGGAAAGAAGTCAGGATTTTTACATCCGATCCCGAAAGTGTCCGAACCATTTCACACCTTACATGTCGATCATCTTGGTCCTTTTAATCAGAGTAAGAAACGAAATAAATACATTTTAGGCATTATAGACTCATTCACTAAATTTATAATCTTAAAACCAGTTAAAAACACAAAAACGAACACTACTATTTCCGTTTTCAAAGAATACTTTAGTTTATTTGGTATTCCCACTAGACTTATATCGGATAGAGGTACATCGTTTACGAGCTCCAAATTTAAAGAATTTTTAGCAGAAAAAAGTATTAAACACGTCTTAAATGCTGTAGCTACTCCTCGGGCAAATGGCCAAATAGAACGCTATAACAGAACGGTATTAGATTCATTGACATCTATGATTCACGGCAAAGATGAAGGATTGTGGGATGAATTCTTAATGCAAGTACAATGGGGGCTTAATAATACAATTAATAAAGCAGTAGGTAAAACCCCAGCACAATTGTTGTTCGGACTACGGTTAAGAGGATCAGCCGAAAGTGGCTTGGTTATGGCAATTCCAGAGTGTGATGATAGCATCACAGATTCAGTAGAAAATATTCGAAACGAAGCCTTAACCAAAATAAATTCTACCCAAGAAAAACAAAAACATATATTCGATAAATCAAGAATTCCTCCGCATCAATTTACTGTAGGTCAATTAGTACGGGTTGAAAGAGAAGTAGGTGAAAAGGGTAAAAGTAAAAAGCTGGTGGCCAAATGTTTGGGTCCTTATCGTGTTACTAAAATATTACCGAATGATCGGTATGAGGTGGAGGATACACCAATTACTAAGAAAAAAGGTAAACAGAAATATGTGGGTGTATTTCCGGTTGATAAAATTCATCCTTGGTTAGTTTACCAATCTGTGGATGAAATAGAGGATATTGATGATGATTCAATCAATGTAGTGTCGTGAGTATCTAGCAATAGATCGATTGTCGCTAGTTTAGTTCGATTAATTTAGTGAGAATAGTTCAATATTATTTTTCTACTTTTAACAGTATGGTAGGAGGACACATTAGTGTTTTAGTATGGTAGGAAGACACATTAGTGTTTTAGTATGGTAGGAAAACACATTAGTGTTTTAGTATGGTAGGAAGACACATTAGTGTTTTAGTATGGTAGTATGGTAGGAAGACACATTAGTGTTTTAGTATGGTAGTATGGTAGGAAGACACATTAGTGTTATAGTATGGTAGTATGGTAGGAAGACACATTAGTGTTTTAGTATGGTAGTATGGTAGACAAACACGTTTGGTGTTTTAATATGGCAGCAAGGCAAGAAGACACTGTGGTGTTTTAGTACGGCGGCAAGGCAAGAAGACACTGTGGTGTCTTAGTATGGCAGCAAGGCAAGAAGATACCTTGGTGAGTTAGTATGTTGTGAATATTTTTTTTTTGGATTTTCAGTTTTGTGATTAATTTATATGAGAAGCGCTGATCACATCACTCTTCAAATTTCTACAATTTGTTCAATGTTTCCTTATTTATGTACGTAACAAGTGTTCATTATGATAATTGGGTCAGGCATCTATGCAATAATAAAGTGCATATTATATAATTGCATATCGCTTGTGATTAAATTGTGTATAAATATTTGAATTGTATGAAAATTGATTTGCTAATGATAAAGTGAATGAAAAAAAAATATTTAAATAGTTGTTTGTCGCCGATTTTTTTGACGAATATTGTACTTTTAATAGTATTGTATTGTATCGCGAGGACGCGACATTTCGGTCAGGATGGACGAATGTAAACAATTGTGAGTAATTGGTTGAAATAAACTTAAAATAAAGCATTATTTCCGATTGCTGGTAGTTTGTCAACATATACATTTATGATATGATATGCATATAATTATTAGGTTTATATCTCGGCAATAATTTAAAACTAATTTACATATTTATTGGATATGACTTGGCTTTGTTTTGGTTTATAACAGTCCATCGTTTGACTAGAAATGGCGCGACCCCCACCATTTGTTTGTAATGTCAAAGGTATTAAATTCGGTGCATTTGTCAGAGCAGGCAGTTGGCTCTGAGCCGCACAGCAAAAGAGTAGTGTAATAGAATAATACAGTTACCTATTCAAGTGTAATTAGTGCTATACTTATATATTTACAATTACAATAAAAGATATAAGAAGTATTCGAGAGTGGTTTTACTTCATCATGAAACTTTGGACCGCCCGGTAGTAGCCGAGGAACAATTAGTCGTTCAAGCAATTTACCTAAGGATGGTAATAACGTTATAGGCCGATAAGATTTAGGGTCGTCGGGTGGCTTGTCACCACTTTTTGGTATTATCCGAATAAAACCGCATCGCCAAATTCGAGGAAAAACACCTTCAGCACATCGATTAAAAACTATTAGAATAGAATCGCCCGCTGCTTTACACGCTTCCTTGATAATTTTATTAGATATTTTATCCTCACCGGAGGCTTTGTTCACAGGTAAAGATCTAACGATATCGATAAATTCTTCAAAAGACGGGAAATCCGACGAGGGGGTGTTCGGTGGTTCCGCGGCCCACATCCGTATTTGGTTATGATATTCGTTATCACGCGCTACTGTATCATCGGGTATTAGGGAGTTTAACAGGGATTCCGCTGTATCCTCTATACCAGTTGTATAGGTGTTGTCTATTTTAATATTCTGTATATAGGCCAGATTTATTGACCTATTTGCTTTGAATTCATGGTATAGAGGAGACCACGGACCTTCCTTATCCAATCGTTCTACAATTTTACGCAATAAAATACCTTTCGATTTATTCACCGCAGCTTTATAATGTGATCTGGCAACCTTGAGTGCGATAAAAGCAGCTGTAAATGCTTCTCCTGTAACACAGCGTTTTTTAAGTCGGTTAAACCTCCTACGAGCCCTGCGAAAGGTACGACGCAGGTGAAATAGATAGTTATTCCACCAATCACATCTACGAGTATTAGTAATGGAGCCCCGAACGATTGTGACGTCCGCACAGTATGTAAACGTGTCCGACATAATTTCGGCACACGTTTCAGCTGAGAGGTTATTGCGAGTGAAGTCCCCGACATGTTGAGCAAATAAAGCGCTAAATAAATTCCAATTGGCACTTTTAGATTTATATCTATAATTAAATTTGCTATAAATAGGACCCTGCGTTAATCTAGGCATGAACTCGTACACAATCAGGCGATGGACACTACACGACGCATCCGGAAGGACACGCCACCTATCTAGGTGAACGTCTCCACTAGAAAGTGTGACGTCAATAGAAGACTCGCCCGTAGGGCTGCAATATGTAGGTGGTGCATCGGGGGTATTATGTATAATAAGATTCATCTCTGCGATGAAATCTTCTACGTCACAACGCCTTTCGGTATCAGTAGAACGATATTTGCCATACCAAAGTATAGATGACGCATTAACGTCCGCGCCTATTATAACTTTCTGACCTACAAGAGACCGCAGAACATGACGAAGATGGTGTATGTGAGGACCGACCGATAGCACGGAGTTGAAACCTCTGCGACAGCACAGTGCGACGTCATAAGATTACGCACTGACGTGATGGTAAAATTGGAACTTGATACATAAATACCTGCTCGTGAACCGTTGTCTAGCTGAACCGTCCTACTACGTAAACGCGCGTGTTGGTATTGCTCTTGTACTAACACTATATCGAGCTTATATTCGCGAATTAACGTATCTAACTCCGACGTCGCGACCCTATCGTT
Source organism: Laothoe populi (assembly GCA_905220505.1). Classification (NCBI taxonomy): domain Eukaryota; kingdom Metazoa; phylum Arthropoda; class Insecta; order Lepidoptera; family Sphingidae; genus Laothoe; species Laothoe populi. The sequence goes on from HG992162.1 coordinate 9,366,999, forward strand.
GTGGAGATTTAACTGACCGACGATAAGATTATTATCCATATTAGAAACTAGCTGTTGCAGTGGCTCCGCCCGCGTGGAGGTCATGTTTGGGAGAAAAAGTATACAATACAAAATACAAATTTTCATGCGTTTAACTTAAAAAATTATGGATTTTCATACAAACTGAATGGGGATGAACCCTATTTTACCCCCTTAGAGGCGGAATTTCCAAAAATCCTGAAACATATATTTTTTATTTTTAACTAAAATGCCAAATACTAATTTTCATGAATTTAACTTAAAAAATTACGGATTATCATACAAACTTACATCCCCTATTTTACCCCTTTAGGGGTGGTATTTCCAAAAACCCTTCTTTAGTGGATGCCTACGTCATAATAGGTACCTACTGTCAAAATTTCAAGTCTCTAACCCCAGCCGTTTAGGCTGTGCGTTGATCGATCAGTCAGTCAGTCAGTCAGTCAGCTTCTCCTTTTATATATACAGATTAATTAGTACTGTGTCGAAAGAATCAGAAGTTCTAATTTTCTGTTCTATATTTCATTTTCACCGGGGGTCTGTTGGAGTTGGTTCTGGTAGTTGTAAATACTTCCAGAAACTTCGAGAATAGATAAAAGTTCTCGAAGCTCTCCACCGAATGCAAGCCCGGCCGATGACGTACGTTGTTTACTCCGATGAGTGTGGGAAATTTCCGATGACCTCGACACGGCTACGGACACAGTGCTAAAACTAAGACGCAATAGGCGTCTATAATGAAGTTGCGAAGTGTTTCTGGGATTTACACGATCTTGGTATTTTGCTCGCCAAAAATCGGAGACTGAGGAATTCGAGAATTTTCTTTGTCCTCAGTAAGCGGGATGGTATTACCCTTAAGGTCTAACAAATTTGCTAGGACCTTAAAGATCGCTTCTGACCTCTGCAAGCATTCAATAAGTGACCAAACTTTTTCAATCCCAAAAAGAGCAAAAAGAGTAATAAAATTCGCAACTTACAATTAAATCAAAAATAAAATGTGCAGTCAGTGCAGTTACACACAAAAGGCTGCCCCGCCAACTGACGAAAAATCCCGGGATGCGCCATCGTGCCGGTCGGCGACCGGATGAGAGGGCCCGATGGACATCCCGGGGGGGCTCGGGCGTCCCCGCAGTCTCCAGACTAGTCCCCCTTCTGTGTGGTATTTCATCTTGTGTCTGAAGGTTAACAGCATTAAGTCTCGTTCCACTACCGTCTTCCTACCTTCATTCGCTCTTCCAAAAAACATGAAAACTACTAAGAATAAGAGAATGTTTCCACAGCGGCAGCACTCCCTCTCACTAAAAGTGCACCTTACCAACATCCGAGGATTGCACTCAAATCTCGTCGCGGCCCATCACCACCTGGAGACTGAAAGACCCGCTCTCTTATTCCTCTCAGAGACGCAGATAAGATGTCCGTCTGACGTGGCGTACCTTTCTTACCCAGGGTTTACTCTGGAGCACAATTTTAAGCCACATGCGGGTGTGTGCTTGTACGCCCGTGATGACATCTGTTGTCGGCGTCTCTGTAATCTTGAAGATCCCAGATTCTCTGTTATTTGGGTACTGGTGGATACAGGAATTGAGAAAATTCTTTATTCCTGTGTATACCGGTCGCACAGCGGAGATCAGGAGACGACTAGGCTCACAGAATACCTTAGTGAGGCGGCGGATGCGGCACAAAGGCGGTACCCTTGTGCACAACTAGTGCTACTGGGGGATTTCAATGCCCACCACCAAGAGTGGCTTTTCCCATACCAGTGCACTGACCATGCTGGGAGAGAAACGCGGAAGCTAGCGCTGACGCAAAATCTCACTCAGTTGGTCCAGGTGGCAACAAGGGTCCCGGATGTTGACACGCACACAGCCAATTGCTTGGACTTTCTGTTGACAACTGATCCAGACCACTACACAGTCTCGGTTTCATCACCCTTGGGTAGCTCCGACCATTGTCTGGTGAAATCTGTATCTATTATTAAATTAGGAACGGGTCTTAATCGCGCAATATTTTAATGGTATAAATACCACAATTATTTCCCGAAGTTTCGACAGAGTTGCATCGGCCGTGGTCACGGGCTGACTGAGTGAGAATTTAGTGCCGTCTTCGTAAGGTGGGCTTTCGTGTGGTGGGAGTATCGGTAACCAGTTTAGTGGGGGTTTTGATAACTACCTTCCCTTGGTTTTTATTTTTATTTTTATCACAAATACTGTCGGTACTTCTACAAACCACACTGACAGTATCCTCGCGCTGAAGAGTTGACTCATTCTGACGACGCGGTTTACATATACTTATGACAGGATTCCATGTTGTTGACAAACGGTATCCATCCTCTCGGTTGAAATTCTGATGTTTTTTTATTTCTACCGCTTCACGTACTATTCTGGAGTAATAATGGCGATCGGTGGATAGAACCTGTGGTTGGTGTAGTTCTATCCAATGATTAGGTCCAGCCTCCAGCAAATGCTCAGCCACCGCTGATTTGTTGATCTGGCGGTTTTTTACAGCTGTAATGTGTTCCTTGACCCTTTCAGCGATCGTTCTTTTGGTCTGGCCGATGTAGGAACTACCACAACTGCAATTCACCTTATAAACACCAGGAGTTTGTAAGGGAATTACATCTTTTGGAGTACGCAAGTGGTTCGATATTTTTGCGAGCGGACTATATACAGTTTGTCCGTGACTCCTTTTATATATGGCATGTATGCTGGGGCTCTGCTGACCTCAGGAAGACGCTCCCTCTTCTTGGGACGGCGTATCTTTCCTTTGTATCCGTTACTCTTCAGTACGTTCTGAACATGTGTGAGCTCACTTTCTAGATGTTCAGAGTCACAGAGGTCATATGCTCTATTTGTCAACGATGTTACAACGGACTCCAAATGCCGTGGATGGTGGTGCGAGTAGGCATTGAGATACCTGTCAGTGTGTGTTGGTTTTCTGTATACAGTGTGTCCTATGGAACCATCTTTTCTCACCATTACTTTCACATCGAGAAAAGGTAACGTTCTGTCTACCTCCATTTCATAACTGAATCGGATCTTTGGATGTATAGAGTTCAATCGGTTCGCGAATTGTTCTACTTCATGCTTGTTGCCGTGCATGATGCAGAATACATCATCGACATACCTCTTCCACAATTTAACATTATATGTTTGTGTGTCTATGGATTGCTCGAAATATTCCATCCAGATGTTGGCCATTACCGGTACCATTATTACTCCAGAATAGTACGTGAAGCGGTAGAAATAAAAAAACATCAGAATTTCAACCGAGAGGATGGATACCGTTTGTCAACAACATGGAATCCTGTCATAAGTATATGTAAACCGCGTCGTCAGAATGAGTCAACTCTTCAGCGCGAGGATACTGTCAGTGTGGTTTGTAGAAGTACCGACAGTATTTGTGATAAAAATAAAAATAAAAACCAAGGGAAGGTAGTTATCAAAACCCTCACTAAACTGGTTACCGATACTCCCACCACACGAAAGCCCACCTTACGAAGACGGCACTAAATTCTCACTCAGTCAGCCCGTGACCACGGCCGATGCAACTCGGTCGAAACGTCGGGAAATAATTGTGGTATTTATACCATTAAAATATTGCGCGATTAAGACCCGTTCCTAATTTAATAATATGTATTCAAATCGCGGAAATCTGTATCTGTCTACTCACCGCCCGATTCCAGCCCTAGAGGCACCCGGCGGGTGTGGCGATACAAGTCAGCAGATTGGGATGAGATGCGAGCTTTCTTTGCATCTTATCCTTGGCGCCCCACTTGCTTCTCTTCTGAAGACCCTTCAGCTTGCGCGGATGCTGTGACGGATGTGCTGCGTCAGGGTATGGAGTACTACATTCCATTCTCTGACGTAGCAACGTCAGGCGGGACTCGCCCATGGTTCGGGGCTGAGTGCGGACGCGCTGAAGCGCGGAAGCATGCGGCATACCTGGCATGGGTTGATGCTCGAAACCGCAAAGCAAAGGACTTGCGCTTAAAGAAGAGAGCATTTAACAAGGCTGCCAAATCCTGCAAGAAGACTCTACGGCAAGCTCGATTTGACCACATAAGCCAAATTGGGAAGAAACTAGCTTCATACCCAGCGGGCAGTAAAGCGTTTTGGTCCCTGGCAAAATCAGTTGAATCGAACTTCCGTCGCCCATCACTTCCTCCACTGCTGAGACCCAACGGGTCTTTGGATCACTCTGCTGAAGAGAAAGCAAACTTGTTTGCTTCTCTTTTTGCTGAATCTTCGCGTTTAGACACTGCTGGCGATGTCCCTCCTAGTCTACCAGTTTGCGAGACACATATGTCGGAAATTCGCATTCGTCAGACTGAGGTAAGAAGAACGCTGCGTAATCTGAACGTGAATAAAGCCAATGGCCCAGATGGGATTCCAGCAATTGTACTGAAAACTTGTGCGCTTGAGCTCTCTCCTATTCTGACTCACCTGTTTCGTCTCTCTCTGGTCACTGGGCAAGTGCCTAAAGCCTGGAAGCAAGCTAACGTGCAACCCGTGCCCAAAAAAGGTAGTCGTGCTGAGCCTGCCAACTATAGGCCCATCTCGGTTACGTCCATACTTTGCAAAAGTATGGAACGTGTACTGAATGGCAGACTCATGGCATACCTAGAAGCGAATGACCTCCTAAGTGACCGACAATACGGATTTCGCCGAAACCGGTCAACTGGAGATCTTCTAGCGTATGCCACTCACATCTGGAGCGAGGCTGTCGAGAGGCATGGGGAAGCTCTTGCCGTTTCACTCGACATTTCGAAGGCCTTCGACAGAGTGTGGCACGATAGCCTCTTAACACGTTGACTGCGGCGCACACACGGAAACACATGGTGTGTTTTTGATTTTGCTACGCGCATGCGGCCGTCACACGCTAGGTGCGTTTTAAAAATCCCTATACAAGAGTGCGGCCGGCACACACCAGGTGTTTTTATTGCGCGACGCCTGTGCGGGCGACACACGCTAGGTGCGTTGTAAATAAATATATACAAAGATTGTGGCTTCACCCACGTATTTTTATTTAATATTTTATTACTTGTCTTAGATAGCCATGGTTTGATTTATATTTATAGGAATGATTATCCTAAATGTTAAAGCTAACTAGAGCGAGTTATTTCGATAAATCTTACGAATATAAGTATATACTCAAATTTCATACATAAAATTTATTTCAGACACCTAAAAGATCTACCTTTTTATTACATCTAAACAGGGACACACATTTTAACAAAGCTGTTATAGCTTTGGTAGCTGTTGCTCTAAATAAATAATGGTAATAATATCTAGTTTTATTTTAAGTTTTAAATTAAAAAGATGCGCAATTACTGTATTGCAAGTAATTCAACAGAGTACCATAAATACGAGGGGAAAAGTGGCTTATAAATTTGCACGGCCAGACATGGTTTTTAGCTTAGCGATATATACAACACGCGAGGCGCGTAGCGCCGCACTGGCGTTCGGGATTGTTACGCGAGTGCGGGAAACGCACCTAGCGTGTGCCAGCCGCATAGGCGTATCGTCGCAATATTTGGCGCCGCAGTCAACGTGTTAAGCAAGCTTCCTTCATATGGCTTGCCCACTGGATTGTGTGCATGGATATCGGACTTCTTGAGGGAACGATTGATTCGAGTGGTCATTGATGGCTGCTCCTCCGATCTATTGGCTATCAATGCCGGGGTACCTCAGGGGTCGGTACTTTCTGCGACTCTATTCCTGCTGCATATCAATGATCTGCTTAAGCCCGGTACTTTTGGGTACGCAGACGACAGCACAGTGGTAGAAAGTTACATATCTAATGCACGAACCAGTGGAGTCCAAGTCCAGTCCCTCAGGGAGGCCTTGGTAGAACGCTTGAACTTGTCCTTAAAGGCAGTCTCCGATTGGGGCGATGCCAACCTGGTCAAGTTTAATGCCACTAAGACCCAGGCTTGTCTATTCTCTGCTAAACGGAGTCCCTTCCAACTGACTCCTACTTTCAGAGATGTGTCCGTACCGATAACTGACCACCTAGAGATTCTGGGCGTAACTTTGTCTCCAACTCTCAGTTTTGGCTCCTACATTGAGCATAAAGCTCAATTGGCTGCCAAGAAGCTGGCTATCCTTGCGAAGGTGAGACGGTACTTCACGCCGGGACAGCTGCTCGATCTGTATCAAGCCCAAGTCCGGTCGTGCATGGAGTACTGCTCTCATCTTTGGGATGGATCGGCCAAGTACCAGCCTGAGGCGTTGGAGGCCATCGAAAGACGCGCCAAGAGGCTCATAGGCAACGATTCCATAGTCGAGGCAAGGCTGGCAAGGCAAGGCAAGGCTGGCAAGGCAAGGCAAGCCTTGAACACAGACGAAAAGTTGCTAGTTTATCGGTTTTCTACCGGATACATTTCGGCGAGTGTGCCTTGGAATTACACAATTTAATTCCCCCAACCCCTTTCTATCATCGGACGACAAGAGACTCGGCGAAGCGTCATCGATACATGGTTGATATTCCACCAGCGTGCACGAAGCGTTTTGCTAGTACATTTATCATGCGCACCGCTAGAGAGTGGAACTCTTTGCCGGAGTCTATATTTCCCGAAAATTATAATCTGGGTATCTTTAAGACAAGAGTGAATAGGTATCTTCTAGGCAAGCGTGCTCCACCGTAGACCACATCATCACTTACCATCAGGCGAGATAGTGGTCAAACGCAAGCCTATTTAGGTAAAAAAAAAAAGTCAGGGTGAGGTTTCCCCTCCTCGTCAGCTGGTGTAAGCGGCTTCCTCCTGGGAAGTCGGTTCTGGCTTTTGAGCCGCGAGGTCAAAACACACTTCCTATTGTAACACCCTGGCTATGCACTTTAAAAATCAAAAAACTGCGTCACTGTATGGGGGGCACCTGCGCCCTCCTTATAGCAGTTGAAAAAGTCGCTGTTATCACCTCCGTTTAGGCAGCGTTCTCACTTCCACTTTTTAAAAACTACGTTTTTTTGGAGTGAACTCCCACTAAAACCAGTGTCTTAACTCGGAACTTCGCGAAACTTGTACACTGTGTCACTGTCACTGTAATAATGGCCTATACAAACTTTCACGAACTTTCGGGCACTTTTTCCGACAATAGGGTAGTTGACAATAAGTAAAAACCTGATATAATTTTGTTTTTATAATAGATTTTAGTCTAAAAATATCGAAAATTAATCCAATTTGTTAATTTATATGTGATTATTTAATATTTTCAAGAAATAAATATGTAGAAAATAAAGCATTTTGTTACATGACATGAAACAGCCCAGACTGCATGACGTCACAGTATCATCAAATGTCAAATTGTTTTGTTGATAGTTCAAGAATCTCTACATTGAGGTACCAAATCTTTTGTAATTTTTAATGATCAGTTGCAATCAGTCAGTTGCAATTTGTTCAAAAAACCAAAATCTAAATACATTAGTTATATACGAAGGGTTTTCTAAGGCAAATAACTGTAATTTGCCTCGAATAGACGTGATGATGTTGGGAGAATTTTTGGCGGCAAACAAAGATTTTTGTTCAACAGAATATAAAAATGTCAAAACTTCTATGTAAGTAATAATCCATAAAAATATAATAATTCATAAGTCAAGACCTTATAAAATTGCTTTTTACATACTCTTATTGGTAGATTTATTATCTTTAGAAAATTTTAAATTATTAGAGGTTACATTGAAATGTTTTATTTTTAATTATGGTCTGCAAGTACTTACACAAATATTTCTTCATTATAGGTCTTCCAAGCCATATATTATTCGTTTTGTATAACAAAATAATATAGATAAAACATTAACGCCATCTATCGGTACTTTTTATATCATTATATTATACCTATATACGTATTAAGTGTCTATTAACTGTTATAAAGAAGAAATTAAAGTCAGTCTTTTTCAAAAGCCATTACTGTGTATTACTATATATTTTATCATATATTATATTCCAGGCCAGGGAAAGAAAAATGACTTAAAAAAATCAAATTAATACATGCAAGTGGTTTTAGCATATAAAATTCACGTAAACGTCTTATAACTCTTTCTATGTGTATCCTTAAGCTTGCTATTTGTTTGGTTTGTTTCGCATATTTTCACATTCTTAATGGTGGTATTTTGACATTGAGGTACTACACAAATCTTGTAAAACTTCGAATTAATTATAAATAAAAAAAAAACGATACACTGAAATCACATATCCAACCAAACGACTATAAGTTTAACATACTGTAACGTCACACGACAGGCCATGACAGTTGGTGGTGTTTGAGTGGGAAAAATAAAGTTGGTTTATAAAAATGCAAATTAAATCTTAAAAACGTATGTTTTATGTTTATAAATGATAATATTTTAATAATATAGACCATGAAGAATAATATAAAATGGTTTCCCAAAAATAGTCAACTAGCCTATTTCCGATTTTAGCGTGTAAAAACGCTTGGAGCGGGGGAAAAACGATGCGCTCTCGGGTACGGGTAGCTCATGACTATTGAGGGCGTATGTTAAAGCGGATGCCCAGCGCGTCTTCAGGATTGGATGTGCTTTGGCCGATAACCCAACAAACAGTCGTGCTTATTGGACCTTGGCTAAGGTCGTCCAATATAATTTCTGTCGCCCTTCGCTGCCACCGCTGAGATATCGAAATAGAACACTAGCCCATAGCTCGCAGGAGAAGGTCGATTTATTGGCAGAGCTCTTCGCGGAGACTCGAAGACTGCAATGCTTATTTACCACCTACGCTGCCCGGTTGCGGTCACACAATGTCTGATATCCGTATCAGGCATTGTTTTTTTTTTATTACACTTTATACAATATATGTACAGGCGGACTTAATGCCTAAGGCATTGAAGGAATATTGTAAGGGCTGTAAAGTGGACTGTATTGTAACGCTGGACTTGTAATATAAGTAAAATAAAACACAACAGGTTGTTAACGCAATGGCGGCCCGGGAGGAAGAGAGCGCCAGCCACATTTAATTAAATGTTGCAAACTTATAAAAATATAAAAACCAAAATTGTAATGTTGGGTTGCCAACATATTGCCGGGGCAAATAACAATATTAAACACAATGAATTTACTGCAATATATGCTGTTAAAAAATTTAAATTGTTATACAAAACAAATATTTAGTTTTATTTTAACCCACTGTGCAACATAGGTAATTTAAATTAAGAAATTATCAATACAGCAATGTATATAAACTTAACAAGTTAGGCATGTATTGCTATAGTACTTAGAACTTAGAAGCAGCGATAGCCTAGTTGGTTGCGGTACGGACTGTCAAGACGAAAGTCGTAGGTTCGAAACCCAAGTGGCATACACCTCTGACTTTTCTTAAGTTATGTGTGTATTAAAATGTTAATTATCGCTTGCTTTAACGGTGAAGGAAAACATCGTGAGGAAACCTGCATATCTGAGAATTTTTCGAAGGTATGAGAAGTCTGCCAACCCGCATTAGGCCAGCGTGGTGGACTAAGGCCTAACCCCTCTCATTAGTAGAGGAGGCCCGTGCCAGGCAGTGGGACAATGTTTAATACAGGGCTAGTATTATTACTTAGAACTTACCTAAAGAACAAATAAACAAAACTTATAATTTTCATACAGCAAAATTAATGTATTATAGGCATTGATGTACAAGATAACTTATACTAAGTATCTGGAATACAAAATACAAGATACTTTCAAATTAAGCATTTCAGATACAAGATATAAAATACTTTCTGGAATGGTATCTGAAATACAAAATACTATGTTTTTTACAAAAAAAAATACTTTTGTAAGAAAACATTTTATTGAATTGGATTGGAGTGGAGTGGAGTGGAGTGGAGTGGAATGGAATGGATTGGAGTGGAATGGATGCTTTCATATAATTACAGATTTTCAAAAATTGTAATCTAGTAATTACATTGACATTAGAATCTGGATATGAATTTAAAGCTGTACCTATCAAAAAATGACCTGGAGTGACACAAGAGTAGTCTGTAATATCATTTGACAATGGCATGAGAGGTCTACTATTTAAAATAGCCTCAACTTGACATAAAACTGTACATAATTCTTCATAATTAAGAATACATTTTAACAAAATTATTTTTAGGTGGTATTTTACACTTTTAACACCAGCTTCAGCTAATCCAGCAAAGACAGGAGAGTAGCAGGGTAAGAAATGGAAATTCATTCTCTTTTCAGCTGTAAAACTGGCAAACTTGTCTTTGATGAATGGCTGAACTTTGTAATTGGTACATCTCGTCCAATTGACTTCTAGCACATTTAAAAGTTGAAGCATTATCGCTGTAAATATCTGTAGGCAGTCCTCTTCGGGATATAAACCTATTCAAGCATGCAATAAATGTTTCAGTTTTCAAATCAGATGCTAGTTCTACATGTATGGCTTTGGTTACGAAACATACAAATATACATACATAACCTTTTGAAATTATTGGCTTTCTAATTCTAGCCAACTTAAGTGGAATAGGCCCTGCATAATCCAAACCGACCTTTTGACCGAAGGACGACATGCATTGAACCTATCATGGGGTAAAGAACCCATTAACTGTTTGGATGCTTCTGCTTTTAATCTAAAACAAATTATACATTTATGCAAAACTTTTTGACTTGCCTTAGTGCGTGTACAATCCAATATTTTTGCTTTATAGTTGACAAAACAAGCTTAGGACCTGCATGGAAGTTTTTTAGATGTTCACTTAAAATGACTAAATTAGTCACTCGTGAGTCACGTGGCAAAATTATTGGATGTTTTTGTGAATAATTTTTGTGTTTCCTTCCCCCTCAGACCGCGCAAGCGTATAGACGTGTACCGGTTAGTGCTAACAAATTAAATAATAAATATTAGTGACTTAAATAGATTGACCTACGATTGCTGCTATTTGAACTGTGTTGGAAGAAGCTGTGTTACACTAGTTGCTTCAACTACCCACACACCACCATTATTAGATTCGACTACTTAAACTCTGGACCTAGAAAATTCAAGCAACTTAGAGCAATGTCCAGACTACAAAGATCACCACCAAGCCAAAATCTGCAGCATACCCTATCTGATTCGGATGTCACCAAAATACCTTCCAATAACCCTACATCCGCTTTTGTATCTCATCGAAACAAAAGACAACGAGAATCTAGTGAGAAGAAAACCTTAATCAAGAGTGAAATTAAAGCTATGCTGAACGAATGGAAGGATACTGAATTAAAGTCCATAATTAATCAGCTAGTACACGAAGTTACCGAAATCAAACTACAAAACAATGATATTAAACGTTCTAATGAAGAAATACATAAATCTTTAAACTTTCTCAATCAGCAATACGAAGACATGAAGAAGAAAGTTGATACGTTGGAAGCAGGATGTAAGCAACACCTCGTACAAATCGCCATATTAGAAAATAAAATAGAAGATATGCAGAAGAACTTCAAGGCTGCAACTATAGAAATAAGAAATTTGCCCGCTCCGGAAAAATCTGAAACAAAAGCTGAACTATGCAAAATCATCCAAAATATATGCAACGTGGTAAGTGTAAATGCTCCCCTAACTGCTATTAAAGACGTCTATAGGCCGAATACCAAATCTGGCAAAGGCACAATCACTGTCGAATTCACTTCAGTAATGCTGAAAAATGATGTCATAAAAGGAGCAAAAGCATATAATAACCTGCACGGCAAGCAACGACTAAATACCACGGATTTAGGATACAATGGACAAGCTATTCCCATTTATATATCTGAGGGTTTAACTGCCAAAGGACGCAGGCTATTTTTCCTTGCTAGAGATGTTGCAAAAGTTCAAGACTACAAATTTTGTTGGACGAGCCATGGTAAAATATTTCTTCGTAAAGCAGAGGGAGCACCGCATATTGAAATCAAGGATGAAGCACACCTAGCTACACTAAAAGACCCAAAGTGACTAGAGTTAGTTATTACATTTTATTTTTATTATTCTATTAATTCCAACCAAATGTCACCACATCGTTTTTTTTGTATACTTTACTTATTTCTTATTATTTCTACAATTTGTCAACTTAACACACAATATACCATCACCAAATACTTTATAACATTCCCGTATACCAACATTTTACTTGTCATATTAAACAACACTGCTATCACTTATGGCAAAATACCAAACAAAAATTTAGAATTATTGATATCCAAAAACAACACTTACTTTAGGTCCAATGATATTCTTCAGTTAAATTCGATTCAAATATTAATAATAATGTAGCAAATAGCATTGACAAAATAACAGCTGGGGATTCATTTGTTAGTCTGCCTGAGTCATGTAAACAACTGGTTGAAATCCAAAATAACACTAATAATGTAAAAATTATAACACAAAACATCCGGAGTATTACTAAAAATTTCGACGAATTTGAGGTACTTATGACGAGAGTTGATATACAGTGTGAAATATATATTCTAACAGAGACATGGAATGCGAAAGTGTTGAACTATCCGATTATAGCAGACTATGACACTCATTTTACTAAACATAATCACAATCAAAACGATGGGGTTGTAATATACACCAAACATATACTACAATGTTCAGTGAAGGAAACTCCTATTATGGATGCTACTTGTCTGGTTGTCGAGATTGACAGTCACACGGCTATTATTGGGCTATATAGGTCACCGTCTTATAAAAATATACATAACTTTCTATCGTCATTACATGCACTCCTCTACACACTTAGGCATTATAATAATATTGTTGTGATGGGTGATTTGAATATAGATATTAAGGAAAATAATGAAGATTGTAATTCAATTGACTATCTGAATCTAATGGCAAGTCACGGACTTCTACCAGGTCACCTATATACAACAAGAAGTAACAATTGCTTAGATCATATTATGGTTAAATCAAAGAACCCGGTAATCACTATCGTTGTGGAAGCGTTTCTTACCGATCACCGACCCGTGTTCCTTTGCATGACCCACAGTTACAATAAAAAATGCACTCAAGCTCAATATGTCAATATCCGCAAAGTAAACTATGATGGGATTATGGCTCAGTTAAAATCGGAGAGCTTCAACAATATTTTTCAATCAGAAGATGCGAATTGGTCGGCTATAGAATTAGTTAAAATGTTAAATAATGCAATTGTTAAAAATTCACTTAATTTTATCGTGCCTCGAAGAGCACGATGCATTAAACCATGGATAACACTTGGTTTATTGCGATGTATCAGAAATCGTGACCGCATGAACCTAAAACGTAAAAAAGAACCGCATAACAAAATTATCAATACAACTTATTATCGATACAAAAATTATTGCAACGACTTATTAAAACGACTTAAGAGAAACTATGAAAGAGGAGAACTAAATAAATATGCTAAAGAACCGAAAATGACGTGGAAAATTATTGACAAAATTACTAATAGGAATAAGATCAAAACGCATTCTACTGAACTTCTTAACCTGGCAGAAACACCACATATAGCCCTCAATAAAGTAAACTCATACTTCGCTAATGTGGCCTTAGCCTTAGCAAATAATATACCCCAAAATAATTGCGATTATAATTACAATAAAAATATGGAACCCCTCCATGGACCTGTTAAGTCTATGGGAATACTGGCTACTACAGAGAAAGAAGTAAATTCCATTCTAATGAAACTTAAAAGCGAGTGTGCGATTGGTTGGGATGGAATTTCTTCTAAAGTATTGAAAGCTGCTAGAGATAGGCTCGTTCCTGTCATAACTCTAATTTATGCCATAACTATAATATCGCTAATTTATGCATGAACACTGGGGTGTTTCCAGAAGTATTTAAAATTTCAATCATCCATCCCATTTACAAATCCGGGGAAAAAAGCTGTATTAATAATTATCGTCCAATTGCTGTATTGTCTGCTCTGTCAAAAATATTAGAAAAGCTGTTAAATATCAGATTATTGTCATATCTAGAAAAATACAAAGTCATATCAGAAAATCAATATGGATTTAGAGCCGGTAAATCTACAGAAGAGGCAGTCACAAAACTCACAAACTTTGTTGCTACGCGCATAGACAATAAGGACAAATGTATTGGTGTATTTTTGGATATAGCAAAGGCATTCGATACCGTGTCGTCTGAAATTCTACTTAGAAAAATGGAAAAAAATGGCGTTAGAGGAATAGTATTAGATTTATTCAAGAACTATCTTGAAAACAGGTCACAAAGGGTACAGGTTGGTTGTCAATATAGTAGCGACATCCCTATCAATTATGGAGTACCGCAAGGCAGTGTATTAGGTCCCACCTTGTTCCTAATATACATAAATGATCTATGCAATTTGAATTTAGTAAATTGCAAGATTTTTACGTTTGCAGATGACACAGCACTCGTCTTCTATGGGAAAACTTGGGTACAAGCCAAATGTTATGCCGAACAGGGTATTGCCAAAGTGATCCATTGGCTTAATTACAACTTACTCTCATTAAACATCTCCAAAACTAAATTTATTCTATTCGGCAATACCCAAAGGAGTCTACAAGCTGGCAAAGACGTTATAATCCAAGCTCACACCTGCAGTACTGAACCACTAGTGACGTGTAGCTGTCGACCTCTAGATAGGGTAGAATCAATAAAATACTTAGGAGTAATTTTAGACGAAAGGCTTTCATGGTGTAGACATATTGACTTGCTGTCTGAAAGAACAAGAAGGCTTATATATATATTTAAAAAGCTGAGACATGTTGCCGACTATAGCCTAATTAAAATCGTTTATTTTGCCCTAGCTCAGTCTACCATTAAACCATGGATAACACTTGGTTTATTGCGATGTATCAGAAATCGTGACCGCATGAACCTAAAACGTAAAAAAGAACCGCATAACAAAATTATCAATACAACTTATTATCGATACAAAAATTATTGCAACGACTTATTAAAACGACTTAAGAGAAACTATGAAAGAGGAGAACTAAATAAATATGCTAAAGAACCGAAAATGACGTGGAAAATTATTGACAAAATTACTAATAGGAATAAGATCAAAACGCATTCTACTGAACTTCTTAACCTGGCAGAAACACCACATATAGCCCTCAATAAAGTAAACTCATACTTCGCTAATGTGGCCTTAGCCTTAGCAAATAATATACCCCAAAATAATTGCGATTATAATTACAATAAAAATATGGAACCCCTCCATGGACCTGTTAAGTCTATGGGAATACTGGCTACTACAGAGAAAGAAGTAAATTCCATTCTAATGAAACTTAAAAGCGAGTGTGCGATTGGTTGGGATGGAATTTCTTCTAAAGTATTGAAAGCTGCTAGAGATAGGCTCGTTCCTGTCATAACTCTAATTTATGCCATAACTATAATATCGCTAATTTATGCATGAACACTGGGGTGTTTCCAGAAGTATTTAAAATTTCAATCATCCATCCCATTTACAAATCCGGGGAAAAAAGCTGTATTAATAATTATCGTCCAATTGCTGTATTGTCTGCTCTGTCAAAAATATTAGAAAAGCTGTTAAATATCAGATTATTGTCATATCTAGAAAAATACAAAGTCATATCAGAAAATCAATATGGATTTAGAGCCGGTAAATCTACAGAAGAGGCAGTCACAAAACTCACAAACTTTGTTGCTACGCGCATAGACAATAAGGACAAATGTATTGGTGTATTTTTGGATATAGCAAAGGCATTCGATACCGTGTCGTCTGAAATTCTACTTAGAAAAATGGAAAAAAATGGCGTTAGAGGAATAGTATTAGATTTATTCAAGAACTATCTTGAAAACAGGTCACAAAGGGTACAGGTTGGTTGTCAATATAGTAGCGACATCCCTATCAATTATGGAGTACCGCAAGGCAGTGTATTAGGTCCCACCTTGTTCCTAATATACATAAATGATCTATGCAATTTGAATTTAGTAAATTGCAAGATTTTTACGTTTGCAGATGACACAGCACTCGTCTTCTATGGGAAAACTTGGGTACAAGCCAAATGTTATGCCGAACAGGGTATTGCCAAAGTGATCCATTGGCTTAATTACAACTTACTCTCATTAAACATCTCCAAAACTAAATTTATTCTATTCGGCAATACCCAAAGGAGTCTACAAGCTGGCAAAGACGTTATAATCCAAGCTCACACCTGCAGTACTGAACCACTAGTGACGTGTAGCTGTCGACCTCTAGATAGGGTAGAATCAATAAAATACTTAGGAGTAATTTTAGACGAAAGGCTTTCATGGTGTAGACATATTGACTTGCTGTCTGAAAGAACAAGAAGGCTTATATATATATTTAAAAAGCTGAGACATGTTGCCGACTATAGCCTAATTAAAATCGTTTATTTTGCCCTAGCTCAGTCTACCATATCTTACTGTATCACAGCATGGGGAGGCGCACGTAAGACCCACTTATTAAAACTAGAAAGAGCACAACGAGTATTGCTAAAAGTAATGACGTTTAAACCACCCATGTTTCCCACAACCAACTTGTACTCCGAATGTGATGTGCTAACTGTTAGACAACTATTTATTAAAAAAACGATATTAACTCAACACCAAAAAATAGTATTTAATCCGCATCTAAGAGCTCGGCAAATGATAAAAGTCTGTCCTACCATTGCCTATAAAACATTTTTCATTAACCAGTTCCAATGATATTTCGGACCTATGTTATACAATAAGCTTAATAAAATTATAAAAATATACTCTCTAAATTATCATCAATGCAAAATATATCTCACATGTTGGCTAAAAACTAAAACTTACAATGAAATAGAAAACCTTTTTATAACTATAAGATAAATTATACTTGCATGACAAAATGTATAATACCAAAAAACAATAAATGTATTAGTGGATACTTTGAAATTAAGAAATAGCCTCGATTTAAGATCCCCTTAAAACTTTAAAAATTTATTACCTTTTTATAAAGATACGCACCTAATAATGTACAAGTAAAGTGTAAAGAAACAAGTTCGTAGTTTGTGTGGTCTAACTTATTACTTGATTCATTCTTAATGAAGGTATGTTATAAAAAATGTTAACATTAGTTTATATTTTAATTTAGCTTCGTAACCGTCAAAAATACTAATGTCATATATTGCAATAATTGTGTTATTTTATTTATTTTATACATGTGTCACGGGAAGAACTAGCGTCTAAGATACAGGCTAGGCCTAGTTTAGACGCTAGTGCCAATATTTAAAAAGTTTAAATCATTTTATGTTAAGATGCTTAGATTAAGATAAAATTGTATTTTGTATGAGTTCATATTAATAAAGTTATTATTAAAGTACTAGCCTTAGTAAGCAAATTCTACGCTAAAGATACCAAATTAATGAAGAAGTTGGATAAAAATTTGGACCATTCTATAGAAATCAGTGCACGGAACAGAGACGAGTGTATGCTAGCTGCTCAGCTGAACGCTTGTACTAATGACCTCATGGCCAGTAATAAACATAAAATTGTTGTTAACTATTAAAAAATATAGATTTCAATATAGATTTCAATAGGTAATGCAAGCATTTTGTAAGCGTCTATGTTCCGGACTTTACAAAACAATATGTCTGCCGATTGCATTAGACATTAGTTGATCTGCCACAGACAGGCTCTTCAAACTGGTGAAAGAGGCTGAGGAAGGGAGGAAGTATAGAGAAGTGGAAGAAAAAGCAACTGAAGAAAAGGTGGACAAAAGGGAAAGCGACGGGGAAGACAAGAAGAGACACTGTGCGGAAGAACTTATAAAAAAGATAGATGAGCACAGTGAGTTGCTAAAGAAAAACAAAATAGAAATGCTAGCGTTAACAGAAGAGATCAAGAAACACAGGGTTCGTCCCTGTCCCTGAACGAGAGACCGAGCTACGCCAGCGTACTTACTGGACCGCCGAGGCAGGGACCTGAACAGAAGGCTATGTACTCTGTCGTCATTGCCTCGGTGGACCAGAGGGAAACTGGCGAGCAGGTCTTCGAACAGATCAGGAAGACTGTTAACGCAAAGGAAGAAGGTCTGAAAATAGACAGGATAAGGAAGGCTAAGGATCGCAAGGTTATCTTAGGGTGTAATGACAAGAAGGAACTGGACAAGATCAAGGAAAGGATTAAGAAAGGGGGAGGACGTCTTACAGTAGAGGATGTCCGTAACAAGGACCCTCTCGTGATACTGAGAAACGTCCTCAATCACAACTCCGACGAAGAGATCCTCAGCGCACTTAAAACTCAAAATCGCCACCTGTTTGGGGATGTGAGCGGGGATAACGCACGGGTCTCCGTGAAATACCGGAGAGTTGCGAGGAACGCGCTCACATCGCACATCGTGCTGCAAGTCTTTCCAGGTTGTGGAAGAGACTCACCCAACACGGAATGGCGCACATAGACGTCCAGCGAGTTAAGGTTGAAGATCAATCTCCGCTGGTTCAGTGTTCGCGCTGCCTCGGTTACGGCCACGGGAGGCGGTTCTGCGGGGAGCGGGATGATGTGTGCAGTCACTGCGGGGGTGCACACCTTAAGAAGGACTGTACTGAATGGGTAGCGCAAGCACCCCCGACGTGCTGCAATTGCGTCAGATCTGGTCTCGGCAGAGCCGACCATAATGCTTTTAGCGGCGAATGTTCGGTGAGGAGGAAGTGGGATGCCCTGGCGAGAACGGCGGTGGCGTATTGCTGAGGTTGTTCCCAGGGTAAGTGAGCGTGGCGCCTACGTTCCGGCTGACACAGGTATTAACGGACCATGGGTGTTTCGGTTCGTTCCTGTGTCGGATCGGAAAGGAGGTGTCCGCCGTGTGCCACCACTGTGGCAACTGCCGCGAAGACACGGCCCAACATACGTTGGAGGAGTGCCCAGCCTGGGACGAAGAGCGCAGCGCCCTCAGAGCAGTCGTCGGAGGAGACCTCTCGCTGCCGGCCGTGGTGTCGTCCATGGTCGCCAGCCGGAGGTCCTGGCGTGCGGTGGCCCACTTCTGCGAGAACGTCATCTCGCAGAAGGAGAGTGCTGAGGGATCGGGAATGATATGATCCCTCCCGCCGCCAGAGAAGACGTAGGAGGCGCCAGGTGGACGACTGACCGGCGTCTCCCGCCCTGTGGAATGGGGGCGTTTGAATTCCACCACGGTAACCCCTGCTTGTCGTACGAGGCGACTAATAGGGGCCATCGGGGGTCGCGGGCACGCAGCGGAGGGCTGTCAGCCCGTATCGATGCACTCCCAAATTCGGAGCATCGTGCGACCCCGAGATGGACGGCAGCGCGGGTCAGGCCTCGTTCGCTGTCGTTGTTCGGTGCGCGGGGGCTCCTTAGCCCTCCATGGAGATGGGCTGCTACGCAGCACCGCGCAGGGGCGATTCCGGCTGCAATTCTAGCACTCCTTAGAATACCCCGGGATCGCTCCGTAAGCGCCGAAGAAGGCCACCGCGGGGTTTTAGCTGGTAGTGTCGGGTGGATTGTATATAGGGGTTAGGGACTCGGCCCAGCGGCAGCACGGATAGCCATCATCCGTGCGAGGGGGATGCTGGGTCGTATGACCGGCTAGTCCAGCATACCCGTTTTATTCTTAATCCGCTTCCCTCCGGAGCGGGCGGCAGTAATAAAACGGTTTCCCCGCGACAAAAAAAAAAAAAAAAAAAGGTGCCATAGTCCTTCCTATAAACCCAATCCACTAAAACCAATCATCAATAAACCAGCATAATTTTTTATCAATCAAAAAGTATACAGACTTCAATAAAAAACAAATTATGCGTCACT
Source organism: Laothoe populi (assembly GCA_905220505.1). Taxonomy (NCBI): domain Eukaryota; kingdom Metazoa; phylum Arthropoda; class Insecta; order Lepidoptera; family Sphingidae; genus Laothoe; species Laothoe populi. The sequence continues at coordinate 9,386,713 of HG992162.1, forward strand.
ATAAAATTTTATATGGACCAGGGTATGTCCGAAAACTACGACCAAGACCACCGGTAGATGGGCAGCAGCATCCTTGGAGTGCGGTGGAGACACTGCGATCGCCAACCCGCATGCCAAGCGTGGCGATTACGGCATTTACCCCCCATGCAGTACACACATAAACCACGGCCCCGAGTTTCCGGCGACCCCCAGTGCCCCGGTTATGGTAGCGGCCGGGGTACTAGCGGGGTCAGGGGTGCGAAGAATCTCCGGCAAAGATCCGGCTACCACCACCGACGACTCCTGGCCCTGGCAACATATAACACGCGTACACTGCGGACCGACGAAAAGTTAACTGAACTGGAGGAAGGATTGAGCAAGTTGCGTTGGGATGTCATTGGGTTATCAGAAGTCCGAAGAGAGGGGGAGGACACGATTACCCTGAAGTCCGGCAACTTGCTTTATTTCCGGGAGGGCGACCAACAGTCCCAGGGAGGTGTCGGGTTAATCGTCCACAAGTCCCTCGTAAACAACGTAGTGAAAATCGAGAGTGTGTCGGCCAGGGTGGCGTACCTTATACTCAGAGTATCCAAGAGGTACTCGTTGAAGGTCATACAGGTATACGCGCCGACTTCGGCACACTCCGACGACGAGGTGGAGGCTATGTATGAGGATATATCGAAGGCCATGCATAGCTACAAAACCTACTTCACCGTTGTTATGGGGGATTTCAACGCGAAACTGGGCAAGAGAGACGGTGAAGAGCTGAGAGTGGGGCAATTTGGAGTGGGAAGTCGGAACCACCGGGGCCAACTACTGGCTGGCTTCTTGGAGAAGGAGGGACTCTACATGATGAACTCCTTCTTCAAGAAACGCGAGCACCGAAAGTGGACCTGGATGAGTCCCGACGGCGCAACTAAAAACGAGATTGACTTCATCATGTCGACGAAGAGGCAAATGTTCAATGATGTCTCTGTGATCAATACGGTTAAAACCGGAAGTGATCACCGTCTGGTAAGAGGCACATTGAATATTTGTGTTAAGCTAGAGCGCTCTCGATTGATGAAGTCTACGCTCCGTCCAGCAGCAGCCCTAATCCAAAACCCCGAGAGCTTTCAGCTGGAATTCCAAAACCGTTTCTATGGCCTAGGTGGCGATGTGGACGAATTTAACGACGGGTTTGTGGAAGCTGTTCATAGTACTGGGTCTAAGTTCTTCAAGGCCCAACGGAACAACAGAACCAAGAGGCTCTCTAACTCCACTCAGAGACTCATCGAGGAAAGGAGTAAAATGATTCTACAGTCTTCAACAGATGCGACACTATACCGACAGCTCAATAAACAGATCTCTTACCCGTGATCTGCGCCAATTCAATACAAATCGTATTGAAGAGGCCATCGAGCAGAATAAGGGCTCTAAAGTTTTCTCAAGAGATCTGTCTATTGGGCAGAGCCAGCTCGCCAAATTAAAAACTGAGGATGGTAGAATTGTTTCATCCAAACCTGAGCTTCTGAGTGAAATAGAGTGCTTTTATGGACAGCTATACACGTCAACTAGCAGACCCGAAGTTGGTCTGGCGGAAGATCCTAGAGCTAGACTGACCCGACATTATACCGAAGAAATCCCGGACATCAGCCTGTGCGAGATTAGAATGGCTCTTAAACAGCTCAAAAACAACAAGGCACCCGGTGAAGACGGAATCACTGCTGAACTCCTGAAGGCGGGTGGTAAACCGGTCCTTATGGCCCTTCAGAAGTTGTTCGACTCCGTCTTACTGGAAGGGAGAACGCCAAAGGCATGGAACAGAAGTGTGGTGGTCCTGTTCTTCAAAAAGGGTGATAACACCCTACTGAAGAACTACCGACCCATCTCACTTTTGAGCCATGTTTATAAGCTGTTTTCAAGAGTCATTACGAATCGTCTCGCACGCAGGCTAGATGACTTCCAGCCTCCCGAACAAGCCGGTTTCCGAAGAGGCTTTAGTACCGTAGACCACATTCATACTGTATAACCTGCCCCTCAGCTTGGCGTTTGTGGACTACGAGAAAGCCTTCGATTCGATCGAAACCTGGGCTGTACTACAATCTCTCCAGCGGTGCCAAGTAGACTACCGCTATATCGAAGTACTGAAGTGTTTGTACGAGAACGCCACTATGTCAGTCCGACTCCAGGACCGGAATTCGAAACCTATTCCGTTGCAGCGGGGAGTAAGGCTGGGAGATGTTATTTCTCCTAAACTATTTACCGCTGCACTGGAGGATGTTTTCAAGACTCTGGACTGGAGAAGGCTTGGCATCAACATAAATGGAGAGTACATCACTCACCTTCGGTTTGCTGACGATATAGTAGTCTTGGCTGAGAACATGGAGGACTTGAGTACGATGCTCGATGACCTCAGTAAAGCTTCGACGCGAGTTGGTCTAAGGATGAACATGGATAAGACGAAGATCATGTCAAATGCCCATGTAGTACCAACTCCCATAAAAAACGGAGACTTTACACTCGAAGTTGTAGACGATTATATATACCTAGGACAGACTATCCAGGGGTGCGGAGTCAGGAAACCTCCTCGTGGTGCACCCCGGGCAACGGCGGTCACGTTGACCGACGGCTAATGTCCTGACAGAAGGTGGTTGGCAGTCGTCGCCTGTTGCGGCGGCTGCCGTCAATTTTTCAGAGTTGGCACCTTTAGTTCCCCTCGGGTTCTGTCCTGGGGGTGTCGGCGGGCTCGGTGTGCGCTCACCCCGCCGCCGAGCGGGCAGTAGGGGGGAAGTTCTCTCTTGCTGTCACCGTCGTATATCGTAATCCGGTCATATGGAGGTCTGTGGTCACGTCTCGCGCTCCGATCGGACCGAGGGTCTTGGCTTCACCGCCTGGACTGCGAGGGAGAAAACCTCTATAAAAAGTTACCCCGAATCCCAAGCGGCGGCGCACCGTGAGGGGATGCATGGCCGATGGGTAGTTCGGTCGCTAGTGCGAACCACGCCGGAGGGGTACATGCCTGGGCCTCGTCCGTGTACGTAAAGGCTTACCCAGCTACAGGGGGCTCTGGCTGGGTGGACGGTTTATTTCCCCCATACTCGTGGGACTCAAATGGACAATTTATTCAAATACCCCAAAATTCTTTTGACGAGATTGCCTAGTCCGGCGCCCGATTCCGGGTCCGGACAGGCGGTGGTCGGAGGGCGCGAGCCCGAAGACGGATGTTCTGTGAAGGAGACTGTAGGCGAGATGCTTACAGAGGCTGTAGCTGCGGAGTCTTTGGTAACTCCGGCACGCATCTATGAACCTAGGAGAAGTCGCGCGTCAATAAGCGCAAAAAGGAGTCGTCTTTGGCAGGGGAGTGAAACGGACTCCGTTCGCTCCCGCTCCAGACACTCTAGCGAGTCAGAAAGTGGAGTGGATGCGCTAGATCCCTCATCTTCAAGAGGGAAAAGTGGTGGGCCGTCTACCGGCAAATATGTTGGACTGCGCAAAGCGCAAAGAGAGTTGGAGGCACAACGACGCGAGGCTGCCCGCCAAAAGGCGGAACAAGAAATGGAGGACAGGATCCGGTCCTTCATGAAGTCGCCAGTTCCGCCGAAATCTACTCCGATGGAGGGCATCGAGTCGCGGGTCATCCTCCCGGAAGATGTCAGAGAGGCCAGTCGTATCATTAAGATGGTGTCGTCAATGTCTGGAAATATAAAGGGTACCTTCCAAAGGGCCCTCAACACAGTTCACGACACCATCGTGAAATTCCTCGATCAGCCGGAATTCCAGACGGTGTCGAAGCTGGAGGCGGAAGCCAAGAAATGGCAAGAGACTAGCGCCCGTCTCGAAAAGGAGTTGGCCAAACAGGCGGAGGAAAATACGTCCCTCCGCCGCCGCCTCGACCAAATAGAGGCGAGCGTGAGGAATGGTCCGTCGGTCGAGGCGATGGAAAGGTTTGAGGCGCGCGTGATGGCCCGAGTCGAGGGGGCCATATTGCACTTGCCGCCACCGCCGCTTTTAAGGCCGCCATTGGCGCATGAAAGCGGGACGGCCCGGGAGGAGTTTCCGTTACTTCCTCCTCCTCCTCCACCAGTAGTAAAAGGCAAGGGCAAAGTAAAGGGCAAGAAGACGGCCCTGCCCGCTGCCGCTACCTTGCCCCCACCTTCTAGTATGTCCAGTACACCGATGTCCGCCGTTCCCGGACCATCGAGTGCGCCAATTGCTGTGGCTGGGCCATCCAACCCACCTCAGCAGAAGGTTGAGGCGAAGGGATCAGGCACCGTCCCTAAAGCGGCTAAAATAAAAAGAAGAAGAAAGGAGCACTTCAACCTGCGCCCCAAGAACCCCGCCCACTGCCACCGGCTCCAGTTACAATGGACGAGCCGTGGAATGTCGTAGCGGGGAAAAAGAAGGGTAAAAAGAAGACCTCGCCCAGCGCGGCAGCCCCTGCAAACCGGCAACAACAGCCGCACAGGGCTGAGCCTAAACTTCGGCCGCCACGCTCCGCGGCTGTAATTATTTCCCTGTACGCCGGTTGCAGTGGAAAAGGGCTTGTCATACGCCAAAGTGTTAACAGAAGCCCAACACAAGGTGGACCTCACCGGCCTAAATATTGAAAGGCTAAGGCCAAAGTTTGCGGCCACGGGTGCCCCGATGTACGAGGTTCCCGGGGCTAACAGCGAGGAGAGGGCTGACTCCCTGGCCGCGAGGCTAAGGGAGTGCTTCCAGGGGTCGGAACTCGTTCGAGTATCCCGGCCCACAAAGTGCGCGGAACTTCGTCTTTCGGGGCTGGACTATACAGCCACCCCGGAAGCAGTCGCAGCGGCCCTCTCAAAGGCCGGTGAGTGCGGGGCAGACGCCATTAAGGTTGGCGAAATTCGTCCCGACCGCTCAGGATTAGGGACGGTGTGGGCAAAGTTGCCCGTAAAGGCGGCCCAGAAAGTAAGAGGAGTGGGTCGTCTTTTAGTTGGTTGGGTTGCGGCTCGAGTTTCTGTGCTCGAGCCGCGTCCGCTCCGGTGCTTCCGCTGCCTTGAGTCAGGGCACGTGCGGGAGTGCTGTGAGGGTACAGTGGACCGCAGCGGTCTTTGTTACCGCTGTGGACAGCCGGGTCATAAAGCCCGGCAATGTGAAGCGGCGCCGAATTGCACAATATGTGCTGCGGCAGGAAAGCCCGCCGGGCATCCGGTCGGGGGGAAGGCGTGCCCCGCCTCCTCCCGGAAGAACCGGCGTCGTCTGTCCCGAAGAGTTAATCCAGCTGCCGCTGGGGCTACAGCCCAGTCGCAGCTGGAGAGCCCACCGCAGGCCGAGGTTGTAGAGATGGAGATCGCCCAATAATGGCGTTTAAGTTCCTCCAGGCGAACATCAACCACTGTGCCCGTGCTCAGGATCTTTTAACCCAGAGCATGGCGCAGTGGTCGGTGCAAGTGGCCGTGGTCGCCGAGCCATATTTCATCCCCCCGCGTGATAACTGGGCGGGGGACGTCAACAGCTCGGTGGCCATCATCACCCAGGGTGCCGCTGGCTCCCCGCCCTTCGAAAAAGTAGCGAAGGGTCGGGGATGCGTCGCGGCTCTGTTGGGAGATATTTGGGTAGTTGGAGTTTATTTCTCTCCCAACAGACCCCTCGCTGATTTTGAGTCTTTTCTCGTTCAGTTGGGGGCCCTGGTGGCGCAAGGCCAACCTCACCCGGCAATTGTCGCCGGCGACTTCAACGCCAAGTCCCTGGCGTGGGGCTCGTCGGCGACCGATGCTCGCGGCGAGGTCCTGGAGGATTGGGTGATCTCGGCCGGTCTGGCCGTCTTGAATAGGGGGTCGGTGGACACGTGTGTGCGGCACAACGGCGGCTCAATTGTAGATCTTTCTTTTGCGAGTCCGGCCTTTTGTGGTTGTTTTGGCGAGTACCTGTGTCGCATAGCCGGCGCAGAAGGGTCAGCCGTGTGTCACCACTGTGACAACTGTCCGCGTGACACGGCCCAACATACTATTGAGGAGTGCCCAGCCTGGGACGAAGAGCGCAGCGCTCTCGTAGCAGTCGTCGGAGGAGACCTCTCGCTGCCGACTTTGGTGTCAGCCATGGTCGACAGTCGGAGGTCCTGGCGTGCGGTGGCCCTCTTCTGTGAGGCGGTTATCTCACAGAAGGAGAGTGCCGAGAGGGATCGTGAACAACAAGCCGATCCCTCCCGCCGCCAGTCGAGACGGAGGAGGCGCCGGGTTGACGACTGACCGGCGTCTCCCGCCCTGTGGTTTGGGGGCGTTTGGAGAATTCCACCACGGTATCCCCTGCCTGTCGTAAGAGGCGACTAATAGGGGCATCGGGGGTCGTGGGCGCGCAGCGGGGGGCTGTCGTAGCGCCCTTTCCGGTGTGTCGAAACTTGTTTGTACATAGTTTTATTTTGTATATACTTCGTCGGCACACCGGGCGACCCCGGGATGACGGCAGCGCGGGTGGTTGGCCTCGTAGCTGCCGTGGACGCCGAGGGCGTCCTTCGGTGCGCGGGGGCTTCTGAGCCCCCCCCACTTGGAGACGGGCCGCAAGGCGGCACCGCGCAGGGGCGGTTTCGGTCGAAAATGGGGCGCTTCTCGCTCCGTGAGGCCGGGACCGTCTCTTATGCGCCGAAGAGGGCCACCGCGGGGTTTTTAGTTGGTATTGCCGGTGTAGGGAATTTGTTAGGGACTCGGCCCAGCGGTCGTCCGGATGTCAACATCTCTCCTGGACGGCTTAACGCTGGGTCGTAAGGCCGGCGACCCCAACATAACCGTCCCGCCATACCCCCGGCGGGGCGGTAGTGATAAATCGCTTTTCCCCGCGAAACCAAAAAAAAAAAAAAAAGGACAGACTATCCAGTTAGGTAGGTCCAACTTCGAAAAAGAGGTTAATCGTCGAATCCGACTCGGTTGGGCAGCATTCGGGAAGCTACGGCACATCTTTTCGTCCAATATTCCGCAATGTCTCAAGACGAAAGTCTTTGACCAGTGTGTGTTGCCAGTGATGACATACGGAACTGAAACGTGGTCCCTTACTATGGGCCTCATAAGAAGGCTCAAAGTCACCCAAAGGGCAATGGAGAGGGCTATGCTGGGAGTCTCTCTGCGTGATCGCATCAGAAATGAGGCCATCCGCAGAAGAACCAAAGTAACCGATATAGCCCTCCGAATCGCTAAACTTAAGTGGCAGTGGGCGGGGCACATTGCGCGTAGAACCGATAGCCGTTGGGGCGGAAAGGTTCTCAAATGGCGACCACGTACCAGAAGGCGCAGCGTGGGTAGACCCCCCACAAGGTGGACTGATGACCTGGTAAAGGTCGCGGGAGTCCGCTGGATGCGGGTGGCGCAGGACCGGTCATTGTGGCACTCTTTGGGGGAGGCCTATGTCCAGCAGTGGACGTCCTTCGGCTGACATGATGATGATGATGATAAAATTTTAGGGTTGCCCTGGATTTTTCTGAGATCCCATCATAAGATCCTGACTTGGTGACAATGGGACCACCTGGGAAGTATACTCTTTTAAACAAAAAAAGAATATCTCGAATCGGTCCAGGCGTCTTCGAGTAATCGGGTAACATACATAAAAAAACCTCCTCCTTTTTTGAAGTCGGTTAATAAAATAGTCCCAGACCCACCGGGGGGTTGTCCCTGGGTGCACTTGATAGTGTATACAATGACCACCGTCGGCTGGTCTCACATCACAATATTAAATTAAAATTGTCTAACGGGCCTCTACGTGTTGGCTTCGGCACCACGCACGCCTTTCAAAAGATCGGGACTCTGTAGTCCCGAGATTATACTACGACAAACATAATAATAATACTACCAGCTCTGCATCAATACTGTGCCTCTGCCGGGCACGGGCCTCCTCTACTAATTTTTGCCGATTCCTCTGGACTTAGGATTTTTCCGTCTTTTTACCTACCTTTTGAGGTGTTACCTTTATTTTTATTATGAAGGTAAATTTCAGATACAACCTTTTAAAGTAGGGGATTTATTTTTCTTACTACATAAAAATATAAATATAAATCTGTATATATAAAAGAAGAAACTGACTGACTGACTGACTGATCGATCAGCCTAAACGGCTGGGGTTAGAGACTTGAAATTTTGACAGTAGGTACCTTTTATCACGTAGGCATCCACTAAGGAAGGGTTTTTGGAAATACCACCCCTAAGGGGGTAAAATAGGGGATGATAGTTTGTATGAAAATCCGTCATTTCTGAAATTAAACGCATGAAATTTGGTATTTGGCCTTTTAGTTAAAAATAAAAAATATATATTTCAGGATTTTTGGAAATTGCACCCCTAAGGGGGTAAAATAGGGGAAGAAAGTTTGTATGAAAAATCCGTCATTTTTGAAGTTAAACGCATGAAAATTGGTATTGCGCCTCTCAGTTAAAAATAAAAAATATATAATTCAGGATTTTTGGAAATTCCGCCCCTAAGGAGAGTTTACTTATAGGGGATGAAAGTTTATATGAACTCTTCTATCGGGTGTTTATCAATAATCCTACTAATATTATAAATACGAATGTTTGGTTGGATCGATGTTTTTACTCAATCACGCTAAAAAGGCCCGAAGGATCTGGTTGAAATTTGGCACAGAGATTGTACGGTTCCCGTGGGATAGTTTGGTTTTTGTTTTAGACAGAGCAAGGGAACCACATGATTATTTGCATAGTGTTCGTTGAGAGGATACTTTTTATACCAGAAAATACACGGTTCCTACGGGATAGCATAATACAAGAAGATGTAAGAGCTTGAGAGGTCTCCATGGATTTTATACCTTTTCTTCCAAAAATAACTACCACGCGGGCGTAGCCGCGGGCAAAAGCTATCTGTATATATAAAAGAAGAAACTGACTGACTGACTGACTGACTGACTGACTGACTGACTGACTGATCGATCAACGCACAGCCAAAACGGCTGGGGTTAGAGACTTGAAATTTTTACAGTAGGTACCTTTTATCACGTAGGCATCCACTAAGTAAGGGTTTTTGGAAATACCACCCCTAAGGGGGTAAAATAGGGGATGAAAGTTTGTATGAAAATCCGTCATTTTTGAAGTTAAATTCATGAAAATTAGTATTTGGCATTTCAGTTAAAAATAAAAAATATATTTTTCAGGATTTATGGAAATTCCGCCCCTAAGGGGGTAAAATAGGGAATGAAAGTTTGTATGAAAATCCGTCATTTTTAAGTTAAACGCATGAATATTGGTATTTTGTATTGTATACTTTTTCTCCCAAACATGACCTCCACGCGGGCGGAGCCGCGAGCAACAGCTAGTAATGCATAAAAAACAATCTTACAGGAATGTTCCGAAAAGATCGCAAGTCACGATTTTTTTTAAGATTCGCACCTTTTGCTGCATGTGACCCTTTTGTGGACAAGGAATAAGCCGTGTGGGCGTATTCGAGCGAGCAGTATTGAGGTCTTGAAAAAAAAAATGTAAACCTAATGTAAACCACATATAAAATTTGGGCGTCTCATAAAACTGAAGCTACTCACGGAAAATTGACTTGATAGTAATCAATAGGAAACCTAGTATTAGGGAACCCAGACTATAATGTTATAGCCACACAAATTCATACTAATACTCTAAATGCGAAAGTAACTATGTCTGTATGTATTTTGTTTGTTACCTTTTAACGACTAAACGGCTGACCGAATTGTGATGAAATTTAGCAAGGATATAGATTATACCTGGAGAAGGACATAGGCTATCTTTTTCTCAAAAATCAACCTTGAAAGGGGTCAAATAAGAGTTCAAAATTTGTATGGGATATCCATAGTTCCTCAAGTTAGGGATCAGAAAATTCATATTTAGGCTTTTGGTAGGAAATAAAGAAATACGTGTTTCACATTTTTTTTAAAATTATCCCTAAAGTTATAGCCATTCTTATTCATAATAATACTAGAAATGTGAAAGTAACTCTGTTTGTTAGTAAGTGTTAGTTGAGGAGTCTGAGAATAACATAAACTTTTTTTTATCCCGGAAAATGCACGGTTCCTATGGGATAGCAAAATATAGAAAGATGTTATAACTAAAGATGTCTCCATGGATTTTATACCTCTTCTTACAAAAAGAACTACCATGCGGGCGAAGCAGCGGGCCAAAGCTAGGTTTAAATATAAGTTTTCCCTTTTCAAAATAATTCACAAATGTTTCTTTTCACTTAAGAGACACAAAGCATAAAGGGTGAATTCATTACTCTTTATAAAAAAATATATAATTATAGTGACTTGAGAACATGGTTTACAAAACCAAACCAATTGATAATGAAAATAACAAACCATCTGGAATTCATTCAATATCAATTATTACAATAATTATGATAGCTATCACAAATTAAGAAAAGTTTTAAAGAATAAAGAAACATTTTTGTACTCAACAGTATATTATTTTGTTTCATAAACACTTAGGAAAGGTTATAATGTGGGATATAATCAATACTTAGTGTTGCCTCATATAGCTCTTCGAACTATACTTATATCAATAAAATCTTGAGATTGCATTCCATTATTCCTGTAAATTAAATGAAATGAATGAAATGCTTAATATTCCCTATTTTCCTATATGGAGCTGAAACATGGACGATCCATCAAAAACATCGAAAAAAGATTGACGCACTTGAGATGTGGTGCTGGAGGCGTTTGCTGAAAATAAAATGGACTGCTCACCGCACTAACGTTTCCATCATAAAAGAGCTTCGCATCAAACAAAGACTTTCGTCGACTGTGCAGTTGCGAATCCTTAAGATGTTTTGACATATCAATCGCAACGAAAGCTCTTTGGAACGTCTAGTAATACAAGGAAGGGTAGAGGGTCAACGTTCAAGCGGCCGATATCCCACAAGATGGACAGACCTTATCAAATCATCTACGAAGTGTTCCCTTGCTGAGTGTACACGCAGTGCCACGAACAGGAAACAATGGAGACGTATCGCAAATGCTGCAACCGACCAATACGACGATCCATAACCACGACCATTCCGCCAGGAGTGTCCGACTAAGAAGAAGAATTCCTGTAAAACGTTTTTCGAGATTTCTCAAGATCTCTCAAGTTAGCCGGAGCAGGATTTATTTTCTTATTGGTGCTTCAAATGGATCTCCAAACATGCTGTTTTTAAATAATGCGAGTGCGCTGGCCACTTCCTAGCATTGCTTGCAACGTATCGAAGGTATTCGACAACTACGGCCGGAGTATGGAGCTTCTTAACATCCATGAAAACAAATCCATCTTGTATGAAAGGGGAAAATAGCACTTGTCCAAAATCACAGTTACATATTGTGCCGCTATTAGTGATAAGAGTCCATTATAGCTTTAAAAAGATTTAAATAAGGTAATTGAGTTTTTCTTCTTCTTGGCTCCACTGTTTCAACAGTGATTTTGCAAATGTCGAGTATTATAACTTGGTATGAATTTCATGTAAACTTTGTAAACATCCGGCCCGATGTTACTTAAATGAGTTCTCTAGGTCGGTGTAATTAGTTATTTATAGTATTATTTAATTAACAACGACGATTTATATAGGAAATAGATTAACCAAATTAATAAATACGATGTTTACGAATACGTTGGATGATGTATCAAGTTTCATGACATTGACTTTTTTTTTAATTTTCGTTCTGAAATTAGTCTGTCTATATCTTTAATTAAGCAAAAATGTTGTATTGTTTATTTGATTCATTATATTCAAATTTCAACGGAAATATTAATAATGAAGTTATGCATAACACTTAATGCAGATAATTCAACTTTAGAAGGCGATTGCACACAAATAAATGATATTTAAAAAACCGATACTTTACCGATTCGAGCGATTAAAAATTTCCGAACGCATGACGTGGAATCTAAAAAAAAAAAAAAGAAAATATTGGGCATAAACAATCTATCGTGTGCCATACAGAATACCATGGCAGGCTATCTTCATAGGAGATGGCTAGACAGGCGCCACGGTGCGCCAACTTTCCGGCTGACGCAGGTACTGACGGACCACGGGTGTTTCGGTTCGTTCCTGTGTCGGATCGGAAAGGAGGTGTCTGCCGTGTGCCACCATTGTGGCAACTGCCACGAGAACACGGCCCAACACACGTTGGAGGAGTGCCCAGCCTGGGACGAAGAGCGCAGCGCTCTCAGAGCAGTCGTCGGAGGAGACCTCTCGCTGCCGGCCGTGGTGTCGTCCATGGTCGCCAGCCGGAGGTCCTGGCGTGCGGTGGCCCACTTCTGCGAGAGCGTCATCTCGCAGAAGGAGAGTGCCGAGAGGGATCGGGAACGAAATTATCCCTCCCGCCGCCAGAGACGACGTAGGAGGCGCCGGGTGGACGACTGACCGGCGTCTCCCGCCCTGTGGAACGGGGGCGTTTGAATTCCACCACGGTAACCCCTGCCTGTCGTACGAGGCGACTAATTGGGGCCATCGGGGGTCGCGGGCTCGCAGCGGGGGGCTGTCAGCCCGAATCGATGCACTCCCAGTTTCGGAGCATCGTGCGACCCCGAGATGGACGGCAGCGCGTGTGGTAAGGCCTCGTTCGCTGTCGTTGTTCGGTGCGCGGGGGCTCCTAAGCCCTCCCATGGAGATGGGCTGCTACGCTGCACCGCGCAGGGGCGGTTCCGGCAGCAATTCTAGCACTCCTTAGAATACCCCGGGATCGCTCCGTAAGCGCCGAAGAAGGCCACCGCGGGGTTTTAGCTGGTAGTGTCGGGTGGGGTGTACATAGGGGGTAGGGACTCGGCCCAGCGGCTGCCCGGATAGCCATCATCCGGGCGAGGGGGATGCTGGGTCGTAAGACCGGCTAGTCGAGCATAACCGTTTTATTCTTATTCCGCTTCCCCCCGGAGCGGGCGGTAGTAATAAAACGCTTTCCCCGCGACAACAAAAAAAAAAAAAAAAAAGGCTATCTTCATAGGGGGTGCGAAGTCAGGAAACCTCCACGTGGTGCACCCTGGGCAACGGCGGTCACGTTGACCGACGGCCGATATCCTGACAAAAGTGGTTGACGGTTGTCGCTTGTTGCGGCGTCCTTCAATCAGAAGGCCGTGCTCATTTATTGAGCTACTCCCAAGTTCTGTCTCGGGAGTGTCGGCGGGCTCGGTGTGCGCTCACCCCGCCGCCGAGCGGGCAGTAGGGGGGACGCTCTTTCCTGCTGTCACCGTCGTAAATCGTAATCTGGTCTGGAGGTCTGTGGTCATGTCTCGCGCTCCGACTGGACCGAGGGTCTTGGCTTAACCGCCCGGGCCGCGAGGTAGAAAACCTCTATAAAAAGTCACCCCGAATCCCAAGCGGCGGCGCACCGTGAGGGGATGCATGCCCGATGGGTAGTTCGGTCTCTAGTGCGAACCCCGGCGGGGAACTTGCTGAACCCCGTGCAGAATTTGCTTACCCAGCTACAGGGGGCTCTGGCTGGGCGGACCGTTTATATCCCCCATACTCGTGGGTTCAATCATGAAATCTATTATTAAAAAAACAAAAGAAGATTCGGTGGAGAAAATATCTATCCCAGGAGACGCTGGCGACCCTGGCCCTATGGATGAAACTGGGAGTAAGCCAAAGAAGGCGACTGTTGAAGCCGCTTCAACTATCTCGGCTCCCAAGGCCAAGGAAGGAACGAGCGGCGTAATGACGCGCTCAAAGCGGGCGTTGCGAGATCGGCAACTGGACACGGCTACAAGTGACAGTGATGTCGAACCAGCGCAGAAAATCCTTGCTCTCTCAGCAAGTCCGGCTGTGGTGCCTTACGAAGACACCACGCCGATGATAATAACTAATGCGACAGCTGATGGCCGTGACTGGCGATTGCAGCTGTCAGAATTATCCGGGATGTGGCAAAAAATCGATATTGCCCCCGGAGCCCATCATGCGGCCCCCGCTAGCTGCCGACAGTGGCAAAGTTGTCGCTGTCGCCGGGCCCTCGAAAGCCCAAACAGGTGGTGCTGGTCCACCAGCCACCCCGAAGGGCAAGGGGCAGGGAAAGGGCAAAAGCAATGCCCAGCCCACCCCTAATGTTGGTCCTCGACCCGTTCCTGCTGTTGTGGCTAGGCCTGTACCATCGACGTCCGCCACGTCCCAACTACCTCCCCAGAGTAAGTCCCGCAGGGGGGGAAAAGAAATAAAAATGGGCGTGTCACTCCACGGGCCCAAACACCCTGTGTGCCCCGGCCGCTGCCCCCCCGCTCCTGCGTCGATGGAGGAGGGGTGGAATGTCGTGGCCAAAAAGGGGAAAAAGAATTCCCAGGCCTTGCCGAGTACTGCTGCCTCCGCACCGAAGCAGCAGCCGGATCGGCCAAGGCCACGGATTCACCTGCCTCGCAAGGCAGCCGTCACGTTGACGGTGACACCTGAGGGGTTGGCGCGGGGCATTACGTACGCCCATGTGCTACGTCAGGTCCAGCGATCCATTGATCTGGCCGGTCTTGGCATTGCCGAGATGCGAGCTCGCCTAATGGCGACAGGTGGGTACCTGTACGAGGTGCCCGGCCCGGAGTCTGAAGCGAGGGCCGACTCCCTCGCCAACAAAGTGCGGGAGGTGTTCTGCGGGACGGAACTGGCGGACGATGTCCGTGTTTCCCGCCCATTCAAGACCGCGGAACTACGAGTATCCGGGTTGGATGCGTCTGCCGACCCGGAGGTGGTCGCTTCGGCCCTCGCAAAAGCAGGGTGTAGCAATGCGGTGGAAAATTTTAAAGTCGGGGAGATCCGCCCCGCCGGTCGGGCCTTGGTGCGGTGTGGGTGCGCTGCCCCGCCAAGGTCGCTGACAAAATTTTAAGTTCGGGCCGTGTGCTGATTGGCTGGGTTCAACGACAAGTCTCTGGCTTGGGGTTCGTCGGTCACCAGCAGGCGCGGCGAGGCCCTGGAGGAATGGGCGATCTCGGCCAACCTGGCCGTCGTGAATCGCGGGTCGGTTAACACGTGCGTACGGCATAATGGCGGATCGGTGGTGGACCTCACGTTCGCCACCCCAGCTATTGCCCGCCGTGTCCGTGACTGGAGAGTTCTGGTGGACGAGGAGACGTTGTCGGATCACCGATACATTCGGTTCGACGTCACCTTGTCCCCTAACCCCCAGTCCAGTGGAGGACCGACCGGCCCGCGGTCGGACGGCCCGCGTTGGTCAGCAAAATGCCTCGACGTGGAGGCCCTGAAGGAGGCCGCTCTGGCCCAGGCGTGGCTCCCTGCACCGGAAGCACCGATGCAGGTCGAGCAGGAGGCGGCGTGGTTCGGGACAGCGATGTCGCGCGTCTGTGACGCGGCTATGCCCCGAGTCCGACGTCTTTCCGAGAAGCGCCAGGTGTTCTGGTGGTCGGCGGAACTCACGCGGTTACGTATCTCCTGCGTGGCCGCCCTCCGTCGTCTCGCCAGGCACCGTCATCGCCGAATCCGTCTTCCCCGCGACGAGGACCAGGAGCGGTTGCTTCACGGCCTCCACAGGGAGGCTAAGAGAGCGCTGCGCGTGGCAATAGCTAGGGCAAAGTCTGCAGCTCAGAAGGAGTTCCGGGGAACTCTTGATAACGACCCTTGGGGGCGTCCATATCGCGTGGCGATGAGGAGATATCGCCCGTGGGCGCCCCCACTGACGCAGAGTCTCCGGGGCGACCTAGTCGAAGAGGTCGTCGCAGCTTTGTTCCCTGCCACTGAAGATGTCACTCCCCCACCGATGGCGTCACATCCATCGACGCCATCGTCGTTGAGTTCGGCAAGGATTATTTCGGAGGTTTCGACCGAGGAATTTCGGGCGGTGGTGCTTCGGCTGCGGGGCAAGAAAACAGCCCCGGGTCTCGACGGTATCCCCGGACGTGCGTGGGTGTTAGCCGTCGAGCATCTGGGGACTAGGCTCCGTGGCCTGTTCTCCGCGTGCCTGGAGCAGGGCCGTTTTCCGTCTCAGTGGAAAACTGGGAAGTTGGTCCTGCTCAAGAAGGAGGGGCGGCCCGCAGAGTCGCCATCGGCCTACCGGCCCGTGTTGCTCGACGAGGTCTGTAAGCTCTTCGAGCGTATCATTCACGCTCGCCTCGTCGAGCATCTTGAAGGGGTCGGGCTGGACCTGGCACAGTGCCAGTACGGGTTCCGGCAAGGCCGATCGACAGTACACGCGATTTTGGGGGTCAAGGCCCAAGCGGAGGATGCAGTGGCTCGGGGTGAAGTGGTGGTGGCGGTGTCTCTAGACATCGCCAACGCGTTTAACACCCTGCCCTGGGCCTGCATACTGGAAGCACTGCGGTACCACGTGGTGCCACCGTATCTCCAGCGTCTGGTGCGCTCGTATCTCTCAGACAGGTACATAGTGTATCCAGGCGCCGACAGGTGGCACCGAAGAGCTATGGCCTGCGGTGTTCCACAGGGCTCAGTCCTGGGCCCTCTCCTGTGGAACATCGGCTACGATTGGGTGCTCCGTGGCACCAATCCCCGAGGCGTCGCTATCGTCTGTTATGCAGACGACACGCTAGTAACAGCGACAGCCAGGTCTTTCCAGGAGGCCACCCTGCTCGCCTCGTTCGCAACCGAACAGGTGGTGGGCAGGATTCGGCGACTGGGCCTTAAGGTGGCCCTGAACAAAACCGAGGCCCTTTACTTTCACGGTCCTCGGATTCGGCCACCTTTAATGCCTCACATCA
The DNA here is from genome assembly GCA_905220505.1 of Laothoe populi. NCBI lineage: Eukaryota > Metazoa > Arthropoda > Insecta > Lepidoptera > Sphingidae > Laothoe > Laothoe populi. Next base: position 9,403,266 of record HG992162.1, read on the forward strand.
ATGTGGAGGGGGTGCGGATTCCCATCGGCTGTACAATGAAGTACTTGGGGTTGATTCTGGACAGCCGGTGGGATTTCCGTGCCCATTTCAAGGAGTTGTCGCCGAAATTGGTGCGGGCGGCGGGCGCGCTCGGACGCCTGCTGCCGAACCTGGAGGGACCTAATAGCCCTTGCCGAAGTTTATACGCTGGAGTCGTGCGGTCAATGGCCCTGTACGGTTGTCCCGTATGGGCCGAGTCCCTGAACGCCCGCTGCGTCGCCCTGCTGCGCAAACCGCAGCGTTTGGTGGCGCAGCGAATAGTCAGGGGCTACCGCACGGTCTCCCACGAGGCGGCCTGCGTATTGGCCGGCACACTCCCTTGGGAGTTGGACGCCAAACTCCTCTCGTCAGCGTTCCTCTGGCGGGAGGAGGCGTCCAGCCGCCGTCAGGAGAGACTGGCCCCGAGGGAGATTGCGGCCCGGTTTCGCAGAATCGCCGTGGACGAGTGGCATACCAGGCTGGAGAGCCCGACTGCGGGCTTGAGGACTGTCGCAGCAGTGCGTCCTGTCCTAAAGAGATGGCTAGACAGGCGCCACGGGGCGCCTACGTTCCGACTGACACAGGTATTAACGGACCATGGGTTCGTTCCTGTGTCGGATCGGAAAGGAGGTGTCCGCCGTGTGCCACCACTGTGGCAACTGCCGCGAAGACACGGCCCAACATACGTTGGAGGAGTGCCCAGCCTGGGACGAAGAGCGCAGCGCTCTCAGAGCAGTCGTCGGAGGAGACCTCTCGCTGCCGGCCGTGGTGTCGTCCATGGTCGCCAGCCGGAGGTCCTGGCGTGCGGTGGCCCACTTCTGCGAGAACGTCATCTCGCAGAAGGAGAGTGCTGAGAGGGATCGGGAACGATATGATCCCTCCTGCCGCCAGAGAAGACGTAGGAGGCGCCGGGTGGACGACTGACCGGCGTCTCCCGCCCTGTGGAATGGGGGCGTGTTGAGAATTTCACCACTGCCTGTCGTACGAGGCGACTAATTGGGGCCATCGGGGGTCGCGGGCGCGCAGCGGAGGGCTGTCAGCCCGTATCGATGCACTCCCAAATTCGGGGCATCGTGCGACCCCGAGATGGACGGCAGCGCGGGTGGTAAGGCCTCGTTCGCTGTCGTTACTCGGTGCGCGGGGCTCCTTAGCCTACTACGGAGATGGGCCCGTACAGGGCACCGCGCAGGGGCGATTCCGGCTGCAATTCTAGCACTCCTTAGAATACCCCGGGATCGCTCCGCAAGCGCCGAAGAAGGCCACCGCGGGGTTTTAGCTGGTAGTGTCGGGTGGGGTGTACATAGGGGTTAGGGACTCGGCCCAGCGGCAGCACGGATAGCCATCATCCGTGCGAGGGGGATGCTGGGTCGTAAGACCGGCTAGTCCAGCATACCCGTTTTATTCTTAATCCGCTTCCCTCCGGAGCGGGCGGCAGTAATAAAACGCTTTCCCCGCGACAAAAAAAAAAAAAAAGGCTTGGCCTGTATCTTGGGATACCAATTAGAGTGTATTACAGAATAAATTCAACGGTGAGCCCTAATAAAAGTATATTTTTAATTTATCTTTATATATACATACACACAGAAATATACATACACAAATAGATATACACAGTCAGGTCATAAGTATTGTCACACAGTAAAAACTTTTATTTTAGAATGCTGGCCACAAAAAAGTTTATTGAATTCAAATTTCAAATTGTTCATGAAAATAAAAATGTATACTTTTTAGAATTTTACTCATTTTTAAATATGGAGTGGACGCTTAAAGAAGACCGTGTTGCAGTAATTGCGTTGCATCGTTGCGGTTACGCGCCAATTCAAATTTTTGACATACTGAAAAATTTGAATATAACCAAAAGATTCGTTTATCGTACCATCAAACGATACAATAAAGACTCGAGTGTAGATGACAGGTCAAGAAGTGGTCGTCCTCGGTCTGTTAGGACTCCAGCAGTGATAAAAGCTGTGAAGGCGCGAATTCAAAGAAATCCCAAATGTAAGCAGAAACTGTTGGCCCTTCAGATGGGGTTAAGCAGAACCACGGTGAAAAGGGTGTTAAATGAAGACTTAGGGCTTCGAGCATATCGAAGAAAACCAGGACATCTTTGAATGCTCGTCTAATAGACCTGAGACTGAAGAGATGCCGCGCTTTGTTGAAAAGGTACGCGGGAAAAAAAAAACGGGAAATTCTTTTTTCAGATGAAAAAATTTTTACCGTAGAAGAGAGCTACAACAAACAAAATGATAAGGTGTACGCACACAGTAGTGAAGAAGCGAGCAACCGTATTCCGCGTGTCCAACGAGGTCATTTTCCATCCTCGCTCATGGTATGGTTGGGAGTTTCTTATTGGGGCTTAACAGAGGTACATTTTTGTGAGAAAGGTGTAAAAACGAATGCAGTTGTGTATCAAAATACAGTCCTGACGAACCTTGTGGAACCTGTTTCTCATACCATGTTCAATAACAGGCACTGGGTATTCCAACAAGATTCGGCGCCAGCTCATAGAGCGAAGAGCACACAAGACTGGCTGGCGGCGCGTGAAATCGACTTCATCCGGCACGAAGACTGGCCCTCCTCCAGTCCAGATTTGAATCCGTTAGATTACAAGATATGGCAACACTTGGAGGAAAAGGCGTGCTCAAAGCCTCATCCCAATTTGGAGTCACTCAAGACATCCTTGATTAAGGCAGCCGCCGATATTGACATGGACCTCGTTCGTGCTGCGATAGACAACTGGCCGCGCAGATTGAAGGCCTGTATTCAAAATCACGGAGGTCATTTTGAATAAACTTTAGTTTCATAAGAATCTATGTTTTGTTAAATTCATTTTGGTATATAAATGGTTACATAATGAATAAACTTGTTTTAATTATTTTATATTAAACATGTGACATAATTTATGACCTGCTAGTCAGGTACAATGCTGCTGCTGCTGAACTAAGTTTAATAATCTAATGGTGAATTATTAAAATTGGTTCAGCAGTTTATAAGTTTACAGAATTTATCGATTTCCAAAAAATAAACATATTATTCCTTTATATAATTAAGTATAATCTGTATATATAAAAGAAGAAACTGACTGACTGACTGACTGACTGACTGACTGACTGACTGACTGACTGACTGATCGATCAACGCACAGCCTAAACGGCTGGGGTTAGAGACTTGAAATTTTGACAGTAGGTACCTTTTATCACGTAGGCATCCACTAAGGAAGGGTTTTTGGAAATACCACCCCTAAGGGGGTAAAATAGGGGATGATAGTTTGTATGAAAATCCGTCATTTTTAAGTTAAACGCATTGATATTGGTATTTTGTATTGTATACTTTTTCTCCCAAACATGACCTCCACGCGGGCGGAGCCGCGAGCAACAGCTAGTATGTTCATATTTGAACATGAACACTTGTTTTTAAGTACGGTGTGGCGGATCATCCTTCTCCACAATAGTTATAAGTCAAGTTCAGTAGGTACATGTTCAATTCACGACCCTGCCTCAAGTGACAATAGCAGTAGTATTATAATGTTCTTTGGACAATAGGCAAATAACATTTTTATCAGCTTCATAGATAAAAATATTTTATTCAGAAATGTCAAATAGATCATAACCTCAAAATCTTTAAATTGAAATATCTTTAGTATTAGACTTTTTCATCAGTAATCGCTAATACATTATTGTTTAGGAACTGCTGCTGTTTTTTTTTTTTTCACTTCTAAACGCTACATTTTTATATCAACTAAAATCATGTATTCCCATACATGTTCATGTTACCTGCCATTGTTCTTTGCAAAGAAACAATTAGTTCATCTTAATTTAATTTAAGAGGCAGTTCAGATACTTTATTGATAAGAGGTAAAATAAAATCACACCATGTTTCAAATAAACAGTATTATGTTTAATTACTAATTGATAATAATGTACCTGACGACCGACCAGGCTGGTCGAGCAAGCATTATAGAAGACTATTGTAGTTGCTTGGTTGTGCGTCGTACAGTGGGCTGCTGCGCTCATACCATGATAGTAATCTGGTATTTGGGACTTCAAGCTCGTTCATTCTCTTGATGAAAGAATCTTCGAGCCTGCTCTGCGCATCCTGTATGTCTACTAGCTGAGCCATGATCAGTGTGTATAATTTGTTTTGTCGGTTGTAAAACTGTGTGTGCTAGCAGGTGGTGTATATATTAGATTATTGTCATATATAAGACTACTGTATATAATAAACAACAAAGAACACTTTAAAATTGCACAATTAAATTATACAATAAATATTTTTTATTATAATACATTTAGTTAAGAATTTTTCATAACATTATTAATTTTAAAATTGAAAAGAGAAATGTAAGACAAATTTATTCAACATAATATTAATATTACTAACTAGAGAAATTTATTAAGTTTTGCTAGTTTTTTTTTATTATTTGATATATTCATATTTTGACTAGCTCATCTATAATATATTAAATCTAATTTGAGCATTAAATATATTTTATCCTATACAATTACCATGGAAAAATTTAATTATAAAACAGCGTTAGCTATGCTTCCTGTGATGACGGGCGATGAACAGGTTACCAGGAACCTGATGGATACTATTGAGTTATATAGTGACTCAGATGACCAAGGTAAGAATATGTTAATAAAATTTGTGTTAAAGACTCGACTAACACAAAATGCAAAATTGAGACTTAGAATGTTATAACTCGTGTGATGAACTTTTAGGTGATATGCGCAACCATTTATTAACTAAAAAGTCGGATACAGCTATTCATAATGAACTTATTCGAATGAAACAAAACGGTTCCTCAACGGATGACTATAGTAGTAAGATACAACAGCTATTCGTAGATTTAACGATTTCGCAGGCCGATGGCGACAAAGACGTAAATAAGATATTGCGTTCGCTAAATGAAAAAAATGCCATAAATAGTTTTGTCAATGGCTTGAGAAATCGCCAAATTAGTATTATCTTAAAAGCGCGTAATTATACAGCTTTAAAGGATGTAGTCCGGGGAGCGAAGGACGAAGAGGCATCTTGTAGCCATCAGAATAAAGATGAGTTTATTTATTTTGGGAATCGGAATATCCCAGGTACGTTCAGAAATTCGCATGGTAGTAGCAAATTTAGAGGCCAACGATTTAGAAATCCGCAACAATATAAATCGGTATCGAATAACGACTCATTAAATACGTCGCGGACTTCGTCACCAAAAGTACAACCGCAGCAAATACGTACTTTTAGTAGAGGAAATTATAATAATAATAATCGTCGGGGTAATTTTCGGCATAAAAATCACCGAATTCGCGTTTTGAACTCGACTACCCCTTCTTTCGCTGACAATTCAATTTTTTTCGTGGAGAACAAAATTATTAATTGCGAACATAGTAGGTAACTCAGTTGAATTCGCGGTAGCGGTAGGTAACAACAAATATAGGTGGCTAGTTGATACCGGCGCATCATTGAGTGCAGTAAAATATGAGATGCTGACAAATCTAAACATTCCCATTACTAAGAGTAAACTTTACATAGATGGTATCGGCGGCAAAATAGAAACCGAAGGATATGTTTATTTAACTCTGTCCATAAATGGTTCGGGATTCAGACATAAGTTTCATGTTGTAAAACGGTTACCAACGCCAACCGCTGGAATATTAGGTATAGATTTTTTACGAAGATTTTATTGTAGGATAGATTTTGAAACTAATTATATTACTTAACAAAACGGCGAAAGCAATGTTACTTTACTTTTAAATATGGGGAAATTAGGTAGTAATAGATATATTAACATACCCCCAAGATGTGGAAAAAATATTTTATATACATACCGACATGAAAGGTGAATGTGTAGTATTTCCAAGAGAATTATGTGAAGGTGTATTTTTATCAGGCGGAATTCCAAATGTAAGAAATGGAAAAATACCGATACAATTATTAAATATGAGAGAGAATGAAGTTAGTCACAGTTACTTTAAACCGGAATTAGACTATTTAAACAAATATTCAATTTGCTCTTTCGAAAAGGACGTAATTAATCCGAAACGAATTAACGAAATGTTTTCTATATTAAATTTGGATTATTTAAACAAAGAGGAAAAAACCTCTATGATGAATATTTGCGCAAAATTTTCCGACGTATTCATGTTACCAGGAGATAAGCTTTGAACATGTCGTCTATATGAGCAAAACATACAATTAAAGCCCAACAGTGAACCAGTTAATGTTAAGCAATATCGTTTACCGTACTCTCAAAGGGGTGAAATGGAATCACAGGTTAAGAAAATATTACATGACGGAATTATTGAGCCTGCCTGTAGCGAGTGGTCTAGCCCTGTTGGTCCCAAAAGGGTCGGAGAACACCGAAAACAAAAAATGGCGATTAGTTATTGATTTTAGAAAACTAAACGATTGCTTTGTTGACGATAAGTTTCCTTTGCCTAATATCGTAGATGTTTTGGATTCTTTATCCGGGGCTATGTACTTTTCACATTTAAACTTAAATCAAGCATTTTTTCAATTTCCATTAAATTCCGATAGTATGCAGCGCTTACTATATCATCAGGACAGTATCAAATGACCAGAATGCCGATGGGTCTTAAGACGAGTCCCAGCTCGTTTAGTCGCGCTATAACAATAGCAATGTCTGGGCTAACTTATGACAAAGTGTTGACATATGCAGATGATCTAGTATGTATAGGGCGTAATCTAGAGACACACAATGAGAATTAATCGATATTTTATCGCGCCTAAGAAAAGTTAATTTAAAATTAAGTCCCGCTAAATGTCAATTTCTTAAAAAGGAACTCCTGTTCCTTGGGCATATAGTTTCGGCTGAGGGTATTAGGCCGGATCCTCAAAAAATCTATGTTTTACAAAATTCTACTTTATTGTTTTTTAACATTAAGGTCTTTTTTAAGTTTTTCCACAGTAATTTGGGATATCTAATTTGGCTGTTTATATTATTCTTGTAATAAGCACATTTTTCCCAGTGCAAAGATTTAACTACAAGTGATTTTAACTCCTTGTAATATATAGTCTCTTGGAGTCAGACCCAGTTTTATGGTACTTAGCCAATGCATTGTCCCGCAACCTCATCATGAATTTGATAGTGTCTGTAATCCATGGATACGATGGTTCTTTAATGTGACATTTTTTAAGTGGAGCATGAGCGTTGTACACTGATTTAATAAAACGATTAAATTCAATGAGCATCTGATCGACAGAAACACGTTTGTTTAACCTATCCCAGTCAAGCATCCTTAGACTCTCTTGAAGACTAGACTGACATAGGGAATGTATGGGCCTACGAGTTACAACATAAGGTTTAAATTTATTGCGTCTAATATAAAATTCACTGATGACAGAATGACCGTATATACTTCTATAATCCACAACTGATACGCCGCGCACTGGAAGATCCGTACACACCAAGTCTATCAACGTTTGACTTGTATCTGTAAAGTTAGTCGGTGAAGTTACGAACTGAGTCAGACTAAGGCGTTTTAAGAAGTCATTAATCTTTTTTGTTTTGTGGTCGTTAGCCTTTAAAATATTAACATTAAAATCACCCACAAGTACGACATGATCACAATTACCCAAACTGGTTATAGTGGAGGTTAGAGCATCTAGAAATAAATCAAGATCATGCCATGGTGGGCGATAAGCTGTGCCGATGGCGATACGTTTGCCGTTTAAGTTAACAGTCGGCCACATTTGCTCAACAGATGCATACATATTATCGGCTGGCCCCGCCGTGGAGCGCGCGTTTAAACCTCGCCTCAGATAGAAACCCACACCCCCACCACGACTCGAGCGCACTGAGTCAGGACGCGGCACATGGCGCAAGCAGTACCCTGGAACAATAGGTGCTCGAGCGTCTTCTCCCGGCCGGAGCCATGTTTCATTGACTGCCATTATATCCAGATCTCGACTATCAAATAGAGCAATAAAATCATCGTGATTCGTATTTAAGGAACCTACATTTAGAAAGCCAATTTGAAGGCGCTTATCAGCCATAGTCATATTTATAATTTTTTATATTAATAATAAAATAGTATGAACATGAATATATAATATAATAACCTTGTATGTAGTAATAGCCCATATATAGTACACATGATATATTGTTGTAGACAAGGTAAAAACATACTGCATTATTAATTTTGCACTGTGACAATCCGATACAAGCAAAAACTACACTTCTATACCAATCTATTTTATGTATTGAATTGCAACAAAGGTGAGTACACACTAACGATAATATAATAATAATCTGTATAATAACGACTTCATTATAGAATCCCATTACTAGAAAAAGCAGTTCTATGAGACACACATTCTCGCGGGGTATATCTATAAAAATCAAAAATTTTATAAAAGTAACAGGAATAAAACTTGAAAGGAAGCAAAATGAGTACAAGATAAAAATAACAACGAACTTATATATCCGGCCCGAAAATACGCAATATATCCGCCTCAGAGCTTATAATGTGAAAAGGATCGCCAGTTTTATTTTGTGGAAGGATACGGCCTCGCTTAGACCATACAAACTTCCATCCACGCCGGGTACCGACATCTCGCGCTCTTGGAAACAACTGTTATTCGTCTTTGTCAGGCGTTCATTTATATAGCAATTCTCGCCGGGCCAGTCGAACGATAAGGCGACGATGCGGCGCACGGGTGTGCTCCGATGCAGGCTCCACAGCATTAATGCGCCTACTGCCGACGCGCTCAGTACTAACAATGTCATGCGCCTCAATTTTCACGCCAATTTTCGTCGCTATAAGTAAAGCCGTGTGTATGGGGTTTTCGCTAGGTCCTTCAGACAAATTGGCGATCTCAACATCGTTGCCGAGAAGCTCCTAGTCACGGTCATTAATTTCGCTCCTCAGCTGAGCGATGGTTTCCTCGACTCCAGAAGATGCTACCAGGTGGGTTTCCTTTTTGTTTTCTATGGCAGTCACTCTCTCCTCCAAGCTTGCGATGCGGGAACTTATCGAGGCGCTGAGCATGGTCATGTCATCGCGTATTAGCTGGATCTCTTTACACATCGTCTCGATAAGCTCCTTCTTGAACACCCTGAGCTCCGCCTTCAATTCCCGAGTAAGTTGCTGCGTATTGTTGTCTGGGCTAAAATCCAAGAATTCATCGGGACTATTTTCAGTAATTGCTTTCTGGTGTCGTCCCTGTACCGGTGTTTGAGGGACTCTTTCCTTCGATGAATATTTCTTGCATTCGGCACAGTACCAAGGAGACGATTTGGTTGTAGAAGTAGCCCCAACGCACGCTAGATGGAAAATTTTACAACAGGATTGGCACTTAACGCCACCTTTGGGTACGGATATTTTACCGCAAAAAGAACATTTCCCCATTTCTTCTAATTATTGACTAGTGAGTCAATTAGTATGCGGCTACGACAGGAGATGGCGTTGTCCCAGAAACGGATAATTTATGGTATAATATAACCATACGTACGGCAGAGAAACAAAACCATAGGATAGTGCACTGTTAACACTTAAAGCCACGACCACACTATATGTTTTATTGTTTGTTTTGTTCACTTTACACTAAGTCACTTTTTATTTTGGTACAGGGTAGATAGAGGGTTGAACTCGATTCTAGTCAAATTTATTCTACGAAATTAGACCTTTACACTGCACACAAATAGTGACCAATAATATATATGGTTATTTGTAACTTGGGAAAGATGGACATGTAATTAGATTCACTCTGCACTCCGTCTTATAATTTAGTCGTCAGTATAAAAACACTTAGCCACCGTACAGTTTGACGTCCGTGACGTCACTCACTCATTAACACACACGCTTGTCAGGATTCACTTAAGGCTTCTCTTTATAATTAATCTACCAGCATTACCTTTTAAACTGAACAACGCCATTGAACTGATTACGAATAACTTTTACAACACCGAACCACGAATATACTGGCTATCGTTTCGTCTACTTTACAAAACAACTGAACTAACTGAACACCGGAGCACGGAAGGCACTCTGTTTTATATTAAACATTTACTACTCCCACTTTGGTTGTCATTATTAACTACCCCCAACTAGTATCCTAAATACCTCCGTTATACCTTCGGTATTTCTAATAATAGTAAATACCATTGCATCGGTGGAAAGAGTATTTTTAAAATCTTTTTGAGTGTAGCGATGAGAGCATAGCTAATAGACAGGATGCTATAGACTCGGCTCACTCAAAAAACGATGCAGACAAGGTGATTACGGAAGATGAAATAATGAATGCGTTGAACTATATGAAGATAGGCAAGGCTGCAGGGTATGACAGGGTTACTGTCGAAATGTTGAGAAGCGGCAAAAGTACAGTGGCAAAATTGTTGTGGCTACTTTTTAATATATGTTGGAGCAATGGTCGAGTGCCAGAAGACTGGTGTAAAGCCGTCATTGTTCCGCTTTATAAAGGCAAAGGGTCACAGCAAGAATGCAAAAACTATCGAGGCATAAGTCTTCTCAGCGTCGTCGGTAAATTGTATGCAAAGATCTTGATCACACGAGTGATGAATGATAGTGAAGAAAAAATATGGGATGTGCAAGCAGGATTTAGAAGAGGAATGGGTTGCACTGATCAAGTCTTTTCCATAAGGTGCATCGTTGAAAAACACTTGGCCAAGTCCAAAAAGGTGTACTGTGCCTTCGTAGATTTGGAAAAGGCTTATGATCGTGTGCCGAGGGATGAACTGTAGTCAACACTGTCACTAACATATGGGATTGAGAGCCGCCTAGTGAGTGCTTTGAAGTCTTTGTACAAGGACTCCAAAGCATGTATAAGGGTAAATGGAGCGCACTCAGACTGGTTTAACATTTCTAGAGGTGTTAGACAGGGATGTGTTGCGTCTCCATGGCTCTTTAATCTTTATATGGACAGCTGTTTGACAGTTTTGAAAGATATGGAATGTGGACTGGGAATGAATGAGTTGCATGTCAAGTGTCTTCTCTACGCCGATGACCAGGTATTGCTTGCGTCATCGGTGGGGGAGCTACAAGACATGTTAAATGTAGTGAATGAGTCGTTTAAGCAGAAGGGAATGAAAATTAATGGAAGTAAGACGAAAGTTATGGTGATAGAAAGAGAGGAAGATGTTACGGAATGTAACATAAATATAGATGGTGAGAGAGTGGAACAAGTGAAAGAGTTTGTTTATTTGGGAAGCGTGTTAACCAGAAATGGGAAATATGAGAGGGATATTATATTGAAAGGAGAGTGATGGCAGGTAATAAAGTGAATGGTGCCTTGCACGCGATAATGAGCAGCCAGGCGGTGTCACAAAAGGCGCGAATGGCTGTTCATAATGGTGTGCTGGTACCGACACTTATGTATGGAAGTGAAAGTTGGGTGTGGCAGAAGAAGCATGAAAGTGGACTTAATGCGGTGGAGATGCGTTCCTTACGGAGTATGTGTGGAGTCACCCTTGCTGATCGCATGAGGAATAGTGTGATAAGAGATCGTTGTGAGTTGAAGAATGATGTGGTGACTAAGATAGAAAGAGGTATGCTGAGATGGTTTGGCCACATGGAGAGGATGGATGAAAGGCGATTTACGAAAGCTATTTATCGTGCAAATGTGACTGGAAGAGTGGGTAGAGGGCGCCCAAGGAGAACGTTTACGAATCAGATAAACGATTTTCTCCTAAAAGGGCAAATCAGAAGTACCTCCAACCGTCGTAAATGTATGAGAAGATGTATGAATGTGGAAGAGGCGAAAGAAGTGTGTCAGGATCGTAGCTTTTGGCACTCAAGTCTCTGCCTACCCCCATGGGATACGGGCGTGAGTGTATATGTGTATATGTATGTATGTATGTAGTAAATACCCTAATAGGTGCATGAAATTAGCGCATTTGTTAACATTAAAAAAATTAAAAACGTACCACTCACCTGTATCTCAAACCTCGGAAGGAATCTGTACATGACTGGACACTATTCAGCACAACTTGACCATTATTAGTGACGCTCGTGATCATCCATGGCTCATGGTTCATCCACAGCGCCATATGCAGAAATCACGAACAACACTCGTAAACACACCAAAGTCATTACGTAATTGTAACCAGCTTAGTTCACCGTGATTACTAATATTCACAAAGGACAATGGCGAAATCGTAGTTCCAAAAAAAAAATATGCGTTTAGGAATTTCATACTTGGTAATCTCAATATTATTATTTTGCATGATTTTTCAGCATACTTACAATAGCTGTATAAGTTGTTTAATTTATTAAAAAAACTCAATTGATTTTTATGTAACGTGTTATGGCCGTAAGATTTTTTAATGAATGGCTTAAGGTCTTTTAGGCTAAAGAAAAATCTTTTTTATAAGAATTCTATTAGACGTTAAAAAAAAATTTTTAATCTATGCAAGTGAGTGCCTCTACAATTAAATTAAAAATAAATCAACTTTACTTTTTACGAACTTAGTGAATGACTGGATCGTCTGTTATTTGGCTGTATAGTTACGACCATAGCTTATCTTATTTTAGAAAAAAGACCGCTACTTCCGTCATTTCATACTGACATATTGTGACATAATTTAAATACACGAATTCTTGAAACTTGAAAGATTTCACTTACAAAATAATCTAGCAAACATGACTGTGGCCACAAACATGATCTGGATCGGTTTATTTACAAAGCATAGCTGCAGACCGATATAATATGCTATATTTGCTGTGAGAACGTTCAAATTCGACAAGCACGTTCCTATTATCGTGAACATGTATGTTTCCACGGTAGTTCTTTAATTGAAGTGTGCAAAGAAACAATTAGTTCATCTGAATTTAATTTAAGAGGCAGTTTAGATACCTTATTAATAAGAGGTAAAATAAAATCACACCATGTTTCAAATAAACAGTATTATGTTTAATTACTAATTGAAAATAATGTACCTGGTCCGACCAGGCTGGTCGAGCAGGCATTATAGAATACTATATCTAACTATATTATATCTTAATGCCGTCCACCACCATCTTGAGACGGCCCGGCCTGCTCTGCTCTTCTTGACGGAGACGCAGATTTGTAGTTCGACCGATACTTCATACTTGCTTTACCCCGGATACTCGCTTGAAGAATGCTTCAGGCCGAGGGCCGGGGTATGCCTGTATGTTCGGTCGGACGTCTGCTGTCGCCGTCTGCGCTGCATGGAGGACCCCTCCTTCTCTACCCTGTGGGTACACGTCGACCTCGGCTCCCAGAGTCGGGCTTACGTGTGCCTTTACAGGTCACACGACGGGGACGTAGAGACAACTCGGCTATTTAATTATATTAGCCAGGCGACAGACGACGCGCAGGAGCAGTTTCCAACAGCGGAATTGGTAGTTCTGGGGGACTTTAACGCACACCACGAGTTGTGGTTGGGCTCCTCCAGAACTGACCATGCCGGCAGGACTGCTCATGCATTCGCTTTGACGAATGGCTTGACACAGCTGGTGGACCAGCCTACCAGGATCCCAGATGTGGCAAGTCATGCGCCCTCTCTGCTGGACCTACTGCTGACGAGTCATCCAACCGGGTATAAAGTGACGGTTGGTGCTCCCCTGGGTACCTCCGATCACTGCTTGGTTGGGACGTCGGTTCCTTGCGCTTTGCCTCCACGTCCCGTGAAGGTCAAGCGCAGGGTCTGGCACTACTCGTTGGCAGATTGGGATGGTATGCAGGATTACTTCGCATCCATCCCTTGGCGGCAGCGCTGCTTTGATGGAAAGGATCCTTCAGCGAGTGCTGACGCCATTGCTTGCGAGATCAGAATAGGAATGGAATATTACATTCCTTCCTCTGAGATCGCAGGCAAGGGCCGAGGACGCTCCTGGTTCAATCGTGCATGCGCCGATGCTGTTGGCAAGAAACAGGCGGCGTATCGTGCTTGGATCGGGGGTCGCGCTACGAAGGATCCCCCAACCTCAAGTCACTTAAAGCAGCCTATAACAGTGCTGCCAAGGTCTACAAGAGGGCGTATGTTAGAGCGGATGCCCAGCGCGTCTCCAAGATTGGATGGGCTTAGGCCGATAACCCAACAAGCAGTCGTGCTTATTGCAGCTTGGCTAAGGCCGTCCAATCTAATTTCTGTCGCCCTTCGTTGCCACCGCTGAGATATCGAAATGGAACACTAGCCCATAGCTCGCAGGAGAAGGCCGATTTACTGGCAAACCTCTTCGCGGCTAATTCGAGACTCGAGGACTGCAATGCTCATTTACCAACTACGCTGCCCGGTTGCGGTCACACAATGCCTGATATCCGTATCAGGCATTGTGATGTGCGGCGTGAGTTGCAGTCTCTCGACGTCCGGAAAGCTAGTGGTCCTGATGGTATCCCAGCGCTTGTACTTAAAAAGTGTGCAGCGGAGTTGTCTCCTGTACTGACGCGCCTATACCGATCGTCCTACCTCTCAGGTATTGTGCCTGAATCTTGGAGGGAGGCTAATGTGCAGCCGATCCCCAAAAAGGGTGATAGGTCAGACCCTAACAATTATCGCCCAATCGCCATAACCTCAGTGATGTGTAAAGTCATGGAGCGACTGATAAACAGCCAATTAGTTCGCTACCTAGAGGATCACTCGTTGATCAATGACCGCCAATACGGGTTCCGTCATAACCGATCAACGGGTGATCTAGAAGAGCGTTCGTATTACATCACTGGGGGGAGGCGATTGACAAGCATGGCGAGGCTCTGGCTGTGAGTCTCGACATAGCCAAGGCGTTTGATAGGGTCTGGCATCGTGGCCTTCTCTCCAAGCTCCCGGCATACGGTCTGCCCGACAACCTGTGCAAGTGGATTTCCGGCTTTCTGCATGAGCGTAGAATGCGTGTCCTTGTTGATGGACACGCTTCGCAGCTCATGTCAGTAAATGCCGGAGTACCACAAGGTTCTGTGATTTCGCCCACCTTGTTTCTTCTGCATATCAATGATATGTTGTCGCTTGGCAACATTCATTGCTATGCAGACGACAGCACGGTTCATGGGCGTTATAGCAGCAAGCCGCCTGGTTGCCGGGCGGATACTGAGAGGAGACGAGAGGATCTTGTCGTTGAGCTCAACCAGACCTTGGATCTCATCTCATCATGGGGTACCAGGAATCGGGTTGAGTTTAATGCCAAGAAAACCCAGGTGTGCGCGTTCTCGTGCAAGAAGTCTCCGTTCTTCAGGGTGTTCCACTCGCAATGCGGAATGACCATAGTGTCCTAGGTATGGATATCCGCTGCGATCTTAATCCAAGGAGTCACATCGAGGGCGTAATATCCGCCACTTCACGCAGGGTCGGAATCCTGAACAGGGTGCGGCGGTTTTTCACGCCTGGTCAGCTCTACCGCTTATATAAAGCGCAGGTGCGGCCGGGAATGGAATACTGCTCGCACCTCTGGGACGGTTCCGCAAGGTACCTTCTCGATGCCTTGGATGGGTTGCAGCGGCGGGCCATCCGCATTGTGAATGATGCAGACGTGAGTAACAGCCTGGAGCCGCTACAGCTGCGTAGGGATATTTCCTCGCTTAGCGTGTTCTATCGTCTGTATCATGGCGAATGCTCTGAAGAATTGTTTTATCTTATCCCATCCTCTCCCTTCCATACCAGAACCACGCGTACTGGCTTGCGGAGCCACAGCTTCGTGGTGTCTACTACCCCGGCCCGAACCAAGAGGTTCGCAAACTCGTATTTTTGCCGCACCATCAAGCTGTGGAACAGTTTGCCAGCTACCGTGTTCCCTCCTTCCTATGATCCTGGGTCCTTTAGGCGTAATGTGAAGAAGCTAAACAGCAGGCCGGCATGATTGTGTTGAGTAGCGGGGGATAGACTGTCTCTCGCTACTTGATACTCTATCTGGACGGCACTGCGCTTACCATCAGGTGCAGTGTGGTCACTTTGCCGCGCCAGAATAAAAAAAAAAAAAAAAAATACTATTGTAATTTGTAGTTGCTTGGTTATGCGTCGTATACTCGTCGTCGTTGTACCTCATACCATGACAGTTATCTGGTATTTGGGACGGGCCAGGCATCAAGACATCTGCCCCTGCAGCATTTTTAAATAATATAAGATAGGATAATTATGAAGATGAATAAACATTAAAAAACCAGTGTTTTATTTAGAACTCGTTTTTATTTTCTTATTTAATTTCTAAGTCTAGGATTTAGGGTCTGAAGATATATCGGTTCAGCAGTTAATAAGTTTAAAGGATTTATCGATTTCCAAAAAATAAACAAATACTATATAATTAAGTATAATGTGTTCATATTTGAATGCCGCGCGCACTTGTCAGTGTACGGTGTAGCGGATCATGAGCGGATCATCCTTCCCCACAATAGTTATGTCAAGTTCAGTATGTACATGTTTAATTCACGACCCTGCCTCAAGTGACAATAGCAGTAGTATTATAATGCTCTTTGGACAATAGGCAAATAACATTTTTATCAGCTTCATAGATTTCAGAAATGTCAAATAGATCATAACCTCAAAATCTTTAAATTGAAATATCTTTATTATTAGACTTTTTCATCAGTAATCCGTAATACATTATTGTTTAGGAACTGCTGCCGATTTTTTTTATATTTTTTTCTAAACGCTACATATTTATATCAACTAAAATCTTGTATGGGAACCTGCCATTGTTCTTTAATATTCACATTGTGGATATTAATTACAAATAAAAAAAATAGTGATAGGCTATGGAGCCGATGCCACTTCTGATTTTAGCAACAACTGATTTGCTGTTAAAAGTGGGTATTTTAAAAGGCACATTACTAATAAATGATTTATTTAATTATCACTGTTGCACAATTTAGTGCTTAATGTTACCAACCACATGTCAGGATGTACTAAATACGGCTATGTAACAAATATCTATGAGTTCGGACAGCATGACGCTCTAAGCTGAACTACAACTAGACTTAACACGGAATAGACGGACGTGATCTAAATAGGTCGAGATCGAACTGATGATAAAACTGACTGGCGATAGACTAACTGACTGTGAACTGACTGGCGGAGTGCCACGGCGGTCTCTTTTATTGCAATGCGAACCTTCACCCCGCTCAAATCTAATGCCACATTTACACTCAGCCTTGTTGGGCATGGAAGTGAGCAGGGAAGTGGGCAGCGCGCATATGTAAATAGGTTACTCGCGCTGTCACTGCCCATTCCGCTGCTACTGCCCGGTCGATTGTCGGTTTTTCGCGCGGAAGTCAAAGGACGGGCAGCGCGAGCGCGAGCAAGTGTTTACATTCTCGCCCACTTGCCGCCGAAGTCCTAAGTGACTACGGAAATTCGTTTATTAATCAGTCCCGTGTTTTTGCTTATTATGCCACCGACCAGCCCACTCTACCGCCACTGGAAAGGAGTAATGATAAAACAATTCAATTTTTAGAACTTTATTAATTGAGCGGGTAATATAGGATCCTCATGATAAAAACCATAAATTGAAGAATGATAAAAACTATGAATTTAATACACTTAAATAACTACTTATACTTAAATAACAATCTCGACGTCAGTCATTGTTGCGAGTTGATCAATAAAGAAGTATGAAGGCTGAGTGTGAACACCCACTCGCGTCGTTACTGCCGCAGAAGTATTTCGGGAAATATTTCCGGCAATGACAGGAGCAGTGGCAGTGGCAGTGGCTGAGTGTAAATGTGGCATACAAACTTAATAATCTACCCGTGCTTATTTTCTAAAATAATTTCGATATACCTTCGGTATTACTAATAAATTGGAGGTGCCCTAACAATATAAAATATTTACTATATCCTGTTTCATACTTTTTAGAACGTGTTTTTTCAGTAGTCGGATTTTAGTTTTTGAACTTATTTTTTACTAGCTGTTGCTCGTGGCTCCGCCCGCGTGGAGGTCATGTTTGGGAGAAAAAGTATACTATATAAAATACCATTTTTCATCATTTCAAAATTTCCTTCTTTATTTTACCCCCTTAGTAGTAGAATTTCCAATAATCCTGAAACATATATTTTTTATTTTTAACTAAAAGGCCAAATACTAATTTTCATGAATTTAACTTCAAAAATAACGGATTTTCATACAAACTTTCATCCCCTATTTTACCTCTTTAGGGGTGGTATTTCCAAAAACCCTTCCTTAGTGGATGCCTACGTGATAAAAGGTACCTACTGTCAAAATTTCAAGCCTCTAACCCCAGCCGTTTTAGCTGTGCGTTGATCGATCAGTCAGTCAGTCAGTCAGTTTCTTCTTTTATATATACAGATTTAAAGTATTTTGGGGTTTTGCAGAGCCACATCACATTTTTTATCTGTTTAGGGTTTTTTGTCAAATTATCATTAGTAGTTTAGAGGTTATGAGGGATCAAATGAACATAAATGCATACATACATAATTACATACGTACATACTTTGACGGGATATATCTCGCAAACGGTACGTTTGGCAAAAATATGATGTTCCAAACCCAACCTTCATTTTAAAATCCATGTTCAATGATACCTCACATGATGGGGTGAGGCGAAAACAATTTTTTTTAGAGTGCGCCATTTTCAATTGTGACGTCACATATCTTATCACCAGCGGACAAACAAGACGCTTCCAACGACATCTATGAGATACTTCTCATAATTTGACAAATGAGATATCGTTTAAAAGTTATGAGGGAACAGATGAACATACATACATACTTACATACCGGTCAAAAACATAACCCTCCCTTTTGCTTCGCCGTAGTCGGGTAAAAATAATGGCGAATGAATACCAGGGTGCGCGGGGCTGCGGTCTCTTTCGCCGACGATATTCAAGGACAAAGGACGTATTAGACATCGCGTTTTGTATATTTGTAGTTAGCATAAGTTTTTAAAATATAACGCTATCGGTTGATTGTTCGTTATTTCTCTTAAAATATTTTGGATCGCAACTTGTCTTGGGGACCACAGATTGCAGTTACGAGCCGTAAGTTGTTTGCTTCTGCTGCAACTTTAAAGCGACTACGTAATTTCTTGCCCACTGCCACCAAAATTGCGCTTGCACAAGCTTTACTTCTCTGCCCGTGCTTGACTACGCGGATGTCTGGTATCTGGACCTAAACCAAGTTCAACTTGATAAGCTTGAGCGCCTCCAAAATTTCTGTATAAGATTTATATTTGGTTTGCGCAAATATGATCACATCTCGGAATTTCGCTCTAAGCTCAAGTGGCTCCCTATTCGTCTTCGCCGGAATACTCACATTTTATTTCTTCTTTATAACATTTTGTTCAATCCGATATATCCCCACTATCTTAAAGTACATTTCAACTTTCTCCATGACTCCCATTCCTTCAATTTAAGATCGTCAGAAAATTTGACTCTTAAGACTCCACTGAACTGCAGTAGTTTCTTTGACAGCTCGTTTACCGTACAGGCTGTTCGCCTGTGGAATTCCTTGCCGCAATTTGTACGGAAAGCTCCATCACTGAGTATTTTTAAAACCAGAGTAAAAATGTATTATATGTCTATGCTTTCGTAATTATATCATAACGCTTTATTTTATACTAGCTTTTCCCCGCGACTTCGTCCGCGTGGAATAATGACTTCCGGAAAAAAACAATTTATCCCCCTTTTCTCCCCGTTGGGAGGGAATTTCCAATAATCCTCTCTTAGTGGTAGCCTACTCCTCCCAACAAACACACAGGCCAAATTTCAGCACTCTACTGCCAGTAGTTTCGGCTGTGCGTTGTCTGTCAGTCTAATAATAAAACCAACTTCACTTAAAACTAAATACCTATAACTACTATAATTAATAAAAGTACCTACGCTTTTACTTACTTATAAACTATTAATAATTTGTAATTTGAACGAATATAACACGCTACCAAAATAACTAATACCTATTTTATGAAATAACAACAAAAGAAAACTAAATTAATTTAAAGACTAAAAGTCGCGCTGATAAACAATATTGCCTGTCAATAAGGTCGAATGCTCGGAACGTCTACTCGCATCAACAACCAAACATTGTACGAAGTTCGCGTTTGGATCCCCCGCCCTTTTATACCCCCCGCGGCGACCCGACGCGACGGTTACACAAAAATAATCCTTATAGCATGATTCAGTATTTACGCGCGATGGCTTATTAGCGTATTTCATGTATAACTTTGGTGTTTCTGTACCTATTTCTATAATTCTTTTTTTTATTAAATTAATTAAATAGGTAATAATGTTAACGTTTATTAATTAGGGATGATTGAAAGTGTTATAAACGTAAGAGTAGACAAATATAATCAGAAATCTCTGAACTGCTAACCTATCGGGAGTTACACGTGTTATTGTGAGTCATATATTTTTTATATAATTTTAAGGAGAACATTTCCGTCATACATGATTTCTGTGTAGCTTTAACTATTAAGGCTGCACACGCGACGGAAGCTTAAAAAATGGAGTAAGTTCTCCTGTTTTCCCAACATTTCCCTTCACTGCTCTGCTCCTATTGATCGTAGCGTGATAAAAAGTATACTATAACCTGCCCAGGAGTATGAAGAACAATTGTACCAAGTTTTGTTGAAATCCGTCGAGTGGTTTTTGTTTCTATAACGAACATACAGACAGACAGACAGACAGACAGACAGACAGACAAAAATTTTACTGATTGCATTTTTGGCGTCAGTATCGATCACTAATCACCCGCTGATAGTTATTTTGGAAATATATTTCATATACAGAATTGACCTCTCTACAGATTTATTATAAGTATAGATAGATAGATAATGACTTATTATTTCATATTATTGTTATATGTATTGATATATTATTTATTCTATGTATGCTATGTATTCATATATATGTATGTATGTGTGTGTATGTTTATGTGTATATATATATCATTGTTATTGTGTTTCACACCCCTAATTTTTACGGACCCTCTTCATTTATCTCCATATAATTAAGGTTGTCTGGCAGAGATCGCTCTTAGCGATAAGACCGCCTATTGTAACTTACTCTAGTTTTAAGGTTTCTTGTTGTTTTTTTTTTTTTTTTTTTTTCGGGGGAAGCGATTTATCACTACCGCCCCGCCGGGGGGATGGCGGGACGGTTATGTTGGGCTCGCCGGCCTTACGACCCAGCGTTAAGCCGTCCGGGAGAGGTGTTGACATCCGGACGACCGCTGGGCCGAGTCCCTAACAAATTCCCTACACCGGCAATACCAACTAAAAACCCCGCGGTGGCCCTCTTCGGCGCATAAGAGACGGTCCCGGGCTCACGGGGCGAGAAGCGCCCCATTTTCGACCGAAACCGCCCCTGCGCGGTGCCGCCTTGCGGCCCGTCTCCAAGTGGGGGGGGGGCTCAGAAGCCCCCGCGCACCGAAGGACGCCCTCAGCGTCCACGGCAGCTACGAGGCCAACCACCCGCGCTGCCGTCATCCCGGGGTCGCCCGGTGTGCCGACGAAGTATATACAAAATGAAACTATGTACAAACAAATTTCGACACACCGGAAAGGGCGCTACGACAGCCCCCCGCTGCGCGCCCGCGACCCCCGATGCCCCTATAAGTCGCCTCTTACGACAGGCAGGGGATACCGTGGTGGGATTCTCCAAACGCCCCCAAACCACAGGGCGGGAGACGCCAGTCAGTCGTCAACCCGGCGCCTCCTCCGTCTCGACTGGCGGCGGGAGGGATCGGAGCGCTGTTCCCGATCCCTCTCGGCACTCTCCTTCTGTGAGATTACGGCCTCACAGAAGAGGGCCACCGCGCGCCAGGACCTCCGGCTGTCGACCATGGCTGACACCAATGTCGGCAGCGAGAGGTCTCCTCCGACGACTGCTACGAGAGCGCTGCGCTCTTCGTCCCAGGCTGGGCACTCCTCCAAAGTATGTTGGGCCGTGTCACGCGGACAGTTGTCACAATGGTGACACACGGCCGACCCTTCTGCGCCGGCTATGCGACACAGGTACTCGCCAAAACAACCGTGGCCTGTGAGCACCTGTGTCAGCCGGAACGTCGCCGCGCCGTGGCGCCTGTCCAACCACTGACGGAAGACAGGACGCACTGCCGCTACGACCCGCTGACCCGAAATCGGGTTCTCCAGCCTGAGACGCCACTCCTCCACGGCGGCTCTGCGGAGGGAGCCACGGATGGCCTCCACCTCTCTCAGGGCCGGTCTCTCCCCGCACCTGAACGTCTCCTCCCGCCAATGAAATGAGGCGGAGAGGGCCCTTGCGTCCAGGTCCCATGGTATGAAACCGGCCAAAACACAAGCCGCCTCGAAAGAGACCGTGCGGTAGCCCCTGATCGCGCGCTGCGCCACTGCACGCTGTGGCTTGCGCAGCAGACCGGCGCACCGGTCGCTCAGGGACTCAGCCCAGACGGGACTGCCGTACAGGGCCATGGACCGCACGACTCCGGCGTACAGCCTTCGGCAAGGGATGCCAGGACCTTCCAGATTGGGCAGCAGGGTTCCAAGGGCACCTGCTACCCGACACAACTTGGTTCCTAATCTCTCGAAGTGGGCGCGAAATTCCCACCGGCTATCTAAAACTAAACCCAAATATTTCATCGTTTTGCCGATGGGAATCCAGACCCCATTCACAACGATGTGGGCACCGGCCGGTGGCCCCTTCCGAGGCCCGTGGAAACAAAGGGCCTCGGTCTTCTCAAGGGCCACCTTCAGACCAAGTCGCTGAATGCGGCCAACGACGTGGCCGGTACCCACAGCCGCCTTGATTGCGGCATCCTGGAAGGTCCTAGCCGACGCCGACGCCCCAGAGGTTGGCACCACGGAGCACCCAATCATATCCGATGTTCCACAGGAGAGGACCCAGAACTGAGCCCTGTGGAACACCGCACACCATCGCTCTCCGGTGCCACCCATTGGCGCCCGGATACACCACGTACCTCTCGGATAAGTACGCGTGCACCAGACGCCGAAGATAGGGTGGCACCACGTGGTACCGCAGTGCCTCATGAATACAGGCCCAGGGCAGCGAATTAAAAGCGTTGGAGATGTCCAACGACACAGCAACCATAACTTTGCCCTGGGCCACTGCTTCTTCCGCCTGTTCCTTCACCCGCAGAATCGCGTGGACCGTAGATCGGCCTCTGCGAAATCCGAACTGACAGTCGGCCAAATCCGGACCAACCCTCTCGAGGTGCTCGACGAGGCGAGCGTGAATGATTCGCTCGAAGAGCTTACAAACCTCGTCGAGCAACACGATGGGCCGGTAGGCCGACGGCGACTCTGCGGGTCTTCCTTCCTTCTTCAGCAGGACGAGCTTCCCGGTTTTCCAACGCGTCGGGAAGACGCCCTGCTCCAAACAGG
The DNA here is from genome assembly GCA_905220505.1 of Laothoe populi. NCBI lineage: Eukaryota > Metazoa > Arthropoda > Insecta > Lepidoptera > Sphingidae > Laothoe > Laothoe populi. The sequence continues at coordinate 9,426,545 of HG992162.1, forward strand.
CGGAGAAAAGGTTGCGGAGCCTCGGCCCCAAGTGCTCGACAGCTAGCACCCAGATCTTGGCGGTGATGCCATCGAGACCCGGGGCGGTGTTCTTGCCCCGCAACCGCGACACTGCCGCCCGCAACTCAGCGGGCGAAACCTCTGGGATATCCCTTGCCGAACTCGACGATGGCGCCGACTCGCGGGGCGCCATCGGTGGAGGAGTGGACTCCACGGTGGCCGGAAACAAGGCCGCGACGACTTCGGCCAGAAGTTCTGGCCGGAGACTTTGCGACAGCGGGGGCGCCGCTGGGCGAAGCTTGTTCATCACCAAGCGATAAGGGCGCCCCCACGGGTCGCTGTCGAGAGTCGAAATAAAATCCTTCCTCGCCGCGACCTTGGCTCTCTTAATGGCCACCTGCAGCGCTCTCTTCGCCTCCTTGTAGAGGCCGTAGAGCTGCCGCTCCTGGTTTGCGTGCTCTTCGTCCCGGATACGCCGGCGACGATGCCTGGCGTACTGGCGGCGCGCCGAAACACAGGCAATGCGCAACGACGCCAGCTCCTGCGACCACCAGTACACCTGGCGTCGGGGCGGGAGACGTCGGACTCGGGGCATGGCGGCGTCACAAATGTTCGTCACCGATACCCCGAACCATTCCGCCTCCAACTCGACCTGCATCGGCCCCTCCGGTACAGGGAGCCACGACATAGCCAGAGCGGCAAGTTCTAGGGCCTCAATATCGAGGCGCTTTAACGCCCACCGCGGGCCGTCCTGATGCGGGGCACTCGGTCTACCACCGGGCCGGGACACGGCGGACGCGGAGACGTCGAACCTAATATAACGATGGTCCGACAACGTCTCCACGCCCACCAAAACCTTCCAGCCCCGAACACGGCGTGCAACGGCCGGACTCGCAAATGTGAGATCAACTATTGAGCCGCCGTTGTGCCTCACGCACGTGTCCACCGACCCCCTATTCAAGACGGCCAGACCGGCCGAGATCACCCAATCCTCCAGGACCTCACCACGGACATCGGTCGCCGACGAGCCCCATACCAGGGACTTGGCGTTGAAGTCGCCGGCGACAATTGCCGGGTGAGGTTGGCCTTGCGCCACCAGGGCCCCCAACTGAACGAGAAAAGATTCAAAATCAGCGAGGGGTCTGTTGGGAGAGAAATAAACTCCAACTACCCAAATATCTCACAACAGAGCCGCGATGCATCCCCGACCCTTCGCTACTTTTTCGAAGGGCGGGGAGCCAGCGGCACCCTGGGTGATGATGGCCACCGAGCTGTTGACGTCCCCCGCCCAGTTATCACGCGGGGGGATGAAATATGGCTCGGCGACCACGGCCACTTGCACCGACCACTGCGCCATGCTCTGGGTTAAAAGATCCTGAGCACGGGCACAGTGGTTGATGTTCGCCTGGAGGAACTTAAATGCCATTATTGGGCGATCTCCATCTCTACTACCTCGGCCTGCGGTTGGCTCTCCCACTGCGGCTGGGCCGTAGCCCCAGCGGCAGCTGGTTTAAATTTTCGAGGCGGACGACGACGGTTCTTTCGGGAGGAGGCGGGACACGCCTTCCCCCCGACCACATGTCCGGCGGGCTTTCCGGCCGCTGTGCAAATTGCACAGTTCGGTGCGGCCTCACACTGCCGGGCTTTGTGCCCCGGCTGACCACAACGGTAGCAGAGGCCGCTACGGTCCACCGAACAGTCGCACTGCACCCTCACGTGCCCTGACTCTAGGCACCGGAAACACCTCAACTGACGCGGCTCGAGCACAGTCACTCGAGCCGCAACCCAACCTATTAACATGCGTCCGGCGCCTCTAACTTTTTGAGCTGCCTTGACAGGCAATTTTGCCCACACAGTGCCCAGGCCCGAACGGTCGGGGCGGATTTCACCAACTTTCACCAAATCCACCCCACACTCACCGGCCTTGGAGAGGGCCGTTACGACTGCTTCCGGGGTGGCCGTGTAGTCCAGCCCCGAAAGACGTAATTCCGCAGTCTTTGTAGGCCGGGATACTCTGATGTACTCCGACCCTGCGAAACACTCCCTGAGCCTCGCGGCTAGGGAGTCTGCCCTCTCCTCGCTGTTGGCCCCGGGCACCTCATACATCGGGGCACCCGTGGCCGCAAACTTTGGTCTCAGCCTCTGGATGTTGAGGCCGGTGAGCTCCACTTTATGCTGGGCCTCTGTCAGTACCTGAGCATACGACAAGCCCTTTGCGATTGCATCCGGCGTTAATGATATAACTACGGCCGCAGAGCGCGGCGGCCGAAGTTTAGGCTCCACCCTGCGCGGCTGTTGCTGCTGGCTTTGTAGAGACTATCCCGCCCACACACCCGCCATTGTAACTCCTGTTTAGCCAGGATCAACAATGGCACGCATTTTTTCGACACCGAGTAATGAAACTCGGCGAGTCTCTGGGAATGCTTAATAAGTGTCTTTTATCCCGCAACGAAATTAATCAAATAGAAATATAGGGAGGAGTTGGAAATATAAATTGTCCACTTCCCTCCATAGCAAAGCGGGAGACAAATACTGAACTAAAAAGGTATTAACCTCCAATAAAAGACATTTACGTCTGGAGAAGCCAGACGTAAAGCACCACGGAAGTTACTTAACGGGTCCTATCATGCGAGCTGTTACGCTTGATTCCAATAATAGGTATGGCAAAAACGCCGGAAAGCACGGAAATTCTTCCCAGTCTCCACAAGGTCCATATAGTATACAACTCCAGATGTTATCTGCATACTGTCAATCATAATGTTGCGCTCATTTTGCCAGAGACTACACTCCCAAAGGACATGATGCGCGGACTGTTCGTACTCACAGTTTGGTGTAGAACATGGGCACGCAGGCGAATCAACCAACTTAAATGAGAATAGTTTGCACTTAAAGTTGCCATGACCGGTGAGAAATTGTGAAACACAGTGATCAATTTCTAGCCAAGTTTTTGTTAGACGATCGCGAACCAAAGGAAAATACTGATATAAATGCCGCCCTTTAATTGAATTATCCCATCGACATTGCCACTCGTTTAGCAGTTCGTTGCATATTTCGGAACGCTGTTTAAAAAGTCTACCGATTCTCGAGAGTTCGCGCGACATAAGAAAGTTTTTGTCCATATCCTCTCTCGTGGAGTAATACATAGCGGCGCGACGCTGTGCCTCCAGATCGACTTGAAGTACACCCGCAAGGACAGGTAAAGCTTCAGTACTAACGGTTCTATACGCCTTACACAAGAATATCAACGCCAAACGTTGACTCTGGAGCAATTTTCTTCGCACAGCACCGATAGTAGCCCTATCAGCCCATACAGGTGATCCATAGCAAATACTGCTCAAGTAAGTAGCCCCATAGATGACTTTTAATGTGTTAAAAGATAATCCCCACGTTGAAGTGGATATCCTTGTCAAGGCATAGAAATTGCGTTTCGACTTTTCCCCGACGGATTTTATATGCTCTAAGAACGAAAAGTTTCTCTCCAAAACTAGCCCTAGGTAACAGACCGATTCTTTGCGTTTTATACAAATATTATTGAATTTAATGCGCGGCGGTGTTTTAAGAATGCCCTTTAAAAGTAGTTGGTAAGTTTTATGAGGTGCGAACGTCAGACGATTTCTTTCACCCCAATCAAAAATTAACTTTAAACACGCGCTGGCTAAATGTTCTAGTCCCGATCTACTATTCGACTGAACAAGCAAGAGCCCGTCATCAGCATAGCCGGTTAAGGAGCAACCTTGAGGTAAAGGGAGTGCGAAAAAGTCGTCGAAGCCTAAATTCCACAAGTACGGACCGACTACTGAGCCTTGTGGACAACCCATCGTAAGAGCTTTCGACGCTTCGTGGTGATCAAGTTTTAATTTGGTTGTGCCTAGACAAAAACATGAATAAATAAGTGAATATATATTTTTAGGACAACCTCGGATTTTCAGCTTAAGTAGTAGCATTGGCCACCACGCATTATCGAAAGCACCGGATATGTCCAAGAATATACCTAAGACGTATTTACTATTCGAGTTGCTAACAGTTCTTCTAACGGATAAAGCGGCGTCAACAGTAGATTTCCCTACAGTAAAACCGAATTGCTTCTCATGAAACTTTGGACCGCCCGGTATTAGCCGAGGAACAATTAGTCGTTCAAGCAATTTACCTAAGGATGGTAATAACGTTATAGGCCGATAAGATTTAGGGTCGTCGGGTGGCTTGTCACCACTTTTTGGTATTATCCGAATAAAACCGCATCGCCAAATTCGAGGAAAAACACCTTCAGCAATACATCGATTAAAAACTATTAGAATAGAATCGCCCGCTGCTTTACACGCTTCCTTGATCATTTTATTAGATATTTTATCCTCACCGGAGGCTTTGTTCACAGGTAAAGATCTAACGATATCTATAAATTCTTCAAAAGACGGGAAATCCGACGAGGGGGTGTTCGGTGGTTCCGCGGCCCACATCCGTATTTGGTTATGATATTCGTTATCACGCGCTACTGTATCATCGGGTATTAGGGAGTTTAACAGGGATTCCGTTGTATCCTCTATACCAGTTGTATAGGTGTTGTCTATTTTAATATTCTGTATATAGGCCAGATTTATTGACCTATTTGCTTTGAATTCATGGTATAGAGGAGACCACGGACCTTCCTTATCCAATCGTTCTACAATTTTACGCAATAAAATTCCTTTCGATTTATTCACCGCAGCTTTATAATGTGATCTGGCAACCTTGAGTGCGATAAAAGCAGCTGTAAATGCTTCTCCTGTAACACAGCGTTTTTTAAGTCGGTTAAACCTCCTACGAGCCCTGCGAAAGGTACGACGCAGGTGAAATAGATAGTTATTCCACCAATCACATCTACGAGTATTAGTAATGGAGCCCCGACCGATTGTGACGTCCGCACAGTATGTAAACGTGTCCGACATAATTTCGGCACACGTTTCAGCTGAGAGGTTATTGCGAGTGAAGTCCCCGACATGTTGAGCAAATAAAGCGCTAAATAAATTCCAATTGGCACTTTTAGATTTATATCTATAATTAAAGTTGCTGTAAATAGGACCCTGCGTTAATCTAGGCATGAACTCGTACACAATCAGGCGATGGTCACTACACGACGCATCCGGAAGGACACGCCACCTATCCAGGTGAACGTCTCCACTAGAAAGTGTGACGTCAATAGAAGACTCGCCCGTAGGGCTGCAATATGTAGGTGGTGCATCGGGGGTATTATGTATAATAAGATTCATCTCTGCGATGAAATCTTCTACGGCACAACGCCTTTCGGTATCATTAGAACGATATTTGCCATACGAAAGTATAGATGACGCATTAACGTCCGCGCCTATTATAACTTTCTGACTTTCTGACCTACAAGAGACCGCAGAACATGACGAAGATGGTGTATGTGAGGACCCACAGGATCTGAATACTGAAAGTAACAGCTCACAACGTAAACCTTATAGCACGGAGTTGCTGCTGGCTTGCAGCCGGTGCCACGCTAGGCGGAGTTTTCTTTTTCTTATTTTTGGCCACAACCACACTCCACGGCGTGTCAAGGGAAGCCGGGGCCGGCGGTAGCGGACGGGGCTCTTTGGGTTTGGGGGCCTGAGCCACTATCTTCTTCTTACCACCTTTCTTCTGTTTATTCGAAGACGTGGTGGCAGCAACTTTAGCAGCTTCAGGGGCCTGTAGGCCTGAGGGCCCTGCAATAGCTGGAATGGCCTCACTCGTTGGCAAGGGACCAGCGACTGGGGTTGCAATGATGGAGGAGGGAGGCAGAACTCCCTTCCCTTTACCCTTACCCTTACCCTTGCCTTTTCCTTTGCCGACTTCAGGTTGAGTTTCCTCGACTATTCGAGGCTGTTCAACTACCTCAGCTTCACGATTGGCCCTCAACTCATGAGCCAATGGTGGTCTTTTAGGTGGACCCATAATTTTTGACTCGATTCTCGCGGTAATGCGAGCCTCGAGTCGCTCAAGTTCTTCCTCCGAGGGCTTTACACCTTTATCCGCCTCCAGAAGATCGAGGCGACGGCGAAGAGAAGCGTTTTCGTCCGCTTGTAACTTTTTGTCCGCCTCGTGGCGGGCGCAAATCTCCCTCAACTTTTTGGTCTCCTCACGGAGACGGGCCACCGCAGTGGACTCTGGCTGTGCCACAAACCTCTTGATTATGTCCACCGCCACATTTAGGGACTTTTGGTATGTCCCTTTTAGGTGGCCAGATTTGTTGGACACCGTTTGAATAATCCGCCCGCACTCTTCTAGATCATCGAGGAGGATAACTCTGTCGTCCTCGAGGCCCTCCAAACGCTGGACCTTTGAAGGCGGTGGAGCAGGCGTCTTCAGAAACGAGTGAAGTCTCTCCTCCATCTGTTCCTCCTCCTTCAGGCGGGCAGCTTCCCTCCTCTGGGCGGCCAGTTCCCTTTGGGCCTGTCTCATGCCTACATATTTACCCGATGAAGGTGGACGGGCGGGTACTATCGCAGAAGAGCGGGCATGAGCATCCGTACCGCTCTCCGACTCACTTGAGAGAGCAGACCGGGAGCGGACAGAGTCCGTCTCACTCTCCTGCCACAAGCGCCCTCTTTTCGAGCTCGAAGAGGCTCGACTACTTCTCCTGACCTCAGTTGGGCGGGCCGGGATTACCACCGAATTCTCAGCGGCTACAATCTTCGTGGGCGTCTCACCCACCATCTCCATCACTACGTCTTCGGGCTTGCGCCCTCCGACCTCCGCCTCTCCGGACCCAGAATCGGGCACCGGAGTAGGCAACCTCGTCAAAATGATTTTTGGGTTTATAAAAGTATCCATAAAAGTCCCACGAGTATGGGGGAAATAAACCGTCCACCCAGCCAGAGCCCCCTGTAGCTGGGTAAGCCTTTACGTACACGGACGAGGCACAGGCATGTACCCCTCCGGCGTGGTTCGCACTAGCGACCGAACTACCCATCGGCCATGCATCCCCTCACGGTGCGCCGCCGCTTGGGATTCGGGGTAACTTTTTATAGAGGTTTTCTCCCTCGCAGTCCAGGCGGTGAAGCCAAGACCCTCGGTCCGATCGGAGCGCGAGACGTGACCACAGACCTCCATATGACCGGATTACGATATACGACGGTGACAGCAAGAGAGAAATTCCCCCCTACTGCCCGCTCGGCGGCGGGGTGAGCGCACACCGAGCCCGCCGACACCCCCAGGACAGAACCCGAGGGGAACCAAAAGGTGCCCTCTCCAAACACGAAGACAGCCGCCACAACAGGTGACGACTGCCAAACACCTTCCGTCAGGATATTAGCCGTCGGTCAACGTGACCGCCGTTGCCCAGGGTGCACCACGAGGAGGTTTCCTGACTCCGCACCCCAGCGATAAGACCGCCTATTGTAACTTACTTTAGCTTTAAGGTTTCCCTTTTGTAATATTATTTTGATGGTGTGCAATAAAGAGTTATCTATCTATCTTTCTATTCCTACCACTTCTGGTTTTTAATATCAGAAGTGGGATGGGACTTGCATAGCTCACTATTTTTCTTAATTTGAACGTTTGATTTGCAATCCGCTTTGTTATCCGAATATAGAAACTTTCTAACGTTATAACATTACCACGTGTTGTTTATTTTTAAAGTAACTAAGTTTGAGGTAATTGTAGTGGTGATACGTTTTGAAGTGTGTGTTTTTCGTTGCAAAATTACCACGTCGTGATTTACCGTTAAAGTGACTAAAGCGTGAGGTAATTGTGGTAATACGATTTCAAGTGCACGGGTTCTAGAGATCTATACGCGATGTCAGAACGCTCTTCTCGTGTAACAGAACAACGCCAACCACCTGTTAGAAGTAGGTCTCGCGAACATGGCGCTTCGAGTACTTTTTATAACACGCCACCGCCATGTGGTTCGCGTACTCGTCACAACACGTTAGCACCATGTGATGTTAGAAGACGAAACCGTGATAGGCATCGTGAAACCTCGGGTTCGTCTCATAGGCGTCGAGATAGCTCATACGAACGCCGCAATAGCTCACGTGACGTCGCGCTGAGTCAAATAATAGATCGGTTAATTGCCATCGAAGGCAGGTTACCGTCGGAAACGGTTTCAGCTAGTGCGTCATCTCACGTGGAGCGCCACCCGTCTCTTTCTCTCCCTTTAGATGAGCCTGCCATTGTTACTGAACGGACCGAGGCGCCGACGACGACAAAACCTCAGGGCGCAGGAAGTGGATGTAACGAGCAGGATTATTGGATCTTTGCCTGCTTTATTTCAAGTAAGGTCACAATAATGTTATATTTCGCCATTTGATCCCAGTGTGGTGCGCAGAGGTTGATGGCGGTCAACAATTAAATAATTGGGGTGATTAGGAATGCCTAGAAACTGTTTGCGAGGTGATGCTAAATCCTGGTTGAACGACGGGGTCATGAGTGCCCGGACATGGACCAACTTCAAAGCCGAATTTCGGTCTTTGTGTCCTCGCAATGTTGATAGTGCTACAGTACTTTATGAGGTTATGTCCACCAATTCCGATAAATACCCAACATTTGCAGAATACGCTCGCAGATCCATATTGTGAAAGGGCTGTCTGATGAATTAAAAGTTGCTATTATTGTGCTAGGCATTGCCGATCCCCAGATTAGGGCCGCGACAACCAACGCTAAGCTGCAGATAAAAGACTTAGTAGACTTTTTATCAGTTTACGTTAAGCCTAAAATCGGTTTGTGTTACTCCAATAATTCTGACCGTTCATATAATAATGTAGACGTATGGTAACGGAAACGTATGGTACCCAATTCAAATGTTTTGTGTGCCATCTGCGAAAAAAAACGGGTCACAAAAAGTGGCACTGCTCTAATGGGTCTAAGAGCGAGACGACAACGTCCCGTCACGATACTGTTGCCTCCACATCCACCGCTCTCGCTCTTGTTAAGAATAAGCCGAATAAATTTTGCGTTTTCTGTAAACGTAATGGCCATACGACTGATACTCACTCTCAAAAACAACAATCGCAAGGCGCGAATAATAAAAACGTTGATAGCGTACATTTTTGCTCAGAATCGAGCCCTAGCGCAAAAACGTAATACCAGCAGTAGTTCAAAAGGTACCCGTTTATGTACTGATTGATAGTGTGTCCGATATTTCACTAATTTCTGAATCATGTTTGAAACATTTTAACTTTAATCGTGTTCCTACATATCGCCTAATGGGGAAATTGGAAGTCAAATCGTTGAGTCTACCTCAAACGTCACAGCAATTGTAGTCTACCAGAGAATTATCTCTAAAACGTTAAAATCATTGATCGACACCGGCAAAGTACTGACGTACATTGATGACGTGCTACTTATGTCAAACACGATAGAAGGTCTTAAAACATTGGCTGAAGTTGTGCGTGTCCTCATTGACGCGGGACTTTCGATCAATTTAAAAAATATACGTTCTTGGACACTGAGGTAGAATATTTGGGAAGACTGATTGAACATGGTCAGGTGCGGCCGAGCCCTAGTAAAGTTGAAGCTCTTGTCAAGTCATCAAGGCCTACCAATGTAAGATAGGGTTCGCTAGTTCCTGGGTCTCGCAGGCTATTTTCGGAGATATGTTTCTGGGTACGTGTCTAAACCCGCTTGTATAACCAAACAAGCTACTACGCAAAATTCACCTCTTCAGCTGCTTGTAGGCATAGATGCAGCGACCACAATTATCAGATCTCTGGTGCGAGATGTTGCCTTGCAAAATAATCCGAACCGGGAAAGTTTAATAATTCTCAGGAGACAGCGAGCGTCCGCACTACTGGACGCTAACCAGCATTCTCAGGAGACAGCGAGCGTCTGCAATGCTGGATGCTAACCAGCATTCTCAGGAGACAGCGAGCGTCTGCACTACTGGACGCTAACCAGCAACGATTGGACGCCTATGTCAACGATGGTCGTCGGCAGCCACGAACCTTCACCGTTGGTGACTTCGTACTCGTGAACAAGTCGTCGCAGTCTACGGGAAAACTGAACTCCGGAATGCGGGGGCCCTACAAGGTTCCGAGCGTGCTACCACACCACCGCTACAGCCTGCAACTTCTCGGCGGGTCTTATGGCAAAACAACTCAAGCAGCTGCCGAGCACATGGTGCTTTGGCGTTGTTCAGCCTTCTTTGCGAGTGGTGCGGCTGTGTCACCTGAAGACACGTCTTACTGACGACCTAACGATCACTGCACTTCAGTGTCGTTCGCAATGTGTGAGGCGGCGAATGCCGTTTCATACAGTTGCCTTAGGCAATGTGTGGCTCTATCACACAGTTGCCTTTTGCAATGTGCGGCCCTTTCGCACAGTTGCCTTCTTCCTTTGCAATGTGTGACCCTGTCACACAGTTGCTTTCTTCCTTTGCAATGTGTGGCATGGTTTGTAAGTGCCGTGTCATACAGTTGCCTTAGGCAATGTGTGGCTCTATCACACAGTTGCCTTTTGCAATGTGCGGCCCTTTCGCACAGTTGCCTTCTTTCTTTGCAATGTGTGACCCTGTCACACAGTTGCTTTCTTCCTTTGCAATGTGTGGCATGGTTTGTAAGTGCCGTGTCATACAGTTGCCTTTTATTACGATGTGTGGCGAATTAATTAGTTAAATTAATTTAGAAGTCCGGAATTCTATAACTCGTGATACATTTATTTTTATTTCCTTTTAATTTGAAACACATTCTTGCATGCAGATGTTCCTCTCTTGAAACTGCTAATTACACTTACCCTTATGAGTTAAATTACCCTTGGTAAAATTATTTCGTGATTTTCGAGGCCTGTGTTGGTTGTACTTGAGTGCACGCTTGTGCTTCTGACACAGCTGCTTCACCTTTCATTTGCTGTTAATGTTTTGTACAAGTAACTAATCGTTCTTAGTCCGTTAATACTGCAACATCCAAAATTTTGCTTGGAAAAGGTTTCAGTTCCAAGCGGCGCATGCGGCGCCGCTTGGAACTGAAACCGAAATAATTGGAAACTGGTCCCGAAATAATTTGTCGTTATGTGTTAATTATAGAAGGAGACACAGCGGATGAAGATGGACGGAAGTCTGCAGATGGAACAGCGGTCGAGGACAACACGCGAGCAGGAACGGCCGTGTTATGAAAAACTTGCAACCCCAAAGCCGGACGCAGCAGTGCCCTATAAATACGAGGGTGCGCGGGGGTGCGGTCTCTTTCGCCGACGATATTCAAGGACAAAGGACGTATCGGACATCTTGTTTTGTATATTTGTAGTTAGCATAAGTTTGTAAAATATAACGCTAACGGTTGATTGTTCGTTATTTCTCTTAAAATATTCCTACCACTTCTGGTTTTTAGTAGTTTTTTATTTAACTTAACACGTGTTCACTGTCTGTATAATGTATTGTATATATAAAAGAAGAAACTGACTGACTGACTGACTGATCGATCAACGCACAGCCAAAACGGCTGGGGTTAGAGACTTGAAATTTTGACAGTACGTACCTTTTATGACGTAGGCATCCACTAAGGAAGGATTTTTGGAAATTCCGCCCCTAAGGGGGTAAAATAGGGGATGAAAGTTTGTATTAAAATCTTTCATTTTTAAGTTAAACGCGTAAAAATTCGTATTTTATATTTTCTCCCAAACACGACCTCCACGCGGGCGGAGCCGCGAGCAACAGCTAGTAAGTGTATGAAATAAGCCAAATTTCACTGAATAGATTTTTTTAACATGTCTGAAGAGTTTCGTTTCGGTAGAAATTCCTGTTTCGGTCGAACACTAAATAAGATGTTGATAATAAATACTGTAAATCCGTATTTATTACCTTTATTGGAGCTGAGCACGATTCAGCTAAATAAAGTATACGGCAGCATACCGAAAACTGATACCAGTTGTTCAGTACGGGAACACCCTAAAACCCCGAAATGCTTTATTCTGAATTTCAAATTTGTTTGTTTTCCGATTTTCATAAGTCCGAAGAATCAAATGCTCGATGGGTTCTGCGTCCGAAAAACGATATATCTACTGTTATAGAATCCTTTGGGTTAGGTTATGTTAGAACAGTGACCAGCGCGAAGGCGAGCGAAAGAAGCGAGCGTGCCGCGGGAGCGGCCGCCGTGCGGCAGATCCGCCTCTATTGTTGGTTATCGATTAAAATAATTATGAAAGCGATACTATTCACTAACACAACCCCACTATCATTAAAAGTTATAAATAGTAAATTATTTTCATGAAAACTGAATTGCCTGCAGAAAAGAAAAAATGTGCGCAAGCCCCAAATCAGCTGTTTTTTTATACCTACTACGGCCATTTTTATCTATGGCCAGTCGCTGTTGTTACAGTAGGTAGACTTCGATAACTAAGCATAGCATATTGGATGCATGTTGTCACGCTTAAATTAAGCGGGAACAAAATTAAAATAAAAGAAAAGAGAAGCTAAGAAGAAAAATAGTTTATTTAGCTAAGTGGGTAGGTAGGCACAGTCTCACACTCCTTACTCGTCCCAGAACAAAAACCACTCCCCTGGCACTGCGGTTCCGGCTAGCTCTTCGCCTCCTTATCCCACAGATCGGGACACGGCTCAAGGGACTGTGCAGTGACGAGGGCGCGGAGCTTGTGTTTCTATGTCGTTAGCCAGTAAGGTGTTCCTGGAATTGTAGCAACAGGTGGATTAGGTAGGTCCGGCAACCAACGGCAGGCTAGGGTAAGGTGGCGATTCTAGGGTACAGCTAGTTTTATACCCAAGCGATAAATTTATCTAGGTGGTGTCAATAATTCTATGCAGAATACGGACCGATACACTAACTTTTAGTTACTATTACTATATTACTTATACATTATATCAAATAAACTGTAGTCGTGCAAAAAGCAGAGAATTATATCGAGTATTTATAAAGAAAGCTAAACAATAAAAAGTCTTAAAAAAACATTTAAATCTAACGTCGGTAGTTACCTACTCCGCTGCAACTACAGACAGTTACCACTTATTCTAAAGGAGCATAAAATTAGCCACAATAAGCTTACGTACATAACGTTAAGAATTTGCACAACTTACCCAAGTATGGGAACACAAAACAGCACATTAGGTTTTTAAAAAAGAGAAATTAATATAATTTTAAATGAAGTTTGAAGCGTCGTCTATAAAGCCGAACAGCTGAGCGAGTGACGAGCGAAATGTGTCGTGGCCGGCCGGCTGATCCAAACCGGTTTTTATCAACGCCGCGCCGCGCCGCACCGCTCCGGTAACTATAGCAAAGCGTTCCTCACAGAATAAGTATGTCTGTTTGTACAACGAATATATTATTTATTTCATTTTACTTTTTATTATTTTTATATATATTTATTGTAAGAATATTAATTTATTGTATATATCTTTGAATTTTAACATATTATTATTTAATTTTCGGAACGCTTCGTTACAATGTATGCTACATTGCTGTCTCAAGACTTATGAAATTGTTATACACACATATCTGACACACACATACATCTTTATTTAATATAGGCATAAATAACTACTTTCTCATTTTTTTCGGTTCGCTGTCTTTAAATCCTGTATATAGTTTGACGACATAATGCAAAAGTTTCACCGACAAACTATGTTAGTTCAGATTATGGTTTCCGTCCTTTTCTATGTTGCAGGATAACTGATTGATTGGTGATTTCTGAAGATACGGACTGATACGAGCTCCAGAAGTATAATACCGGCGTATTCGCTTAATAAGAACAATGAAACTGTAATTACACAATTAAACTACAATTGCGGTAAACTCAGGACTGATTTATTTAGTGTACGGTCATACAACAAAATATATTTTATAACTACCTCATAATACATTAATACATTACACTTCCCCCCTTACACAGATAAATACTTAAATTAAGCAAAACATTTCAGTAGCTTAACATTTTTTTTTAGTGCCTTGATAGGCAGACGAGCAGACGGGCCACCTGATGGAAAGTAGTCACCGCCGCCCATAGACTTCTGCAATGCCAGGGCACAGCAAAGCCGCTGCCTACCGTTGAAGGACTACTCTTTTTAAGCCTCGTTTAAAGAAGGACATGTCATAGCGCTCAGGGAACACCGCAGCAGGGAGTTCATTCCAGAGCTTGCACGTACGTGGTAAAAATGAACGCTGGAAACGAACCGTGCTAGACGGAATCGTTTCCAGGTGGTATGGATGAACTCTGTTGCGGTGTCGGGTGGTGAAAATTTTTGTAGTAGGGGAGAGGAGATGTGTGGGGGCAGTGAAATTTAGACGGCACTCGCAACATATAGTCGCAGAGCCAGGTGCAGGGTGGTCATGTGGGTAATGCGGGGAGCTGGCGCGAGGCACGGAAGGGCCCCCGATGCCCCCCCGTGTACAGTCGCCGGGATCCACTCCAGTCTCCCACACTGGCACGACGACCGGACTACGGGATTTTCGCCGATTGGTGGGACAGCTTCCCGGGGAGGGAATTTTTAAAAAGTGAATCCCCTGGTTCAGGTCCCCTACTGACCGGCAGGCCCTTTTGGGTCCTTTAGGCGTAGTGTGAAGAAGCTAAACAGCAGGCCAGCATGATTGTGTTGAGTAGCGGGGGATAGGCTGTCTCTCGCTACTTGATACTCTATCTGGACGGCTCTGCGCTTACCATCAGGCGCAGTGTGGTCACTTTGCCGCGCCAGAATAAAAAATAAAAAATAAGGCGGCTGGCGGTGGCTGTTCCCATCGGGTCTCCCTGTACCCCACGCCAGCCCCCCACAGATGAGATCCACGTGACGACCAACACCACAGCTCCACATATCACGGGTACCGTCCAAACTGTACCACCAGGGAAAGGAGAGGACAGAGGGAACGGCTTTCTAGCCCTTTACGTTTGTGTTACTCCAATAATTCTGACCGTTCATATAATAATGTAGACGTATGGTACCCAATTCAAATGTTTTGTGTGCCATCTGCGAAAAAAAACGGGTCACAAAAAGTGGCACTGCTCTAATGGGTCTAAGAGCGAGACGACAACGTCCTGTCACGATACTGTTGCCTCCACATCCACCGCTCTCGCTCTTGTTAAGAATAAGCCGAATAAATTTTGCGTTTTCTGTAAACGTAATGGCCATACGACTGATACTTACTCTCAAAAACAACAATCGCAAGGCGCGAATAATAAAAACGTTGATAGCGTACATTTTTGCTCAGAATCGAGCCCTAGCGCAAAAACGTAATACCAGCAGTAGTTCAAAAGGTACCCGTTTATGTACTGATTGATAGTGTGTCCGATATTTCACTAATTTCTGAATCATGTTTGAAACATTTTAACTTTAATCGTGTTCCTACATATCGCCTAATGGGGAAATTGGAAGTCAAATCTTTGAGTCTACCTCAAACGTCACAGCAATTGTAGTCTACCTGAGAATTATCTCTAAAACGTTAAAATCATTGATCGACACCGGCAAAGTACTGACGTACATTGATGACGTGCTACTTATTTCAAACACGATAGAAGGTCTTAAAACATTGGCTGAAGTTGTGCGTGTTCTCATTGACGCGGGACTTTCGATCAATTTAAAAAATATACGTTCTTGGACACTGAGGTAGAATATTTGGGAAGACTGATTGAACATGGTCAAGTGCGGCCGAGCCCTAGTAAAGTTGAAGCTCTTGTCAAGTCATCAAGGCCTACCAATGTAAGATAGGGTTCGCTAGTTCCTGGGTCTCGCAGGCTATTTTCGGAGATATGTTTCTGGGTACGTGTCTAAAACCGCTTGTATAACCAAACAAGCTACTACCCAAAATTCACCTCTTCAGCTGCTTGTAGGCATAGATGCAGCGACCACAATTATCAGATCTCTGGTGCGAGATGTTGCCTTGCAAAATAATCCGAACCGGGAAAGTTTAATAATTCTCAGGAGACAGCGAGCGTCCGCACTACTGGACGCTAACCAGCATTCTCAGGAGACAGCGAGCGTCTGCACTACTGGACGCTAACCAGCAACGCTTGGACGCCTATGTCAACGATGGTCGTCGGCAGCCACGAACCTTCACCGTTGGTGACTTCGTACTCGTGAACAAGTCGTCGCAGTCTACGGGAAAACTGGACTCCGGAATGCGGGGGCCCTACAAGGTTCCGAGCGTGCTACCACACCACCGCTACAGCCTGCAACTTCTCGGCGGGTCTTATGGCAAAACAACTCAAGCAGCTGCCGAGCACATGGTGCTTTGGCGTTGTTCAGCCTTCTTTGCGATTGGTGCGGCTGTGTCACCTGAAGACACGTCTTACTGACGACCTAACGATCACTGCACTTCATTGTCGTTCGCAATGTGTGAGGCGGCGAATGCCGTTTCATACAGTTGCCTTAGGCAATGAGTGGCTCTATCACACAGTTGCCTTCTTCCTTTGCAATGTGTGACCCTGTCACACAGTTGCTTTCTTCCTTTGCAATGTGTGACCCTGTCACACAGTTGCTTTCTTCCTTTGCAATGTGTGGCATGGTTTGTAAGTGCCGTGTCATACAGTTGCCTTAGGCAATGTGTGGCTCTATCACACAGTTGCCTTTTGCAATGTGCGGCCCTTTGCACAGTTGCCTTCTTTCTTTGCAATGTGTGACCCTGTCACACAGTTGCTTTCTTCCTTTGCAATGTGTGGCATGGTTTGTGAGTGCCGTGTCATACAGTTGCCTTTTATTACGATGTGTGGTGAATTTTAGAAGTCCGGAATTCTATAACTCTTGATACATTTATTTTTATTTCCTTTTAATTTGAAATACATTCTTGCATGCAGATGTTCCTCTCTTGAAACTGCTAATTACACTTACCCTTATGAGTTAAGGGGCATACACCTCTGACTTTTCTAAAGTTATGTGTGTATTAAAATGTTAATTATCGCTTGCTTTAACGGTGAAGGAAAACATCGTGAGGAAACCTGCATATCTGAGAGTTTTTCGAAGGTATGTGAAGTCTGCCAACCCGCATTAGGCCAGCGTGGTGGACTAAGGCCTAACCCCTCTCATTAGTAGAGGAGGCCCGTGCCCAGCAGTGGGACAATGTTTAATACAGGGCTAGTATTATTATGAGTTAAATTACCCTTGGTAAAATTATTTCGTGATTTTTGAGGCCTGTTTTGGTTGTACTTGAGTGCACGCTTGTGCTTCTGACACAGCTGCTTCACCTTTCATTTGCTGTTAATGTTTTGTACAAGTAACTAATCGTTCTTAGTCCGTTAATACTGCAACGTCCAAAATTTTGCTTGGAAAAGGTTTCAGTTATTGTAGCGGACTTATTCCACCACTCCTCAAGTGTGCCTCGGTGGCGCAGTTGTAATTGCGCATGCGTTACGACTGCTGTGCTGAGGTCTCGGGTTCGATCCCCGGGTCGGGTAAAGTGATATTGGGTTTTTCTATCTAGAAATTCTTCAGTATTAGCCCGGAGTCTGAAAAAATGTGCCCGGTATGGCGATAGGCTCGCCCCCTATCACATTATGGGACCGAAATTCGGCGAAAAGTGGGTGTACCAGTTACACCTCTGCCTACCCCTTCGGGGATTACAGGCGTGAGTGTATGGGTGTGTGTGTCCTCAAGTGTCGCTGGCGGGTAACCAATGAAAAGCCAAAACTTGCTGACTAATAGTGGACTGTATTTATTGAATGTTGTTATCACAATGATCTCCGACGGACTACAAACTAATTACATTTTGCCCCATCTTATAAGGGGCTCGCAATATGTGAGCGCTCATCGGGTGCGAGACTGTACCGTCTAGCGATCGGCCAATCAGAGAGCGGCGTTCCCTGGGCCTCCCGTCGACCAATCACGACGCGTTATTATACATCGCACCCGGTGACGCCCACTTACAACTAACAATCTGCGGCGTAGCTTCACACGCTCGAAGGCTGGCTCACTCGGCGTCTGCCGGCGCTTCGATGATGTCCGCAACAGTCTCCCCCCTAGTGCCTGCTCCATCAGGCGCTCCAACTTCAGCGAAGGACGTCGTCGCTGGCGCTGGCACGATGACGACGAGGCGAGATGTCGGTCTTCTTAATATTCCTCCCTTGGTCCGCACGTCTGTCATCCTCGTCCGTCCATCCGGTCCTACGCATGGTTTTACCAAATCTCCTAGTGGCAGTCCCTGGGGCTTGGCTCCTCTCATCTTGCACCACTGGCAAAGGTGCACCACTTTCTTCACGGAGTTCTGCAGTGAGATGATCCAGTACCTTTGTCTCATCTCACTCATCACCGTGGCATGATTTCCGTGGTGGAACTTCTCGTGATACCGGCGTATCAGGAGGCGAGCTATTGTGCTCTTGCCATCCAATATGATCGGTCTCGTTTGCAGGGTGCTGTCGCACATCTTTCCTATTCTGCTATTTAGCCGCAAGACTCCTTTGTCGTCAGCGGCAACGTCTAGCCGTTTCAACCTGCTTCTCGATCCCAGAGGTGCCTTCTTCTCGATGCGATTGATGTCATCTGCGGATACCTTAGCACTTCTGGACGACGGATCGACCGTCACTCTCATCGACGAAGAGTTGGCGAACAAAATAGGAGCCGACGGTCCAGACGAACCTCTCCACATCATCACGTACAACGGGGAATCCGGAAGCGACCTACAGTCACGCCGAGTTAACTTTCAGATTAGAGTGAACACCTGAAGAGTATCCTGGCAGAAATACAACCGAGCGAGGCGGCACCGAAGATATTAATAGGCCAAGACAATTGGCACCTCCTCCTCGCTACGGACGTACGTACTGGCAGGAGAAACCAACCTGTTGCGTCATTGACACCGCTAGGTTGGGTAGTTCACGGGGGTCACACTCGTACGCTGGGTCACAGGGTCAATTTCGTGAAGCATATCACGACAGATGACCATCTGAAGGTAACGTCAATACCGCGAATGGAACTACAAGCTGCGGTACTCGGATCTCGCATGGCAACAGCTGTGAAAGACGCCCACGAGAGGAAGCCCGACGCAACCGTTTATTGGACGGACAGCCGTACGACCCTGGCATCGTGTGGCCGCCATCGAGGAACATAGCAAGAGCAGCGAATGGCGATGGGTACCGACCAAAGCGAACGTGGCTGACGACGTACCGGACGACTTCCACCAAGGACATCGTTGGTTCAACGGTCCCGACTTTTTACAGAAAGGTCCGGAGTCGTGGCCGGCGGATAACAGGAGCACGACGACACCGACCGGAGAAGAGCGGACATACGCGGTCATCGGGGGTCAACGACCGCGAAGCCTCAACGCGGCATTACCGGACGTCAACCGATTCTCGAAATGGTCGAGATATTTGCGAGCAACAGCGAGGATACTACACGCCATTGAGGTATTCAAACAGGCTATTAAACAGCGAGTCAACCACAAGAGGACCGCGCGGAATCGAACCCGCGACCCGAACTGGCAACACGCCAAGAACACGACATGACCGTTGAAAACTGACAAAGTTTTTACTAACGACGACCGCTACTTTTATCTTCCCGCAGAGCTACAACGACGTGCTGAAGCCCTGATCTGGCAGGCCTCACAGGAAGACTCCTTCCAAAAGGAGGTTGAATAACTTAAAAAAGGAAATCAGGTCCCCCGCGATAGTCGTCTCTACAAGTTGAGCGTGGAACTATCCGACCAACAGCTGAGATTAAAAGCAGAATAGGAGCAGCGTTGGAGGTCTCTGATGAGCTGAAGAACCCCCTGGTGATAGACGGCGACCACCGAGCGACTAGGCTGTGGATTGAACATGAACACCGTCGACTACATCACGCAGGAGCCGAAGCAACAACTAACGAGTGCCGACAACGACACTGGATACTCCGTCTACGACCTACGGTCAAGAACATCATACGACAATGTGTACGGTGCCGCATGAGGACAGCATCTCCACCGCAACCCATGACTGGAGACCTACCACATGGCCGCCTAGCACATCACCAGAGGCCATTCACGTACACAGGTCTAGACTACTTCGGCCCTCTCAGCATCACAGTAGGTCGAACGCATCAAAAGAGGTACGTGGCGTTATTTACCTGTCTCACCACACGGCCATACATTTAGAGCTAGTGCAGTCACTTAGCGCCGACTCAGCGGTTATGGCGCTCCGACGGATGATCGCACGCAGAGGGGTACCGAAGCAGATTTGGTCCGACAACGGAACTAACTTTCACGGAGCTGAAAAGGAACTCAGACATGCCCTCTTTACAGCCACAGAAAAGGAAGCATCCAGGAAAATCATAGATTGGCGGTTCATCCCACCGGGTGCGCCGTTCATGGGAGGCGCATCCCGCGGAAGAGGTTCTACGTACACTCCTCGCCGAAGCGGAACATACGGTGAATAGCAGACCACTGACTCACGTGTCAGTGGACCCCGAGGATCCGGAGGCGCTCACCCCAAACCATTTCCTCCTGGGCGGACCACGCGGAAACACAGCCCCAGGAACGTTCAACGACCGGGACTTGAACCTGCGGAGCAGCTGGCGCGCTACACAACGTCTCGCCGACATGTTCTGGTCGCGATGGCTGAAGGAGTACCTACCGGAACTCAGGAATAGAAGAGACCCACACGGAAAAGGCCCCGAGATACAAGTCGGAGATTTGGTGCAGATCATAGACGGGAATCTACCACGCAACATGTGGATACGAGGACGCATCCACGCCACTTATCCCGGACCCGACGGCATCGTACGAGCGGTCGACGTCGCCACCAGAGGAGGTATCTTGCGGCGCCCAACGAAGAAACTTATACTTCTCCCAATGGAGAAGGCTGATCCTGCACCCAATTAAAATGCATCGTCAACATCCAAAGAGCGACGTTGCACGGCGGGAGAATGTACAGGATCAAGCCATGTATCTTATGTAAATAGTTATAATTAGTTATTATTATTATCGTATTTTGTGTAAATTATTAGCGAACATCAAGGTGCGACATTCTGCGGCTGAGCGCGGATTGGCCGAATCATCGCGGCCGTCACCTCGCCGCCCGCACACCTCTGCATCAAAGCTCCCCGGCGACATCCGCGGCGTCCGGCGCGCGCTCTGATTGGCCGAGCGCGCACTCGTCCCATGGCTGACCCCGAGCTGCGCGAGCGCGCCCGAGACGCCCGGAAACGAAATAAAAGAAACGCCCCGGGCCACCGAAAGTCAGTTCGCTCCGAGAACGCTCCAGCAACAAGAAGAAAAGTCAAGCAAGGAAAACGGGAATACTTGAAGAACGGGAAGCCTGAAGAACGGGAACCCTGGACTTTTCAAGAAAGAACAACGGGACTGCAAGGTCTGGTCCGAACAATATACTGCTACTTTATCGATCTGGTCATTGAGTTTCTTCTCCACGCAATCCCAGCATCCCCCACACTAACGGTTGATTGTTCGTTATTTCTCTTAAAATATTCCTACCACTTCTGGTTTTTAATAGTTTTTTATTTAACTTAACACGTGTTCACTGTCTGTATAATGTATCTGTATATATAAAAGAAGAAACTGACTGACTGACTGATCGATCAACGCACAGCCAAAACGGCTGGGATTAGAGACTTGAAATTGTGACAGTACGTACCTTTTATGACGTAGGCATCCACTAAGGAAGGGTATTTGGAAATACCACTTCTGAGTGGGTAAAATAGGGGATGAAAGTTTGTATGAAAATCCGTCGTTTTTGAAGTTAAATTCATGAAAATTAGTATTTGGCCTTTGGAATTTCAAATTTGTTTGTTTTCCGATTTTCATAAGTCCGAAGAATCAAATGCTCGATGGGTTCTGCGTCCGAAAAACGATATATCTACTGTTATTGAATCCTTTGGGTTAGGTTATGTTAGAACTGTGACCAGCGCGAAGGCGAGCGAAAGAAGCGAGCGTGCCGCGGGAGCGGCCGCCGTGCGGCAGATCCCCCTCTATTGTTGGTTATCAATTAAAATAATTATGAAAGCGATACTATTCACGAACACAACCCCACTATCATTAAAAGTAATAAATAGTAAATTATTTTCATGAAAACTGAATTGCCTCCAGAAAAGAAAAAATGTGCGCAAGCCCCAAATCAGCTGTTTTGTTATAGTGCAATAGCGCGCGTGCGCCGGGTGAAGGGCACACCGCGCTGGGCCGACGCACGCGGCTTTCTTTACGAGCGAAGGGAGTTGCGAATTTTGGATTAGTATTTATCTGGATTGGACTTACTTAATTCCACTCGTCAATTAATTAATTATGAACGCGAAGTTGTGTTTTTTATGAAAGAAGAATAAAATAACGATTTTATTTGTACTAAAGTAAAACTTCTCTTAAAATAAGATTATTTTATTTATCAATAAATAAAAATAAACTTATTGTGCTTATCAGTTGTAGAAGTTTTAAAAAATGTATTTTCTATGTAGTTTTTTTAGCTAGTTGCTGACTGTGAAGGAGTATCACAATTTCGCAAAACTCGTAAATGTGACCAAATACCATACAGCGACACATCTTTACAAAACTTGGGTGCACTAAATAATAATAACTTTCCACTTTTGACGAAACAGGGAATCTTATTTAGCAAACGCCTGAACATAAAACCAGCAAATTATTCGTTAGTAAGTGCTTCACGACTAAAATAAATTTACTGAAAGTAAATTTATTTGCGAAAATATTGCGTTCATAATTAATGAATTTGCGTGCGACTCGCACTTGTACCTACTACGGCCATTTTTATCTATGGCCAGTCGCTGTTGTTACAGTAGGTAGACTTCGATAACTAAGCATAGCATATTGGATGCATGTTGTCACGCTTAAAGTAAGCGGGAACAAAATTAAAATAAAAGAAAAGAGAAGCTAAGAAGAAAAATAGTTTATTTAGCTAAGTGGGTAGGTAGGCACAGTCTCACACTCCTTACTCGTCCCAGAACAAAAACCACTCCCCTGGCACTGCGGTTCCGGCTAGCTCTTCGCCTCCTTATCCCACAGATCGGGACACGGCTCAAAGGACTGTGCAGTGACGAGGGCGCGGAGCTTGTGTTTCTATGTCGTTAGCCAGTAAGGTGTTCCTGGAATTGTAGCAACAGGTGGATTAGGTAGGTCCGGCAACCAACGGCAGGCTAGGGTAAGGTGGCGATTCTAGGGTACAGCTAGTTTTATACCCAAGCGATAAATTTATCTAGGTGGTGTCAATAATTCTATGCAGAATACGGAACGATACACTAACTTTTAGTTACTATTACTATATTACTTATACATTATCCATACTAATACTATAAATGCGAAAGTAACTCTGTTGTTTGTTTGTTACCTCTTCAGGACTAAACAGCTGAACGGATTGTAATGAAATGTGGTAAGGGAATAGCTTATATCCTGGAGAAGGACATAGGCTATCTTTTTTCTCAAAAAACAACCTTGAAAGGGGTCAAATAGGAGTCCAAAATTTGTATGGGAAATCCATAATTCCTCGACTTTGGGATCTGTAAATTCATATTTAGGCTTTTGGTAGGAAATAAAGAAATACGTGTTTCAGCGTTTTTGAAAAATCATCCCTAAAAGGGGCAAAGTAAGGTTAAACTTATGGGGTGGTCTTTAGATGCAATCTCAAGATTCAGGCATAACACCTGAGAGGCTGGACAATCGCTACAGGTGCCTCAGTGCAGAAGACAACTCCTTGGTTTGTATACTTCTGCTCCCGAATATAACCTCCACGCAGGCGGAGCCGCGAGCAACAGCTAGTATCAAATAAACTGTAGTTGTGCAAAAAGCAGAGAATTGTATCGAGTATTTATAAAGAAAGCTAAACAATAAAAAGTTTTAAAAAAACATTTAAATATAACGTCGGTAGTTACCTACTCCGCTGCAACTACAGACAGTTACCACTTATTCTAAAGGAGCATAAAATTAGCCACAATAAGCTTACGTACATAACGTTAAGAATTTGCACAACTTACCCAAGTATGGGAACACAAAACAGCACATTAGGTTTTTAAAAAAGAGAAATTAATATAATTTTAAATGAAGTTTGAAGCGTCGTCTATAAAGCCGAACAGCTGAGCGAGTGACGAGCGAAATGTGTCGTGGCCGGCCGGCTGATCCAAACCGGTTTTTATCAACGCCGCGCCGCGCCGCACCGCTCCGGTAACTATAGCAAAGCGTTCCTCACAGAATAAGTATGTCTGTTTGTACAACGAATATATTATTTATTTCATTTTACTTTTTATTATTTTTATATATATTTATTGTAAGAATATTAATTTATTGTATATATCTTTGAATTTTAACATATTATTATTTAATTTTCGGAACGCTTCGTTACAATGTATGCTACATTGCTGTCTCAAGACTTATGAAATTGTTATACACACATATCTGACACACACATACATCTTTATTTAATATAGGCATAAATAACTACTTTCTCATTTTTTTCGGTTCGCTGTCTTTAAATCCTGTATATAGTTTGACGACATAATGCAAAAGTTTCACCGACAAACTATGTTAGTTCAGATTATGGTTTCCGTCCTTTTCTATGTTGCAGGATAACTGATTGATTGGTGATTTCTGAAGATACGGACTGATACGAGCTCCAGAAGTATAATACCGGCGTATTCGCTTAATAAGAACAATGAAACTGTAATTACACAATTAAACTACAATTGCGGTAAACTCAGGACTGATTTATTTAGTGTACGGTCATACAACAAAATATATTTTATAACTACCTCATAATACATTAATACATTACACTTCCCCCCTTACACAGATAAATACTTAAATTAAGCAAAACATTTCAGTAGCTTAACATTTTTTTTTAGTGCCTTGATAGGCAGACGAGCAGACGGGCCACCTGATGGAAAGTAGTCACCGCTGCCCATAGACCTCTGCAATGCCAGGGCACAGCAAAGCCGCTGCCTACCGTTGAAGGACTACTCTTTTTAAGCCTCGTTTAAAGAAGGACATGTCATAGCGCTCAGGGAACACCGCAGCAGGGAGTTCATTCCAGAGCTTGCACGTACGTGGTAAAAATGAACGCTGGAAACGAACCGTGCTAGACGGAATCGTTTCCAGGTGGTATGGATGAACTCTGTTGCGGTGTCGGGTGGTGAAAATTTTTGTAGTAGGGGAGAGGAGATGTGAGGGGGCAGTGAAATTTAGACGGCACTCGCAACATATGGTCGCAGAGCCAGGTGCAGGGTGGTCATGTGGGTAATGCGGGGAGCTGGCACGAGGCACGGAAGGGCCCCCGATGCCCCCCCGTGTACAGTCGCTGGGATCCACTCCAGTCTCCCACACTGGCACGACGACCGGACTACGGGATTTTCGCCGATTCGTGGGACAGCTTCCCGGGGAGGGAATTTTTAAAAAGTGAATCCCCGGGTTCAGGTCCCCTACTGGCCGGCAGGCCCTTTTGGGTCCTTTAGGCGTAGTGTGAAGAAGCTAAACAGCAGGCCGGCATGATTGTGTTGAGTAGCGGGGGATAGACTGTCTCTTGCTACGCTACTTGATACTCTATCTGGACGGCTCTGCGCTTACCATCAGGCGCAGTGTGGTCACTTTGCCGTGCCAGAATAAAAAATAAAAAATAAGGCGGCTGGCGGTGGCCGTTCCCATCGGGTCTCCCTGTACCCCACGCCAGCCCCCCACAGATGAGATCCACGCGACGACCAACACCACAGCTCCACATATCACGGGTACCGTCCAAACTGTACCACCAGGGAAAGGAGAGGACAGAGGGAACGGCTTTCTAGCCCTTCCACCGGAATGCATTACTACTTCGCGGCAGAAATAGGCTGGACGGTGGTACCAACCCGTTCGGGCCCAACCATAAGTAAATAAAATTCACTTAGAGTTGAGCCCTACCACCAGTAACGGGACGGGAAAGGGTGGAGGAGGACATCAGAGCCACGGGGAGAGTGATGGAACGCAGCGCTGACGGCTTGAGTGGCCGGGGTCGCAATCCCGAACCATTCTACGTGACAGACGGACAGACTGACACAAGAATGGCCACTGGTACTAACATACGACTATCCTAATCTTTTCACTATTCATTTAGGATCAAACTTAATATAGGTCGTTATGAACAGTGCACCACCCCTAGCGGTACCTATCACAACATGTTAGCGAGTTCTGTGAACTGTCGTGTGAGAGCACCGCTAACCTAGCACTTTTGATTCTTTGAAATGTTTACCGGTAACCTAATATATAGTAAGATAAGCATATGTATAAATCACTGTAACGGATGATATAACTGTCTGCATAAAATATTCTTGTAACGTGTCATTTAGTATTAATTAAACTTTCATACAGTAAAGTCGTTCTTTTAATTTTTCAAAAACCTTCCGAGCAGCGCTCCAAACTTATCTGGCGCAGCCGGTAGGATACTCATATAATCCGCGCATCGAAGGACACTTAAATCGGTTCTGTGCTTACTGGTATTGAGTATTCGCGAACTAAAAAAATTCGGGTGAATCGGACGCCGTTTCGGGAGGATCCAGTTCCTGCAAGTGCAGTTCTACGGGAAGGCATGGTATCGAGCGAACTGTAAGTAAACCTTTTTACATTCCTATCTCGTCCTTGTTATTTCCTGTGATTGCGAGTGTAGAACTAAATTAAAAGCACATTAGTAATTTTCGGACAAAAATCGTCGAAAGTTATTTGACTTTGAGTTAATTGATTAAGTTAATACTCACTTTTAAGTTAAATTTTTGATATATAAGCAAAATTTTAAACTTATAATGGCGGATCAAGTACAGATCATTTCAAAAGACTTGCTCACCCTCATCCCTAAGTTCGATGGGGACAGTAATATGTTGAATTTATTTATAAAAAAATCTGAATATATAATAAGAAATGCCAATTCACCAAATACAGCAATACAGTCGACTTATGTGTTTCATGCTATTACTAGCCGGTTGTGTGGTAGAGCCGCAGCTCTATTAAGTGAAAGGGATGATGTAACTTCCTGGGAAAATTTAAAACACATATTTATTCAACATTTTGGCGATCCTAGATCAGAAGAATGCGTAACAATCGAGCTAGAAAATTTAAAAATTAAAAGTGATGAAACTTACTTACAATTCTGTAATAGAATACAGCAGGCGCGTAGTTACCTATTTTCCAAGGTGAATTTACTCACGGACGAAGGTATAAAAGCTGCCAAAATGATAATCTATAATAATTTGTGTCTTAATGTGTTTTTGTATAATCTGCCGGAGGACTTAATTAGAATTGTACGTCTAAAGAACTCTACAACTTTAGAGAATGCACTTAGCGTCGTTATGGAAGAAGTTAATTTCCAATATCAATATAAGAGTAAATATAAAAATGTAAGACAACCATCAGTACCGAATTTTAACCACTTTCATGATCCTAGATCGTCTAGTCAAAGCGCTTTAGTGAATAATAATCAAAAATTTAAATTTGGTATATCACAACCATTACAGAATAACACCAAACTCGGTTTTAATCCTTCTAATCAATTTATCACGCAAAATCAAAACCTATTCAGACCTGGTGCACAACCAAATGTTGGATTTGGTAATCCAACACGCCCCCAGTTAGGTTTTAGGCCAAATTTACCGAACCAACAAAATTTCCAGTTCGGGATTATTCCACAACAGGATCGCCGCCCTCAATTTAATAACGATACGCCAAAAGGATTCAATATGAATGGGCCAAATCAACAATTTAAATTTGGTATACCACAGCAATCTCAACCCCAACGAAGCGCACCCAATTTCCAGGAAAGCGACGTGTCTATGCGCACTGCTCGTCCGCTTAGGCAGAATATGTTAGTTGACGACAGTAACCTTTGTCGTGGTGGTGGTAACTATGAACCGTACCCGGAAAATAATCAGTATAATACTAATGATAACGAAGTAACAGATTATGACAATTATGCTTATATTGAGCATTTAGAACAGGTCGAACAACAGCCGGAAAATCAGGAAAATAGCGTAAATTTTTATATAGAGGCCTCGGAGAGTTGCCCCCAGAATTGATAAATTTAAATTACAACGGCATAAATAAATTACCGCATATTGTCATCCCTGAAATTAACGCAAGGTTTATGATTGACACCGGTAGCACAAGAAGCTTTATAAGTCCTACTAAAGCCAATGAATTTTTCTACGCCTACAAGTATAAAGAGCCATTCGAAGTCATTAGCACGCATGCACGTAGTCAGCATGACGAAATTATTTACATACCTTTATTTAATATTTTTAAATGCACATTGGAGCATAAATTCTACGTTTATAACGTTGATTCACGATACGACGGTTTGATAGGCTCGGATTTACTGAAACAGTTAGATTCTACCATAGATATGAAACATCAAATATTACATACACGAAGTACACAAATACCTATAGTATATGACCCGTTGCTTGAGATTACCTTGAAGCCGCGTTCTGAAACGCGGGTTAGAATACCGACTGATTTACGTTATGGTGAAGCAATTATTGACGGGAAAGTTTTTAGTGATAATGTTCGAATGCCTAGTGCCATTGTCACATGTGTAGATTCATTTGCAACTACAGTTATACAAAACACCTCCGAAGATAGCGTGACATTAACTTTTCGACAACCCTTGACTACGACTACATTACCCGATACGCCTTGCGAAATAAATTTGACGACAGACGATAAACCACTGAACAACATTGAAATTGACGAATTACTTAAAAATAATTTAAGTAAGTTACGACTAGACCACACAAACTCTGAAGAGCGCGAAGTTATAACTAGACTATGTCTTAAATATAGGGACATATTCCATTGTGATGAACTTCCTCTCACTTTTACCAATCAGGTTAAACATCGGATTAGGACTAAAAATGAAGACCCTATTTATCTCCGCCCCTTTAGGCTTCCGCCGTCGCAAAATATGGAAATAGAGAAACATGTAGAGCAATTATTGAAAAATAACGTTATTCAGGAATCATGTTCACCCTGGAGTGCACCTGTACATCTTGTACCCAAGAAACCTGACGCCTCGGGCGAACGCAAATTTAGAATGGTTATAGACTATCGGCGTTTAAACGACATAACTACAGACGATAAATACCCCCTGCCGAACATAAACGATTTATTTGATAAGCTAGGAAAATCGGTCTACTTTACCACACTCGACCTTGCCAGTGGTTATCACCAAATCGAAACTGACGAAAACGATAGACCTAAAACAGCATTTACAACCAAATCAGGGCACTATGAATTCATGCGCATGGCCTTCGGTCTTAAGACCGCGCCGGCTACCTTCCAACGCGCAATGGATAACGTGTTGAAAGGGCTAAACGGCATCCATTGCTTAGTTTATCTAGATGACATTATTATTTATTCGAATAGCTTACAGGAACACATTGATAAACTTAGAAAAAATTTCGATCGATTAAGACAGACTAATTTGAAAGTTACACTCGAAAAATGCCAATTTCTGCGTAAAGAAGTGCTTTACTTGGGTCATAAAATAACTAAAGACGGGTTAGAACCTAATGACGATAAAATAAAGGCAGTATTAGACTTTCCACTACCCAGAACACCCACTGAAATCAAAAGTTTCTTGGGCTTAATCGGGTATTATAGAAAATTCGTAAAAGATTTTGCCAAAGTCACCCAACCACTCACCTGTTGTTTAAAAAAACGCAATAGTGTACAGATTACTCAACAGTTTATCGATGCCTTTAATACATGTAAGGAGTTGTTAGTCAATGCACCCATTCTACAATTCCCGGACTTCTCCAAACCTTTTGTTTTGACAACTGACGCTTCCAACTACGCTTTAGGCGCAGTCCTTTCACAAGGACCAATCGGAAGCGATAAGCCTATAGCATACGCGAGTCGCACCTTAAATGATGCAGAGACACGCTATAGTACCGTGGAGAAGGAAATGTTAGCTATTATTTGGGCAACGAAACATTTCGTCCTTACCTTTACGGCCGAAAATTCACTATCTACACGGATCATCGCCCTTTAGCATGGCTTACGTCATTGAAAGAACCGGACAGTAAACTCACCCGTTGGAAGCTTAGATTGGCTGAATTCGATTTTGATATTATTCACAAAACCGGGAAGCAAAACACAAACGCCGACGCTCTTTCACGTATAAAAGTAAATGCACTCACCGAAAATAAGGACACTGATTCTATGCAGTGTAACCCAAGCGATGCGAGGGATACTATAACTTTATCTGACTCATCAGAAACAGATAGTGCACCCTCACTTACCTCTTATCCAATCTGCTCACCCTCGTCTAGTACTATCACAGGCCCGTCGCTACCTGAAACAATACATTCTGCTGAGGATGTCGATACCATCGGTATACCTATATTAGACGAAGCTGTAGACACGAAGCCGCACCAAGTCCTTGTCTTTACCTGGAATAGAAATCAGACATTAGTAAAAGACCTATCACGTGACAAACAAAAAGTTCTTGAATTGCACTTACCTGTTGATAACCCCGATCTAGTAAAAAAATTTATTTTAGATTACATAAAACCTAAAATAAAATACTTCTTTTATTTTGAGGATAAATTACACAGAAAACAGTTCACAGAGGCCATTATACGGTTATTTAGAAAGAATACAGTTAATATATATGAATGCACCAAAAGAGTCATATATATTGAAGACGAGGATGAACAACGTGCGGTAACACTTAAATACCATCATGGCAAAACTTGCCATCGTGGTATTAAAGAAACTCTTATGCATATAAAACGATCATATTATTGGCAAAATATGGCTATAACGGTCGCTACTATCATTAATTCCTGCGAACTTTGTAAAACGTCTAAATACGACCGCAAGCCCATTAAGCCGCAATTGCAGCTTACTCAAACCCAAACAAAACCGTTTGCCGAAATATTTATCGACATTTATTCTATAGAAGGGAAATACTTTCTTACCTTAATCGATGCATTTAGCAAGTTAGGTCAAGCTCTCGAATTATCTAACCGTTCAACACCTGAGGTAGTCCGGGCGCTTATTAAATATTTCTCATTCTATGGAGTACCTAATAAAATCAGTGCTGACCAAGGTTCGGAATTTAATAATACTCTTAAAAGAAACTCTACAATATTATAAAATAGATCTGCACATAGGTACTGCGCACAACCCCAATTCAATGGGATTGATAGAGCGTTTTCACTCCACTCTCGTAGAAGTATATCGTATTGCCAAATACGAGCATAAAATAACCGATGCAGCGAGTGTAATGACATACGCGATTATGGCCTATAATCAAAGTATTCACTCTACAACCGGTTTAACACCCTTTGAAGTTGTTTTCGGTCACACTGAATCTAATAGTACATTTGCAGTGCACTTTGACAAGCAATACACACAACAATTAGTAAAGGATCATATGCACCGAACTAAATATCTTTATAAATATTTAACAGACAAAATAGCACTAAATAAGGATAAAGTAAAAGAAAAGCGGGGTGGCGAGCCTTCATTCGATATACAAAAAGGGGATAATATATACATAAAAGGTGTAAACACCAGACGTAGTAAAGATAAGCCCCGCTATCAAAAGGTTCTAGTAACCGGCGATATAAGCAGGAATACATGTCCAGTTATAATTAAAAATCGTAAAAGTAAGGTACCTATTAAGGACATTAAACGACCTTCGCAGGTACCTGTTCGTGTTCCTGATCATGAGCTTCAGGACCCAGGCCCTTCAACTTCACAAGGTTAATAAGAATCCGGGAGTGATACTTATGAAGCAAGGGCAGGCTAGAGTAAGTTATGATAAGTGGTCTTTGATTAAGGTTTTAGATTTACTTTCGATGCGAGAAGATTTGGTATTAAATATTCAGAAATACGCAAATTTTGACGATAAGGTACAAAAATTCTTTGGAGTTAATATATACGACCGTCACTTGATGGATACAAAATTGCAAACAGATTACGTTGTAAATTCTAGTATAGAAAAGTTCAATCAATTAGCTCCATCGATTAGAGTTAAGCGTGGGATTTTTAACCCTCTAGGATCTATAATTAAAATTATTAGTGGCAACTTAGACTATGATGACGCTATCAGGTATGAACAATTAATTGCAGATTTAAAAACACATCAAGATACTTTAACTAAAAAAGTAACCATAATTTCAAAAATATCTGAATCACTAATTAATGTCACAAATTCCACCGTGAATTATTATTATCAGCCATGGTCGTCCCACTGCAGGGCAAAGGCCTCCCTACCCTCTTTCCACTCGTCTCGACTTTGAGCTGCAGCATGCCAATCCCTTAAGTGGGAGTCAAGCTCATCTCGCCATCGCCTTCTGGGCCGTCCTCGTCGCCGCTTTATTAATGGAACCCATTGTGTGGTGATCTTTGCCCACATATCATTACGCATACGGCAGACGTGTCCAGCCCAGTTCCATTTCCGACTAGCGGCTTCGTAGCCAACATCCGTTATTTTGGTTTTTGAGCGTAGTATACTGTTTCTTATTTTATCCGAGATTTTGACTTTCAGCATACTACGCTCCATAGCTCGCTGGCAAACCATAAGCGCGGACTTCTGACGTTCTGTCAAGGACCAAGTCTGCGCACCGTACGTAAGGATTGGAAGAATGCGCACGTCCACGAGTTTCCGTTTAAGGGCTAGTGGAAGCTTGCCTTTCATCAGGTCTTTCATAGACCAGTAGCTCTTCCAGGCGTTCTCGATTCGTCTCGTGACTTCGGCTTCTTGTCGCGCCTGAAAGGAGACTATTTGACCCAAATAAACATACTCGTGGACGTACTCAATCGTCACATCATTCACCTCTATTGTGTGCTGCATGCTGTTTGTCATTAGCTTGGTCTTTGTCATATTCATCTTTAGTCCCACAGCAAAGCTTGCACAGCTAAGTTCGTTAATCATAGAACCCAATTCCGAGGCTGAGGATGAAAAAAGGACGATGTCGTCGGCGAATCGAAGATTTGTTAATCTTCTATCACCAACGACAACACCTCTCTCTCTCCAAAAAGGCATGACTTCTTTAAACACTTCTTCTAGTATGGCGGTGAAAAGTTTTGGCGAGAGAGGGTCACCTTGTTTGACTCCCTTTTCAATTTTGAAAGTAGGTCCAGTGCTATGTAATTTGATGGAAGCTGTACTGTTGTGGTAAATGTGTTGAAGTAATTGGATGTAGGTGGGTTCTATGTTTTGTTTTCGGAGAGCATTGAAGATGGAACTGTGTTTTACACTGTCAAAAGCTTTCGAGTAATCGATGAATGCAATATAAAGAGGCATGTGATATTCTATGTGTTTCTCTATAACTTGGTTAAGAGCGTGCAAGTGATCTGTAGTGGAGAGCCCACGCCTGTACCCTGCTTGTTCAGGTGGTTGATGGCCGTCTAGTTTTACTGAGATTCGGCTCTCGATGACCTTTATAAAAATTTTATATAATTGTGGCACCAGGCTAATAGGTCGATAATTGCCTATATCTGATTTGCTGCCCTTTTTGTGTAATAAAATAATATCACAGTGGCAAAATTTTAGCGGGAATATTCCTGTTTTTAAGATTGTATTAAACATGTTAGTTATGTGAGGAAGGAGGATGGGTTCGCCGACTTTTAATGTTTCTGCTGTGATACCATCGTGGCCTGGGCTTTTACTGTATTTCGTACCAGCGATGGCATGGTATACTTCTAGTGGCGTGATCATGGGAATATCGTCTGAACAAAAATAAGAAACTAGCGTCTGTTCGTCTGAGTCAAAGCTGTAAAGGTTTTTATAGAATTCTGTGCAAATTCGAAGAATTTGAGATCTGTCGTTGTGTTTAATGCCCTTACTATCTGTTATGCTGTTTATTGACGTTTTTCCGGCTGTTGTGCCCATGAACGCTGCCTTCAAGGATGTATTTTTTTCTAGTGCCGTTTCAACCAGAGTCGTATTATAATTTCGAATATCTTTTCGGATGCTTTTCTTTGTCAGTTTGTCTTTTGCCCTGTATTCCACTGTGTACATAGTTAATTTCTGTCTTTCCTCTATGAGTCTCTTAGTGTGATTAGTTAACTTAGAGGATTTGGATTTCGTTATATTTACTTTTTGACTAGCTTGTTTGATACAATGGTGGATGTGTTTATATTGGGATTGGACGTTGTCTGAATCTATGGGCAAAATATTAAAGCTATTCTTAAGTTCTAAGAGAAATGTTTCGCTGTCTGCTAGAAGTGTATGCTTAGCTAACCTTTTTACTGTGTTTTTAATCAAATGTTGGCGGTCTATTTTAAAGTTAAATCTAAACGAAATTCGAACAGGTCTGTGATCAGAACTAAATTGTATATTGTTTATTATTTCTACGTTATTAATAATTTGTTTATTGGATGAAAGACAGAAATCGATTTCATTTTTAGTGAATCTATCTGGGGAGAGCCATGTCCATCGGCGATGAGGCTTTTTATAAAAGAAACTATTGCTTAGACAAAGATTCTGACCAAATGCAAATTGGAGAAGACGAGTACCTCGTTCGTTCCGTCGTCCAAAACCATAAGGTCCTATGATGTTACAATCATCCGAATTGACTCTTGGACCGACTTTGGCGTTAAAATCTCCCATCACTATAGTCCAGGTTCCCCTATGTTCGTCGCAAGCTTTATCAAGAAGATCGTAGAAGTCTTCTACTTCCTCGTCTTTGTGTGTTGAGGTCGGTGCGTATACCTGCACTAAAGTTAAGGATTTCTTGGAAGTGACGTGAAATTTCATAAGTGCTATTCTATCCGAATATGATACAAATTCTTTAATATTGTCTTTCCATTTTTTAGATATCAGAAAGCCAACACCACATTGTTTAGAACTGTTGCCAGTGTAATAAAATGTAGCGCTGCCTCTTTCTAATATTTGTTCACCTTCTCTCCTAACCTCTGATAATCCTATTAAATCCCAGTTAAGGTGTTCTAATGCATTCTCCAATTCGACCAATTTTTCTTCTGAATTCAACGTTCGAACATTGTATGATAGAATTTTGAGCCTATTAATATCCGTTTTGCGCGCCGTAGTCGTTTGACAGTTAAGAAATCTCGCCCGGGGATTGTAAACGCCCCGAGCTCCAGGGTAATCCCGCCTACTGTCATCGGCATTGTTCCCACTGGAGACGCCGGGCACTAGGGGCCTGTGATTGCGAGTGTACATCATGAGGGAGGGGGTTGGACGTTTAACTCACCACGCTTGTCCAATGCGGGTTGGTGAGTGGCCAGAGCCTCGTTTGTTGGTCAGCAGGGTGCACCACGAGCAGGTGAGGATGGCTTGGGTTCCGAAGATGATGGTAGAATCCCTTACATACCGTGAATAACTTCATAAAAATAAATGAAGAGCTATTGGAAATGCAAAAACTAGTTCACCAAACTAACATTAACATAACGATAAATAACATGGTTAACGTGTACCATTTATTTTTACATCATTTCCAATCACTCTACATTCGGTGGGATGCGATTGAAGCTTCAATAACATTTAGTAAACTGGGCATGTTGCATCAGTCTCTTATTAATTCTGATGAACTACTGAAATTGTTAAAATTAATAGAACAATCTGAAAAACTTATGTATCCAGTTAGTTACAATAATCTGGTAAAATTAGAACAATGTATAGTTATAAAATCTTACTCATTAGAAAGTCAAATAACATTCGTTTTAGACGTACCTTTAATGAAGGATGGTATATACAATTACTACCGAGCAATCCCTACTCCCGTAACTACCCAATCCAACCAAACCACTCTCATAATACCCAAATACCCGTACCTGTTAGTAAAAGGGTCGAAAATGGTCTCGCTCTCCCAACCATGCCTTCAACTCTTTGGAGAGACATACCTATGTAACGAAGTCATGTCACCCTTTGCGGAGGAAGATACTTGCATAACCACCTTAATGAGGTTCTCTGACAACGTTAGTTCCTGCCAACCAGTTCCAGTAGAGATAAATCTAAAGATCCAGTCTGTGGGAAATGACCGATGGGTACTTTACAGCAAAGCAGAAATCATACTATCGAAGATCTGTGCCAGCGAGACAACTAAAGAAAAGGTACAAGGTACTTACTTTTTGGTGCTGGACGATAACTGTAGCATCCGGATCGGCGAAACGACTCTGAAAAGTCACTATAGTACGAGAAGTACTTTGGATTCTCCAAAATTACCAATTATTAACCTTCCAGAGATTGTGCCCTCTGTATCTCAAATGCAGAGAAAACCCATTAACTTGGATACCAGTGATTTAGTGAATTTGCAACACTTACATGGCCTTTTTAAAATCAGTGAAAGTGAAGTAATAGATAAGCGTGAAAATACTATAAATGTTAAAACTATAAGCGTCGCAACCTTATTGTTATATGTAATTTTAGTTTTAGGTAATTTTAGTTTTAGGTATTTTTGTAATCTTGTATAAGTATCGCTACATTTTGTCCTTTTTTCAAAATAATCGTAGTAGAGAACATCCCTCAGATAATTTTGAAACTACAGGGGGAGGCGTTATGAACAGTGCACCACCCCTAGCGGTACCTATCACAACATGTTAGCGAGTTCTGTGAACTGTCGTGTGAGAGCACCGCTAACCTAGCACTTTTGATTCTTTGAAATGTTTACCGGTAACCTAATATATAGTAAGATAAGCATATGTATAAATCACTGTAACGGATGATATAACTGTCTGCATAAAATATTCTTGTAACGTGTCATTTAGTATTAATTAAACTTTCATACAGTAAAGTCGTTCTTTTAATTTTTCAAAAACCTTATGAGCAGCGCTCCAAACTTATCTAGGTATGCATTTTCTGTGGTTAAACAAAATATATTATTTAGTTATAGCTTATATTTGCATCATAACCATTATATAATTTTTTTCTATAACCACCTTGACCAAGGCGACGCTTAGGTATATTTATGTACATACATAGTTTAGTTATCAGTAGGTACTGTAGCTATGTATACAGTGATAAATAACATGTGTGTGTTCCAAAGGGGAAAGATGAAACAGAATTTGACCGTAACACACGTAATATATATATTTTATGGTTTTTTATAATTAGGCCTAGCTGTTCGTGGACGCAGAGTGGGAGGCTCATATTGTGCAGGCAAAGCACGAGCCTGCTTTTTAGGCTCCCAAGACGGTGACTCCGGCGACGCTGAAGTTGCTGTCTGCAGCTCAGCTGTAGGCGTTTCCGTACGTGGGGACGAAATCGCGGATGGCGTTATAGTCTCGTCCTTTTGACAACTCTCCGAAGAGTGTTGTGTATCTCCGCCGCTACCGACACCCCACGAGAACCGTTTAGGTTTATTTGGTATTAATTGATCGGCGTGTTTAGCGGTGATTTGATTATCACCCGTGGCAACTTTGTAGGTGACGGTACCAGTTCGTTCCGCTATCGTTCCCTCACTCCATTTGGATCCTTGCTTTGAAAAATTTCTGACCAATACCGTGTCTCCCGGGAAAAGTTCCCGCTGCTCCAGCGTATGTGACTTGCGCTCGCTGCGCCTCCACCACGCACTGCGCCGCACTAGGCGCACGGAGTTGATCGAGACGTGTTCGAATTCGACGCCCGAACGTTGCAACTGCGGGTTCTTTTTGAGTGCTACAATGTGCACTATTTCGATATTGAAGTAAAAATCTGCTCTGCGCTTAAATATTTTGCCCGTCAGTCGTTAGTAGTATAGGTATTAACCGGTGCTAGCGTCACAAATCCAGACCCGAGCTAGGGTCCTAGACTTATAAGCCCCCGACCAGGACTCCCCAGCCGCGAATTTAATTTATATCAACCGCGAATTAAATTTATATCAACCGTGAATTAAATTTATATGAACCGCGAATTTAATTTATATCAACCGCGAATTAAATTTATATCAACCGCGAATTTAATTAATATCAGCCTCGAATAAAATTTATATCAAAGGCGATTTTATACCTGTCTCGAATTTAATTTATATTAAGACATTTTACGTTTATATTGCACGTTTGTCAGCCAGCTCGAGGAATGGGCTCATCTTTGTTTGTATGCAGGTATGAATCCTTTTTTCTATGAAGTTATGCTTGTCTTCCTACGGTTAATAGTCATGTCTCAACGTGTCTGTATAATTTCTTAGTAGTAGTCTTAATATTACCTACTATTCAAAGCTTCATTGTTCATGAGGGAAAGCTATTAAAATTAGTGACGGTATGTATTCTTTGAATATAACAACAGACCACACGGTGCTTTTAATGTGACTCTTTATAAGTTTTAGGTAGCCATTGTCCATAAGAGAAATCGAATACCTGTCTGTGGTATCAGCTTTTGCTTTTGCTACAGCAAAATGACCCTTAGTTCCCGTATAAAAGAGATGACAAAAATCAGACTACACCGTATTCCACAGTGTGCTCTACACCACAAATGAACTCCGGTTGTTTGTATAGTGAATTTTTAAATAGTGACTTTGCTGCAAAATGAATGTAAGTACCTATGTATAATTCGATGTAATATAATATTAATTATGTTTTATTTACTGTTAATATTGTGTATTGACCTCAGATTGTTTTAATTAATTGTTGATGATGAATATATATGTGTTTATGAATATATAAATACATATGGAATACCATGCTCCTACACTCCTGTCTAAACCAATACTTATAATAGTTTAATTCTTGTTTCAGTTCGCTGATAATACTTTCAAAAACTATTATTATGCAGATAATTAATTATTCGCAACAACACAAAAAAAGTGTTAAAATCGGTGCATAATTTATTTAACCCCCTTGGTAAGTCAACATTATTAATTCTATAATGAAAGAAACAGCTATACAGTTGATATATAATGTATTTACACTTGTTCTAAGTCAAGGTAGCACTACCACAAAATCCAATCGACGAATTACCGGGAGCGCGTTTTTCCGTCTCTTATAGCTTAGTGGGTATGCCAATTTTTTTTTTAAAGATCCCACCCTTCCACAGTGAAGTGTTGCCAGTCTAATAATTATTATTTCCTCAAATTATATCTATCTTTTAACATCCTAAATTACTGTACGCTATCATTCGGCTAATCCTGACGGTAAACGCGTCCCCGTGTTTATTTACACAAGTATAATTGAGAACATACGTTTGTTATTTCTATTTAAATTAGTAAATTTTTTTTTTTGTTTCTGACACTTGATTACTCTTATAACTACATCGACTCACGCATTCGCGAGTGCCGACTCTCTCTTATAACTACATCGACTCACGCATTCACGAGTGCCGACTCTCTCTTATAACTACATCGACTCACGCATTCGCGAGTGCCGACTCTCTCTTATAACTACATCGACTCACGCATTCGCGAGTGCCGACTCTCTTATAACTACATCGACCCACGCATTCGCGAGTGCCGACTCACTCACTAGTTATCACTACATCGACACAAGCATTCGCGAGTATCGACTCACTAGTTACTACTATATTAGCATTATCATTCACTATTATCACACATTACAAGCTTTTCCTGCTGCAATCACAATTCTTATTGTCATAACTTATTTTCCAACAGCTTTATTAAGTACATTGTCACTGTTAAGTTATACAATATACTGTCATCACTATTATATTTATACACACATATATAAAGGTGTGGCGGCACACAAGCGCCTGACACCGACGAGATAGCAATGACGCCAGACTGAATCGCGGTTCTTAAATTAAAGCGACACATTGGATATATACAAGCTCCAAATATCAACGGTTGGAGGGGCCGCGGCCGGTCAGGCATAACACCTGCCTGACTGGAGATCTTCCCCCTTCGCTAGAGGAACACTATCACCCGTTCCTCTACAAATATATATCATGGGGAATTAATAATGAATAATACAGAGATATTGACAATTTATTATATAGGTACACAACATCGTATTTCTCACACTTATAAAGCATATTAAGCACAAAATCACTCGTTTATTTAATATTTCTCTTAATTTACTTATTTTTATAATGAACTGCACAAAATATTAATCTGAATCACTAGATACCACATCGTTGCTAAATACAAGCCAAGGATGTAACTTGTCTACTGCATAAACTCCTCTATAAAGCTGTCTACCTTTCTTTCGCGTAATAGGCGTATCTTCAACTTCATATCTGTCATTACCTAAAACCTTAATGATTTTAAATGGACCACTACACTTTGGTAGTAGTTTCCTACTCTGCCCTGGTTCAGTACGGATTTCTCTCTCTACTCTCACTAAGTCACCAACATTATACTGTTTTGGATTTTTACGCTTGGCGTCAAATCGTTCTTTTTGTTTTTGTTGGTCTATGATTACTCTATGTTCAACACCAACTCGCATCTCGTCAATATTTTGCGGTGGATGTGCTTCTGTCACTATTGGGTTCATAATACTATCAGAACTACCTGTGGTTTTGACGCTAAACAATAATTCGGCCGGGGAGCGGCCTGTACTCTTATTAACAGTATTATTAAGTGCCCACTGTACCTGTGGTATAACTGTATCCCATTCGTTCTCTGGTTTATCATGATTAGCGGTGGTAATTGCATCGAGGATCGTTCGGTTATACCTTTCAATTTGACCGTTAGCTCTGGGTGTGGCTACTGCGTTTAAAACGTGTTTAACTCCCTTTTGATTTATAAATTTTGAAAATTCGCGGCTAGTAAAGCTAGTTCCTCTATCGGATATTATTCGTAGTGGAACCCCGAAAATAGAAGTACTCATTAAATACTTGTATTGTTGTACTAGTCTTAAGATTTCTAACTGGCTTTACATATATAAATTTTGTAATGTGACAGTTTTTCTTTTTACTTACTGGAAAGGGTCCGCAATGGTCGGTATGTATGGTATCAAAAGGCTTGCTAACCTTAAATATGGGGTGCAGAAGACCTTCTTTAGGCCCTGCGGGTATTTTATTGTGAGCGCAATTTAAACAAGCCCGACAGTACTTTTTAATAAATCGTCTCATTTTCTTAAACCAATAAACCTGACTGACTTTATCGTAAGTTTTATCAAAGCCGAAATGACCAGAATCATCATGATTCATACGCACTATTTGCCACCGTACAGCTTTGGGGACAACCCATCTAAGATTTATTTCGCCATTTTTCTCAATTACACGATATAATCGACCGTTTTTTATAGTAAAATTTTTATGAATGTCGATAACTTCTTTAGTATTAGAATCATTTAATATAGCTATAATTCTTTGTATCTCAGAGTCATGTTCCTGCACAGTCTGCAACCATTAGTCATCATCTATTTTTAAAATATCAACAGTCTCTTTAAGATCCTGAGACTCATAAATATTTGGGTTGCGAGACAGTGCATCGACATGACCCATCTTTATGCCATCACGGTGTTCAACAGTAAAATCATATTCCTGCATCAAAATATACCAACGAGCGACCCTAGGAATTAAATCTCTTTTTATCATAGTACTGCGAATTGCAGCGCAATTTGTAACTACTTTGAACGTTCTACCTAAAATGTAAACTCTGAATCGACTTAAAGCATTGACCACAGCGAGTGTTTCTAACTCATATGAGTGAAGTTTACTCTCGTCTATGGTTGTCTGCCGACTATAATATGCCAAAGGTCTTAATTTGTTGGTCCTATCCCGCTGTAATAGTATCGCGCCTATACCTAATTTACTTGCATCTGTATGTATCTCTATATCTGCACTGGGATCGTACAATGTAAGTACTGGTCTACTAATCAATTTACTTTTCAGCTCATTGAATGCGTTCATTTGCGATTCACCAAAACACCAAACTGAATTCTTTTTAGTGAGTATTGTCAAAGGCTTAGCTATAACAGAAAAATTTTCTATGAATCGTCGAAAATAGCTAGTTAACCCAATATACTGCCG
Source organism: Laothoe populi (assembly GCA_905220505.1). Taxonomy (NCBI): domain Eukaryota; kingdom Metazoa; phylum Arthropoda; class Insecta; order Lepidoptera; family Sphingidae; genus Laothoe; species Laothoe populi. The sequence goes on from HG992162.1 coordinate 9,468,194, forward strand.
AACTTCGTGAACGTTCTTGGGCACCGGAAAATTTTCTACTGCCTGTATTTTATGTTTGCCTGCTTGAATTCCCCTTGAACTTATCTCATATCCCAGATAATCTATGTTGGTTTGAAAGAAACAACATTTACCTAAGTTAAGAGTAAGTTTTGCTGTCCTAAGGAGTTGGAAGACCTTCTCTAATTTATGTAGTCCCTCATTAACCGTTACAGAAGGTACAAGAAGATCATCCATATATGCTAATGCCAAACTTTTACCATAGCCCTTAAGCATAGCATTTATGGTTCTTTGGAATACGCTTGGGGCATTTGCTAACCCGAATGGCATTCGATTAAATTCGAACAAACCATCAGGTGTTACAAAAGCTGTTAAATGCTTACTTGAATCACTCATTGGCACCTGGTAGTAACCAGATGCCAAATCAAGACTAGTAAAAAATGTATTACCTCCTAAACAATCTAATTGATCCTCAATCCGAGGAAGAGGGTATTTATCTTTTAAAGTTTTTCTATTCAAAGCCCTGTAATCTATACACAAACGCTTATCACCATTTTTCTTTTTCACTAACAGTACAGGGCTTGAATAGGGAGATGAACTTTCTTTTATAATATCGTTAGACAATAGGTCATCAATCAGAAGAGTTAACTGCTCACGCTCACTAATGGACATTCTATATGGATTGTAAACTATCGGAGTGTCATCAGTTAACACAATTTTCATTTCAGATAAACTAGTTTTACCTAACTCACTCAAATTCATTGCAAAACAATCTCTATACTTTTCTATCAAATAATAAAGTTGGCCTCTCTCTTCGTTCGTTAATATTGAGTCAACATTGATGCGATCTATTGGTATAGGTTCATAATCTTTAGTTTCATTTATAATATTAACTTGCTCTGAATTTACTTCAGTATATTTATGCCCTCGTGTTAAGATATTACTATTTTTTAGTTCTAAATTCGTATCAGATAAGTTCATTATCATAATATATCCAAGGCCTAATTTGAATTTGTATACTCCTGGTAATACAACATAATCTTTATCATGAATATGTCTATAACTATAATAAATATATAAGTTGCCAGAATACTTTTCATTGGTAACAACATCTACCGGTGTTATAGATCTAGGCATCAAAATTAAATCGTTATTAATAGTTAGCGTTAATTTTTGTTCAGTTTCATCTAAATTAGGGGCTTGTATAAAAAGTAATTCCTGATTATTTTTATGAATGATAACGTTCGGTTTTTCTGTGAATGTCTGTCCTATCAATACAGATGTTTGTAAATATTGATCTGGTACGACGAGAGCGTCAATTACGGCTTTCACACCCTCTATTTCTACCTCTATAATTATTTTACCTACAGGCCTAACCGTCATATTGCCGAACCCTAACAGATTAGGTAAATTTTCAGATTCCATATTACTGTTTAACCCTTCCTGTTTTGCTTCAGTTTCTCGAATTAAAGTAACTTTACTTCCTAAATCAATATATCCTAACATTTCGATTCCGTTAATCAAAACCTTCTTGAAATACTTATTTGTTAATAAAAGACAGACTTCGTACTAGTCGAACTTAACTCCAAAGTTTTATTGTTAGCGTCAGTTGAATTAATATAACGCTTCCTGCGACAATCTTTAGTTTCATGCCCTAGTTTAAAACACAGATTACACTTCTTTATTGGTTTGTCACATTTAATACTGATATGCCCAAGTTCATTACAATTAAAACACCGTAATTGTTGATCACCATCAGAGTTACTTTTTGTTGACTCAGAGTATATTCTAGAAACTTGTTTGGGCAAATTAGTGTTTCTTTGGCGAAAATTCTGAGAACTAAGGCTATTTTCATGTTGAGACACGGTACGCAAATAATTTAGTACTTGTTCCGGTTCATTAAACATGCATGCACCGGCACCCATTCTGACGAATTTATCATCCATACCGTGTATCAAGCATCCAACAGCCTTGTTGCCAGAAATCTCGCACTTATTTATTAGCGCCATTTTATCATAGTAATAACTTTCAAGCTGCTGTCCAAATTTACATCTAATTTTTAACATTGAAGATAGAAGGTCACCATAATTTTCATTAGATGGAAATGCTAACTTTAATTTTTCAGTCCACATTGCCCATGTAAACAAGACAGATGGCAACCCCTGGTACCACCTTTTAGCTAGTCCAGTTAATTTTGGGAGAGCATAATGACATATTTGCGTGTCATTCCATGAATAGATCTGTGCACATTCATTGACTTTATTTATCCAATTCTCGATAGTCTGGCTATTATCACTCGGATTAAATTCTGGAACTACACTAAATGAAACTGGAAAATTATTTTGTGCCCAAAAATTTACATTTTGGGCTTGCGAATTCGAAGTAACTGGCTGATTACACCCTGTAGCCATGTTTATTGATTGCAATGGTGGTGTGACTGATTTTACATTGTTATTGATACGATTATTATCAGGCCTAGTTTTCTTAATTCTTTTACAACATTTACGATGCCTATTTTCTTCACTATCACAACTATTGCTTAAACTATCACTTCGACATTCACGGCGAGAATAACGTTTCCTATGATTACGATTTCGACGACTTCGACTTCTACTCTGCCTATTCCTATGACTCTTATGTCGTTCCCTGCGATGATAACTACTATCATCATCATTATCTCGATTTCTATGTCTAGACCTATCCATTGTAACTCAAAAGATTAATGCAGTAATCTAAACGAGGGTAGAAAATTCCTAATTTGTAAATAATACTATGTAATGAAAAAAAAATTAAAATGCTAATCTTCCTTTTCTGGCGTAAATAAAATTAGTTTCGTTAGTTCCAGCGATTCAAATTAATTTCCATGCTTTATGACAATATCATAGGTAAATATCTTAACTTTAACTTTATAATTACATATTAATATTCAAGGTGGGTATTTAAATAATAGCTTATACTTGATAATAACCAGAAATCACACTTAATTTTTCTTGCAGATCACTAATAAATATCACTTTCACTCGAGTAGTTTCTTAAATAATCACTGTCGTAAACATAACAAAAATGATTCTGACCTTGATAAACTCTTCTGCGGCTTACTATCGCCGGGCTCACGGGTATCCGGATAGCCCAGCGAATTCCTTCAGCAAAGAGGCGTGGCGCGTCGGTTCACACTGAAGTTAATTTCAGCTGATCTCACTTCTGACTTGAAAGAAACAGCTATACACTTGATATATAATGTATTTACACTTGTTCTAAGTCAAGGTAGCACTACCACAAAATCCAATCGACGAATTACCGGGAGCGCGTTTTTCCGTCTCTTATAGCTTAGTGGGTATGCCACTTTTTTTTTAAAGATCCCACCCTTCCACAGTGAAGTGTTGCCAGTCTAATAATTATTATTTCCTCAAATTATATCTATCTTTTAAAATCCTAAATTACTGTACGCTATCAATAAGTTTGTTTGCTGTTAGCTAGTTTCGTATCTGGTTTAATTCGATTCAAAAAGTAATTTCTTCCACCGTATGTTAGTGTGAAATAGTGTAAAGATTGCTATAGTTTTATATGTCGGAGCAACATGAAAACGGATACTCAATTGAACTTTTAAATAACTCGTTTGATCGTAAAATATCTGACCCGTCACTTCTTTTTGTATTTTGACGATGGGTTTGCGTATTTTATCGCGTGATCTCGCGCACGAGTGGGGCACTATAGAAAATATCATAATAAAAGCGTGCACCTTGTCATTTGTAGAGGAATTCCATATTCAATTTTGAATAGCTAGTAACTTAGAGGTCGTAATGCCAAAGTACTGTTTAAAGTAATAAGTTAACGTGTTGTGAAACTGTAATTAGAATCAAGTTATAGTAACTTAGATTGTGCTGTGTTTAAAAGAGCAACCATGGAGTTTCTTGCCAGCTTCTTCTCCATGGATGACTGCATTCCGAACTGGCAGTAGTTAAATAAACTCTAAAGTCTGAAGTGTTAATCTCGTGTTTCACTACCGAACTATTACACGCTGTGTATCCTGACTATATCTGGAGATCGGAGAGGGATGTGTAAGCCCTCTCACAGCCCCGTTTGCGGTCATGCCTGCGACATCAGAAGTGCGATAGAGGACAGCGCTCACTACCGTGAATCAGGTGATGTAATAATTTAGTACTGTGTTATTTTTTGTTGTTTGAGAGATGAGAGAACATTACTTGTTGGTTTTATGTGCGAACTTTGCCTCTGGCATAATGCTATCTATGATTCATTTCATTTCATTTGATTCTATAATCATAAAATGAGTAATAATAATAATAATAATAATTTCTTTATTAGCAAGTACCAGTGACTCATACTGTTAGTTACAAAGGGCTTATATACTATGTTAAATTTGACAATTTAGGTCTATACTAGTCCTACTTATTCTTAGCACGGTGCATATTAAGCCAAAACTTAAAGTACGGTCCAGTTAGATCATCCGCAATGGTAGCTAAAATCGTATTACTACATTTTCTCAGCCGTGCCCAAAATGACGCGATGCGATCTGATGATTGCATAAAAGTCGGCAACCCGAGCCTCGGAAAACATAGTCGACGCACTGCAGAAGCGCGGATGCTTTAGCAATATGCGAAATGCGTCATTGTACTGTACCCTTAGCGTGTTATACGAACGTTTAGTATATTGCATCCATAACTGACAGGTGTAGAAACTCTGACAGAAAGCTCTAAAGAGTATTGTCTTGACACCTTCAGTACATCGTGCAAAACGTCGCGCCAGCATATTAGAGCGGACGGAAAGCGCCCTTCTTTCACGCTCTATATCCCTGTCATCTTGCAACTTCTCGTCTACTATGTGACCTAGGTACTTAAACTCACTTACAACCTGTACTTGAGAATTATTTAAAAATACAGGGGGAACAAGCTCCGGACCCTTCCCGGATCGGAACACGAGCATCTTAGTTTTCTTCACATTATATTTGAGCCCATGGGTTATCGCGTAGCGATCGCATATTGCAAGAAGCCTTCTAAGGCCATTTATTGAGGGGGAAAGGAGCACCATGTCGTCTGCATAACTTATGTTGTTAACACAAACATTACCTATGTGACAACCGATTCTGGTACTTCTCAGCTCAACACTTAGATCGTTAATAAAGACATTGAACAGGTCTGGAGAAGTAAGACCCCCTTGGCGCACACCACATTTTAACCTATAATCACTAGAGCGAGAGTCACCCCACCTCACATTATTGATTTGATTCTCATACCAGAACCTCAACAGATTAACCAATTCTGCATGCGTCGCCGCCAAAAGAAGCTTTTCCCACAGTAAATTGTAATTTACCAAGTCAAAAGCCCGACTCAGGTCAAGAAAGCAGGCATAAACAGAGGTCTCCCGTATCGTGTAATATCTAACTGTATGCTTCAGGCTGAAAATAGCTGAATCCTTTGAGAGTCCAGGATGAAAACCAAATTGTGCGTCATCTTTTCTCAACCTTTTCAATAGCACAGGCTGCAAGAGTCGCTCAAATATTTTCCCTATAATAGTTCGTAAAGAAATAGGTCTATAATTATCAAGACATGACAGGTCACCCGTCTTGTTCTTTGGGACAGGAACCACCACTGTCCGCATTAACTCTTTCGGCAAGTAAGCGTATTGCACGCACATATTGAAAAGCGACGCAAGTACACTGCATATGTGCCCCCCCGCATATCGAATATGCTCGATGCTCAAACCATCGAAACCTGGTGACTTACCACTGGGCATACGATTTACAGTTTCCAGGACATCTCGCGGAGTAAAAGATAAGTTACCTGTTTCACCCAACGCAGTATCACCTAAATGCCCTACGCACTGTATATCACCACGGTTTGTCTGAGTTGGTAGCGGTTCGACTTGGAAATGCTTCGAGAACAATTCAGCAATATCTTTGGTAGACTGACAGTTTTCCACTTTAGCCGGTATATTAGTTTTATAAGTCAATTTTTTGGTTGCAGCCCAAAATTTTGGGAAGTTTTTGTCATGTCTAAATAACGCTAATTTATCCAATTTTATTTTCTCTTCGTTATTTTGACACCAACGAAGCTTGTTCTTAAAAATGTTCCTACTTGAAATCATTTTTTCATGTAATGTACCTGAGCTGGGTCTTCCAGCGTTATCCCAGACTTGAAAACACATTTTTGCACGCATGTGAACATCTCGGATGTGGTGGTTCCACCCGACTACATGTTTAAACTTTTTATATGCACCGCTCTTTGTACATGTATGTATCGCCGCTGTCCGTAAGATATTAATAATTTTATCATAATATACATCAAGAAGTGTGTAAGTGTGTAATTAGTGCTAAGAATCCCCGGGCTACGGTAGGGTACCACAAACGGCTATTTTTGGCGACGTACAACGGACGCTCTCTGCGGTTGGACGAACACATCGCTGAGTTGGAAGTAGAGCTAAGTCACATTAACTGGCATATCGTAGGGCTATCCGAGATCCGAAGACAGGGGGAGGAGAAGATAGCCCTAGATTCTGGTCACTTACTCTACTTCCGAGAAGGACACCAACCATCCCAAGGAGGCGTCGGATTTATTATCCACAAGTCACTAAAAAGCAACGTTGTGGAAGTTGGCAGCGTATCAGCGCGAGTGGCGTACCTTGTCTTAAAAATAACTGAGAGATATACTCTGAAGGTTATACAAGTGTACGCCCCAACGTCAGCTCATCCTGATGACGAAGTAGAGGCCATGTACGAAGACATAGGGAAAGCTATGTCTCGTACCAAGGCTTCCTACAGCGTTGTAATGGGTGACTTCAATGCCAAAGTGGGAGTACAAGGACACGGCGAATCGAGGGTAGGATCATTCGGCTATGGGTGCAGGAATCACAGGGGGCAAATGCTAGTCAACTTTCTCGAGACCCGGGGGCTCTTTCTGATGAATTCCTTTTTCCAGAAGAAACCCCAAAGGAAGTGGACTTGGCGAAGCCCCAATAATGTCACCAGGAATGAGATCGACTTCATTATGACTGATAAGCGCCAAATATTCAGAGATGTCTCTGTGATCAGTAGGTTTAACACCGGTAGTGATCACCGACTTGTAAGAGGCACTCTGAATATAAAAGTTAAAATTGACCGAGCGCGCTTAATGAAGTCGACTCTCTGACCAACTTTGCCCCAAGTCGAGGTCGGCTGTGAAGCTTTCCAGCTAGAGCTACAGAACCGATTTGCCATATTGGAAACTACGGCGGATATTGATGACGCCACTGACAGCCTGGTGCGGACTCTGCGTGAGGTGGGTAATAAATACTTTCGACCTCAGAACAATAGACGTAAGTCGAAGCTCTCAAGCGAGACTCTGGACCTTTTAAGGAAACGACGAGAGCTCGTAAAGGTCACACAATCTGAGCGTCAGGTACTTAACAAAGAGGTAAAGAAGCTAATACGGCGCGATATAAGACGCTCGAATACTCTGGACATTGAAAATGCTATTACGCAGAACAAGGGTACCAGAGTTTTCGCCAAGCCACTTCCATGCCAGAGATACTCGCAGAGGTCGAAAGGTATTATGGGGACTTGTATACTCCAAAAACAAGTCCACCTGAGGCCCCGAGCGCGGATGATCCGCGTGCCAGACTAACTCGCCACCATACAGACGAGTTTCCCGACATCGACTTGGGCGAGATTAGAAGAACCCTTGAACAGCTTCACAATAACAAAGCTGCAGGTGATGACGGAGTAACTACAGAGCTGCTCAAGGCAGGCGGTATGCCAGTATTAACTGAGCTTGTAAAGCTGTTCAACTCCGTCATCTACACTGGTACAACACCGGCGGCATGGAGCAGGAGTGTGGTTGTTTTGTTCTTCAAGAAGGGAGATAACACCCTATTGAAGAACTACCGCCCTATATCACTCTTGAGCCATGTTTATAAGCTGTTTTCGAGGGTTATTTCGAATCGTCTTGCCCAAAGGTTCGATGACTTCCAACCGCCGGAGCAGGCTGGGTTTCGGAGAAGCTTTAGTACCGTAGACCACATACACACACTAAGGCAAATAATTCAGAAGACCGAGGAGTACAATGAACCTCTTTGCCTGGCGTTTGTGGACTACGAGAAAGCCTTCGACACCATCGAGACCTGGGCTGTTCTGGAGGCTATGCAGAGATGCCGCATTGACGACCGCTATGTCCAAGTGATGAGATGCCTGTATGAAGCCGCATCGATGACCGTCCAAGTACAAAAACAAAGCACAAAGCCAATCCAACTGCGACGTGGGGTAAGACAGGGAGACGTAATCTCTCCGAAACTGTTTACCAACGCGTTGGAAGACGCATTTAAGACGCTTGATTGGAAAGGACGGGGCATCAATATCAACGGCCAGTACATCTCTCACTTGCGATTTGCGGATGATATAGTCATCATGGCTGAAACTCTGCAGGATTTGGAAGACATGCTGAACAGCCTTAACTGTTCTTCAAAACGGATAGGTCTCGGGATGAACCTTGACAAGACGAAAGTCATGTTTAACGGTCACGTCCTCCCGAGACTTGTCACCGTGGGTGATGCCATTCTCGAGGTTGTGCAAGAGTACGTATACTTGGGCCAAATAATCCAACTAGGCAAGCACAACTTCGAGAAAGAGGCAGATAGAAGAATTCTTTTGGGCTGGGTGGCATTCGGTAAACTACGTAACCTGTTTGAGTCGTCGATCCCTCAATGCTTAAAAACAAGAGTTTTTAACCAGTGCGTCCTACCCGTAATGACCTACGGGGCTGAAACGTGGACACTCACAAATGGACTGGTCCATAAATTTAAAGTCGCTCAGCGTGCTATGGAGCGGGCAATGCTTGGGGTTTCTCTGGTGGATAGAGTTCGAAATGAAGTCATCCGCCAGAGAACCAAAGTCATAGATATTGCTCGCAAAATTAGCACGCTAAAGTGGAAGTGGGCTGGTCACGTCTGCAGACGGACAGATGGCCGATGGGGCAGACATGTGTTGGAGTGGAGACCGCGCTTAGGCAAACGTAGTGTGGGACGCCCTGCTGCACGGTGGACCGACGACTTGAAGAAGGTGGCGGGTAGCGGGTGGATGCGGGCTACCCAAGACCGGGATGGTTGGCGTTCACTTGGGGAGGCCTACGTCCAACAGTGGACGGCAACAGGCTGAGTATATATACATCAATAAAATGTTGGTGAATTTTACAATCTGACATATCACAATCTAAACAATGACTAGAGACAGTTAAATTACTTAACCTAGCATCACACTCATTAATATACAAACTAGTTTGTTCGCTGTTCCGTATACCCCAGGGTATGCCCCCACTTCTACTTCTGCTACTAGCAACGTTACATTTTTGTAAGACACCTTTTATATCACATGTCACTAGAACTGGCATGTGGTCCGACCAATGGACATCATATTTTACTGAAATCGATTTGACTATTTTACCTGCTGCTGTTGTCGTCAGACAATGGTCCAGCCAACTCCTCGAGCCATGAGATTCACTTACAAACGTAAACGTGTCAGAATATTCTCCGAGTATTTCCAGGTCTTTCCATACTAAGTCCGTTTCTTTACAGAATGATAGCAATTCATGCCCAAAATTTGACCCTGGGTGAGCATTAAAGTCCCCCATGATTACAGCAGACTCGACGCAGCTTTCTTCTATAGTCGCGTATATCTGAGCAAGTGTCGTGGTGAAATCCGGCAGATTTTCAACTTTGTCAACAGGCATGTATACATTTAATACGATAAATTGGCGGTTATCCGTCCGCACATGGATAGCCGCCAATCTGTCACTGCTGCAGCTCAATATTCTAACGTCAGTGAATACAGATTTTCTCCACATGATTGCAAGGCCACCATAGGTAATAATGTACCACCATAGGTAGTAATGGTAAAAAGGGTTCAATGAACTGTAGTCTACTGTACATGAGAAGGGTTACGGGTATTAAGATAATTTTAAAGTGCGATGTTAACAAATTGTAAAAAAAGAGTCTCCAACTATAGTCTTTATTAAACGATCGTTATAGCCTAGTTGGTTGCGGCGCGGACTGTGAAGACGACAGTCGTATGCTCAAAACCCAAGTTGCACACCTCTGACTTTTCTAAGAGTTACGTGTGTATTAAATCTTAATTATCGCTTGCTTTAACGGTGAGTATTGTATACTGTGTTGGTACCGAGGATTTGATATTGTAAAAATTGAAAATCGGGGCGAGCGGATTAACGGATTTACTGTGTGATAACTGGGTACCGGATGGAGGTAGCCCTTGTGGTGACCGCCGGATGGAGGCCTGAGATGTAGAGTATTTGATGCGGTATTGTTACTAAGGATTTAAAATGTTTATTGGATTTCAATAATGATAAAACAATAATTTTAATAAAGTTTTTGACAATATTAAGTTTTCTAGAATCCTGATAAGCGTCCACAAATTGATATCTTTATGGTTTGAGTCGGGAATGACACGAGTGTAACAAATTTCTCTCGTGGACTATCTGGGAACCAAGTTTCGGTGTGAGATCTATTTGCTACAAATTTAGTAGAAGTTTAAATTTATTGAGGCCAAGTTAACAGTTACTGATTGTTGGCAGTAATGTGGTTTTTTTGTGCTAATTGGACACCGAAATTTGTGTTGCTTATTGCTGCAGTGCATTGGTCAGAGATTGACCGAGCGGATGAACGGATTTACTGTGTGAACCTTTTCCTTTTTCAGGTACCTCACACTGGGACGTGTGAGCTGTCAGGAAGGCCGTGTCGGAGCAACATTAAAACGGATACTCAATTTAACTTTTAAATAACTCGTTTGATCGTAAAATATCTGACCCGTCACTTGTTTTTGTATTTTGAGGGTGGGTTTGCGTATTTTATCGCGTGATCTCGCGCACGAGTGGGGCACTATAGAAAATATCATAATAAAAGCGTGCACCTTGTCATTTGTAGAGGAATTCCATATTCAATCTTGAATAGCTAGTAACTTAGAGGTCGTAATGCCAAAGTACTGTTTAAAGTAATAAGTTAACGAGTTGTAAAACTGTAATTAGAATCAAGTTATAGTAACTTAGATTGTGCTGTGTTTAAAAGAGCAACCATGGAGTTTCTTGCCAGCTTTCTAAAGTCTGAAGTGTTAATCTCGTGTTTCACTACCGAACTATTACACGCTGTGTATCCTGACTATATCTGGAGATCGGAGAGGGATGTGTAAGCCCTCTCACAGCCCCGCCTGCGGTCATGCCTGCGACATATATATCTCTTAATAGTGGCTTAACTACGTAATGAAATGTGACACGAGTATCGTAAACTTAGTAAAATATAACCTTACCGATTTAACCATTCAGACAAGTTTTAAGTATGTTTTACCTCGGTATTTTTTTTCGCTTAAATACTATTGTCACAATGGATTCCCACTTTGTATTTCACGCGTGTGTTGTCTACACCGGTGATTTGAATGTAACTTGTTAAAATCATAATATTCTAAAATAATAAATTTTTGTTAAAGGATAATTCTTTAAATAATAAATAACCACCGTAATATTGTATCCAAGCATTATTTAATTATAGTAATGTAATAAGAAAGGTTATATAGAACCAAACCTTAATTCATTAGGTATTTAAAACCAATTGTAAAATGTTGTAATACAAAAAACTATACTTCCCCGTATTAATTCATATCAATAGCTGGGAAACTTAATGTTAAATCGGAGGGAAGATATTTTTCGATGAACCGGCGAAGTAAATATCAAAGGTCATCGCTTCGCCCGATATGTTTGTTTGTATCTACCTACTTATTTGTATTTTTTGCATATAAGTTAAAAATGTTACTTTTATTTTGTACCTCATGGCGTAGTGGATTGGTGATCGTCCGGTATATAAATAGTTGGGGTTCGGTTTTGTTTGAATAATGGTGTTTTAATTATTTTTTTTATTATTATAATCGGATTTAAATATCGCCACTCCATTCCGCGTAATTTTTTTAATTGTTTCGCGAAAGATGCCGACGCCCACACATGGTCTCACCTAGTGCCTGGGTCTCGGATCTTTTGCGCTACAAACGCCATGTCGACGCGTTCCAGGAATCTAGGGGACCACCCTACGGGTGGTCCCCTAGATTCCCCCCCCTACGGGTAGCAAACCACGAGGTGCCCGACTACCGTATGGTCAGAGAACTTTCAAGTTGCTGTTCAAGCCGGATAGCGTACACAGCGGCAGAGCCACGGCCGCCAACCTCAGCTGACCTCTGCGCCTGACAACGTAGTTGCGCCGAGAGCCACTCGACACCCCGAGTTCTCCATCAAGGCAACGGACGTTTACGCGCCTAAGCTAAGTTCCCAGCGCACGTTGCCTGTCGACCTAATTAAGAAACATCTCTGTGTCTTAGAATCCGTACCTGAGTAATTTTATTTTACGGTAATTTATAAATAAAAAATAAAACTTTTTTTTTTTTCAATTGTGTTTTCTTTGTGCCCCGCCGTCAGGCGGACGTAACAACATATTCACAACCATTATCTGTATGTAGTATGTGCAAATCACGTTGAAATCTGTTCTTCACAATTGCATTGTACTTTAGGAAACATTGATATACTTCACTCTTATGTTTCATGAAGTCGACTTGGCGATAGCTTATAGCTCCATCTTTGAACAAAACAAAGGACTTCATACCTGACACAGAAGGTTCTTCTATAGGACCACACACATCGCTGTACACAATTTCACCAGGCTGTGTTGGACCTCGGGTAGATTTCAAGAAGGGGTTTCTTGCTTGCTTACCATATTAGCACGCTTCACAAACAAAATTCTGATTTCCACTCAATGTAATAGGAATCACACCATTTTTACACATATTTACAATTTCCTTGTCAATCAAATGTCCTAGTCTTTCATGCCAAACTTTTATATCTGTTTGTACAATATTACAACTTTCTTGTTTGATTGTTATGACATCCACTCACTCATAACAACAACATTATTCTTCATTATCATAGCTTTTTCATTAATCTTTACAATTGTATATCCTTTTCTACTAGCAGCACCTTCAGAAAACAAATTTCTCCGTAAATCGGGTACATATAATACATGCTCAAGTGTACATCTCTCCCATGTCCCATTAACTTGTTTATCTATTAGTATAGTTCCTTCACCACATACTTTGATACTCTGTTTGTTACCCAATTTAACAGATCTGTTGTATCGAGACTCGTTTAACTTACAGAAGTAGTCTCGCTTGAATGCACATGGCATTGAGGCTCCACTGTCTAGTATCCATGCCTCTTCATCATGTTCAGACGAGTAACCTTCAGCGCTAAATGCCAATATGTTGTTAGGTTTCTTATCATTGTACTATTGCTTTGGCATCCTTTTTTTTTTTTTTTGTCGCGGGGAAAGCGTTTTATTACTACCGCCCGCTCCGGGGGGAAGCGGAATAAGAATAAAACGGTTATGTTGGACTAGCCGGTCTTACGACCCAGCATCCCCCTCGCCCGGATGATGGCTATCCGGGCAGCCGCTGGGCCGAGTCCCTACCCCCTATGTACACCCCACCGACACTACCAGCTAAAACCCCGCGGTGGCCTTCTTCGGCGCTTACGGAGCGATCCCGGGGTATTCTAAGGAGTGCTAGAATTGCTGCCGGAACCGCCCCTGCGCGGTGCTGCGTAGCAGCCCATCTCCATGGGAGGGCTTAGGAGCCTCCGCGCACCGAACAACGACAGCGAACGAGGCCTTACCACCCGCGCTGCCGTCCATCTCGGGGTCGCACGATGCTCCGAAACTGGGAGTGCATCGATTCGGGCTGACAGCCCCCCGCTGCGAGCCCGCGACCCCCGATGGCCCCAATTAGTCGCCTCGTACGACAGGCAGGGGTGACCGTGGTGGAATTCAAACGCCCCCGTTCCACAGGGCGGTTTGCTTTGGCATCCTGCAATCTTTAGCGAAATGGCCTCTTTTATTGTAATTGTAGCATACAAATCTATGACTTAAATTTCTTTGATCAATTGAAGTAGGTATTCTGTGTATTCCCATTTCTTGGTTTGGAATTTCCTTTTGACATCACTAACGCAATCTCATTACTACTTGTATCATTGACTAGGCTGGCTTCTTCATCTACTAAGCGAGAAGTGAGGTTTTGAATTGTTTTGAATTTCGAATTGTGAAAGAAAGAAAGAAAGAAAGAAAATCATTTATTTGGCCATAATCACCAGACCAGGTGGCAATAAACGAAGAGTACATAAAACAAATTTAAAAAAAACTTTAAGGGCTACAGGTACACAATTAAAAAAATAAAAAAGGTCTCCCGGCATACTTATGCGCCCCAGCCACCCGTGTCCGAAGCATGACCAAAAAGGCCACAGGCTCAGCGTCCGCCAGATGGGAGGGCCCACCTGACACTGATTTTCAGCAAGGGCCTAGGAGTGTCACACGGATGCCAGCATAAATAATACAAAATATTAATATATATCAAAAAATAAAATAACAATAATGAAAATAATACATGGCTACATAGTTATAGTTAGTACGTAAGTAAGTGTGAAGCATGTGATAAATAGCAGTAAAGCCGCGCTGCATCGGCGGGGCAAGCACGGGGTGCGGCGGCGCGGACGCAACCGAGTCCACCGCCATCGATACTGCTATTGATTCCCCACGGCCACATTCGGAGCGACGATCCCGGTCGCAACGCCCGCGTTGTCCCGCATGGCTGAGGCGGCGTACGCAGACTTATATTGCGATTTACGAGAACGCATGAAAGTAAAATTCCATCTCCGATGGAGGTTCTTCAAAAGGCAAAAATTGGCGACGATGGATGTGAGTAAAATACGTTAACTTAATGTGAAACGAGATGCTTGCGATATCTTTATGCCATAATTGCATAATATATATACAAATATGCATATTGTAAATATTTAAATATTTATGTTCATTTGCAGAGCGGCAACGTCTCAGTAGGTGTTAGTGAGCTGAACCGTCATCTGTAGGCGGAGCAAAGACAAAGTGATTGCTTTCCTTTTCGCTCTAAGCTCGTCGGCACGCCACCGCTGCTCGCAGAAGGAGAGTGCTGAGAGGCATCGGGAACGATATGATCCCTCCCGCCGCCAGAGAAGACGTAGGAGGCGCCAGGTGGACGACTGACCGGCGTCTCCCGCCCTGTGGAATGGGGGCGTTTGAATTCCACCACGGTAACCCCTGCCTGTCGTACGAGGCGACTAATAGGGGCCATCGGGGGTCGCGGGCGCGCAGCGGAGGGCTGTCAGCCCGTATCGATGCACTCCCAAATTCGGAGCATCGTGCGACCCCGAGATGGACGGCAGCGCGGGTCAGGCCTCGTTCGCTGTCGTTGTTCGGTGCGCGGGGGCTCGTTAGCCCTCCATGGATATGGGCTGCTACGCAGCACCGCGCAGGGGCGATTCCGGCTGCAATTCTAGCACTCCTTAGAATACCCCGGGATCGCTCCGTAAGCGCCGAAGAAGGCCACCGCGGGGTTTTAGCTGGTAGTGTCGGGTGGGTTGTATATAGGGGTTAGGGACTCGGCCCAGCGGCAGCACGGATAGCCATCATCCGTGCGAGGGGGATGCTGGGTCGTAAGACCGGCTAGTCCAGCATACCCGTTTTATTCTTAATCCGCTTCCCTCCGGAGCGGGCGGCAGTAATAAAACGCTTTCCCCGCGACAACAAAAAAAAAAAAAAAGGGATGACTGGGCAGGGGACCTTAACGGTTTGGTAGCCGTCATCACGCGGGGCGCCGCCGGCTCCCCGCCCTTCGAAAAAGAAGCGAAGGGGCCGAGATGTGTGGCGGTTCTGTTGGGGGGGTCTGGATTGTGTATTTCTCCTCCAACAGATCCCTGGCCGAGTTCGAGCACTTTCTCGTTGGGCTAGGGGCCCTGGTGGTGCAAGGCAGTCACCCTCGCCCCGTTCTCGTTGCCGGCAACTTCAACGCCAAGTCTCTGGCTTGGGGTTCGTCGGTCACCAACAGCCGCGGCGAGGCCCTGGAGGAATGGGCGATCTCGGCCAACCTGGCCGTCGTGAATCGCGGGTCGGTTAACACGTGCGTGCGGCATAATGGCGGATCGGTGGTGGACATCACGGTACATAGTGTATCCAGGCGCCGACAGGTGGCACCGAAGAGCGATGTCATGTGGTGTTCCACAGGGCTCAGTCTTGGGCCCTCTTATGGAACATCGGCTACGATTGGGTGCTCCGTGGTACCAATCCCCAAGGCGTCGCTGTCATCTGTTATGCAGACGACACACTAGTAACAGCGACAGCCAGGTCTTTCCAGAAAGCCACCCTGCTCGCCTCGTTCGCAACTGAGCAGGTGGTAGGCAGAATTCGGCGACTGGGCCTTAGGGTGGCCCTGAACAAAACCGAGGCCCTTTGCTTTCACGGGCCTCGGATTCGGCCACCATTAGGGCTCCACATCGTTGTGGAGGGGGTGCGGATTCCCATTGGCTGTAAAATGAAGTACTTAGGATTGATTCTGGACAGCCGGTGGGATTTCCGAGCCCACTTCGAGGAGTTGTCGCCGAAATTAGTGCGGGCGGCGGGCGCGGTCGGACGCCTGCTGCCGAACCTGGAGGGACCTAGTAACCCTTGCCGAAGTTTATAGGCCGGAGTCGTGCGGTCAATGGCCCTGTACGGATATCCCGTATGGGCCGAGTTCCTGAAAGCCCGCTGCGTCGCCTTGCTGCGCAAACCGCAGCGTTTGGTGGCGCAGCGAATAGTAAGGGGCTACCGCACGGTCTCCCACGAGGCGGCCTGCGTATTAGCCGGCACATTCCCTTGGGAGTTGGACGCCAAACTCCTCTCGTCAGCGTTCTTCTGGCGGGAGGAAGCGTCCAGCCACCGTCAAGAGAGACTGGCCCGAGGGAGATTGCGGCCCGGTTTCGCAGGCTGTGGAGGAGTGGCATACCAGGCTGGAAATTCCAAGTGTAGTCAGTTCAATGGCGTTGTTCAGTTTAAAAGGGTAATTTTTTTTTTTATTCTGGCGCGGCAAAGTGACCACACTGCGCCTGATGGTAAGCGCAGTGCCGTCCAGATAGAGTATCAAGTAGCGAGAGACAGTCTATCCCCCGCTACTCAACGCAATAATGCCGGCCTGCTGTTTAGCTTCTTCACGTTACGCCTAAAGGACCCAGGATCATAGGAGGGAGGGAACACTGTAGCAGGCAAACTGTTCACAGCTTGATGGTGCGGCAAAAATACGAATTTGCGAACCTCTTGGTTCGGGCCGGGGTGGTAGACACCACGAAGCTATGGCTCCGCAAGCCAGTACGCGTGGTTCTGTTATGGAAGGGAGAGGATGGGATAAGATCAAACAATTTTTCAGAGCATTCGCCATGATACAGACGGTAGAACACGCTAAGCGAGGAAATATCCCTACGCAGCTGTAGCGGCTCCAGGCTGTTACTCACGTCTGCATCATTCACAATGCGGATGGCCCGCCGCTGCAACCCATCCAAGGCATTGAGAAGGTACCTTGCGGAACCGTCCCAGAGGTGCGAGCAGTATTCCATTCCCGGCCGCACCTGCGCTTTATATAAGTGGTAGAGCTGACCAGGCGTGAAAAACCGCCGCACCCTGTTCAGGATTCCGACCCTGCGTGAAGTGGCGGATATTACGCCCTCGATGTGACTCCTTGGATTAAGATCACAGCGGATATCCATACCTAGGACACTAAGGTCATTCCGCATTGCGAGTGTAGCACCCTGATGAACGGGGATGGGAGAAAACGGAGACTTCTTGCACGAGAACGCGCACACCTGGGTTTTCTTGGCATTAAACTCAACCCGATTCCTGGTACCCCATGATGAGATGAGATCCAAGGTCTGGTTGAGCTCAACGACAAGATCCTCGCGTCTCCTCTCAGTATCCGCCCGGCAACCAGGCGGCTTGCTGCTATAACGCCCATGAACCGTGCTGTCGTCTGCATAGCAATGAATGTTGCCAAGCGACAACATATCATTGATATGCAGAAGAAACAAGGTGGGCGAAATCACAGAACCTTGTGGTACTCCGGCATTTACTGACATGAGCTGCGAAGCGTGTCCATCAACGAAGACACGCATTCTACGCTCATGCAGAAAGCCGGAAGTCAACTTGCACAGGTTGTCGGGCAGACCGTATGCCGGGAGCTTGGAGAGAAGGCCACGATGCCAGACCCTATCAAACGCCTTGGCTATGTCGAGACTCACAGCCAGAGCCTCGCCATGCTTGTCAATCGCCTCAAAGTGTTGTAATACGAACGCTAGAAGATCACCCGTTGATCGGTTATGACGGAACCCGTATTGGCGGTCATTGATCAACGAGTGATCCTCTAGGTAGCGAACTAATTGGCTGTTTATCGGTCGCTCCATGACTTTACACATCACTGAGGTTATCGCGATTGGGCGATAATTGTTAGGGTCTGACTGATCACCCTTTTTGGGGATCGGCTGCACATTAGCCTCCCCCCAAGATTCAGGCACAATACCTGAGAGGTAGGACGATCGGTATAGGCGCGTCAGTACAGGAGACAACTCCGCTGCACACTTTTTAAGTACAAGCGCTGGGATACCATCAGGACCACTAGCCTTCCGGACGTCGAGAGACTGCAGCTCACGCCGCACGGATATCAGGCATTGTGTGACCGCAACCGGGCAGCGTAGATGGTAAATGAGCATTGCATTCCTCGAGTCTCGAATTAGCCGCGAAGAGGTCTGCCAATAAATCGGCCTTCTCCTGCGAGCTATGAGCTATGGGCTAGTGTTCCATTTCGATATCTCAGCGGTGGCAGCGAAGGGCGACAGAAATTAGATTGGACGGCCTTAGCCAAGCTCCAATAAGCACGACTGCTTGTTGGGTTATCGGCCAAAGCACATCCAATCTTGGAGACGCGCTGGGCATCCGCTTTAACATACCTGCAGACCTTGGCAGCACGGTTGTAGGTTGCTTTGAGTGACTTGAGGTTGGGATCCTTCGTAGCGCGACCCCCGATCCAACACGATACGCCGCCTGTTTCTTGCCAACAGCATCGGCGCATGCACGATTGAACCAGGAGCGTCCTCGGCCCTTGCCTGCGATCTCAGAGGAAGGAATGTAATATTCCATTCCTATTCTGATCTCGCAAGCAATGGCGTCAGCACTCGCTGAATGATCCTTTCCATCAAAGCAGCGCTGCCGCCAAGGGATGGATGCGAAGTAATCCCGCATCCAATCAATCAATCCCAATCGGCCGACGAGTAGTGCCAGACCCTGCGCTTGAACCTCACGGGACGTGGAGGCAAATCGCAAGGAACCGACGTCCCAACCAGGCAGTGATCGGAGGTACCCAGGGGAGCACCAACCGTCACGTTATACCCGGTCGGATGACTCGTCAGCAGTAGGTCCAGCAGAGAGGGCCCATGACTTGCCACATCTGGGATCCTGGTAGGCTGATCCACCAGCTGTGTCAAGCCATTAGTCAAAGCGAATGCATGAGCAGTCCTGCCGGCATGGTACCAGTTCTGGAGGAGCCCAACCACAACACGTGGTGTGCGTTAAAGTCCCCCAGAACTACCAATTCCGCTGTTGGAAACTGCTCCTGCGCGTCGTCTGTCGCCTGGCTAATATAATTAAATAGCTGAGTTGTCTCTACGTCCCCGTCGTGTGACCTGTAAAGGCACACGTAAGCCCGACTCTGGGAGCCGAGGTCGACGTGCACCCACAGGGTGGAGAAGGAGGGGTCCTCCATGCAGCGCGGACGGCGACAGCAGACGTCCGACCGAACATACAGGCATACCCCGGCCCTCGGCCTGAAGCTTTCTTCAAGCGAGTAGCCGGGGTAAAGCAAGTATGAAGTATCGGTCGGACTACAAATCTGTGTCTCCGTCAAGAAGAGCAGAGCAGGCCGGGCCGTCTCAAGATGGTGGTGGACGGCATTAAGATTAGAATGGAGTCCGCGGATGTTAGCGAACTCCATTGTGAAGGCGGTGGTGGGGTTACGGACGAACCTGCTCTCTTAGTTTGCACTGTCATGGAGTTATGGGAGGGAGAGATGAAGAAGCGGTCAAGGGTCTAGTGTCAGAGTAGTCAGAAGGCCGCAACAAGCGCCGGTCCACTAAAAGAGCCGAGAGGAGGTGAGCTGATCCGCCGGACGGAAGGGCCCCCGTACCCTCCCGGGATAGGCCGCCGGGACCTCACATCCGGTCACCAACCGGCACGACGGACCCACCCAAGATTATGCGCGGCATGGTGGGGCAGCCTCTCGTGGTGGTTAGCCACGATTGGGCCCCTGTACTCTACCGCGGGCGGCCAGCGGTACCACCGTTTCTACAGGTCTCCCTGGCCGACGGATCAACACGCCTCCAACCGACTGTGAACCGGCTTATACCCGCACGGCAAAACATCGTACCCCAACTCTAGCCCCCCGACGATAACCGGACATACACTGGCTGATCCCGGAACGCGACACACTTGCGTGTGCCACTATGGCGGGTTTTTCGCCCTGTGTACGGTGGTCGCTATCCGGGCGGATACGAATATCCTACCACCAGCAATGCTGCAATGCAATGCAAATGCTGGTAGATTAATTATAAAGAGAAGCCTTAAGTGAATCCTGATCGGTCTATTATACAGGATATCACAAATATTTCATCACTCCAGTTAGATTCGTAACCTTTTTGAAAGATATGTTTATACTTAGTTATTCTTACATGATCACCAATATGAAACTTAGGTAACGTAGTTTTAAATGTTTTTTTTGTATTTCCTTTATCATACAAATTTGTCCACGCAGTCATTATATTATTGGAATTCACATCACAAGGACACATCTTAATACTAGAGTGAAAACTGTGATTATAAGAGTAAATCATATCATGTAAAATATCAATATATTTATGTGTATTCTTATGCGTGAAATAACGCCAAATTTTCATTTTTAGCGTTCTTTGAAATCTTTCTACAATGCTTGCCTTAATATCTGGATTGTTCGTTGTATAGTAATTAATATTTTTAGATTTCAAGTATCTTTTGAAACGAATTCAGTACCTTTATCAGATTGTATGTGTGTAGGAGTTATGGTAGCTTCCTTAAATATACTTTCGAAACAAGTTTTTATTGATTCTGATTTTTTCTTTTTCAATGATCTAGCATATGTATATTTGCTGAAGACATTAATAACACAAAGAATATAATTAAAACCTTTATTATCTTTAGAATAAGTTATCGTATCACTTAAATCAACTTGCCATAGTTCATTTTTATTAGATAAGATATATTTGTTTCGTGGGAACTTTATATGTACTGGTTTGTGAAGCGTGTATGTCGGCGGCATGTCCACAGGCCGAGGTTGTGAGACGGCTTATTTTTTATTTTTATATATAGAATATGACAGTACAATCCAAAAATAAATGATTATGTAAACATACAACCCACACCATTGTCTACGAATTGACAAAAATAAGATATTATATTTTTTTTTTTATATTATAGTCCGACAAACGAGCCAGTGGGTCACCTGATGTTAAGTGATCTCCACCGCCCATGAACATCCACAACACCGAAAGTGTCATGTATGCGCTGTCGGCCTTAAATGACAGGAATAGGGATTAGGGAAGGGAAGGGGGAATCTGGGCCTCCGGATATCTCACTTACCATACGAAACGCGACAGTAAACTGTCACTTTACGTTGGTTTTCTGTGAGACAGTGGTACTACCCCGGTCGAGCCGGCCCATTCATGCTGTAGACAAATATGCCTACAGCGTGGCTCTACCACTTTCAGAATTATTCGGCATGTGACGATGCATAAGCATCGGTGTGAGAGCGCCATACTTCCCTTATAATTTTTGACCAATCCAAAGGCCTTCCGGTACATTTCAGCCAATCAGCGTTAAGTAAAAGTCACGTGGTCTCAGGTTGCGGTTGAATTATTTCTTCTTGTTTCATAGCGTCGTTTTCCTTTGAAAAACAATATCGTTTGCAAAATTCGTGTAATTTATAAGTAATTATTACGAGTTAATAATAAATTTTGAGCAGTGTAGACAGTAAGTAGTTCTCGGTGTTAGTGATATATCAACATGGCTATAATGATATGGGACGTTTCATGGACAACCATTTCGAGCTATCAGCGAATGACCGAGCCATGTCTCCTGCCGTTAAACTGCGCTGGCCGCGACCTACGACCAGGCGCAAACACCGATCTTCGGTGGTAAGTGTTACGAGTGATTTAAGTTCTGCAACATCGGAACATTTTTAACTCTGCGCGACGGAACGCCATAATGGTGAGCCAAAAATATCATAAACTATTTGAACATAAATTTGTTACAAACTTTACTATAAGGTGCATCGGGGTAACATCGTAAAAGGGGAAAGAACGTAAAGTCCTATTTATTCGAGTTTAAAGTTTTTTT
Organism: Laothoe populi; assembly: GCA_905220505.1. Taxonomy (NCBI): domain Eukaryota; kingdom Metazoa; phylum Arthropoda; class Insecta; order Lepidoptera; family Sphingidae; genus Laothoe; species Laothoe populi. The sequence goes on from HG992162.1 coordinate 9,490,526, forward strand.
TTTTACTTCTGGCAACATAACATTGTGCGCTAGCTAATCACGTCCCCCACCTCAGTCGGCCTCGACGCGTCTAGCGTGCGGTTGTGTTTTAGTATGTGTTTTTCAGAGACCGTCATTTTTGACGAAGTTTTTGAGATTTCCGATCTTTACCCGTGGTGGATAACTTCTTATCCAGGTAAGATATTAACATGTTTTATACTTATAACTGTTTATTATATGTTTCTAGTGAGATGATAGCATTATACAGGTCGTAAATGTGACCGTTTTGAAGATTTTTGTGTATCCGATCTTAACCCATTCATTTAATTAGAGGTAAGACCGGAATATCATTTATTCGATCTAACCCCGTTTTATAAACTCATACAAAGTGCAGGGGTTCTCAATATTGAGTCCGAGAGTCGTCTTAGGTTATTATTAGATATCAATATTCATTAAGTAAATGTATACCCTAAACGGGAATCGAACCGGAATTTCTTAATCAGCAAATGCGGTTGCAACCACTGTACTAATGTACTGAGTCAATTAAAATACATATTTGTTATAGATTTATACAATGCCGCGAAAGTATTACAGAAAATCGCTTCGTGCGACGAATTATACGCAGGAAGATTTAGAAGCTGCCATAGAAAGTGTAGCTAACGGGGAAAGAAGCCAATATGCTGCAGCAAAACACTACAATGTACCAGTATCGACACTTAATGATAGGATTAAAGGTAAAACTAGAACAAAAAGCCAAAGCTTAGGTAGACCAACTGCCCTTCCTAACGAAATAGAAATTAGATTAGCTAATGCTCTTACTGTTCTAGAAAAATGGGGTTTGGTCTCTCCAGAATTGAAGTAATAAACCTGGTGGAAGAGTTTATTAAAATTAACGGTATTACAACACCATTTAGAAATAATAGGCCGGGATCGGATTGGTTCACTAATTTTCGTAAACGCCATGGCCTTTCGATAAAAAAACCCCAGGCAATAGAATATGTGAGACGCCAAATGACAGACCCTTTTATTATTGAAGAATATTTCAATTTATTAAAATCCCTATTGGTTGATTTAGATATACTCAACAGACCTAGTCAAATTTGGAATCTAGATGAGACGGCAGTGACACTTGATCCTTCAAAAACTAAGGTGGTTGGTAAAATTGGAAGAGTGTCAACACGAACAACGCATGGGACAGGAAAAGAAAACATAACCGTCTTGACTGCGGTAAACGCAAGCGGAGCAAAATTGACACCCCTCATAGTTTTCAAAGGAAAATATGTTTGGGATCAGTGGGTAGCCGATATTAAACCCGAATATGATTTTGGATTATCTTACGCAGCCAGCAAAAAGGGTTGGATGGAGACGGATATATTCCGTAACTATATGGAAAAAGTCTTTATTCCCAATCTCGGGGACGAAAGACCTGTGCTATTGATTTATGATGGTCATGGAACCCATGTTGATGTTTCTGTCGTAGAATTGGCCATTCGTCATGATGTACATATTTTAAAATTACCACCTCATACTTCCCATTTGTTACAACCACTTGACATCTCCGTGTTCAAATCATTTAAAACAAGATGGGATGCTAAGCTTGTAGAGTGGCAACGACACAACGTGGGAGTTAAATTACCCAAAAAAGAGTTTGCAGAACTGTTTTCAGAATTATGGCATGACACCAAACCCGAAATTATATGTAATGGGTTTAAAAAAGCTGGCATAATCCCTTTGAATCCAAATGTAATACCAGTCGAAAAGTACGATCCAAGGTCATACAGCAGATGGCTTAAGAGTAAATCTATGGATAATGACGGCTCAGCTTCTCAGCATTTACATATGCCAGTTAAAACGATTTCCAGTCTCCAGAAGTTATGTGTCGAAGTCATAAACTTTAATTTTATTCAATCAAATGTACCGAACATGCCTAGAAATGACTCACAACCTTCATTTATTCATTATGATTATACGTCACAATGCTATCAAGTAGAAGAAACTGTGCCCAAAGAATTAAAAAATGTTCCAAAAAAAATCACAATTCTCTCTGATATCATCATTAAGCCAGGTGTTTCAAATGTTCATTCTTTAAGCAGACTTTCCAAGAATTATAACGAAAATACGACGTTTACTGCTTTAGATAGTCGTAACTTGCCAAAGTGTCTGCAAACACCACAAGAAACTGAAAAAGGTAATACTGGTGATTATGTACATACATTTGAAAATTTACTTTTAGACAGAATTCGACAAACCAAACCAGAAAGAAATACGAACAAAAAGAAACGTATAGGACTTGGTGCTGAAGTTATTACACAGAAATGTATAGACAAACATAATACAGACCAAATGATGCAAGATAGAAATACTGTAGTAAAGAAGACTGTAAATGAATACAAAAAGAAACAGAATGAAAATGTTAATAAAGGTGCCAAAAAAATAAAAAAGGAAGAAACCAATAGAAATAAAATAAAAACTAGTAAAAAACGAAAAAATGAAGTTAATTTTAAAGGAAAACATACAGTGAAACTCTATGATAGTGATTCATCGAGCTCATCATTACCAATCAAATTAGCTGATTCAGACGAAACAGACTATGAAAATTATATCGCAGAACTTTTGTTTCAAGATGATAACAAAGAAAATTCAAATGAGACCAATGGCTCGATGGGACTTCATGACATTGAATATTTTATTGAGGAGGAAAATAAATTAAATGATAATGACTGGGTTGTAGTCCGTTTCACTACAAAAAAAAGTATGAAGCATTTCGTAGGAAAAATTATATCTATAAATAATAAACTACCCACGGTAAAATTTGTGAGAAAAGTAAAAGATACTAAATATAAAAAAGGCACCATATTTACATATCCTATAATTGATGACGTGTGTACTATAAAACATTTAGATGATATAGTTTCAGTACTGCCTGAGCCAAAGATTTTACGACGTGGGCAGATTATATTTGATATTAATTTCAGCAATTTTAACATACAATAATTTTTATTAATTTTACCCAAGAATATTAATTTCATTTTATTATATTTTCTGTTTCTTCTTATTTTATGATTCGGTATTGTTTGAAATGCTATACAAGTGCTTAAATCTTGTAATAAAAAAATGAGTGCTTGTGATCTTTGCTATTATATAATGTGTAATTAATGTTTGACTGATAAAAAAGAAGGTACTATGTTCCTATATGTATAGAAGATGTTTCTAGACTTTTATATATCTAACTTTATATCGTGATGATTATTTAAAACCGGTAATTAAGTTACGTTGTAAAATTTCTCCTTGTGAGATTTGTGATCTTTACTATGATTAAGTATACTGTGTAGTTTTTGTTTGATTGAGAAAAATATAATTTGTATATGAAAATTCTGTTTTATTCCATATTATTGCTCAGGTATCCAGTCAGTACTATTTATCGAATTTAATTATTATGTTAAAATTCCGTCGAAAGACAAAGAACCAAATAACGTAGGTTAGATTTTTCTCTTATAAAGCCTTGTTATTTTCTCTGTTGTGTAATAATCCAGCAAAAATCCAGTAACAGTTATGATACAAATGTTGAGAGCACCTGACTCAATGATGTAGGAGTGGGGTAAGTTCGGAATAGTAAAATCATTATTTTGTTTTATTTCACCAGTCTTATAGGTTTATCGTACTTTGATGAAGGAATACGTGGGCTTTTAGGTACATTTCACAATTCGTGACACATACTACGTTCTAAAATAAGAAACAAAAAAAATAGGCATAATGCCGGTCTTTACCCGCCACATTACGATCTCACCCCGTTTTCTTTTTTTTCTTTTGTGTATATATTTTTTGACATACTCACTTTAATACATAAAGTAATTATAGATAAACTTATTTTAACTAAAGTTTAATACCTCGTCTACATCAAAATTAACATGACCTCCTGCTATATTATAGTTTTTTGAACAATATAAATGTTTTAAAATAATATACCCCATCTCATCAAAAATGCTTCCGAAGTTACCCCGATGCACCTTACTGTGGTATATACTATGGTTGTCTGGAAGAGATCGCAATTAGCGATAAGACCGCCGTTTGTACTGTTTGTAATGTACTGTTAATACTTGTATTCTGGTGTACAATAAAGCATAAATAAATAAATATACGGTACATCGCACACGTGTCTACCGTTAAACCAGACTTTACGACGCCGCGCAGGCACGTTTTGTTATTGCCGAGAAGGAGCCGTGCCCACGTCTGGGCTTAGTAAGCAACACCTTTGTTTTTACTGTTGTTACTTGATATTTTACTGTGTTTAAATTGTTTTACCACAACAATATATATACTCGTATATATTTGTCCGAATTTAAATGCAAAGCAATTGCATTTAAATTTAATCTCATGGGATATACGATCGGAAAATGAATATTCTAATGTTCTTAAGTACTTCTTACATAGAGCAACTACGATTTTTCAAACGTTTAATGATACCGATTGGAAAAACTTGCGGTATTCTAACGTCCTAGAATCTCTTAATCTGCATCGTTTTGAATATAAAAATAATAAACGATGTGTTGAGAAGATTTGTACAGTTTTATAGTGGTCGCACAAACCAATGTATTACTTGCACAAAGTTGATTACTAGTCGTAATTTGCAATAAATAGTAGATAATGCAGGGTAGTTGTTTCAAGCACAGTTTTACCACGCTTGACCTTGTTTGACAAAATACCTAATGATAACTTGTGGTAGCGTCTGGGTACCATACCTTTAAGTTCTAAATATCTTTACTATTAGTCTGCTGTGTGCGTATATATATACATACATACTAGCGGACCGGTAGACGTTGTCCTGCCCGGAAAAGCAGCTACACACCGACATCAGTGCCACCTGCTGACGAGTCCAATTGTGTTTTCTAACCATCCAGGAACCCATTGAGATATTCACGCGAAATTTCATTCAAATTGGACCAGCCGTATTGCAGGAATTAGATGGCAAGCACATGTACATAAGAATTATAATATATATTAGGATATAACACGTGTGGCATCAATAAACGTATTGTTCATATTTGGTACAACCAAGACAAAGACGAAACAGTATGTCGCGTGTTGACCTTATAAGAAGTATACAGAATCATTATTCTGTCAATTTATTATAACAAATCCAAGCAAACCTAAGGTTTGCTCAAGCGAACAAAATAAGTGCCGATCAATGACTCAACAGCATCCACATATGGGGGCGGCTTGCGAGCGTATCGCAGGTTGTGGTAGGCGCTTTGGTGCTCCGGAGGCCCTTCTCGAACTAATTACGGGAATGCGTCTACCATATACCTCCAGACCTCTGCTGATCTACCAATCACAGAGGTTACTTCATCGATTCAGGAGCGGATTTTCGGGGGCATACTAATTACTGGAATATACCTCCAAACCTCTGCTGATCTACCCATCACAGAGGATACTTCATCAGTTCGAAACTAAACAGTCAAACTTATGACTTCCAAATTCCTTATCATCAGAAAATGCTCTGGAAGATGAAAATAAACATGTGATTAGCATGAACAACATATTATTGTGCTTCCATGTGAACACTGCAAAATTACATCTAAGGTATCTAAGGCTGGTCTACGAACACCAGAACCCTAGATGATTTCACTCTTCGAACTATATCACAGGTCCAAGATTATTTCTGGCGAATTGGGTTGGCCAATATGTCCGTTCCTAAAACTACTAATTATCTAGTCTTGTTTGGATGAATTCGTTATAATCTCCTGCAGCCGCAGGTATTAATAGTCCTGGACATTCTCACTCTCACTGGTATGTCACTGGGATGGACCACCAACGAAGAGAAGTCTATGATCGTGCCTGCATGGGAAATGGGTTTGCTTGGAATACACGCAGCATTTTAAGGACCTACCCCGGAAGAATGCTCAATCAACACTGCTTATTGCATTTGCTCTGTTAGAGACGAGCCGTCCTCAGAAAAAATGTTCTGGAAGGAGACCCATATATGGTTAGGCACCTTACCTTATTTTGCCAACCTTGTTGTGTGAAAAGTTGGCCTACAGTACCGACACATACAACTCTTCTCCAGAGAACCTTGCAGATTGTCAAGAGAAATGAAATTTACCACTGTGGACGATACAGTAATTGATTATAGTCGTGGAGACATTTGACCAGGCATGTGTCATTCGCTTACCGGCTAGCGGGCAAATACCAAATAGTGTTGCCAAACACTCACTGTTCTTACATGCGATTCTTGACTTTAATTTTATGGGAATAAAATTGATTTTGGCTTGTATTTACTCTCTACTTATTACCTTTTCCGAACACCGGTATCCTTTTGAGACATGAGAGGCCAAAGTTGACCCTGACACTAATGCACTCGACTACGCGTGGGGCGTTATACGCTTTTTTTTTTTTTTTTTTTTATTCTGGCGCGGCAAAGTGACCACACTGCACCTGATGGTAAGTGCAGTGCCGTCCAGATAGAGAATCAAGTAGCAAGAGACAGTCTATCCCTCGCTACTCAACACAATCATGCCGGCCTGCTGTTTAGCTTCTTCACACTACGCCTAAAGGACCCAGGATCATAGGAAAGAGGGAACACGGTAGCTGGCAAACTGTTCCACAGCTTGATGGTGCGGCAAAAATACGAGTTTGCGAACCTCTTGGTTCGGGCCGGGGTAGTAGACACCACGAAGCTGTGGCTCCGCAATCCAGTACGCGTGGTTCTGGTATGGAAGGGAGAGGATGGGATAAGATCAAACAATTCTTCAGAGCATTCGCCATGATACAGACGGTAGAACACGCTAAGCGAGGAAATATCCCTACGCAGCTGTAGCGGCTCCAGGCTGTTACTCACGTCTGCATCATTCACAATGCGGATGGCCCGCCGCTGCAACCCATCCAAGGCATCGAGAAGGTATTTTGCGGAACCGTCCCAGAGGTGCGAGCAGTATTCCATTCCCGGCCGCACTTGCGCTTTATATAAGCGGTAGAGCTGACCGGGCGTGAAAAACCGCCGCACCCTGTTCAGGATTCCTACCCTGCGGGAAGTGGCGGATATTACGCCCTCGATGTGACTCCTTGGATTAAGATCGCAGCGGATATCCATACCTAGGACACTAAGGTCATTCCGCATTGCGAGTGGAACACCCTGAAGAACGGGGATGGGAGAAAACGGGGATTTCTTGCACGAAAACGCGCGCACCTGGGTTTTCTTGGCATTAAACTCAACCCGATTCCTGGTACCCCATGATGATATGAGATCCAAGGCCTGGTTGAGCTCAATGACAAGATCCTCGCGTCTCCTTTCAGTATCCGCCCGGCAACCAGGAGGCTTGCTGCAATAACGCCCATGAACCGTGCTGTCATCTGCATAGCAATGAATGTTGCCAAGCGACAACATATCATTAATATGCAGAATAAACAAGGTGGGCGAAAGTACAGAACCTTGTGGTACTCCGGCATTTACTGACATGAGCTGCGAAGCGTGTCCATCAACGAGGACACGTATTCTACGCTCATGCAGAAAGCCGGAGATCCACTTGCACAGGTTGTCGGGCAGACCGTATGCCGGGAGCTTGGAGAGAAGGCCGCGATGCCAGACCCTATCAAACGCCTTGGCTATGTCGAGACTCACAGCCAGAGCCTCGCCATGCCTGTCAATCGCCTCGCCCCAGTGATGTAATACAAACGCTAGAAGATCACCCGTTGATCGGTTATGACGAAACCCGTATTGTCTGTCACTGATCAACGAGTGATCCTCCAGGTAGCGAACTAATTGGCTGTTAATTAGTCGCTCCATGACTTTACACATGTGATTTTTTTTTATCCTAGCACGGCAAAGTGACCGCACTTCACCTGATGGTAAGCGCAGTACGGTCCAATTACAGTATCGAGTAGCGAGAGACGATCTATCCCCCGCTACTCAACACAATCATGCCGGCCTGCTCCTTCACACTACGCCATGGGCAAGAAGGTGAAGAAGCAGTCGAGGGTCTATTGTCAGGGTACTCAGAAGGCCGCAAAATGGCCAAACATTGTACCCCAACTCTAGACCCCCAAAAAACCGGATGTACACTGGCTGATCCCGGAACGCGACACACTTGCGTGTGCCACTATGGCGGGTTTTGCGCCCTGTGTACGGTGGTCGCTATCCGGGCGGATATAAATATCCTACCACCAGCGACACACGCTTCACGACATTAAGCAGCAGCAGCCTATTAGCAGAATTAGACGGATTACCGGTACTGCAACTGGAAGGATTTTTCCTTATTTATTGGATTGTTAAACGTCCAACAACATTTATAAATATTATGTAAATAATTCCGCGCATCCTACATGACCAGGACTGAGGAAGTGTTTTTGTTAATGGCTTTAATCTGGAAAAGAGCATATTGGTTACCAGATCTACGTTGTCTGATATTAGACAAAATGTTGAAAATACTGATAGATCAGAGCAAGGCCCGACCGCTTCCTGCAGGACATGCAGTTTTATGTCTATAATTGAACCGGGCTGATGTTATAAAAGAGCAACCTGAAGCCGGAAAACATCTAAACGGATATTGTTGAAGGTTATCTATGTTAAAAACGTAGCAGCCTTCATGGTATCAATGCATCCAGTGGTGTAGTGCAAACCATTTTGGCTATATAAATCCAAATGATGTAATTTTAATTGTAGGCTTATGCCTATTTATTTCTTGCATCACTCTTCAAAAGTAGAAGAGTAGATTTCATCTGCCTACAAGAAACCAGATGGACCGGAGCTAAAGCCCGTAATATCGGAGAGGGCTATAAACTTATATATATTGGTGCAAAGCATGGAAGGAATGGTGTTGCAATTGCCGTAAAGAAGGAATACTGTAGTAACATTGTTGTATATGTATATAACTACATAGTTGTAAGTATAGCGTGCTGCGTCCACGCGCCTAAGCCGCTAATAAATCAGTGCGTTGCAAGCAAGCGTATCATTCACCCGTGTCCCGTATCGCATACATAACAGTGGCGACGAGTATACCCACGCAAGAAAAAAAAATGTCTACGTTGGGAATTTTGTCTAGTTTTGACCATTCTGCACAAGAATGGAAGGCATACAAAAGTAGACTGTCACAGTGGTTCATTGCAAACGATATCGACGAGAAAACAGATGCGACAGGAAGAAAAAGACGAGCAATCTTGCTAAGCGCACTCACAGAGGTCACCTACAAACTTGCCTCAGACCTCGCCGTACCCAAAGATTTACAAGACATTCCATATGAAGACATAGTTCAGATACTTGATGGTCACTTTACACCAAAAAAATGCGGATTTAGTGAACGACACAAGTTTTACTCTGCGGTGCAACAACAGGCCGAAACACACCAGCAGTGGGCGGCACGGCTTCGGGGACTCACTGCTGACTGTGGATTTACGAATGTGGAAGAAGCTTTACGAGACCGATTTGTACTGGGAATGTTAGCTGGGTCCGAAAAAAAAAAGTTATTTAGCTACGACATGAAATCCCTAACATTATCGAAAGCAGTACAAGTAGCTGAAATTATACGGTCAGCGCGGGCCGGGGCCGCAGCCGCCGCCGTGCCCGACCGCAGCGAGCAGCAGCTGTTCCGGATTAAGCATCGTGGAGTCAGCGGAGCAGCTTATACAGAACAAGAAAAGTGTTCTGTGTGCGGTCGTTCTAACCACAATTCAGCACAGTGTCGGTTCGCTAACTATAAGTGCAAGAAGTGTCATAAAAAAGGTCATTTGCGTAATGTGTGTGATAAAGTTAAATACATGGAGGTAGGAAATGTGAATGAGGACGACCGTGACGATGACGGTAAGTTGTTGAACATTCGCTCGGTTCGCGGTGAGCCTATGACAGAGTGGGTTATTATCGGTGGCATTAAGTTAAAATTTGAAGTTGACACTGGGTCGGCGGTAACAGTTATAAATGAAAAAAACATATTATAAATATTTCAGTAATATACCATTGTCCACCATTGTACCATTGTACCATTGTACCATTGTACCATTGTACCATTGTACCATTGTACCATTGTACCATTGTACCATTGTACCATTGTACCATTGTACCATTGTATAGAGTACAACAATAAGTTGCTTATCATTAACGTTTACGTTATACGAGATGGGGGTCCGCCGTTGTTAGGCCGACATTTTCTCAGCGCTTTTTAAATACAATTAAGTCCCTGTGATTTTATTGTAAATTCACTAATTTCTGTAAATAATTCCAAGGACATTGGCTATCTACAAAATAGATTTCCTAACGTATTCGCTGACAGGTTAGGTAAATTTAAAAAATATGAGATAAAATTCCGCTTAAAAGAGGATGCCAAACCTATTTATTTTAAGGCACGGAAATAGAACGTTTGGTTAGTTTAGGCATCCTGAAACCAATTGATCACGCCGAGTATGCGTCACCTATCGTTCCTGTATTAAAACGCGACGGTTCGGTCAGAATATGTGCGGATTACTCGGTGTCAATTAACAAACAACTTATGGTTGAACAGTACCCATTACCGACAGTAAATGAGTTATTCGCGAAATTGTATGGAGGTCGTCAGTTTTCTAAGTTAGACCTTACTATGGCGTATAATCAGTTCGTTTTAGACAACGATTCGCAACGTATAACATGTATTAATACACATCGTGGCCTTTTCGCATACACACGAATGGTGTTTGGGCTTTCAAGTGCACCAGCTATTTTTCAGCGGGCAATGGAGTCGATTTTATCGGGTATTGATGCCGTATTATGTCTGTTGGATGACGTGTTAATTACGGCGAGTAATAGTAAATTGCACATAGAAAGACTTAACATTGTTTTGCAAAGGTTACAAGACGCGGGCCTTACTCTGCAAAAAGATAAATGTGATTTTTTTAAAGACGAAATTAACTACCTCGGGTATGTAATTAATAAAAATGGCCTAAAAAAGTCCCCCGATAAAGTTAAGACAATCTTGAATGCCCCGATACCGAATAATGTTAACAAGTTACAGTCATTTTTAGGACTTGTTAATTACTACAGGAATTTTGTTCCCGACGCTTCAAGCATATTAAGTCCACTATACCAATTATTAAAAAAGGACATAAAATGGACATGGAATAAAAACCATGACAACGCATTTTGTAAAATTAAGGAATTATTAGCGTCGGATAAAGTTCTTGCACATTATAACCCCGAGTCAAAATTAATTTTAACGGTGGATGCGTCTCCGTATGGACTGGGGGCAGTGTTGTCTCAAGTCGGCGGGGACGGAGCGGAAAGGCCAATATCGTTCGCATCTCGCACCTTAAATTCAGCAGAGAAGCGGTATGCGCAGATACAAAAAGAGGCTACGGCAATAGTTTTCGGTGTGAAACGGTTTCACCAATATTTATACGGGCGAGCGAATCCTTTTATCCTACGAACGGACCATAAGCCACTCGTGACTATATTTGGACCACATCGGGGTATTCCCGAGGTATCAGCAAACAGGCTGCAAAGATATGCAATTTCTTAGTGCATATAATTATGTTATCGAGTATATCCGCAGTGCCGATAATTGTGCAGACTATTTGTCCCGCGCTAGCCTGCCGGACGACAGTGGCACGGCCGGTGAGGAGGGGGAGGGCCGAGCCCTGACCTTCTCTGCAGCCGTGGAGGACCGCGCGACGTGCCGACGTATATTAATTTTGTTGTCGAGGGAAATTTTCCATTATCTCTAGACCAGTTACGCGAACATACTCAAAGAGATGTTGTCTTAAGTAAGGTTGTTCAATATGTGTTACAAGGCTGGCCAAAGAAAGTAGATAATTTATGGTTAAAACCTTTTCACAAATGTAAATTACAGCTGTCTATGAAAATGGGTGTATTATGAAGGGTCACAAGGTTGTCATACCGAAATCTCTGCAATATAATGTTTTAAAAGAACTACATCATTCTCACTTGGGTATAGTCAAAACAAAAGCAGGGGCTCGTTCGCGATTTTGGTTCCCGGGCATCGATAATGCGTTAGAAAAAATGATAAATGCATGTAATGTGTGCATTCAGCTTAGACATACACCGGCGCGCGCACCGCTCGCCGTATGGCAGTTCCCGCCGAAAGCATTCTACAGACTACATTTAGATTTTTAGGGCCTCTAAATGGTCGAATGTATTTAATAATTGTTGACGCATACTCAAAATGGGTGGAAGTATATGATACATCCAACTCCTGTACTTCCAGTATTGTAATAGAAAAGCTCTGCGAATTTATGTCTCGTTTTGGGGTTCCACATACAGTGGTAAGTGACAATGGACTAGCTTTCACATCGCAAGACTTTCAGCAATATTGTTTACTCAATGGCATAACACACATGACGTCACCGCCTTATCATCCGGCAAGTAATGGGCAAGCTGAGAGTTATGTCAAAATAATTAAAAAAAGGCATTAGATCCAGTTTATTGTCAACAGAAAATCAGAAAAACAATAAAATGAAATTGCTAAAATATTTATTTGACTATCGCAATTCAATACACTCTGTTACAGGATTCTCACCGGCTCAGATAGTATACGGCGAAAATCTTAGGTCACGTTTAGATTTAATTAATCCAAAGAGCATACAACCATACGCGTCCTCATTCACATCTCTTACTGATCGCGTAAAACAAAAACAGTGTTCGCAGAATAAATATTATGGCGGTAAAAATAAGCTGTCGTACAAAAAAAATGACAAAGTTATGTACAAAAAATATTTAAATAATAATAAGTTTGTTTGGTGCCAAGGGATTGTTGTAAGAAGACTGGGAAAAGTTTTATACTTAATAAAAGATATAGTGCTATCGAAACTGGTTAAAAAGCACAAAAAACCAAATTATTTTGTTCCGAGGTGACAAGGTCGTTCAAAGTTACGACTATCTAGATGGTGATGGCCAGCACCACGATGAAAGCGAAGCGAACGAAAACGCGCTCAGTACGTCTCCAGCTGTCGCGGGAGAGGAGCCGGAGTCGGAGCGGGAGCCGGTTAGCGATGATTCGCGATCATTATTGCCATCATCTCCAGCACAGGAGTTTCCTTCAAGGAGTACCACCAGATTACTAAGGCCGATTCCCAGAGTTAATTATAAGGAATAGTACATACTACATAGTTGTTAGATATAGTGTCCTCTTAAAGGGGGAGATGTTGTATATGTATATAACTACATAGTTGTAAGTATAGCGTGCTGCGTCCACGCGCCTAAGCCGCTAATAAATCAGTGCGTTGCAAGCAAGCGTATCATTCACCCGTGTCCCGTATCGCATACATAACAAACATCATAGAGGTAAATCGTGTGAACGACAGGCTCATGTACCTTAAAGTATTGGTGGAAGGAGAAACCATAAATGTAATCTCAGCTTACGCGCCCCAAGTGGGTCGCCGCCAAAGCGAGAAGGACACTTTTTGGACAACTCTGGATGCAACAATCCAACAGATACCTTCGAAAGAGACCTTAATTATAGGAGGTGATCTAAATGGTCATATAGGGCAAGAAAACGATGCCTTTAAGCGAGTGCATGGAGGCCACGCGTATGGAACACTAAACGAAGCTGGTAAGGTAATACTTTGAACAGCGGCGGCATTCGATCTTGCTATTGTAAATTATAATTGTAATTAATTATAATTTTCGGAAAAATCTATATGAAGTAATCCTTCGTTGGATGACAAATTTTGTTTAATATGTTGTATGGTTTTCCTTTGATGAATCATGTTTGCCACATGCTTTCTTAAAGTAGGCAAATTAGATTAAAATTTTTGTAACAGTGCTTTCTTTGTAGTCGACACGTTTTCTTTGATTGTTTTGCGACACTGCTTTGTAGAATTTTTAATTACCACTAGAACTGTTTTTGTGATCCACCTTTCAAATATTATAGTGTCATTGTCATCAAAATTGTTACACTGCAAAACTCTGTCTTTGCAACCAAAACATTTATTTTCTAAACAAGTCACGCTCAAAGTATTGTTGCAGCATATATACTTTAGCAAGCGCGTAATAGATTTGTAAGGAATAATTTTAGCATTGTAAAGTGCCTGAATTAAAAAGGTATTATTAGCATGTATGGCACATAAACAATTTCAAAAATTTTCTGGCATTTACATTAGGAAACAAAACCCAGAATGGCCGATATCTTCGAAAAGTTTCATACGATATATTGATTCCAGACTGATTTACAAAAGTTTTGTGCAAATTTATCAGCGAATCATTCAAAAAAGTAATCTGCTTTTTAATCTTTTTTCTCGTTATAGTTTCTTTTTTTCCCGATGTAAGTGTGCTTTGTTCATCTTGAACGAAAAAATCTTTTTTGGTTTTCAGCGCTTTCTTATACTTTTTTACTCTTTCGGATGTTTGCTTGTTTTTTTCTAATCTATCTGATGACCTGATATGTCTCATTCTGTATTTTGCCATTTTAGATTCAAAGTGCAGTATTCTTTTCCTAAGGTAATTATTTTCAATCCTTAATCTTCGTGCATTGCGTTTCACAACCGCATTACCAACTCTCACGCGTGAAAATGAGGGACTCGTCGGTGGAGTGTCTTGTGCAATGATACGCAAAGCATTTTCGTCATTTTTTTTCTTTTGCCGTCTCAATTTAGCCTTCTCTCTCCATATTTTTGTCATTTGTCGTTGTTCTCTAGGTGTGTAATCTTTAATAGTTTTAATTTTACCTTGTTCCTTCTGTCGTCGATATCTTTCCCGGTTTTGTCTTCTTCTCTCTTCTAAATCTGCTTCGTTCATCTTAGCACGTGCACGACGTATGCTGACCTTATTTTGTTCTCGCCTACGTTTTTTTATCTTCCTCGGAAACCTGACCTCTAGGTCTACTTTCCCGTGGCATTGTGACTGTAACAATCACATGATATCTACTGTAATAAATAGTACTTATACAAAGTAATTTAAACGTATAAGCTGCGCGTAGTAGGCATAGGTTGCATGGCTAGCGGTAGCGGCATTTAATCAATATTTTTCATAAGCTCGAAATCACCCATATTTTGTAATAAGTGTTTTAATAAATTTATTGAATAAATAGAATTTAAGAATAATAAGAATAACCATATAGTCAGTTTTAGGGCGAGCAAGGCTTAGATAATATTGAATGTGTGATACGTGTGATGATATGCATTTTACGTGTAAAGTGTGCATGGAACAGACAACTAGTTGCTGAATATGTGACCTGAATGTGTATGAGCATACTGACATAGTTTTTTATAATATGTTATGCATGTTATATATATGTTAAAATAGCATAGCATTGAATATGGGTAGAGCACCGGTGTAACAATATTATATAGATAATTATAAAATATATAAATTAATTTTACCAAATAATACTTAACTAAATATAAATAAATCTTTAGGAACTGAGATGAGATCAATGAAAATAATTTAAAATTTAAGAATTGAAATAGAGTTAGTGCGTTAAATACTATCCTTCGAAATGGTGTCGTTCGCCGAGGGCCTTCCGCTTGAGCAGAGCTTCTCGAGTACCGCAGCGGATGTAATGTAAAGCACGGAGCTGGTTTCACTTCGCTGCATAAAAATATTGCCGTTAGAGGTCCACACGTACTTAAAATGAAGATCGGTCCCGGTTTTTCACGCTTTGCTGTAGAGAACTTTGATTTCCTTAGTGAGATGTTCGTTGACGTATATGACTCTCTGCGGGTGTCCTGGGACTTGAAACATATCTGATGTGAGCCCGCGTCGCACTCGGGCAGCCCGCAAAAGTTTGTCTCGGGGTTCACGACGCGTAAAAGTTACTACGAAGGGTCTGGTACGCGCGGTTTTCCCGGTATCTGTAGTTTGTCTCCCAACACGTCTTACATCATCCACGTCCCTAGGATCCAGGTCGAGGCCCAATTTAGTAGAGATTACGTTTAGGATTCTCTCCGCTGCATTCGGTCCCGGTTATTTCAATATCGTTGCGCAGATTCCGTTGTTCCTTAGCTTGAAGGTCTTGACGCAGTTGAGCGACTTCAGTACGTAGGGTGATGACTTCTGCTTTGTATGCGTCAAGTTCTTTCAGTCTGGTGTTTACCTCCCCTAGGTCTTGCCTGAAGGTCATTATGTCTTCAGCTGTGAAGTTTAGAGACTGGGTGAAGTCACGCATCTCTTTCTTCATTGAAAGAAATACTTCCTGAAGCGAACGCAAAGTAGAGGTGAAAGTCGCCATGAGTTCAGGTGAAACTTCCATTTTTGCCAAGTTTTCAGCAGACGTAATAAAATCCTCTTCAGGTGACTTTTTTGAGGCTTCCTCTTGCTTCGGCCTTTTGGGGGAATTATCTCCCCTGGAGTCCTTGCTCTTCACTTTACAACCAGGACACACAAAATTGTTTTGTTTCATACGCTTATGTTCTTCTCTGCTCAATGTAAGACAGAAGGTGTGGAAGTAGTGCGTACACTTCTTAGGAATTCTCCGTTGGCACGAGACTGAGTGGACGTGTATAACTTTTTTTGCAAATCATTGTCAATAATTCCACTAATTAAATTCGTGATTGGCTGTTTAACAAAATTTCAATTCCTTGTTTTTCTCGTGGAGTGCTTATGAACAAGTCCCTCCCAGTGGGTTTAACCAGAGTGAGACAGTCTTAATTCTACAAATTCAAAATTGAAAAGTGTTTTTTTATTGGCTCGCATTTTGCTAGTTTCGAACCTAAGGACGCGGGATTGGAGGTCCGGTGTGGCGCTGTTTGAGCTGGAGTTCTACACGGCGGTGATTTCAAATTTGTGGACCTATTACGCACAAACACACCGCAACTACGAATAAGCAAGTCGTAGCGGAACTCACTGCGCCTACGAACCCTACGAACGCTACACCCCATCAGCTACGAAGCGTGAAGCAAGTGATCAACAACAACGCAATGCCCAATTTAAATCGCACGCCTCTAAAGACCCCCAAATGTGATCCGACGCATACTAAATCACAATCTGATGTGGACGTACCAGCTATAACGGAAGATTTAAGTAAAAAGAAAACTTCTCGGTCTAAGCGTCTTCGTCCTAATAATTCACCACCAGAAGAAATGGACCACTCCGAAAAATTCCTTGCGTCCTTTAAAAGCCATTTACTAGCCATGCTTGAAGATTGGAAATCAGAGCAGAAAAGAACTTTGTCTCAGCTAGTCACATACGTAGCCCAACTAAAATCACAATGTTCTATTATACATGATACAAATATTCAAATAGAAACGTCGATTGAGTCATTAAATAAAGACTATGAGGATATTCTGGGCAAAGTAACTCAGCTAGAAAAAAATCGTGAAGACAATATGAATAGCGTCAGTAATCTCGAAAAACAAATACAGGAACTACAAAAGAGATACCGCCCTTCAGCAATAGAGATCAGAAATGTGCCTTCAACTCCTAATGAAACTACAAATTCGCTCCTTCAGATCGCTGCACGGCTGGGAAGACTTGTTCAGATGGAAATCGCAAGTAGCAATATCCGCGATATTTACCGTCTACCTGGTAAACCAGGTCACCTTAGATCGATATTTGTAGAATTTTCCTCCGTCTACTTTAAAAATAATTTTCTATCGGCGATGCGCAATTACAACAAGAAGCGCCCTGTCTCAGAAAAATTGAACACAAGGAACATTGACCTACCAGGCGAATCCAAACCAGTTTATATTGATGAACATGTGACCCAATCTGCCAAGAGATTGTACTATATGGCACGTGATTTTGCAAAGCAGAACCAATTTAATTTTTGTTGGATTTCGAATGGCAAAATACTGTTACGTAAGAGCACTGAGCACAGGGAGGTATATACTATAAAAACTGAAGAATGTCTTAAAAATTTAGTACCAAAACAATGACTATATTTAATTTTGAAAGAATGTAATTACTGTAAGTTTTCTTATAATTATTTATTTTCTAATGATCTTTATCAATATTATTTATTCTGTACTGCATCGGTAGGTAATATTTTACGTAATAATAACTTTTGCTATCATAGTATCTTAATATTAAATTCGAACAAAATTCATAATGACTGCAACCAATTTGACATTAAAATTATGAACTTTTCTACTCTTCATATTGGAGAGCTTTTGTTGAAACTGACATCTTTTTGCACATGTTGTGGCGTCAGTTACATGGTGCAACAGAATTTCTTTTTTGTGCTATCTAGACTGACGTTGCCTGATTATTTATGTTCACTTAAAATTTATTATTATAAATGACTGACATACACACTATATATAATGAAATTGATAATTTTGAAGTAGCTACGTCCCACGTATGCACACCATTAGAGTGTTAATAAAATTAACCCTAATAAAAACCTAAAAATAATACACCTTAACATTAGAAGTATAAATAAAAACTTTGATCAATTTATATCTATGTTAACAATGATTGACTTTCAATTTGATATAATAATACTATCGGAATGTTGGTTAAAAGGTTTAGGTCCTCCACCCTCGTTGCATAACTATTTGTGTCATACTTCTACAAACAATTTTAGTCAAAATGATGGCATTGTAATTTATGTTAAGAGTGGTATTGGATGCCACATCACAGAACCACCGTTTTTAGATGCTGACTGCCTACTTTGTACCATCGGTGTTACTGCCATTATTGCTCTTTATCGGTCTCCATCACACTTAGACTTAACACATTTTTATCAAAGTTTAGATAAGATTGTTACCTCACTCAAATCATTTGAGAATATAGCTGTTGTAAGTGATATTAATATCGATATCAAAGAAAGGGATAATGTTGACCGGAATTCTAACGATTACTTATTGCTAGCGGCGTCTTTAGGTCTATTACCAGCTCATGTATATCAAACCAGATATGAAAATTGCTTAGATCATATTTTATTAAAAAGTCATGCCTCAGCAAAAGCTATAATTTTAAAAACATATGTCACAGATCATCAGGCGATTGTTTTATGTCTAACACAACAAAAAACACTTTACCCGAATACTACTAAGTATAGCACTAATTTTGACTACACAACAAGAAAATACAACAAGAAATTAACAGTAGTGATTTTGGTTTAGTTATGGAGACAACTGATGCAAATAAGGCCACAGACTTATTAATATCTTTACTCAAAAAAAATATCAATAAACACACGACAATAAAAAAAGTTAATAGACGAACTCGTATTTTAAAACCCTGGATGACAGCAGGACTGCTTCGGTGCATTCGTAATCGAGACAAAATGCATATTAAAGTAAGAAAGAACCGTAATAACGTTGTCCTTCTTATAACTTATAAAATATATCGCAATTTTTGCAATAACCTACTTAGAAAACTGAAGTGTAAATATGAAAAAGAACAATTTAGTTTAGCACAAAATAACCCTAAAGCTATGTGGGATGTTATAAACACAGTTTCGGGTCGGAAACGTCAGTCACAATCTGCTACGGAATTACTGAACTTGTTGGGTGATGCAAAATTGTCTGTGAACTCTGTGAATCAATATCTGATCAGCATTGGCAAGGACCTGGCTGCTAAGATTGTTTTACCAAATTTACCTGCATCCTGTAAATTTTACGAAACACCTACGTTGTGTAACTCACTTGGGATCACACCAGTTAGCGAGGAGCAAGTGGGAGCAGTCATTGCCTCACTCAGGAGTAATTGTGCTGCTGGTTGGGACAATATTCCAGCTTCAATTATTAAATTGTGTAGTAAAGTTTTGATACCGCCAATAACGCATATTTGCAATCTCTCTATTGAGACAGGTGTGTTTCCGGGGAGTCTGAAAAAAGCGCTAGTAACTCCCATTTATAAAGGAGGGGGGGATAGGGATTGTGTCACCAACTATCGACCTATATCGATACTGAGCGCACTATCGAAGATCCTGGAGAGAATTCTAAACAACTGCTTAACTGATTATCTCACAAAATTTCACATTATCTCGGAGAAACAATATGGATTTAGAAGGGGTGTATGCATTGAAGATGCTGTGGCCAACTTCAGTCAAGTTGTAGTGAATAAAATTGACGACAGCTACAAATGCTATGGAATATTTCTGGATCTAACAAAAGCATTTGACACGGTCTCTATTCCTATTCTAATATCAAAATTAGAAGCCATAGGGGTTCGTGGTTTGACGCGGGATCTTTTTGGGGATTATCTTTCTAATCGTACCCAGTCGGTAAAGATTGATGCTGCGGTGAGTGACCAGGAACAAATTAGCTATGGTGTTCCGCAAGGTAGTATTCTCGGTCCTACCCTGTTCTTAATATATATCAACGAGTTGTGTAAGATAACCCTTAAAAACTGCGATATCTTTACATATGCAGACGACACAGCCTTATTGATATATGGCAGAACTTGGTTGGAGGCAAAGACTCATGCTGAGGACGCCTTAAGGATTGTAATGTCATGGCTATCTCTAAACTTACTCACCCTCAATTTAGAGAAAACCAAATACATACGATTTTATGCTCCAAATACACCAACACCGTCAGCTGAAACACTGTCTCTCACCGCACATCTTTGCAGTAACTCTACTACAGATTGCTCCTGTCAGCCACTAACCAATGTTACTAGCATTAGGTATCTCGGGGTGTTAATTGATGAAAGACTGGATTGGCGTCCACAAATAACAACTCTCACACAACGGACTAGAAGGCTCATTTATGTTTTTAAAAATCTTCGTAACTCTGCGGAGCCATCTATCATGAACACAGTTTATGTAGCATTACGTCAATCCATTCTAAGTTACTGTATCCCTGTATGGGGTGGAGCTTATAAGACCTTATTTTTACATTTGGAGAGAGCACAAAGATATCTTCTCAAGGTTGTGTATCACAAACCGCGTTTTTATCCTACTACCCAATTGTATAAAGAATGCCAGGTGCTGACTGTAAGGCAATTGTATATTCTCCGTGCATTATTACGGCGACATACAAGTATTCCCTTGGATCAAAAAACTCTGGAAAAAAGGCGAGGGGCGCTTGTCTTCCGATCAGTGAAGTGTAGGACAGTCTTCGCCCTTCGACAATACAACGCTTTGAGTTCCAGGGTCTACAATAAAATCAACAAAAGGATCTCACTATACCAATTGAACAGACACTATATGAAGCATAAACTAAGTACTTGGTTGCAGTCATTAGATTATATTGATACTGAAAATTTATTAGCAATTATGAAATAAACATATATATATATATATATGTAATACGAATACTTAGAAAACCACCAAGAGATGGCAGCACAGTCGATTTACATCGCGCTATGGTTTACGAGACTGCCATTGTATAAGTGCGTCTGGTGCAAAAGTTTATGTATCGAGTAAACACATGTATTTTTTATTTATTTATTTATTTACTCTTTATTGTACACTTAAGATTAAAAAAAATAAAGAAAGATTACATTTATATATTAAAAGTACAAATGGCGGTCTTATCGCTCTAGGCAATTTCTTACAGACAACCATGGGATGG
Organism: Laothoe populi; assembly: GCA_905220505.1. NCBI lineage: Eukaryota > Metazoa > Arthropoda > Insecta > Lepidoptera > Sphingidae > Laothoe > Laothoe populi. The sequence continues at coordinate 9,511,880 of HG992162.1, forward strand.
ATATATGAAAAGGAGAAAGAGAGGGCAGTCTAAAGAATAAAGGATTAAAAACACCATTAAATATAAATAAACAAAAATACTTTAAATAAATGTATATTTATACAAATATATACACACATACATACACATATACAAATGTATGATAAATAAATAATTACACATAATATATATAGACAATTTCATAGATAAATAAATATATGTAGAAAAAAACCATAGATTACCAATAGATTCAATTAATACTTAAGGGTGTATCTATGGAGAGAGAAAGGTAGTGTTATTTGACCATTCTTTTGAACGATGACAGTGTTTGAGCCTGTCTCACCACAACTGGAAATGTGTTCCACAGTCGAACAGCTTCTACTGAAAAGGACTTATCCATGAATGTTGTGGTGTGCACGGGCATCCTCAACTTCAGATTCTCCGACGACCTCAAGGATCTTGCATGTGACTCATGGAGAAAAAGAAAGCGTTGTTTGAGATAAGAAGGGGCTAGAGGATTAAACAAGATACGACGAAGTCGTATGGGTAACCACTTGAGCTTAGCACGAAACTCAGAAACATGATCATATTTGCGTAGTCCAAATATAAATCTTATACAGAAATTTTGTAGACGCTCAAGTTTATTTAATTGGTCCTCGGTGCGATCAAGATAGCTGACATCGGCATAATCAAGGATAGGGAGTAGGAGGGTTTGCGAAAGTGAAATCTTCGTGGTAATAGGTAGAAAATTGTGTAACCTTCGCAAGGACCTTGCCGAGGCAAACAGCTTCCGACTGAGTTCTCGAAGCTGCGGACCCCAAGTGAAGGACTTGTCCAGATATAGGCCAAGGTTTTTGACTGAGTCACTGTAGGGAACAGTCATACCGTCACAGAAAACGGATGGTAGTTGGACCCAGTCCAGTTTTGAAATCATCCTGGGGCTGCCGACAACAATGACTTGAGTTTTGGAAGGATTAACCTTCAATCCATAGGCTTTGCTCCATTCACATATGTGTTCAATATCACTGTTAATTACTCCAATCGCATCGACCATCTTGTCCACGGGTGCCCGAGTATATATTTGCAGATCATCAGCATAGAGGTGGTAGGAGGAGCGAAGATTATAAGAAATGGAATTAATAAAGACAGCGAAGAGTAAGGGAGATAAAACGCCGCCCTGAGGAACACCAGCAGGAAAAACTTTCCTCAATACAGATGCGCTGCTGGCGTCCATACAGGTAACTACGAAACCAATCAACTGCCATTGGAGATATGTTGAGCGAACACAGTACACTAAGTAATACATCAAAATCAACGGTGTTGAAGGCATTACTGAAGTCAAGCAATGCTAGGACAGTCAGCTTTCCTGCCTCCATACCGGATCTGATGCCATCCGTAATATGAGTCAGAGTGGTAGTCGTACTGTGCCCAGGACGAAACCCCGATTGGAGAGGATTGAGGAGATCATGTATTGAAAGAAAGTCATTCAGTTGGGTATGGATTAGGCGTTCAAGGACTTTAGACAAGAAAGGAAGAATGGAGATAGGGCGAAATTCGGAAAAAACAGAGGCATTGGATTTTTTAGGAATTGGGATAATATGTGCTTTTTTCCAAGCAGCAGGAAATAACCCAGTAGAAATGGAATAGTTAAGGATATGGGAAATGATAGGAAGGATTTCGTCAAGGATAGGAAGAATCATATTACGACTGACACAGTCGCTACCTGTCGCATTTGATGAAATGTGTGTAATGGTCTTCCCAACATCACAAGTAGCAAATTGTTTAAAGACGAAAGCAGAACATTTGGGAGTCTTGAGGGTAGAAAGATGTTTAATAGTGTTATCTTTGCTCGCCTTGTCGAAAGAAGACAAAGACGAAAAATGACGGTTCAAGGAATTTAAATCTATGGACTTAGAAACGGACTCATGTCGAGATTTACCCACTCCCAGGGTCTTAAGAAATTTCCAGACTTTAGCTGGATCTCCGTTTTCGATAGAGTTGTGAATATGTCGGCGTTGAGCATTCCTACACACCTTGCTACACTGATTCCTGATGGTTACGTACTTATCCCAGTTGGACTCGCTGGGGCGACGATTGTACTTGGACTTGGTCAACGCTTTTTTAGCGAGCAATTCTTTTATTTCAGCGGTTAGCCATGGAGACGGAAGGTGTTTAAGTTTAATAGACCGGACCGGTGCATGCTTATCATAAAGGCTAATCAACTTGCTGGTGAAAATTTCTACCTTTGCATCAACACAGTCTACGAGGAGAAGTGAACTCCAGTCAATGCTGTCGGCATCCTTGCGAAGATTCTCAAGATTCATACCTCGAAAATTTCGCTGCAGGAGGATTTTGGGTACGGCTTTAGGAGGGCGGAGACGATAGGATAGGAATAGTAAATCATGGCAAGAGAAGGCATCAGCGGAACATTGTCCATGTTTAGCTACATGGTTTACGGAGGAAACAAATATAAGGTCTAGAAGTGAAGGGGTACAGTTAGGAGAGTGGTGAGTAGCTGAAAGTGGAAGAATAGAAAGGTTGCAGGATTGGATAGCATTTATAAGGGAGGTAGAGCGACGATCGTTCTTGTGGAGACAGGTATTGAAGTCACCCATGATTATGGTTTGACTGTACGAAGGAACGAGATTTTCAAGAATAATTTCGAGAGAAGAGAAAAAGTTAAGGAGAAGTGAGGGACAGTAATAAACACCGAGTAGAATTTTCTTAAGGGAGAATTCCACCTCCAAGAAGAGATGTTTACCAGCATTAGAAGGTGGAGGTTGTGGTGATACGCTTACTATAGAATAGCGGAATTGAGTTTTAAGATAAATGGCAACGCCGCCTCCAACACGTGCTGTGCGGTCATTTCTTATGAGGTGGAACCCAGGAATGGAGAAGGAGCAAGAAGAAAGACAAGGCTTTAGCCAAGATTCAGAGACGAGGATAGCATGTATATGAGTACAGTCAAAACTAGCCAGCATATCAGGGAAATGAGCCGGAATACTCTGGGCATTGATATGGATCACTTTAAAGTTCCTGGGGACGTCAGAGAGTTGTGACGAGATAGTTTCGGCAAGAGAGGGTACGCTGACGAAGCTATCATCACTACACGCTGAAAAGAATTCACTGTCATCACTATCACTGTGCTCAGACATAGATACAACCAATAAAATAATAAATAATAAGAAAAAAGAACAATAGGTAATAATCTAAATAAAATAATTATTAAATATATTTATATAAATAAATAAAGATATTATAATATTAAAAAATTCTTATAAAAAAAATTATAAAAATAACAATATAATAACAATTATCCATCTGCCGGCAGTGTTATAACAAATATATAAAAAATAATTTATCAAAGAATTAAAACAAACTTAAAAAGAACACATCAATGGACATAATAAAGTAAAATAAAGAAAGGGAAAAAAACATTACAATATTGATAAGTAGTCCAGGTAAAAAACAACTTTAATTTGAACTATGCTAAAAATTGCAAAATTTGAAGAAATAAAACATTACTTATTTATGACTTGGCAGCATGGTCTCAGACCTTAGCCGGTTCCTTATGGGGCGAATAAAAAGAAAAAAAAAGAAAACGTTACTTGTCAAAAATGACATTTGCCACAAGATAATAAACAAAGTGTGGGTGTAAATAGAATTATCAAGGGAACATCCCAACGCCATAATAACAAAACAAGAACTGAACAGGAATAAGAATCAAACGAAAAATAATCAGAATATAATTTAGGTATATGTCCTAGTTAATAACAATAAGAAAAAGGTGGAAAATGGGAAGCACACATATTCACAAAACTATGTTTACCTGGACTATACGGATTTTAACAATAAGATAACTTCACTTTTTGGTAGTCGCTGCTCGCTTGGTCCTAGGTGCTGTTATGGCCTTTTTCGCTGGACTCGACTTCGCGGGGGGTCTACAGTAATCTGCCCGAGCAGAGTAAGCGACACCACGCGATGCTGTACGCCCGCACTTAGAACGAAGATGTTGCCCTCCCGGGTCCAAGCATTGGTCACGCCAAATTTGTCACGTGCAGCCATAAAGATGTCGTGTCTGGCCTTCGTGAGGAACTCCGAGAGGGTAATACCCGAGCCTTTCAACTTGGTTTTGCTGTACCAAAGGTTGTCACGCGTAGCGGTGTCCTGAAATTTAACTAGAACAGGTCTTGGTTTCTTGGAAGAAGAAGGCCGACCCATCCTGTGACAGCGCTGTATATTACCAACTCCGAAATCAGTGATTCCAAAGCGCTGCTTTATAGTGTCTGCTATCAAATTTGAAGTATTTTCATCTACTACTTCAGCAACCCCATGCACAAGAAGAATTTTACGGCGCCTTTGCATCTCCATATTGTCAACGGTTTGTGCCAGAGCTTCAATTTGGTTTTGGAGCAGGCTGAGTGCATGTGTTATAAAGGCCCTATAAGCGCCGAAGTCAGCAGCCAAGTCAGGGGAACCCGTCGCACTACCTGAAGACTTATGGAGATCTGATTCGAATGCAGCCATCCTTTTGTGGAATTCAATCTTCATATCTTCAATTGTCGTTTTCAGAGTAGACTCCATTGTGCAGGTATTAAAAAGTGATGAAAAAAAAGTGTTGAAGTGACTAAGAAAGGTAAAGTGAATAGGAAAAGAATGCAGGGAGATATAACACTAGCACTGGCAGGTAGACGGTTTAGCCTATCTTAAGAACATATAATGTTGTAATTTAAGATAAATAAGTGTTTAAAAAATTAAAATAATTACAGAGCAAAAACCGTATGACTAGTCTTTACAACTACCCACGCAGAATAAAAGAGCTTTCAAGCAATTGGAACTCTCGCAACGATCATATTATTGTAACCGAATCTTGTACTTGTCTTACGTTTAATTCAAACATCTTATAACTGGCGCTCATCGTGGACCCGACTGCAAGAAAACCGGAACTACGGCCAAGACCAACCAAAACAAACCAGTCCAAACCCAAAACAAAGATAAGAAAAAATATTTTATTCAATGTACAGCAAGATTTGATGGATTGCATTCTACAAAGGATGTTGAATCATTTTTAGCAACGGTGACGGTCTTCAAGAATGTTGAAGGAATAGAAGATACGGACGCTCTCGAAGGCCTCCCACTTCTACTCACTGGAGAAGCTAATGTTAAGTGGTGCTGGAGCAATGAACAAAAACTTGCTTACAACAAACTACGCTCTTTACTAACTTCACCACCTATCTTAAGCCTAGCTGATGCTACAAAACCCTACATAATTGAAACAGATGCCAGCAATTACGCCATCGGAGCTGTTTTAGTCCAGGGGGAGGGTGTACAAGAACATCCAGTTGAATTCGCAAGTCGTCTACTAAACAAGGCCGAACGAAATTATTCCACGACAGAGAGGGAAGACTACGTGAGCGGTCATCAAAAGCAAATTAAAGGTGCATCTTCAGTTCAAGAGCCTGTCTACCTCGTCGGGGCGTCGTCGGAGCCAGAGGGGGAGACTGTAATACGAATACTTAGAAAACCACCAAGAGATGGCAGCACAGTCGATTTACAACGCGCTATGGTTTACGAGACTGCCATTGTATAAGTGCGTCTGGTGCAAAAGTTTATGTATCGAGTAAACACATGTAATAAACGAGCTTGCCAGCAATTGGAACTCTCGCAACGATCATATTATTGTAACCGAATCTTGTACTTGTCTTACGTTTAATAAACTTTCTTTAAACATCTTATATATATATATACATTTAAATGAAATAAAATCAAATTAAATTAAGTTAAATTAAATACTAAATAACATTAAATAAAATTAAATCAATTTATATTTACTAATAATCTGACATTTCATATACAATATGCAATTATCCACAAATAAGATGGCAAAATAGATTAAATAAAACGGAGATCCGCCGATTCCTATAATACGAGCATGACTCAGTTTAGGAGACGGAGTGTCATAATATTTAGTGTCATTGTACAACCATCCTATAATGCTATTTATTCTAAGACATGAAATGTATACTGTACTTTTTTATGGAAATAAATTATTATTATTATTTCTTGTTTTTATCTTTAAAATCTCTTCCATACGTGGAAAGTAATTAACTAGTATGCACGGGCCGAAGCCAAGTGCGTACTGTATAACACCGATTTTCATAAAATAGAAGAAATTTCCTAACTAAGCGACACGTGTTAAGAATAACTGCTTTTTGTAGTAGTGTATATGCGGATGCGTGAATGTTTAGTGTTTTTAAGCTAGTGTGTGGGGTTTTTGGTATGACTCCAGTGGTTCACAATATTATAGGGATCGTTTTAGTATTATTAACTTTCCACTGAGTTTTGATTTCGATGGCTAGGTCAGTATATTTTGCAATTTTCTCTGTATGTGTGGTAGTTAAGTTGTGAGTGTTGCAGATGGCAATATCTATTATATAAACGGTCATGGTTTCTTTATCTAGTAGTGTTATGTCGGGCCTATTATTGTAAATGGTTTTATCGGTTACTATTGTCCTGTCCCAATACATTCTGCATTTATTGTTTTCGAGAACTGACTGTGGCTGGTATTTATAATATGGTAATTTATTTGGGATGAATTTATATTGATGGATTATCGCTGCTACTTGATCGTGTCGGTGTTTGTAGTCACTTTGTGCTATTGATTTGCATGCGCCAGTTATGTGTTGTATGGTTTCTGGGTGACTGTGACAATGTCTACACGTATCGATAATATTTGGTCTACGAATGATGTGTTTCTGGTAATTTTTTGTGTCTATTACTTGGTCCTGGATTGCGAGCATGAAACCTTCTGTCTCAGGGTAGAGATCGCCTCGCTTCAACCATGCCTTCGACGCTGACATGTCGACATGTTGTTGTAAGTCGTGGCGATGTCTCCCATGAAGAGACTTCTGACTCCAAGCTGCAATTTTTGTTTTGTTATCTGTGAGTTGTTCATTAAGTTGACTGTTCCTATTGTGAAGATTTAGGGGAGTGAGTTTTTTGTCTGTTTCTACTATGGATTTGTGAAGATCAGAGTTTTCTGCTCGATAGTGGAAAAACCTACGGAGTGTGGCTATTTGCCTATTATGTAGATTGACTAAATCTATTATTCCCCTGCCTCCTTCTTCTCTTGGTAGCGTTAGTCGCTGGATGCATGATCGTGGGTGGTGTTTGCGTTGTTTGATCATGGTATAGTTAATGATACGTTGCAGGTTCTTAAGCTCTGTTTGAGACCATGTTATAATACCAAACGAGTACGTAAGTATAGGGATGTTAGGATGCATACGAGTTAATAGCTTTGATCAGGTTACGTGAATTTAGGTGTGTTTTTAGTAATGAACTAAGTCTGTGTTTAAACTTGCGGGTGAGTTCCGTCTTTGTGTGTCTATGGTGAATTTGTCGGTTTTGCTGAAAGCCAAGGTATTTGTATGTTTTTGTCAAATCCTGTTTCCTTTCCGCCAATCCAAGGTCAGCAGCACCGATGGATGCATGGCTAGGGGCGAGTCTAGTCGTGAGTGTGCCTGTTGTCTGGGGCCGGGTAACCCCAGGCACTAATTATACCTTACCCTCGCATGCGGGGCTCTGTGTGGGTGGACTACATTTTCCCTTGCTAATCGTGGGAATTAAATGAGTAAAATTTATAAACTCGGAGGCGGCGATGCTGTTCGCCACACATTACGCCACTGTATCTCACGAGGCGAAAATCGGGCTGCGGGGTGCCGCATAGCTATGCTAAATATACAGGGAGGGATGAGAGATAAGATGGATGAAGTGTGTCAGATGATGAAAGAAAGACAGATACATATGTTGAGTTTGAGTGAGACTAAACGGAAAGGAAACGACATAACGCAACACGGAGCTTTAACGGCAGTTTGGTCAGGAGTCCCGGAAACGGAGCGTGCTTGTCAGGGTGTCGGTATTGTCGTTTCCGACCGAATAGCTCACTTAATGAAAGGTTACGAATTTATAAGTCCCAGACTTCTCTGGATTCGACTCAAAATTGGGCTATATCGATTTTTCGTGCTGGCTGGTTACGCGCCAGACATGGGTTGCTCTGAGTCGGAGAGGAAGGATTTTTGGGAAAGTGTGAGAGGAATTCTGAAGATTTGCGCAAATAATGAAAGGATAGTACGTACTACGCCGGTCGAGCCGGCCCATTCATGCTGCAGACAAAAAAAAAAAAACATGACCGTTTATATAATAGATATTGCCATCTGCAACACTCACAACTTAACTACCACACATACAGAGAAAATTGCAAAATATACTGACCTAGCCATCGAAATCAAAACTCAGTGGAAAGTTAATAATACTAAAACGACCCCTATAATATTGTGAACCACTGGAGTCATACCAAAAACCCCCCACACTAGCTTAAAAACACTAAACATTCACGCATCCGCATATACACTACTACAAAAAGCAGTTATTCTTAACACGTGTCGCTTAGTTAGGAAATTTCTTCTATTTTATGAAAATCGGTGTTATACAGTACGCACTTGGCTTCGGCCCGTGCATACTAGTTAATTACCTTCCACGTATGGAAGAGATTTTAAAGATAAAAACAAGAAATAATAATAATAATTTATTTCCATAAAAAAGTACAGTATACATTTCATGTCTTAGAATAAATAGCATTATAGGATGGTTGTACAATGACACTAAATATTATGACACTCCGACTCCTAAACTGAGTCATGCTCGTATTATAGGAATCGGCGGATCTCCGTTTTATTTAATCTATTTTGCCATCTTATTTGTGGATAATTGTATATTGTATATGAAATGTCAGATTATTAGTAAATATAAATTGATTTAATTTTATTTAATGTTATTTAGTATTTAATTTAACTTTTTTTTTTTTTTTATTGCATAGTCCGACAAACGAGCATGTGTATCACCTGATGTTAAGTGATCTCCACCGCCCATGAACATCCACAATACCAAAAGTATCATGTATGCGCTGTCGGCCTTAAAGGACAGGAATAGGGATTAGGGAAGGGAAGGGGGAATCTGGGCCTCCGGATATCTCACTTACCATACGAAACGCGACAGTAAACTGTCACTTTACGTTGGTTTTCTGTGAGACAGTGGTACTACGCCGGTCGAGCCGGCCCATTCATGCTGCAGACAAATATGTCCACAGCGTGGCTCTACCACTTTCATGGCTCTACAACTTAATTTAATTTGATTTTATTTCATTTAAATGTATATATAAATATAAAGGATGTTTAAAGAAAGTTTATTAAACGTAAGACAAGTACAAGATTCGGTTACAATAATATGATCGTTGCGAGAGTTCCAATTGCTTGCAAGCTCGTTTATTACATGTGTTTACTCGATACATAAACTTTTGCACCAGACGCACTTATACAATGGCAGTCTCGTAAACCATAGCGCGATGTAAATCGACTGTGCTGCCATCTCTAAGTATTCGTATTACATATATATATATATATATATATGTCGGGTGCAGACATGATAGCAGGCCGGTCAGGTCATCAGGCAGAGGTTGTGAGAGGGCTTACACATCCCTCTCTGATCTCCAGATAATGTCAGGATGCATAGCGTGTAATAGTTCGGTAATAAAACACAAGATTAACACTTCAGAGTCTATTTGAAGATTTGAAGCTACCACCAGTTCGGAATGCAGTCATCCATGGGGAAGAGCTGGCAAGAAACCCTCATGGTTGCTCTTTTAAACACATCACAGTTTATATTACAATATGCAGTACACAATAACACTTTCACATTACGTTAACTTACTACTTTTACAATATTTCGGCATTACGACCTCTAAGTTACTAACTATTTCAAGATTGAATATGGAACTCTTCTACAAATGACAAAGTGCACGCTTTTATTACAATATTTTCTATTGTGCCCCACTCTGTGAGCGGGATCACGCGATAAAACTAATCAAATCCACCCGCAATATAGCAAAACAAGTCGCGGTACAGATATTCTACAATAAAACGAGTTATTTAAAAGTTCAATTGAGTAACCGTTTTCATGTTGCTCCGACACGGCCTTCCTGACAGCTCACACGTCCCAGTGTAATGTACCTGAAAAGAAAATACCACACAGTATCATTCACGCTCGGCCATATCTGACCTAGTCTGATTACCCACACAGATTAGTGCCACATAGGCTTTTGCCACATAGAACCCTGTTACACAGAACCCTGTCACATAGAACCCTGTCACATAGAACCCCGTTACACAGAACCCCGTTACACAGAACCCCGTTACACAGAACCCCGTTACACAGAACCCCGTTACACAGAACCCCGTTACACAGAACCCCGTTACACAGAACCCCGTTACACAGAACCCCGTTACACAGAACCCCGTTACACAGAACCCCGTTACACAGAACCCCGTTACACAGAACCCCGTTGCCACATAGGCTCCTCACACAGACCCCTTTGCCACACAGGCTACTCACACAGACCCTCACACAGACCTCCCCCTCATATACCTTAAGCGCGGACCGCGGACCCGAGGTCACTCAAAATACATTGAGTAGACAATAACCAGGCTACGGACGCAAGGTATAGACTAAACCCTGATATTTCAGACCCCTTGCCACATAGGCTCCTCACACAGATCCCCCTCCCCACAGATCCCCTCATATACCTTAAGCGCGGACCGCGGACCCGAGGTCACTCAATATATATTGAGTAGACAATAACCAGGCTACGGACGCAAGGTATAGATAATAAACCCTGATATTTGTATCTCTAATAGCTCGCTTTAACAGGGGGCATAAAAACAAAACCAGAAGCGACTCACCAAATCCCAATAACATCCATACGCGCAGTCACGTGTGGGCACGTAATCAGTACGCTGTCGTACTACTTCCGCTGTCAGAGCACCGCCACAGCCACGCCACAGCCACGCCACAGCTCCGCGGGAAACCATCCACAGCATATGAAATTTGAAAACCAAAATCATTAACACAGTAATCTTCGACGCTTCATATTTTCTAGATGTATTTTATGACGTTCGTATAAAGACTTGTTGAAATAGGTAATGATTTTTATAAATAATAAACCAAGGAGGTTTATATTTGGCCAGTGCTTTAAGAGATTTAAATTTGGATTGCTGTCTAACTTACATTGTCAATAAATAGAAAATTGTATTTTACTTCTTATGTATTGCTCTAAAGGACTAGTACATTCCTTATGATATAGTTCGTCTCTCTTAAATAAACTAAAGATTTTATTATGTGATGCCCTTCATTCCTTATTTATTTGATAGAACCACGTATATTAACAAAACTATAACGTTACTCTTTACAATTTAATTTGAATAATGATGTTAAAATACTCGTAACCTTCTCATGTACAGTAGACTACAGTGCATTAAGCCCTTTTTACCACGTATAACGCGCTAGAATACCACAATATACCATCAAATTTTTTTTTATAATAGAATCCCAAACATAGATAACCTCTTGTACAACCCAACAAAGTACGCACTTTATGTGCGAACTACCACTGTTCTCTAATCTCTCAAACAACAAAAACAACACAGTACCAAACCATTACATCACCTGATTCACGATAGTGAGCGCTGTCCTCCATCGCACTTCTGATGTCGGGTGCAGACATGATAGCAGGCCGGTCAGGTCATCAGGCAGAGGTTGTGAGAGGGCTTACACATCCCTCTCTGATCTCCAGATAATGTCAGGATGCATAGCGTGTAATAGTTCGGTAATAAAACACAAGATTAACACTTCAGAGTCTATTTGAAGATTTGAAGCTACCACCAGTTCGGAATGCAGTCATCCATGGGGAAGAGCTGGCAAGAAACCCTCATGGTTGCTCTTTTAAACACATCACAGTTTATATTACAATATGCAGTACACAATAACACTTTCACATTACGTTAACTTACTACTTTTACAATATTTCGGCATTACGACCTCTAAGTTACTAACTATTTCAAGATTGAATATGGAACTCTTCTACAAATGACAAAGTGCACGCTTTTATTACAATATTTTCTATTGTGCCCCACTCTGTGAGCGGGATCACGCGATAAAACTAATCAAATCCACCCGCAATATAGCAAAACAAGTCGCGGTACAGATATTCTACAATAAAACGAGTTATTTAAAAGTTCAATTGAGTAACCGTTTTCATGTTGCTCCGACATATATATATATATATATATATATATATGTTTATATCATAATTGCTAATAAATTTTCAGTATCAATATAATCTAATGACTGCAACCAAGTACTTAGTTTATGCTTCATATTGTGTCTGTTCAATTGGTATAGTGAGATCCTTTTGTTGATTTTATTGTAGACCCTGGAACTCAAAGCGTTGTATTGTCGAAGGGCGAAGACTGTCCTACACTTCACTGATCGGAAGACAAGCGCCCCTCGCCTTTTTTCCAGAGTTTTTTGATCCAAGGGAATACTTGTATGTCGCCGTAATAATGCACGGAGAATATACAATTGCCTTACAGTCAGCACCTGGCATTCTTTATACAATTGGGTAGTAGGATAAAAACGCGGTTTGTGATACATAACCTTGAGAAGATATCTTTGTGCTCTCTCCAAATGTAAAAATAAGGTCTTATAAGCTCCACCCCATACAGGGATACAGTAACTTAGAATGGATTGACGTAATGCTACATAAACTGTGTTCATGATAGATGGCTCCGCAGAGTTACGAAGATTTTTAAAAACATAAATGAGCCTTCTAGTCCGTTGTGTGAGAGTTGTTATTTGTGGACGCCAATCCAGTCTTTCATCAATTAACACCCCGAGATACCTAATGCTAGTAACATTGGTTAGTGGCTGACAGGAGCAATCTGTAGTAGAGTTACTGCAAAGATGTGCGGTGAGAGACAGTGTTTCAGCTGACGGTGTTGGTGTATTTGGAGCATAAAATCGTATGTATTTGGTTTTCTCTAAATTGAGGGTGAGTAAGTTTAGAGATAGCCATGACATTACAATCCTTAAGGCGTCCTCAGCATGAGTCTTTGCCTCCAACCAAGTTCTGCCATATATCAATAAGGCTGAGTCGTCTGCATATGTAAAGATATCGCAGTTTTTAAGGGTTATCTTACACAACTCGTTGATATATATTAAGAACAGGGTAGGACCGAGAATACTACCTTGCGGAACACCATAGCTAATTTGTTCCTCGTCACTCACCGCAGCATCAATCTTTACCGACTGGGTACGATTAGAAAGATAATCCCCAAAAAGATCCCGCGTCAAACCACGAACCCCTATGGCTTCTAATTTTGATATTAGAATAGGAATAGAGACCGTGTCAAATGCTTTTGTTAGATCCAGAAATATTCCATAGCATTTGTAGCTGTCGTCAATTTTATTCACTACAACTTGACTGAAGTTGGCCAGCTCCGAGATAATGTGAAATTTTGTGAGATAATCAGTTAAGCAGTTGTTTAGAATTCTCTCCAGGATCTTCGATAGTGCGCTTAGTATCGATATAGGTCGATAGTTGTTTTTAGACTCTCGCGATTTGAATACATATTATAAAATTAGGAACGGGTCTTAATCGCGCAATATTTTAATGGTATAAATACCACAATTATTTCCCGACGTTTCGACCGAGTTGCATCGGCCGTGGTCACGGGCTGACCACGAGGCTGAGCGGGCTGATGATTTATACCATTAAAATATTGCGCGATTAAGACCCGTTCCTAATTTTATAATAGGTCGATAGTTGGTGACACAATCCCTATCCCCCCCTCCTTTATAAATGGGAGTTACTAGCGCTTTTTTCAGACTCCCCGGAAACACACCTGTCTCAATAGAGAGATTGCAAATATGCGTTATTGGCGGTATCAAAACTTTACTACACAATTTAATAATTGAAGCTGGAATATTGTCCCAACTAGCAGCACAATTACTCCTGAGTGAGGCAATGACTGCTCTCACTTGCTCCTCGCTAACTGGTGTGATCCCAAGTGAGTTACACAACGTAGGTGTTTCGTAAAATTTACAGGATGCAGGTAAATTTGGTAAAACAATCTTAGCAGCCAGGTCCTTGCCAATGCTGATCAGATATTGATTCACAGAGTTCACAGACAATTTTGCATCACCCAACAAGTTCAGTAATTCCGTAGCAGATTGTGACTGACGTTTCCGACCCGAAACTGTGTTTATAACATCCCACATAGCTTTAGGGTTATTTTGTGCTAAACTAAATTGTTCTTTTTCATATTTACACTTTAGTTTTCTAAGTAGGTTATTGCAAAAATTGCGATATATTTTATAAGTTATAAGAAGGACAACGTTATTACGGTTCTTTCTTACTTCACCACTGACGAACAAGGGAGTGTCTTCGTCCGCCTTTTGATGGCCAAGAGTCGTGTTAGTCCGATCAAACCTTTAACTATTCCGAGGCTTGAACTCTGCGCCGCTGTAGTTGGTGCCCGCTTATACAAAAAGGTTATGGGTTCACTTCGGACTCAACCCGAAAATGTAGTTTTTTGGACCGACTCCATGATTGTACTGGGCTGGTTGAAAGTGATTCCTATTAAACTTAACACTTTTGTACGCAATCGTGTTGCAGAAATTTTAGATACAACTAGTTTGTGTTCTTGGAGACATGTATCAACACATGAAAATCCTGCTGACCTTATTTCACGAGGGGTCGAGGCTGTCACAATGCAGTCACTGGATTTGTGGTGGTTTGGTCCTTCTTTTTTACAGAGGGACAACGGCAAATGGCCTTTCAGTCCTGAAAACTCACACACTTTACCAGAACTTAAATCAAACATCTGTCTTTATAACACTCATCATGAAAAACACTTAGAGATCGGTTTGATAAATTTTAAACGTTTTTCAAATTTCATGAGATTACTACGCGCCATTTGTTACATGTTTCGGTTCATTAAACTGTGTAAGCGCCAGTCCGATGAAAATTCACATATAACTACCCACGAATTACAGAATTCTTTAAATTTCATTATTATTCAGTCGCAAAAAGAATCTTTTCCTGAATATAATTTATTATTAATAAATCAAAAATTATCGTCTAAAAATCAACTTTTAAAATTAAATATTTTTCTCGATGAAAATAAAATAATGCGCGTCGGAGGCAGATTACATAATTCAGAATATTCATTTGAGAAAAAACACCCGATATTGTTACAGTCCACTCATTATTTTGTAAAACTTTTATTTATGTCTGAGCATCGAAGATTAATGCATGCCGGTCCTCAATTATTATTAGCCACAATACGAGAAACATATTGGCCGCTAGGTGGTCGCAATTTAGCCAGAGCTTGCTATCGTCAGTGCGTTCGCTGCCAACGTTTGAAGGGACAAACCATTGTCCCACAAATGGGTAACCTGCCATCAAATAGACTGTCACCAGCAGATTTCCCTTTTCAAAACGTAGGCGTTGATTACGCAGGCCCAATAACTTCAGCTAGTCGTCAAGGACGTGGATGTAGACTAGTGAAAGTCTACATTGTTATTTTTGTATGTTTTACGACTAAAGCTATACATTTAGAGTTAGTGGGCGATTTGACAAGCAGCAATTATTTACAAGCTTTACGTAGGTTCATGTCACGAAGGGGAAAGCCTGTAAATATATATTCCGACAACGGGACATCATTTGTAGGAGCCTACAATGATTTATCAAAATTTTTAAAAGGTAATTGTGACTCTTTAGCTGAAGGTGCGGCTCATGAAGGAATTAGTTTCCACTTCATTCCTGCCTATGCTCCACATTTTGGTGGTCTTTGGGAGGCGGGTGTCAAATCGACTAAACACCATTTAGTTAGAGTGCTGGGAAATTGTTATTTAACTTATGAGGAACTTAACTCAACGTTAATTCAAATTGAGGCAATTTTAAATTCTCGGCCACTCACTCCATTATCGTCGAACTCCGAAGATCTGCTGCCTCTCACTCCAGGTCACTTTTTAATAGGAAGGCCATTCACCTCTTTGCCGGTCAAGGATTTAAGAGACTGCTCTTATGATCACCTGACTCGGCATCAAAGGATCGAACAGCTTCGGCAGCATTTTTGGACGAGATGGAGTAAGGAGTACATTTCTGAGCTTCATCAGCGAGTCAAATGGCACGACAGTAAAGGAACACTAAAAGTCGATTCCTTAGTGGTTATTAAGGACGACAACTTGCCGCCATTGAAATGGAAGATGGGTCGAGTAACGGCATTATATCCTGGCAGCGACAACATTTGCAGAGTCGCCGACATTAGAACTGCAAGTGGTTTAATGAGGAGAGCTGCATCAAAAATTTGTCCTTTACCAGATTTTTCCGGTTGAAAGACAAGCATTCAACGGCTGGGGGCATGTTGCAGCATCTCAAGCTATTTAACATTTAATCTCAAAATATTATAATTGTACAAACTGTATAAACGCCTGATTATAATTATTAGCACGCAAGAACATACATATGCTTATAATGTAGCATCAGGCGCATCGTTGACAATTGCCTACTGTCTTTTTACTTTTAATAAAACCTGTTCTTCGCACGAATACGTGGTCGTTACAGTTTGTCTTTAAAAGATTCCTGATCCTTATATCCATATTAATTATCACCATTTTACACAGTCCTGCTGTCATCCAGGGTTTTAAAATACGAGTTCGTCTATTAACTTTTTTTATTGTCGTGTGTTTATTGATATTTTTTTTGAGTAAAGATATTAATAAGTCTGTGGCCTTATTTGCATCAGTTGTCTCCATAACTAAACCAAAATCACTACTGTTAATTTCTTGTTGTGTAGTCAAAATTAGTGCTATACTTAGTAGTATTCGGGTAAAGTGTTGTTTGTTGTGTTAGACATAAAACAATCGCCTGATGATCTGTGACATATGTTTTTAAAATTATAGCTTTTGCTGAGGCATGACTTTTTAATAAAATATGATCTAAGCAATTTTCATATCTGGTTTGATATACATGAGCTGGTAATAGACCTAAAGACGCCGCTAGCAATAAGTAATCGTTAGAATTCCGGTCAACATTATCCCTTTCTTTGATATCGATATTAATATCACTTACAACAGCTATATTCTCAAATGATTTGAGTGAGGTAACAATCTTATCTAAACTTTGATAAAAATGTGTTAAGTCTAAGTGTGATGGAGACCGATAAAGAGCAATAATGGCAGTAACACCGATGGTACAAAGTAGGCAGTCAGCATCTAAAAACGGTGGTTCTGTGATGTGGCATCCAATACCACTCTTAACATAAATTACAATGCCATCATTTTGACTAAAATTGTTTGTAGAAGTATGACACAAATAGTTATGCAACGAGGGTGGAGGACCTAAACCTTTTAACCAACATTCCGATAGTATTATTATATCAAATTGAAAGTCAATCATTGTTAACATAGATATAAATTGATCAAAGTTTTTATTTATACTTCTAATGTTAAGGTGTATTATTTTTAGGTTTTTATTAGGGTTAATTTTATTAACACTCTAATGGTGTGCATACGTGGGACGTAGCTACTTCAAAATTATCAATTTCATTATATATAGTGTGTATGTCAGTCATTTATAATAATAAATTTTAAGTGAACATAAATAATCAGGCAACGTCAGTCTAGATAGCACAAAAAAGAAATTCTGTTGCACCATGTAACTGACGCCACAACATGTGCAAAAAGATGTCAGTTTCAACAAAAGCTCTCCAATATGAAGAGTAGAAAAGTTCATAATTTTAATGTCAAATTGGTTGCAGTCATTATGAATTTTGTTCGAATTTAATATTAAGATACTATGATAGCAAAAGTTATTATTACGTAAAATATTACCTACCGATGCAGTACAGAATAAATAATATTGATAAAGATCATTAGAAAATAAATAATTATAAGAAAACTTACAGTAATTACATTCTTTCAAAATTAAATATAGTCATTGTTTTGGTACTAAATTTTTAAGACATTCTTCAGTTTTTATAGTATATACCTCCCTGTGCTCAGTGCTCTTACGTAACAGTATTTTGCCATTCGAAATCCAACAAAAATTAAATTGGTTCTGCTTTGCAAAATCACGTGCCATATAGTACAATCTCTTGGCAGATTGGGTCACATGTTCATCAATATAAACTGGTTTGGATTCGCCTGGTAGGTCAATGTTCCTTGTGTTAAATTTTTCTGAGACAGGGCGCTTCTTGTTGTAATTGCGCATCGCCGATAGAAAATTATTTTTAAAGTAGACGGAGGAAAATTCTACAAATATCGATCTAAGGTGACCTGGTTTACCAGGTAGACGGTAAATATCGCGGATATTGCTACTTGCGATTTCCATCTGAACAAGTCTTCCCAGCCGTGCAGCGATCTGAAGGAGCGAATTTGTAGTTTCATTAGGAGTTGAAGGCACATTTCTGATCTCTATTGCTGAAGGGCGGTATCTCTTTTGTAGTTCCTGTATTTGTTTTTCGAGATTACTGACGCTATTCATATTGTCTTCACGATTTTTTTCTAGCTGAGTTACTTTGCCCAGAATATCCTCATAGTCTTTATTTAATGACTCAATCGACGTTTCTATTTGAATATTTGTATCATGTATAATAGAACATTGTGATTTTAGTTGGGCTACGTATGTGACTAGCTGAGACAAAGTTCTTTTCTGCTCTGATTTCCAATCTTCAAGCATGGCTAGTAAATGGCTTTTAAAGGACGCAAGGAATTTTTCGGAGTGGTCCATTTCTTCTGGTGGTGAATTATTAGGACGAAGACGCTTAGACCGAGAAGTTTTCTTTTTACTTAAATCTTCCGTTATAGCTGGTACGTCCACATCAGATTGTGATTTAGTATGCGTCGGATCACATTTGGGGGTCTTTAGAGGCGTGCGATTTAAATTGGGCATTGCGTTGTTGTTGATCACTTGCTTCACGCTTCGTAGCTGATGGGGTGTAGCGTTCGTAGGGTTCGTAGGCGCAGTGAGTTCCGCTACGACTTGCTTATTCGTAGTTGCGGTGTGTTTGTGCGTAATAGGTCCACAAATTTGAAATCACCGCCGTGTAGAACTCCAGCTCAAACAGCGCCACACCGGACCTCCAATCCCGCGTCCTTAGGTTCGAAACTAGCAAAATGCGAGCCAATAAAAAAACACTTTTCAATTTTGAATTTGTAGAATTAAGACTGTCTCACTCTGGTTAAACCCACTGGGAGGGACTTGTTCATAAGCACTCCACGAGAAAAACAAGGAATTGAAATTTTGTTAAACAGCCAATCACGAATTTAATTAGTGGAATTATTGACAATGATTTGCAAAAAAAGTTATACACGTCCACTCAGTCTCGTGCCAACGGAGAATTCCTAAGAAGTGTACGCACTACTTCCACACCTTCTGTCTTACATTGAGCAGAGAAGAACATAAGCGTATGAAACAAAACAATTTTGTGTGTCCTGGTTGTAAAGTGAAGAGCAAGGACTCCAGGGGAGATAATTCCCCCAAAAGGCCGAAGCAAGAGGAAGCCTCAAAAAAGTCACCTGAAGAGGATTTTATTACGTCTGCTGAAAACTTGGCAAAAATGGAAGTTTCACCTGAACTCATGGCGACTTTCACCTCTACTTTGCGTTCGCTTCAGGAAGTATTTCTTTCAATGAAGAAAGAGATGCGTGACTTCACCCAGTCTCTAAACTTCACAGCTGAAGACATAATGACCTTCAGGCAAGACCTAGGGGAGGTAAACACCAGACTGAAAGAACTTGACGCATACAAAGCAGAAGTCATCACCCTACGTACTGAAGTCGCTCAACTGCGTCAAGACCTTCAAGCTAAGGAACAACGGAATCTGCGCAACGATATTGAAATAACCGGGACCGAATGCAGCGGAGAGAATCCTAAACGTAATCTCTACTAAATTGGGCCTCGACCTGGATCCTAGGGACGTGGATGATGTAAGACGTGTTGGGAGACAAACTACAGATACCGGGAAAACCGCGCGTACCAGACCCTTCGTAGTAACTTTTACGCGTCGTGAACCCCGAGACAAACTTTTGCGGGCTGCCCGAGTGCGACGCGGGCTCACATCAGATATGTTTCAAGTCCCAGGACACCCGCAGAGAGTCATATACGTCAACGAACATCTCACTAAGGAAATCAAAGTTCTCTACAGCAAAGCGTGAAAAACCGGGACCGATCTTCATTTTAAGTACGTGTGGACCTCTAACGGCAATATTTTTATGCAGCGAAGTGAAACCAGCTCCGTGCTTTACATTACATCCGCTGCGGTACTCGAGAAGCTCTGCTCAAGCGGAAGGCCCTCGGCGAACGACACCATTTCGAAGGATAGTATTTAACGCACTAACTCTATTTCAATTCTTAAATTTTAAATTATTTTCATTGATCTCATCTCAGTTCCTAAAGATTTATTTATATTTAGTTAAGTATTATTTGGTAAAATTAATTTATATATTTTATAATTATCTATATAATATTGTTACACCGGTGCTCTACCCATATTCAATGCTATGCTATTTTAACATATATATAACATGCATAACATATTATAAAAAACTATGTCAGTATGCTCATACACATTCAGGTCACATATTCAGCAACTAGTTGTCTGTTCCATGCACACTTTACACGTAAAATGCATATCATCACACGTATCACACATTCAATATTATCTAAGCCTTGCTCGCCCTAAAACTGACTATATGGTTATTCTTATTATTCTTAAATTCTATTTATTCAATAAATTTATTAAAACACTTATTACAAAATATGGGTGATTTCGAGCTTATGAAAAATATTGATTAAATGCCGCTACCGCTAGCCATGCAACCTATGCCTACTACGCGCAGCTTATACGTTTAAATTACTTTGTATAAGTACTATTTATTACAGTAGATATCATGTGATTGTTACAGTCACAATGCCACGGGAAAGTAGACCTAGAGGTCAGGTTTCCGAGGAAGATAAAAAAACGTAGGCGAGAACAAAATAAGGTCAGCATACGTCGTGCACGTGCTAAGATGAACGAAGCAGATTTAGAAGAGAGAAGAAGACAAAACCGGGAAAGATATCGACGACAGAAGGAACAAGGTAAAATTAAAACTATTAAAGATTACACACCTAGAGAACAACGACAAATGACAAAAATATGGAGAGAGAAGGCTAAATTGAGACGGCAAAAGAAAAAAAATGACGAAAATGCTTTGCGTATCATTGCACAAGACACTCCACCGACGAGTCCCTCATTTTCACGCGTGAGAGTTGGTAATGCGGTTGTGAAACGCAATGCACGAAGATTAAGGATTGAAAATAATTACCTTAGGAAAAGAATACTGCACTTTGAATCTAAAATGGCAAAATACAGAATGAGACATATCAGGTCATCAGATAGATTAGAAAAAAACAAGCAAACATCCGAAAGAGTAAAAAAGTATAAGAAAGCGCTGAAAACCAAAAAAGATTTTTTCGTTCAAGATGAACAAAGCACACTTACATCGGGAAAAAAAGAAACTATAACGAGAAAAAAGATTAAAAAGCAGATTACTTTTTTGAATGATTCGCTGATAAATTTGCACAAAACTTTTGTAAATCAGTCTGGAATCAATATATCGTATGAAACTTTTCGAAGATATCGGCCATTCTGGGTTTTGTTTCCTAATGTAAATGCCAGAAAATTTTTGAAATTGTTTATGTGCCATACATGCTAATAATACCTTTTTAATTCAGGCACTTTACAATGCTAAAATTATTCCTTACAAATCTATTACGCGCTTGCTAAAGTATATATGCTGCAACAATACTTTGAGCGTGACTTGTTTAGAAAATAAATGTTTTGGTTGCAAAGACAGAGTTTTGCAGTGTAACAATTTTGATGACAATGACACTATAATATTTGAAAGGTGGATCACAAAAACAGTTCTAGTGGTAATTAAAAATTCTACAAAGCAGTGTCGCAAAACAATCAAAGAAAACGTGTCGACTACAAAGAAAGCACTGTTATAAAAATTTTAATCTAATTTGCCTACTTTAAGAAAGCATGTGGCAAACATGATTCATCAAAGGAAAACCATACAACATATTAAACAAAATTTGTCATCCAACGAAGGATTACTTCATATAGATTTTTCCGAAAATTATAATTAATTACAATTATAATTTACAATAGCAAGATCGAATGCCGCCGCTGTTCAAAGTATTACCTTACCAGCTTCGTTTAGTGTTCCATACGCGTGGCCTCCATGCACTCGCTTAAAGGCATCGTTTTCTTGCCCTATATGACCATTTAGATCACCTCCTATAATTAAGGTCTCTTTCGAAGGTATCTGTTGGATTGTTGCATCCAGAGTTGTCCAAAAAGTGTCCTTCTCGCTTTGGCGGCGACCCACTTGGGGCGCGTAAGCTGAGATTACATTTATGGTTTCTCCTTCCACCAATACTTTAAGGTACATGAGCCTGTCGTTCACACGATTTACCTCTATGATGTTTGTTATGTATGCGATACGGGACACGGGTGAATGATACGCTTGCTTGCAACGCACTGATTTATTAGCGGCTTAGGCGCGTGGACGCAGCACGCTATACTTACAACTATGTAGTTATATACATATACAACATCTCCCCCTTTAAGAGGACACTATATCTAACAACTATGTAGTATGTACTATTCCTTATAATTAACTCTGGGAATCGGCCTTAGTAATCTGGTGGTACTCCTTGAGGGAAACTTGGAGACGCGCTGGGCATCCGCTTTAACATACGCCCTCTTGCAGACCTTGGCAGCACGGTTGTTGGCTGCTTTGAGTGACTTGAGGTTGGGATCTTTCGTAGCGCGACCCCCGATCCAAGCACGATACTTGTTGTTACGATGTTTCTTAAAATTAAGGACAATGTAAATTTTAGAGCTTGATAAACCGTGCTATAGTGCTATTAGGGATTTTTGTAGTTTTTAATACAGATCAATAAATAGTCGACTGTGTTACTTCAATAGATAATCATGAATTTTTTTTTTTTTTTTTTATAACATAATCCGACAAACGAGCCAGTGGGTCACCTGATGTTAAGTGATCTCCACCGCCCATGAACATCCACAATACCGATAGTATCATGTATGCGCTGTCGGCCTTAAAGGACAGGAATAGGGATTAGGGAAGGGAAGGGGGAATTTGGGCCTCCGGATATTTCACTTACCATACGAAACGCGACAGTAAACTGTCACTTAACGTTGGTTTTCTGTGAGACAGTGGTACCACCCCGGTCGATCCGGCCCATTCATGCTGTAGACAAATATGTCTACAGCGTGGCTCTACCACTTCAAAATGTGTGCCGATCTCAATAATATAAGATCAGTAAGTAAGTAAAGGATGGACGAGCGATCATATCGGGACAAATTAAGATTTTTTAAAGGTTTGGACTAAGACTTACCCCTTCTAGTAGAGGAGGCCCGTGCCCGGCAGTGACACATTATTGAAGCAGGGCTGGTAGTATTATTATTATGTTTGTCGTAGTATAATCTCGGGACTATAGAGTCCCGATCTTTTAGAAGGCGTGCGTGGAGCCAAAGCCAACACGTAGAGGCCCGTTAGACAATTTTAATTTAATATTGTGATGTGAAACCAGCCGACGGTGGTCCCTTTATACACTAACAAGTGCACCCAGGGATAACCCCCGGTGGGTCTAAGACTATTTTATTGATTGATAAAAAGTTATGCTGGTTTATTGTATTAGGGTATTTACTATTATTAGAAATACCGAAGGTATAACTGAGGTATTTAGGAGACTAGTTGGGGGTAGTTAATAATGACAACCAAAGTGGGAGTAGTAAATGTTTAATATAAAACAGAGTGCCTTCCGCGCTCCGGTGTTCAGTTCAGTTGTTTTGTGAAGTAGACGAGACGATAGCCAGTATATTCGTGGTAGGGGTGCTAAGTCAGGAAATCTCCACGTGGTGCACCCTGGGCAACGGTGGTCATGTTGACCAACAAAAATAAAGAAAATCACAAAACCCAAAAACAAAGACGATGATATGAAGAAGTTGTCTTTACCGGGGGACGCAAGTGACCCTGGAAAGAAAGACGATGCTGGGCGTAAGTCCAAGAAGGCGGCTGCTGGAGCCGCTTCGACAGCTTTGGCTTTCGAGGCCAAAGCCGTTTCGAGTGGAATGATGACGCGGTCAAAGAGGGCGCTAATAGCCCGTCAACGGGACACGTCCTCAAGCGAAAGCGACACCGAACCGGCACGCAAGGTGATGGCCGTGTCAGAAAGCCTGACTGCAGTGTCTAGTGGAGGTGTCAGCCACAACAGAGGTGGCTAGGTTAGAGGCTGAGAAGGCGGCAATGGCGCAGCAGATCGGACTTCTCAAGGCCTCCCTGGCTGCCCAACAGAAGGTAATGGAGGAGATGCTGGTGACTGTCCAGTCTCTTGGACAGCCGTAGCCGGTGACCCAAGATGGGGCCAGCTTAGAAGGAGGAGGTCGCTTTGAGCAGTTCGAGCGCCGTATATTAAATATAATAGACGCGCGCTTGGAGGCATTAAGCTCGAAGCTACCTTACTCGGCCCCCTCTGGCTGCTGATAAGGTAAGAGTTGGAGTGGCGTCACAGCCGATATACGGCATCGCCGGGTCATCTAGGCCAAATATAGTTCCCGGGCCCTCAAAAGCCCTACCAGATGTTGCCGGGCCACCGGTCACCCCGAAGGGAAAGGGGATAGGAAAGGGAAAGAGCAATAGCAGGGCTACCCCTGCTGACCCTTCCTGTCCCCGACCTACGCCTGTTGTAGTCGCTGGGCTGACGGCACCGTCAACGTCTATGGTGTCCCCAAATCTCCGGACATCCCGAAGGGGAGGGAAAAGGGGAAAAATAAAAAAAGAAGCGGCACCCCCGCTGCTCGACCGCCCAGGGAGCCGAGGCCACTTCCCCCTGCTCCTGCTTCGATGGAAGAGGGGTGGAACGTGTTGCGTACGCCCATGTGCTGCGTGAGGTACAACGATCCGTGGATCTGGCTAGCCTCGGCACCGCGTAGATGCGAGCTCGCCTAATGGCGACGGGCGGGTACCTGTACGAGGTGCGCTGCCTAGGCCATTCACACAGGGTGTTTGGGCCCGTGGAGCGACACGCCCTTTTTTATTTCTTTTCCCCCCTGCGGGACTTACTCTGGGGAGGTAGTTGGGACGTGGCGGACGTCGATAGTACAGGCCCAGCCACAACAGCAGGAACGGGTCGAGGACCAACATTTGGGGTGGGCTGGGCATTGCTTTTGCCCTTTCCCTGCCCCTTGCCCTTCGGGGTGGCTGGTGGACCAGCACCACCTGTTTGGGCTTTCGAGGGCCCGGACTTGCTGAGAGAGCAAGGATTTTCTGCGCTGGTTCGACATCACTGTCACTTGTAGCCGTGTCCAGTTGCCGATCTCTCAACGCCCGCTTTGAGCGCGTCATTACGCCGTTCGTTCCTTCCTTGGCCTTGGGAGCCGAGATAGTTGAAGCGGCTTCAACAGTCGCCTTCTTTGGCTTACTCCCAGTTTCATCCATAGGGCCAGGGTCGCCAGCGTCCCCTGGGATAGATATTTTCTCCACCGAATCTTCTTTTGTTTTTTTAATAATAGATTTCATGATTGAACCCACGAGTATGGGGGATATAAACGGTCCGCCCAGCCAGAGCCCCCTGTAGCTGGGTAAGCAAATTCTGCACGGGGTTCAGCACGTTCCCCGCCGGGGTTCGCACTAGAGACCGAACTACCCATCGGCCATGCATCCCCTCACGGTGCGCCGCCGCTTGGGATTCGGGGTGACTTTTTATAGAAGTTTTCTACCTCGCGGCCCGGGCGGTTAAGCCAAGACCCTCGGTCCAGTCGGAGCGCGAGACATGACCACAGACCTCCAGACCAGATTACGATTTACGACGGTGACAGCAGGAAAGAGCGTCCCCCCTACTGCCTGCTCGGCGGCGGGGTGAGCGCACACCGAGCCCGCTGACACTCCCGAGACAGAACTCGGGAGTAGCTCAATAAATGAGCACGGACTTCTAATTGAAGGCCGCCGCAACAAGCGACAACCGTCAACCACCTTTTGTCAGGATATCGGCCGTCGGTCAACGTGACCGCCGTTGCCCAGGGTGCACCACGTGGAGGTTTCCTGACTTCGCACCCCCTATGAAGATAGCCTGCCGTGGTATTCTGTATGGCACACGATAGATTGTTTATGCCCAATATTTTCTTTTTTTTTTTTTTTTTAGATTCCACGTCATGCGTTCGGAAATTTTGAATCGCTCGAATCGGTAAAGTATCGGTTTTTTAAATATCATTTATTTGTGTGCAATCGCCTTCTAAAGTTGAATTATCTGCATTAAGTGTTATGCATAACTTCATTATTAATATTTCCGTTGAAATTTGAATATAATGAATCAAATAAACAATACAAAATTTTTTCTTAATTAAAGATATAGACAGACTAATTTCAGAACGAAAATTAAAAAAAAAGTCAATGTCATGAAACTTGATACATCATCCAACGTATTCGTAAACATCGTATTTATTAATTTGGTTAATCTATTTCCTATATAAATCGTCGTTGTTAATTAAATAATACTACTAGTTATTAATAAATAACTAATTACACCGACCTAGAGAACTCATTTAAGTAACATCGGGCCGGATGTTTACAAAGTTTACATGAAATTCATACCAAGTTATAATACTCGACATTTGCAAAATCACTGTTGAAACAGTGGAGCCAAGAAGGGGTGCGGAGTCAGGAAACCTCCTCGTGGTGCACCCTGGGCAACGGCGGTCACGTTGACCGACGGCTAATATCCTGACGGAAGGTGTTTGACAGTCGTCACCTGTTGTGGCGGCTGTCATTGTGTTTGGAGAATGGCACCTTTTGGTTACCCTCGGGTTCTGTCCTGGGGGTGTCGGCGGGCTCGGTGTGCGCTCACCCCGCCGCCGAGCGGGCAGTAGGGGGGAAGTTCTCTCTTGCTGTCACCGTCGTATATCGTAATCCGGTCATATGGAGGTCTGTGGTCACGTCTCGCGCTCCGATCGGACCGAGGGTCTTGGCTTCACTGCCTGGACTGCGAGGGAGAAAACCTCTATAAAAAGTTACCCCGAATCCCAAGCGGCGGCGCACCGTGAGGGGATGCATGGCCGATGGGTAGTTCGGTCGCTAGTGCGAACCACGCCGGAGGGGTACATGCCTGTGCCTCGTCCGTGTACTTAAAGGCTTACCCAGCTACAGGGGGCTCTGGCTGGGTGGACGGTTTATTTCCCCCATACTCGTGGGACTTTTATGGATACTTTTATAAACCCAAAAATCATTTTGACGAGGTTGCCTACTCCGGTGCCCGATTCTGGGTCCGGAGAGGCGGAGGTCGGAGGGCGCAAGCCCGAAGACGTAGTGATGGAGATGGTGGGTGAGACGCCCACGAAGATTGTAGCCGCTGAGAATTCGGTGGTAATCCCGGCCCGCCCAACTGAGGTCAGGAGAAGTAGTCGAGCCTCTTCGAGCTCGAAAAGAGGGCGCTTGTGGCAGGAGAGTGAGACGGACTCTGTCCGCTCCCGGTCTGCTCTCTCAAGTGAGTCGGAGAGCGGTACGGATGCTCATGCCCGCTCTTCTGCGATAGTACCCGCCCGTCCGCCTTCATCGGGTAAATATGTAGGCATGAGACAGGCCCAAAGGGAACTGGCCGCCCAGAGGAGGGAAGCTGCCCGCCTGAAGGAGGAGGAACAGATGGAGGAGAGACTTCACTCGTTTCTGAAGACGCCTGCTCCACCGCCTTCAAAGGTCTAGCGTTTGGAGGGCCTCGAGGACGACAGAGTTATCCTCCTCGATGATCTAGAAGAGTGCGGGCGGATTATTCAAACGGTGTCCAACAAATCTGGCCACCTAAAAGGGACATACCAAAAGTCCCTAAATGTGGCGGTGGACATAATCAAGAGGTTTGTGGCACAGCCAGAGTCCACTGCGGTGGCCCGTCTCCGTGAGGAGACCAAAAAGTTGAGGGAGATTTGCGCCCGCCACGAGGCGGACAAAAAGTTACAAGCGGACGAAAACGCTTCTCTTCGCCGTCGCCTCGATCTTCTGGAGGCGGATAAAGGTGTAAAGCCCTCGGAGGAAGAACTTGAGCGACTCGAGGCTCGCATTACCGCGAGAATCGAGTCAAAAATTATGGGTCCACCTAAAAGACCACCATTGGCTCATGAGTTGAGGGCCAATCGTGAAGCTGAGGTAGTTGAACAGCCTCGAATAGTCGAGGAAACTCAACCTGAAGTCGGCAAAGGAAAAGGCAAGGGTAAGGGTAAAGGGAAGGGAGTTCTGCCTCCCTCCTCCATCATTGCAACCCCAGTCGCTGGTCCCTTGCCAACGAGTGAGGCCATTCGAGCTATTGCAGGGCCCTCGGGCCTACAGGCCCCTGAAGCTGCTAAAGTTGCTGCCACCACGTCTTCGAATAAACAGAAGAAAGGTGGTAAGAAGAAGATAGTGGCTCAGGCCCCCAAACCCAAAGAGCCCCGTCCGCTGCCGCCGGCCCCGGCTTCCCTTGACACGCCGTGGAGTGTGGTTGTGGCCAAAAATAAGAAAAAGAAAACTCCGCCTAGCGTGGCACCGGCTGCAAGCCAGCAGCAACAGCCGCGCAGGGTGGAGCCTAAACTTCGGCCGCCGCGCTCTGCGGCCGTAGTTATATCATTAACGCCGGATGCAATCGCAAAGGGCTTGTCGTATGCTCAGGTACTGACAGAGGCCCAGCATAAAGTGGAGCTCACCGGCCTCAACATCCAGAGGCTGAGACCAAAGTTTGCGGCCACGGGTGCCCCGATGTATGAGGTGCCCGGGGCCAACAGCGAGGAGAGGGCAGACTCCCTAGCCGCGAGGCTCAGGGAGTGTTTCGCAGGGTCGGAGTACATCAGAGTATCCCGGCCTACAAAGACTGCGGAATTACGTCTTTCGGGGCTGGACTACACGGCCACCCCGGAAGCAGTCGCAACGGCCCTCTCCAAGGCCGGTGAGTGTGGGGTGGATTTGGTGAAAGTTGGTGAAATCCGCCCCGACCGTTCAGGCCTGGGCACTGTGTGGGCAAAATTGCCTGTCAAGGCAGCCCAAAAAGTTAGAGGCGCCGGACGCATGTTAATAGGTTGGGTTGCGGCTCGAGTGACTGTGCTCGAGCCGCGTCAGTTGAGGTGTTTCCGGTGCCTAGAGTCAGGGCACGTGAGGGTGCAGTGCGACTGTTCGGTGGACCGTAGCGGCCTCTGCTACCGTTGTGGTCAGCCGGGGCACAAAGCCCGGCAGTGTGAGGCCGCACCGAACTGTGCAATTTGCACAGCGGCCGGAAAGCCCGCCGGACATGTGGTCGGGGGGAAGGCGTGTCCCGCCTCCTCCCGAAAGAACCGTCGTCGTCCGCCTCGAAAATTTAAACCAGCTGCCGCTGGGGCTACGGCCCAGCCGCAGTTGGAGAGCCAACCGCAGGCCGAGGTAGTAGAGATGGAGATCGCCCAATAATAGCATTTAAGTTCCTCCAGGCGAACATCAACCACTGTGCCCGTGCTCAGGATCTTTTAACCCAGAGCATGGCGCAGTGGTCGGTGCAAGTGGCCGTGGTCGCCGAGCCATATTTCATCCCCCCGCGTGATAACTGGGCGGGGGACGTCAACAGCTCGGTGGCCATCATCACCCAGGGTGCCGCTGGCTCCCCGCCCTTCGAAAAAGTAGCGAAGGGTCGGGGATGCGTCGCGGCTCTGTTGGGAGATATTTGGGTAGTTGGAGTTTATTTCTCTCCCAACAGACCCCTCGCTGATTTTGAATCTTTTCTCGTTCAGTTGGGGGCCCTGGTGGCGCAAGGCCAACCTCACCCGGCAATTGTCGCCGGCGACTTCAACGCCAAGTCCCTGGTATGGGGCTCGTCGGCGACCGATGTCCGTGGTGAGGTCCTGGAGGATTGGGTGATCTCGGCCGGTCTGGCCGTCTTGAATAGGGGGTCGGTGGACACGTGCGTGAGGCACAGCGGCGGCTCAATAGTTGATCTCACATTTGCGAGTCCGGCCGTTGCACGCCGTGTCCGGGGCTGGAAGGTTTTGGTGGGCGTGGAGACGTTGTCGGACCATCGTTATATTAGGTTCGACGTCTCCGCGTCCGCCGTGTCCCGGCCCGGTGGTAGACCGAGTGCCCCGCATCAGGACGGCCCGCGGTGGGCGTTAAAGCGCCTCGATATTGAGGCCCTAGAACTTGCCGCTCTGGCTATGTCGTGGCTCCCTGTACCGGAGGGGCCGGTGCAGGTCGAGTTGGAGGCGGAATGGTTCGGGGTATCGGTGACGAACATTTGTGACGCCGCCATGCCCCGAGTCCGACGTCTCCCGCCCCGACGCCAGGTGTACTGGTGGTCGCAGGAGCTGGCGTCGTTGCGCATTGCCTGTGTTTCGGCGCGCCGCCAGTACGCCAGGCATCGTCGCCGGCGTATCCGGGACGAAGAGCACGCAAACCAGGAGCGGCAGCTCTACGGCCTCTACAAGGAGGCGAAGAGAGCGCTGCAGGTGGCCATTAAGAGAGCCAAGGTCGCGGCGAGGAAGGATTTTATTTCGACTCTCGACAGCGACCCGTGGGGGCGCCCTTATCGCTTGGTGATGAACAAGCTTCGCCCAGCGGCGCCCCCGCTGTCGCAGAGTCTCCGGCCAGAACTTCTGGCCGAAGTCGTCGCGGCCTTGTTTCCGGCCACCGTGGAGTCCACTCCTCCACCGATGGCGCCCCGCGAGTCGGCGCCATCGTCGAGTTCGGCAAGGGATATCCCAGAGGTTTCGCCCGCTGAGCTGCGGGCGGCAGTGTCGCGGTTGCGGGGCAAGAACACCGCCCCGGGTCTCGATGGCATCCCCGCCAAGATCTGGGTGCTAGCTGTCGAGCACTTGGGGCCGAGGCTCCGCAACCTTTTCTCCGCCTGTTTGGAGCAGGGCGTCTTCCCGACGCGTTGGAAAACCGGGAAGCTCGTCCTGCTGAAGAAGGAAGGAAGACCCGCAGAGTCGCCGTCGGCCTACCGGCCCATCGTGTTGCTCGACGAGGTTTGTAAGCTCTTCGAGCGAATCATTCACGCTCGCCTCGTCGAGCACCTCGAGAGGGTTGGTCCGGATTTGGCCGACTGTCAGTTCGGATTTCGCAGAGGCCGATCTACGGTCCACGCGATTCTGCGGGTGAAGGAACAGGCGGAAGAAGCAGTGGCCCAGGGCAAAGTTATGGTTGCTGTGTCGTTGGACATCTCCAACGCTTTTAATTCGCTGCCCTGGGCCTGTATTCATGAGGCACTGAGGTACCACGTGGTGCCACCCTATCTTCGGCGTCTGGTACACGCGTACTTATCCGAGAGGTACGTGGTGTATCCGGGCGCCAATGGGTGGCACCGGAGAGCGATGGTGTGCGGTGTTCCACAGGGCTCAGTTCTGGGTCCTCTCCTGTGGAACATCGGATATGATTGGGTGCTCCGTGGTGCCAACCTCTGGGGCGTCGGCGTCACTTGTTACGCCGACGATACGCTAGTTACTGCGTCGGCTAGGACCTTCCAGGATGCCGCAATCAAGGCGGCTGTGGGTACCGGCCACGTCGTTGGCCGCATTCAGCGACTTGGTCTGAAGGTGGCCCTTGAGAAGACCGAGGTCCTTTGTTTCCACGGGCCTCGGAAGGGGCCACCGGCCGGTGCCCACATCGTTGTGAATGGGGTGCGGATTCCCATCGGCAAAACGATGAAATATTTGGGTTTAGTTTTAGATAGCCGGTGGGAATTTCGCGCCCACTTCGAGAGATTAGGAACCAAGTTGTGTCGGGTAGCAGGTGCCCTTGGAACCCTGCTGCCCAATCTGGAAGGTCCTGGCATCCCTTGCCGAAGGCTGTACGCCGGAGTCGTGCGGTCCATGGCCCTGTACGGCAGTCCCGTCTGGGCTGAGTCCCTGAGCGACCGGTGCGCCGCTCTGCTGCGCAAGCCACAGCGTGCAGTGGCGCAGCGCGCGATCAGGGGCTACCGCATGGTCTCTTTCGAGGCGGCTTGTGTTTTGGCCGGTTTCATACCGTGGGACCTGGACGCAAGGGCCCTCTCCGCCTCATTTCATTGGCGGGAGGAGGCGTTCAGGTGCGGGGAGAGACCGGCCCTGAGAGAGGTGGAGGCCATCCGTGGCTCCCTCCGCAGAGCCGCCGTGGAGGAGTGGCGTCTCAGGCTGGAGAACCCGATTTCGGGTCAGCGGGTCGTAGCGGCAGTGCGTCCTGTCTTCCGTCAGTGGTTGGACAGGCGCCACGGCGCGGCGACGTTCCGGCTGACACAGGTGCTCACAGGCCACGGTTGTTTTGGCGAGTACCTGTGTCGCATAGCCGGCGCAGAAGGGTCGGCCGTGTGTCACCATTGTGACAACTGTCCGCGTGACACGGCCCAACATACTTTGGAGGAGTGCCCAGCCTGGGACGAAGAGCGCAGCGCTCTCGTAGCAGTCGTCGGAGGAGACCTCTCGCTGCCGACATTGGTATCAGCCATGGTCGACAGCCGGAGGTCCTGGCGCGCGGTGGCCCTCTTCTGTGAGGCCGTAATCTCACAGAAGGAGAGTGCCGAGAGGGATCGGGAACAGCGCTCCGATCCCTCCCGCCGCCAGTCGAGACGGAGGAGGCGCCGGGTTGACGACTGACTGGCGTCTCCCGCCCTGTGGTTTGGGGGCGTTTGGAGAATCCCACCACGGTATCCCCTGCCTGTCGTAAGAGGCGACTAATAGGGGCATCGGGGGTCGCGGGCGCGCAGCGGGGGGCTGTCGTAGCGCCCTTTCCGGTGTGTCGAAATTTGTTTGTACATAGTTTCATTTTGTATATACTTCGTCGGCACACCGGGCGACCCCGGGATGACGGCAGCGCGGGTGGTTGGCCTCGTAGCTGCCGTGGACGCCGAGGGCGTCCTTCGGTGCGCGGGGGCTTCTGAGCCCCCCCCACTTGGAGACGGGCCGCAAGGCGGCACCGCGCAGGGGCGGTTTCGGTCGAAAATGGGGCGCTTCTCGCCCCGTGAGCCCGGGACCGTCTCTTATGCGCCGAAGAGGGCCACCGCGGGGTTTTTAGTTGGTATTGCCGGTGTAGGGAATTTGTTAGGGACTCGGCTCAGCGGTCGTCCGGATGTTAACATCTTTCCCGGACGGCTTAACGCTGGGTCGTAAGGCCGGTGAGCCCAACATAACCGTCCCGCCATCCCCCCGGCGGGGCGGTAGTGATAAATCGCTTTTCCCCGCGAAAACAAAAAAAAAAAAAAAAGTGGAGCCAAGAAGAAGAAAAACTCAATTACCTTATTTAAATCTTTTTAAAGCTATAATGGACCCTTATCACTAATAGCGGCACTATATGTAACTGTGATTTTGGACAAGTGCTATTTTCCCCTTTCATACAAGATGGATTTGTTTTCATGGATGTTAAGAAGCTCCATACTCCGGCCGTAGTTGTCGAATACCTTCGATACGTTGCAAGCAATGCTAGGAAGTGGCCAGCGCACTCGCCATATTTAAAAACAGCATGTTTGGGATCCATTTGAAGCACCAATAAGAAAAGAAATCCTGCTCCGGCTAACTTGAGAGATCTTGAGAAATCTCGAAAAACGTTTAACAGGAATTCTTCTTCTTAGTCGGACACTCCTGGCGGAATGGTCGTGGTTATGGATCGTCGTATTGGTCGGTTGCAGCATTTGCGATACGTCTCCATTGTTTCCTGTTCGTGGCACTGCGTGTACACTCAGCAAGGGAACACTTCGTAGATGATTTGATAAGGTCTGTCCATCTTGTGGGATATCGGCCGCTTGAACGTTGACCCTCTACCCTTCCTTGTATTACTAGACGTTCCAAAGAGCTTTCGTTGCGATTGATATGTCAAAACATCTTAAGGATTCGCAACTGCACAGTCGACGAAAGTCTTTGTTTGATGCGAAGCTCTTTTATGATGGAAACGTTAGTGCGGTGAGCAGTCCATTTTATTTTCAGCAAACGCCTCCAGCACCACATCTCAAGTGCGTCAATCTTTTTTCGATGTTTTTGATGGATCGTCCATGTTTCAGCTCCATATAGGAAAATAGGGAATATTAAGCATTTCATTCATTTCATTTAATTTACAGGAATAATGGAATGCAATCTCAAGATTTTATTGATATAAGTATAGTTCGAAGAGCTATATGAGGCAACACTAAGTATTGATTATATCCCACATTATAACCTTTCCTAAGTGTTTATGAAACAAAATAATAAACTGTTGAGTACAAAAATGTTTCTTTATTCTTTAAAACTTTTCTTAATTTGTGATAGCTATCATAATTATTGTAATAATTGATATTGAATGAATTCTAGATGGTTTGTTATTTTCATTATCAATTGGTTTGGTTTTGTAAACCATGTTCTCAAGTCACTATAATTATATATTTTTTTATAAAGAGTAATGAATTCACCCTTTATGCTTTGTGTCTCTTAAGTGAAAAGAAACATTTGTGAATTATTTTGAAAAGGGAAAACTTATATTTAAACCTAGCTTTTGCCCGCTGCTTCGCCCGCATGGTAGTTCTTTTTGTAAGAAGAGGTATAAAATCCATGGATACATCTTTAGTTATAACAGCTTTCTATATTTTGCTGTCCCATAGGAACCGTGCATTTTCCGGGATAAAAAAAGTCTATGTTATTCTCAGACTCCTCAACTAACAATTACTAATAATACTATATATATATATAAATATATATATATATATATATATAAATACTAACAATTAATATAATGACAGTAGCATCACAATTTATATTCGCTAATTTAATGTATGGTCATAAGAATATACAACAATTTCCAAAAATTTGTGATGTCCATAGTGTAAATACTAGAAATAAAAATAATCTTGTTAGTTATAAAACAAGGCTCCACAAAATCGGCAACTCTTTCAAGGGGCTTTGTATACGCTTCTACAATAAGGTTCCCAATCATATTAAAGAACTTAATGAAAGATGCTT
The DNA here is from genome assembly GCA_905220505.1 of Laothoe populi. Classification (NCBI taxonomy): domain Eukaryota; kingdom Metazoa; phylum Arthropoda; class Insecta; order Lepidoptera; family Sphingidae; genus Laothoe; species Laothoe populi. Next base: position 9,546,766 of record HG992162.1, read on the forward strand.
TAAAGCTACTATTAAGCGAAAACTAAGTAATAAAGCCTATTACAAAATTTCTGAATATTTAGATGACCGAAAGGCTTGGGAATAAGTTATCGTATTACTTAGAAGTTAGTCATTAACTTATTATTGGGAACTTTATATGTTTGTATAAGAGTTATATATATTAAGTTATGCCAATATTTTATTTGCTTAACATTGCGAACTTATATGCCTTACATGACTTTACTTGATATTATTGTCTTAGTATTTAATTGTTGTATTTAGTCTGGGTATGTCATGCTCGCTAAAGTGTCTGTGCTTGCTGCGGCGCCATGTGCCAGGTCGGTCTCTTCCCTGTAACATGGTTGAGGAGGCCGATGGCTGACACATGCGTCACTACTCGTGATCGGGTGCGGCTCGTGTGGACTGGTCTGCTCAGACTATTTCAGTAAGGACCAACTGCTTTAAGAAATCGAGATTTCACTCTCACGATGGTCATGTGCGGCACTAGGTGCTGTTATGAGTTTTATTTCACAATCTTGCAATAAGGCAGCTTAACACACATTGAGCTGCTCTAATATAATGTAATTAAATTAAAATTGTATAATAATTGTATTACCAAATATTGTTAACCAATGTTGAAAAAGAGCAACGCTAAAGTTTCTTGCCCGTTCTTCTCTAGCGAAACTGCATTCCGAACTGGCGGTAGAGTAAAAAATTGACTGAATCTAAATAATGTATAACATTTCATGGATTCAATAAATATTTGATTTTGATTTTGATTTTGATTTTAACAAACAGAGTTACTTTCACATTTCTAGTATTATTATGAATAAGAATGGCTATAACTTTAGGGATAATTTTTCAAAAAATGTGAAACACGTATTTCTTTATTTCCTACCAAAAGCCTAAATATGAATTTTCTGATCCCTAACTTGAGGAATTATGGATATCCCATACAAATTTTGAACTCTTATTTGACCCCTTTCAAGGTTGATTTTTGAGAAAAAGATAGCCTATGTCCTTCTCCAGGTATAATCTATATCCTTGCTAAATTTCATCACAATTCGGTCAGCCGTTTAGTCGTTAAAAGGTAACAAACAAAATACATACAGACATAGTTACTTTCGCATTTAGAGTATTAGTATGAATTTGTGTGGCTATAACATTATAGTCTGGGTTCCCTAATACTAATTTTCCTATTGATTACTATCAAGTCAATTTTCCGTGAGTAGCTTCAGTTTTATGAGACGCCCAAATTTTATATGTGGTTTACATTAGGTTAACATTTTTTTTTTTCATGACCTCAATACTGATCGCTTGAATTCGCCCACACGGCTCATTCCTTGTCCAGCGCGCTCTCTGCTCAGAATTATTTATATAAATATTTGGATAGCATCACCCCCCTTGGATCTAGTCAAACGACATCACCCGCCTGGGATCTAGCTCAAGACCGGGAATAAAGGATACACATTGTGGCCAGCCAGTGTTTTAGGAAGGAGAGTTGGATAGGTTTACAAATTTTCATGACCTCAATACTGCTCGCTCGAATACGCCCACACGGCTTATTCCTTGTCCACAAAAGGGTCACATGCAGCAAAAGGTGCGAATCTTAAAAAAAATCGTGACTTGCGATCTTTTCGGAACATTCCTGTAAGATTGTTTTTTATGCATTATTTATATTTTTATGTAGTAAGAAAAATAAATCCCCCACTTTAAAAGGTTGTATCTGAAATTTACCTTCATAATAAAAATAAAGGTAACACCTCAAAAGGTAAAAAGGTAGGTAAAAAGACGGAAAAATCCTAAGTCCAGAGGAATCGGCAAAAAATAGTAGAGGAGGCCCGTGCCCGGCAGAGGCACAGTATTGATGCAGAGCTGGTAGTATTATTATTATGTTTGTCGTAGTATAATCTCGGGACTACAGAGTCCCGATCTTTTGAAAGGCGTGCGTGGGGCCGAAGCCAACACGTAGAGGCCCGTTAGACAATTTTAATTTAATATTGTGATGTGAGACCAGCCGACGGTGGTCATTGTATACACTATCAAGTGCACCCAGGGACAACCCCCCGGTGGGTCTGGGACTATTTTATTAACCGACTTCAAAAAGGAGAAGGTTAACAATTCGTCGGAATCTTTTTTTTAACCGACTTCAAAAAAGGAGGAGGTTTTTTTTATGTATGTTACCCGATTACTCGAAGACGCCTGGACCGATTCGAGATATTCTTTTTTTGTTTAAAAGAGTATACTTCCCAGGTGGTCCCATTGTCACCAAGTCAGGATCTTATGATGGGATCTCAGAAAAATCAAGGGCAACCCTAAAATTTTATAGTGACGCATAATTTGTTTTTTATTGAAGTCTGTGTACTTTTTGATTGATAAAAAATTATGCTGGTTTATTGATGATTGGTTTTAGTGGATTGGGTTTATAGGAAGGACTATGGCACCTTTTTTTTTGTTGTCGCGGGGAAAGCGTTTTATTACTGCCGCCCGCTCCGGAGGGAAGCGGATTAAGAATAAAACGGGTATGCTGGACAAGCCGGTCTTACGACCCAGCATCCCCCTCGCACGGATGATGGCTATCCGTGCTGCCGCTGGGCCGAGTCCCTAACCCCTATATACAACCCACCCGACACTACCAGCTAAAACCCCGCGGTGGCCTTCTTCGGCGCTTACGGAGCGATCCCGGGGTATTCGAAGGAGTGCTAGAATTGCAGCCGGAATCGCCCCTGCGCGGTGCTGCGTAGCAGCCCATCTCCATGGAGGGCTAAGGAGCCCCCGCGCACCGAACAACGACAGCGAACGAGGCCTGACCCGCGCTGCCGTCCATCTCGGGGTCGCACGATGCTCCGAATTTGGGAGTGCATCGATACGGGCTGACAGCCCTCCGCTGCGCGCCCGCGACCCCCGATGGCCCCTATTAGTCGCCTCGTACGACAGGCAGGGGTTACCGTGGTGGAATTCAAACGCCCCCATTCCACAGGGCGGGAGACGCCGGTCAGTCGTCCACCTGGCGCCTCCTACGTCTTCTCTGGCGGCGGGAGGGATCATATCGTTCCCGATCCCTCAGCACTCTCCTTCTGCGAGATGACGTTCTCGCAGAAGTGGGCCACCGCACGCCAGGACCTCCGGCTGGCGACCATGGACGACACCACGGCCGGCAGCCAGAGGTCTCCTCCGACGACTGCTCTGAGAGCGCTGCGCTCTTCGTTCCAGGCTGGGCACTCCTCCAATGTATGTTGGGCCGTGTCTTCGCGGCAGTTGCCACAGTGGTGGCACACGGCGGACACCTCCTTTCCGATCTGACACAGGAACGAACCGAAACACCCATGGTCCGTTAATACCTGTGTCAGCCGGAACGTAGGCGCCACGCTCACTTACCCTGGGAACAACCTCAGCAATACGCCACCGCCGTTCTCGCCAGGGCATCCCACTTTCTCCTCACCGGACATTCGCCGCTAAAAGCATTATGGTCGGCTCTGCCGAGACCAGATCTGACGCAATTGCAGCACGTCGGGGGTGCTTGCGCTACCCATTCAGCACAGTCCTTCTTAAGGTGTGCACCCCCGCAGTGACTGCACACATCATCCCGCTCCCCGCAGAACCGCCTCCCGTGGCCGTAACCGAGGCAGCGCGAACACTGAACCAGCGGAGATTGATCTTCAACCTTAACTCGCTGGACGTCTATGTGCGCCATCCCGTGTTGGGTGAGTCTCTTCCACAACTCTGGAAAGACTTGCAGCACGATGTGCGATGTGAGCGCGTTCCTCGCAACTCTCCGGTATTTCACGGAGACCCGTGCGTTATCCCCGCTCACATCCCCAAACAGGTGGCGATTTTGAGTTTTAAGTGCGCTGAGGATCTCTTCGTCGGAGTTGTGATTGAGGACGTTTCTCAGTATCACGAGAGGGTCCTTGTTACGGACATCCTCTACTGTAAGACGTCCTCCCCCTTTCTTAATCCTTTCCTTGATCTTGTCCAGTTCCTTCTTGTCATTACACCCTTTTTTTTTTTTTTACCACGGGCAATCCATTTGCAGATCTTCCAAGGTAGGAAGTATGTCGGACTCACCGGTCTAAGCCGTCCTACCGACTAAACCCCGCGTTGTTCCGCTCTCTCCCTAATGACGACAGCTACGGGGTACGCAATTGCATGCAACCGCAGCTACCGCGGGAGTCGGCCCTTGTGCAGAGCCAATCACAGTCTGAGGAACAGTGTTGACAACGAGAGATTGTTCCCGACGACAGCGATTAACTCGCAGCGCGGGGTATCCCATGCGGGACAATCCACCAATGTATGCTGTGCCGAGTCTTCAGCACAACGACAATGATGGCACTCAGGTGTCGGTTCTCGACGAATGCGACACAGGTACTTCCCAAAACAACCGTGTCCGGAGAGCACATGTGTCACCCTGAAAGTTAGAGTGCCATGACGCCTATGAAGCCATTCCGCTAGTACAGACCGAACGGCCTCTATTGTCGCTGCGCCAGAGTTGGGGTGCTCTAGACGTCGCTCCCATTCAGTCTCCAGCATTTGATAAAGCTGAGATCTGTGGCGGTCAATTTCTTGGGGCGCCGGTCGCAGTCCCCGCTTTAGCGCTTCCTCACGCCACTGAAATAGTGACGCAAGGCTTTTCGCTTCCAAATCCCAGGGCGGAAAGCCAGCCAAAAGAGAGGCCGTCTCATACGAGACCGTACGGTATCCTCTGATTGCCCTGACAGCCATCGCTCTCTGCGGTCTACGCAGTATTGCGATATTGCGAGCTGTTAGGTGGGCCGCCCAAACCGGAGATCCGTATAGGGCCATTGACCGTACGATCCCTGCGTAAAGCTTCCGGCAGGCGGCATTGGGCCCTCCAAGATTAGGCAGAAGCCGCGCAAGCGCAGCCGTAGTACCCATAAGCTTGGGGGTAAGCCGCCGGAAATGTTCTAAGAAGTTCCATCGGCTGTCGAGGACGAGTCCAAGGTATTTCATCGTCGACTCGATGCCGATGCGAACACCTCCCACTATCAAGTGGGAACTACGGGGTGGAGCATTCCGAGGCCCGTGAAAGAACAAGGCCTCGGATTTGTTAAGTGCCACTTCGAGCCCCAGACGACGAATCCGAGCAACGACGTCAGCCACCCCGGCCGTTGCTAATATAAACGCTTCCCGGTGTGACTTCCCACGAGCGGCTACTAGCGTGTCGTCAGCATAACATATTACGTTGATGCCTGGAACGACCGAACCGCGCAATACCCAATCGTATCCGATGTTCCACAGCAAAGGTCCCAAAACTGAACCCTGTGGAACACCGCATACCATGCCTCGTCGGCTCCATCCCTCGCGCACAGGAAAGATAACGGCTCTTTCTGACAGGTAAGCCCCGACAATGCGGCGGAGGTAAGTCGGTACTCTATGGTATAAAAGTGCCTCCCTGATACAGTTCCAAGGCAAGGTATTGAATAAAAATAAATAAAATAAATAAATAAAAATCTTTATTCATCATGTAGGCATATAAAAGGCACTTATGACAGGTCAAAATACAAATGGAAATTCTCCATACGGGAATGAGTAATAATGGTTAGTGGCGTAGGAACTTGGAATCTACCATCAAGGGCTGGTAGGCAGGGATACAACGTCAAGGATAGGACTGGAAAAGGAGAAAAGAGGATGACCGGAAAATGAAAGGAATCATGATCGTCGGTAAAGGAACTGACGGGAGATGATGATGATCAGGACAGGAATGGGAGGGGAGAAGTTGAAAGGAAACAGGACGGATTTGGAAGGAAAGTAAACCCTAGTCTAGCTAACCTACCAGCCTCTCACTAACTATCTAAGCGATGACGACCCGAAGAAGAAAGGCAGAAAGAAACTCCGGGCTTATTTTTTTCGTCATCAATTGTAACATTTTTTTTTTCTTCACATTATAATAAATTTATAAACATATTGTATCAATATATGGATTAATGCATACATAGCACCGTTAAAACGTAAATCTTGATAACATATATAAAAAAAAAAACAAATTAAAGGGTGTATCATTGCATCATCATCCTTCATGTTGCCGTCAAACGCACAATAAGATAATAATATTAACTCACCACGGCCGCAGTCGCCATCTGAAAGCCCAAAGGCCGATACAATAACGAGTAGCCAGCACAACCAAAAGAATGGCTCATCGTCTGATTCACCCGTCACAACAATACCCACAACCACCCTCCTCGGCTTAATAGAAGAAATTAAACTACTGCGCAAAGATGTGGGTGACCTTAAAACTCAATTTAAGTCACTCACGGATTTAGTAACAAATTGCAATAAACGCATGGACAGCTATGAAGTGAGCATAACTAAGGCAGAAGAAAGAATCCGCATACTCGAGGAACGCGAATCCGAAGTGCCTTATCTCGAAGAGACAATAAAAAATCTGCAGGAGCAATTGAACACCCAAGCTCAGGACAATCTCAAGAATGAAATCGAAATCTCAGGCATCAACGAAACGCCCAATGAAAACCCGATTCACATTATCCTCACAACAGCCCTAAAAGTGGGCGTGAAATTGGACAACCACGACATTGACTATGCAACAAGAACTGGTCCACGCCGGGCCACCAATGACGAGAGCTCAGGCAAAAGTAGCCACAGCAAACTCCCACGACCGCTCGTAGTCAGGTTTTTGAACCGCGCGAAGCGTAACGAGCTATTACATGCGGGGAAATCAAGGCGCGGACTCACTTCTGCAGACATAGAAGCATCGGGCAGTGATAGATCACTGTACTTCAATGAACGCTTAACAAAAGCAAACCGCGAGTTATTTCGTTCATGTAGACAACGAACTAAAGAAAGCAACTACAAATACTGCTGGATTAAAAACGGTCGTATTAACATTCGCAAGCAAGAGGGCGCTCCATCTATCACCATCCCAAACATGGATGCTTTACTACGCCACTGTCCAGTTGCACTTCATCAGGCAGCTTAATTGCCTACTTTCTCTCAAACTTTTATACACATTAACGACTAACCTTTATAACTCACTTTTCTCGCGTAGTCACTTGACACGCATTTTATTTTTACTTTTTTATCTGCTAAGAATTGTAATCATACTTCTAAATGTTCACATCTCACACTACCACACACCTTTACAAAATTACACTACCCTCAACTACACACAACAAAAACATAAATACATAACACGAAAATCACTCACACACACATGCATACTGTCATACACACGCAAAAACAAGTTACAAATGAGCCTCTTGCAAAAACTAGACAAACTTTTAAAACAGATCACTCATGGAACTAATACATTCCTTATTTATCTTCAATACAAAAATGGCTTTACTTAGTGTAACTAATGATGTAGATGAAATCTTTTCAACAAACTGTCGCACAATTGAATGTCTAGACACCTGCAAGAGAATAATACTCAACTCAGAAAACAGCATTCGAATACTTACACTTAACATAAGGAGTTACCAACATAATTTTGACGAATTCGAGATTGCCCTAACTAGACTAGATGCAGAAATTGATATTATAGTGCTTACAGAGTGTTGGTTATGTGAAGGCACAATTATAGAACCTTTAGAAGGATACACATTTTTTCGATCATTAAACCAGTCAAATAAAAATGGAGGCGTTGTGACTTACGTAAAAAACAACACATTGAGTAACAACATCACTGTACAGAATCACACACTATACGATGCCGATAGCCTCATGTTAAATATAAATGATGAAATTATGTTATTGGGAATTTACCGTTCTCCGTCATTTCCAAACACTGATAGATTCATAGACTCTCTAGACGCAATTCTATCTGAAATACAGCGAAAACAAACAATAGTTTTGGCAGGAGACATTAATATAAATATTATGCACGCGGAAAACAAACAGACTGAACACTATCTTTCATTATTGGCATTCCATGGTCTTCACGCAGCAATAAACCTGCCAACTAGAGGTGATGCCTGCCTAGATCATATATTCATAAAATCACAAAGCACCCCTTCAGGACTCATCTGTGACTTGCCCCTTACTGACCATAATATAGCTCTGGCATTACTCCCACATAAAATACACTATAAAAAAAGAATCAGAATAATCATTTTAGACTAAGCATTAACTGGGTCAAAGTCGCAGCTGAAATTACTAAAGCAGATTGGACCGATGTGCTAAGCAATACTTGCATAACATCAGCACTAAATATATTCTACGGAACTATATCCCTCACCATAAATAACAATATCAAACAAATAAAAATTAGTCGGAGACTGATATGTATAAAACCATGGATTACTAGAGGTCTGATCAGATGTATGCACCATCGAGACAAACTTCATCTTGTAGCCAAAGCAGAGCCTAATAACAAAACCAAACGTTTAATTTATACAAGATATAGAAACTTCTTCACTAATTTACTTCGCAATACAAAGGCAGACTACAATAGGAAAAAGATAGACGATGATAAAAACAATCCCAAGAAACTCTGGAACACAGTAAAAAGTATATGCGGAACTAACTGTACTGATAACCACTCCACCAAACTTATTAAATCTAAAAACAACCCAACACCCTCACTTAACTCTTGTAACGAACATTTCACCAAATTAGGGGAATCTCTTGCAGAAAAAATTCTTACTAAACTATCAACAACCCAAGACTCACTAATTGCAACGTATAAACCTCCAAATATCAACACACATTCGCTCTTTTTTCACCCAACAGACGAAGAAGAGATTTTAAAAATTATTTATCACCTAAATTCAGACAGCTCCCCAGGACCCGACCGTCTAACTGTATCACTCCTAAAAAACACTCTCCCAAGTATTCTCCTACCTCTCTCCCATCTGCTCAACTTAAGCTTAGAAACCGGTATCTTTCCAGAGATATGGAAAGTAGCAGCAATCTGCCCAATATACAAAAACGGACCTGACGATTAGCCAGAGAATTACCGACCCATTGCATTATTAAGTGTCCTCTCTAAGATACTGGAAAATCTTGTAAACAATCGCCTGACCACCTTCCTCGATAAGTACAACATAATCTCAGAGAAACAATTTGGCTTCCGCAAAGGCAAGTCAACGGAGCAGGCAGCAACGCTCTTAGCCAATCAAATATCACAACATGTAGAAAATGGATATCGTTGCTTGGGTGTTTTCTTGGACCTAGCGCGCGCGTTCGATACTGTATCTGTAGGACTCTTACTAAGAAAACTTGAAGCAGTAGGTATTAGGGGAATCCCCCTAAAATGGTTCCAAAGCTACTTGTCATCCCGACAGCAATATGTAAAAATCGACAACCTACACAGTGATCTACAGTCAATCAACTTCGGCGTTCCACAAGGAAGCATTCTTGGCCCGACACTATTTATCCTTTATATAAACGATATTCTTAATCTCCCTCTAACTAATGCAGACACTATTGCTTATGCTGACGATACAGTATTGATCTTTCATGACAGGTCATGGAACCAGGTATATAAGGTAGCGGAGTTAGGTATCTCTCAAGTGATTAGTGCTCTTGATGCTAACCTGTTAACACTGAATACGAAGAAAACAAAGTATATTGCATTTTCCAAAAACATAATTTCCAGCCCAGACCCTTCAATGTCTCTAACAATAAATACTAATAGTCCCCTCAACCAAAATACTACCATCTCTAGCGAGTTAATCGAACGCACAAAGTCAATAAAATATCTCGGCATTGTCATAGATGAAAATTTAACATATAAACAGCATATATCTTCACTATGCGCCCGGGCACGTAAGTTAATCCATATCATAAAGAAACTGCGTGACTATGCACCCCCGGATGTATTACGCGTAGTCTACCTCTGCCTTTGTCAGTCGGTAATGCAATATTGCATTGGAGTATGGGGCTGCGCGGGAAAATCAATTTTATTAAGTCTAGAGAGAGCCCAAAGAGCAATAATTAAAGTAGCTATGAAGAAAACGTTTCGTTACTCAACCGATGCTATATACCAAGAATTCAGAGTACTCCGGATCCGCCAACTTTTCATCCTAAGTGCCACAGTTAAAACACACAAAAGATTGCAGAACCGCCCAGACTATCGTGACCTTTTAAAGAAACGCGTATATAGTTTCCCGACACCAACCTTTATTTCCCAGCTTGCCAGACGCTCTCCTTCCTTCTCCCATCCCCGCACATATAACAAAGTCACCAAAAAATATAAAATAAAAAACTGTACTATATCTCAATGTACTCGATTACTGAAAAAGGAGCTTCTGCACTTGTCCTACAATGAAACTGAGTCACTTATTTAAATAAAAACACACACACACACACATACACACACACACACACATACACATACACACACACACACACCCACATCCCACAAGTAATAAAATCGAAACGTAGCAGCATATGTAATAAACTGTAGCATAACCTAGATTGTCAATATTGTTCACTCTAATCAGAGTCCTGAGATACAAGCATTTGCTTAGTTCAAGACTCGACGAATGTACTCATTAGTTTTAATAACTTTGCTAATAAACGATTTATTATTATTATTATTATTATTAAACCCACATTTACAATTGACCATACATTGGCATATACCTACGTTGAGACAATTTACATTTAAAATATAATTCAAAGGCATACACTTTATAAACTGAACGATCGATCGGTCGTCTATGTCAAATGAATAAATATGTCAGACAAAGAAAAAATTACGAAATAGATTTTTTTAAAATAAGTATACATTAAGGACCTTTAAAATACACAGTTTATAATTATTCTAGTAATGTTATAAATTCAAAGAGATGCCACAGTATCTTGGTGCAGTGTGCAGGACCGATCCCAAACATCCCTATCTGCTATATAATCTGCTACTTTATAGTAGCCTCTAGACATCAATACTTGTTTAACGTGGGATTTAAATGTATTTTCCTGCAAACTCGTTACTTCAGAAGGTAGTTTATTATAAAATTTTACACAGTTACCCATAAATGAATTATTGGTCTTACTAAGTCTTAACTTTGTAACTGCGAGTTTGTTCCTATTTCTTGTATTTAGACTGTGTATGTCACTGTTTTTTTTAAAGTAAGCCAAATTTTTGCGGACATACTTTATATTTTGAACGATGTATTCGGCCGGCAACGTCAGTATATTAATATCCTTAAACAGTTCTCGAAGAGAGTCGCGAGATCGGAGGTTATAAATTGCGCGAATCGCTCTTTTCTGCTGTACAAATATTGTCTGCGGATCTGCAGCAGAACCCCACAGCAAAATGCAATAGGACATAATGCTGTGAAAGTAAGCAAAATATACTAACCTAGCCGTCGCCACATCCGTCAGCTGTCTAATTTTTCTAATTGCAAATACAGCGGAGCTCAATTTACTAGAGATCTTCTTTATGTGTGGACCCCACTGCAATTTAACATCTATTGTAACTCCAAGAAATACAGTTGACGGGACTAAATCTAATGAATTTTCACCTAAAGATTTGATGTTTCTTGGGTCACATTAAGCATTGAAAATTTAATACAATTAGTTTTATTTGCATTTAAAAGTAGGTTATTTGCAGAAAACCAGTCCAAAGCTAAGCTAAGAGCTTTATTGGACTCTAAAAGATTCTCATCTTTCCTATCTACTTTAAAGATAAGTGATGTATCGTCAGCAAATAATACTACATCTGCAATGTTATTGACCATTTACGGAAAGTCATTTATATAAACTAGAAATAAGAATGGGCCCAGAATGGATCCCTGTGGAACACCTATCTTAACAGAAGAACCTACAGAAGTAACATTGTCAATAAATACTTTTTGTTTCCGATTTGTTAGGTATGACGACATTAACTTTAGCGCTGGGCCGCGAATTCCATAGAAATTAAGTTTTAAAATGAAAGTGCTATGATCAACGCAATCAAATGCCTTGGAGAGATCGCAAAATACTAAAGCATCTTGCGATCCTTCCCAGGCTTCTAACACAGACTTAACTAAAGCACAACCAGCGTCCTGCGTCGACCGGCCCTTTGTAAAACCAAATTGCCTATTATGCAGGATCTCATTTTGGTTAAAGTGTAACAACATTTGATTGAGAATTAGTTTTTCAAATATTTTACTAAATACTGGCAGTATTGATATAGGTCTATAATTAGAAGGAGTGTTTGAACAGCCTGCTTTAAATATTGGTACTACTTTACTTATTTTCATTAGGTCAGGAAATATACCATCTTTTACACAACAATTAAAGATATTTGCCAATATTGAAGATATGTTAATGATTATGGCCTCTAGGGCTTTAACGGACAGTCCCCAAATATCTTCAGTACTTTTATTTTTTAAACTCTTAAATACTTTAATAATATCATAATGTGTAACAAACTTAAACTCAAAATTGGGCAATGTTAAATTGACATTTTGTTTCAAAAATGATTCAGCTACTTTAGGTGATGATGAAAGACATTTTGTTGTCTCGAGTGGTATGTTAGTAAAGTAACTATCTAGAAAATTTGCAATAGTGCTTTTATCTGAAACCAGTTCGTCATTAATATTTAAAATAATTTTACCGTCTTTTACCTTACATTTACCAGTTTCAGTATTTATTATTTTCCAGGTACTTTTGATTTTGTTGTCCGAGTTTTTAATACTATTACTAACATAAGTAGCTTTAGCGTGCTTGCATACTTTCTTAAAGATTTTTGAATATGTTTTTACGTAGTTTTTGAAGATGACATCGGGTGTATATGATCTTTTTCATATAATTCATAAAGAATATCTCTACTACGTTTAATACCTTTTGTTGCCCAGGCAGAAAACTTTAATGAATTTTTACATGTTACTAATTTAAGTTTGCATGTTTTATTAAATTCTTCCGATATACTATTAAACAAAGTTTGAAACATTTCATTAGGATTGTCAGATTTAGGTGAGAATAGAGGCAACACAGAATTTACTCTTTGGCTAAATTTATCTAAATTATGTTTTGACAGTAGCCTAATTTTTATGTTGGTTTTATTATTGATTATTTTACCTTTAAGTCTGACCATTTGGCACTTGTGATCTGAGCGGACACCTGAGACTAATTCCTTATGGTTTACTTCAAAATTAGAAATTACATTATCAATGCAGGTAGCCGATGTATCAGTTACTCTAGTCGCCTCGAAAAAGTTACAATTAAGATTAAAAGATTTTAATAGCGCAAGAAAATTATCTTTGGCTGTTGAGTCAATCAAGATGTCAATGTTAAAATCTCCACAGACTACAATATTTTTATTCATTTTAATTTTCTTTAGAATATCCTCCATTTTAGACAAAAAAGATAAGATGTTTGCTGATGGAGGTCTATACACACAAATAACAATGTATTCATCAGTCTCTGCACACGCAACCTCACATATTTGTTCAACAGAGAGATCTGAGATGTCCCGTCTCTCCTTGTATGAAACACAGTCCTTGATGAGGATCAGGGTGCCACCACCTTCGGCTGAGACTCTGTTGAACGAGCTGGCAATTCTGTAATTATCAATACTAAACACCATTTTTTCTGGTTTTAACCATGTTTCAGAAAAACACAAAATATCTACATTATATTTTTCTATAAATAGGTCCACGTCAAGGATTTTGCCAGAGAAACGATTAATATTTTGATGACTTAATATTAGGAAATTGTTATCATTCTCTGTTGTCAAACTTAATTGTTTAAATTATTATTATCAATTACTACAGTAATATTAGTAGTACTACTAAAACATGTAGTAGTCAAAGACTTCGTCATACTACTTATGACTGAATTAATATTATAAGCTAACAGTGTAGCTACATTATATTTTATCCTTTTGGACAGATACAGTGTATCCCTAGTCAACTTAAATCTACATTTTTTAATAAAATTATTTATGTCAAAAAATATAAATTTGTCACTGTAGTGACTCACTACAAAGTGCATTTGCTGATTGAATGTATGTATATGATTATTTACACTATCAGACACATTCACAAGATAAGGAAAAGCACATAATATTATTTTACCACACTTCAAATCAACCATAGAGGCAATGCTGTCAGTTATGTCCTTTTTACATAATTTTCACTATTTCCTACTAGAAGGGTAATACATGACTGAGGACTATACTGTTTACCTATTACCTCCCTAACTATGTCCTTATAGTGCATCCCTGGCAGGCAGTTATTTGTTACAGAATGCTCGAGACTATTTGTAAGCAGTGTCCCAAAGCCCCTCCCTATGTGGTCAGAATACATAACAGTTGAAGGTTCTATACAAGGTGCCTCCGTGTTGATATGAATGCTCTGGTTTGTTATCAGAGAAGTTCCCTGACTCATATTCACAGAGTTTACAGTGGCATAATTTTATATATAGTAGTATAATTTTGAGGACCTAATATAAAATCTGTTTTGTTGTTATAATTGGTCATGAATTGATCCAATCTATTTTTAGAAGATATATATTTATTGTAAGTCATACTAAGGGACTCCTCCAAGGTTTTTATATCTGACAATAATTGCTGTGTGTCTACCTCATATATTTTCTTGCAATCTTCTAATTTTATTTCATAATTTTGTAACTTATGGCATAAGGCCCTTTTTTTTTTTGTTGTCGCGGGGACAGCGTTTTATTACTACCGCCCGCTTCGGGGGGAAGCGGAATAAGAATAAAACGGTTATGCTGGACTAGCCGGTCTTACGACCCAGCATCCCCCTCGCCCGGATGATGGCTATCCGGGCAGCCGCTGGGCCGAGTCCCTACCCCCTATGTACACCCCACCCGACACTACCAGCTAAAACCCCGCGGTGGCCTTCTTCGGCGCTTACGGAGCGATCCCGGGGTATTCTAAGGAGTGCTAGAATTGCTGCCGGAACCGCCCCTGCGCGGTGCTGCGTAGCAGCCCATCTCCATGGGAGGGCTTAGGAGCCCCCGCGCACCGAACAACGACAGCGAACGAGGCCTTACCACACGCGCTGCCGTCCATCTCGGGGTCGCACGATGCTCCGAAACTGGGAGTGCATCGATTCGGGCTGACAGCCCCCCGCTGCGAGCCCGCATGGCATAAGGCCCTGCGTTCCTTAATTAATTCTAAATTTTTAGCAGAATATTTCAGTTTTAGGCTTAGATTTTTATATTTTTTCAAAAACTTGCTTAATTTGATGTATTTTTTTAGCTTATTATGGCTTAAATAATTTAAATTAAGATTATTATGATTTTTGACCGAATGTTCCCTAGTGAGATCAATTGTGGTAGTTGGCCTCAGTAAGAGAGAGTCTGAGCCACAACAAACTAGTTCCTCATAGAGACTTTGGTTCACCGCTGCCTCAGAACACTCTTTTTCTTTATTCAGCCTATTTATGTGATCTTTTGCACTATTTAGTTCACAGTCTAAGTCCCTAATCCTACACAATGCCTCCTCATATAATAGACTACAGTTTGTGAAGGACACGGTTACCGCTTGGAATTTATCCCGTTCCTCTGCAATAAGTTCATTTTCTTGATGCAACTGAACTAATTGCTTTTTGAGTGAAGAATTCTTTTTCAGAATGTTTGTGACTTCCTCCTCACTTTCTTCACGTTCCTGCAGGAGTTTTTGACATTGTTCTTTGGATGCCTTTAGTTCCTTGAGGGCCACCTTCAACTTGATTTCAGTTTCTTGAGCTGCAGCTTTACGGGTCTGCATGGTGTTGATTTGGGCTCAAATGCACTGAAAGTTTTACAAGAAGAGGACAGAATACTCCAAAAAAAGGATATGTATTACAATATAAGTAAAACAATTAAGACAGTTTATGGGGAGGTAGAATAATTTTTAATAAAGATATATTATTACTTAATTCTGATATTAAGTATTATATGAGGCTATTATAGGTAATTTTGTGTGAATTTGTAAGTATTTATGTGGTTTATGGCTGTCTGAGGCAAATATAGCTGATCATCAATTCTATTTCCACTATTGTCAAATAGAATGAGACTAGAGCGTTGCCGGTGTGTTTAGGTCGTAGCTCACCACTGCGAGCAGTTGGATAAAGTTGAGGAGTGTGTTATTATCAACTTATAATATAATACTTGCCAGATTTGGTATATATTTAAAAATCCAAGAGACCGTTGACTACGTAGCAGTGACAGCTAATCTAATTTCACTTCTCGTTCTATAAATAATGTATAAACCAAACACAAAACTGGTTGATTTCTTGTGAAATGTTGTTAATTCCTTAAAATGCACTAATATTACTATAATTATGGTTAAATTAAATTAAAAATAGAATTTTAATTCTAAGTACAGTTTATACGACCGATTCGACCGAGTGTTGCCAGTGATTGAAAGCGATGTCAAGAGACACCGCTAACATAACCTCACCACATGATACAGCTTCCTCCACCAGAGCTTTCATGCGCATGATCGCATGGATAGTGGATCGCCCTTGACGAAAACCATATTGGTTATCTGCCAGATCCGGCCCCACTCTTGTCAGATGTTGGACAAGGCGGTTTGCAATTACTCGTTCACAGAGCTTGCCCACCTCGTCCAACAAGACTATTGGTCGATATGCAGAAGGTGAATTTATAGGGCGGCCCGCCTTCCTTTTTTTTTTTTTTTTTGGTTTCGCGGGGAAAAGCGATTTATCACTACCGCCCCGCCGGGGGGATGGCGGGACGGTTATGTTGGGCTCGCCGGCCTTACGACCCAGCGTTAAGCCGTCCGGGAGAGATGTTGACATCCGGGCGACCGCTGGGCCGAGTCCCTAACAAATTCCCTACACCGGCAATACCAACTAAAAACCCCGCGGTGGCCCTCTTCGGCGCATAAGAGACGGTCCCGGGCTCACGGAGCGAGAAGCGCTCCATTTTCGACCGGAACCGCCCCTGCGCGGTGCCGCCTTGCGGCCCGTCTCCATGTGGGGGGGGCTCAGAAGCCCCCGCGCACCGAAGGACGCCCTCGGCGTCCACGGCAGCGACGAGGCCAACCACCCGCGCTGCCGTCATCCCGGGGTCGCCCGGTGTGCCGACGAAGTATATACAAAATAAAACTATGTACAGACAGATTTCGACACACCGGAAAGGGCGCTACGACAGCCCCCCGCTGCGCGCCCGCGACCCCCGATGCCCCTATTAGTCGCCTCTTACGACAGGCAGGGGATACCGTGGTGGGATTCTCCAAACGCCCCCAAACCACAGGGCGGGAGACACCGGTCAGTCGTCAACCCGGCGCCTCCTCCGTCTCGACTGGCGGCGGGAGGGATCGGCTTGTTGTTCACGATCCCTCTCGGCACTCTCCTTCTGTGAGATAACCGCCTCACAGAAGAGGGCCACCGCACGCCAGGACCTCCGACTGTCGACCATGGCTGACACCAAAGCCGGCAGCGAGAGGTCTACTCCGACGACTGCTGCGAGAGCGCTGCGCTCTTCGTCCCAGGCTGGGCACTCCTCAACAGTGTGTTGGGCCGTGTCACGCGGACAGTTGTCACAATGGTGACACACGGCCGACCTTTCTGCACCGGCTATGCGACACAGGTACTCGCCAAAACATCCATGGCCTGTGAGCACCTGTGTCAGCCGGAATGTCGCCGCGCCGTGGCGCCTGTCCAACCACTGACGGAAGACAGGACGCACTGCCACTACGACCCGCTGACCCGAAATCGGGTTCTCCAGCCTGAGACTCCACTCCTCCACGGCGGCTCTGCGGAGGGAGCCACGAATGGCCTCCACCTCTCTCAGGGCCGGTCTCTCCCCGCGCCTGAACGCCTCCTCCCGCCAATGAAATGCGGCGGAGAGGGCCCGAGCGTCCAGGTCCCACCGTATGAAACCGGCCAAAACGCAAGCCGCCTCGAATGAGACCGTGCGGTAGCCCCTGATCGCACGCTGCGCCACTGAACGCTGTGGCTTATGCAGCAGAGCGACGCAACGGTCGCTCAGGGACTCGGCCCAGACGGGACTGCCGTACAGGGCCATGGACCGCACGACTCCGGCGTACAGCCTTCGGCAAGGGATGCCAGGACCTTCCAGATTGGGCAGCAGGGTTCCAAGGGCACCTGCTACCCGACACAATTTACTAGCCAACTTTTCAAAGTGGGCGCGAAATTCCCACCGGCTATCTAAAACTAACCCCAGATACTTCATCGTTTTGCCGATGGGAATCCGCACCCCATTCACCACGATGTGGGCACCGGCCGGTGGCCCCTTCCGAGGCCCGTGGAAACAAAGGGCCTCGGTCTTCTCAAGGGCCACCTTCAAACCCAGCCGCTGAATGCGACTAACGACGTGGCCGGTACCCACCGCCGCTTTAATTGCGGCATCCTGAAAGGTCCTAGCAGACGCAGTAACGAGCGTGTCGTCGGCGTAACATGTGACGCCGACGCCCCAGAGGTTGGCACCACGGAGCACCCAATCATATCCGATGTTCCACAGGAGAGGACCCAGAACTGAGCCCTGTGGAACACCACACACCATCGCTCTCCGGTGCCACCCATTGGCGCCCGGATACACCACGTACCTCTCGGATAAGTACGCGTGCACCAGACGCCGAAGATAGGGTGGCACCGCGTGGTACCGCAGTGCCTCATGAATGCAGGCCCAGGGCAGGGAATTAAATGCATTAGCGATGTCGAGCGACACCGCTATTACGACTCTGCCCCGGGCCACCGCTTCTTCCGCCTGCTTCTTCACCCGCAGAATCGCGTGGATGGTAGATCGGCCTTTTCTGAACCCGAACTGGCAATCTGCCAAGTCCGGGCCGACCCTCTCGAGGTGCTCGACGAGGCGAGCATGGATAATTCGCTCGAAGAGTTTGGCGACCTCGTCGAGCAGCACGATGGGCCGGTAGGCCGACGGCGACTCTGCGGGTCTTCCTTCTTTCTTCAGCAGGACGAGCTTCCCGGTTTTCCAGCGCGACGGGAAGACGCCCTGCTCTAAACAGGCGGAGAAAAGGTTGCGGAGCCTTGGCCCCAAGTGCTCGATGGCTAGCACCCAGATCTTGGCGGGGATGCCATCGAGACCCGGGGCGGTGTTCTTGCCCCGCAACCGCGACACTGCCGCCCGCAACTCAGCGGGCGAAACCTCTGGGATATCCCTTGCCGAACTCGACGATGGCGCCGACTCGCGGGGCGCCATCGGTGGAGGAGTAGACTCCACGGTGGCCGGAAACAAGGCCGCGACGACTTCGGCCAGAAGATCTGGCCGGAGACTCTGCGACAGCGGGGGCGCCGCTGGGCGAAGCTTGTTCATCACCAAGCGATAAGGGCGCCCCCACGGGTCGCTATCGAGAGTCGAGAAATCCTTTCTCGCCGCGACCTTGGCTCTTTTAATGGCCACCTGCAGCGCTCTCTTCGCCTCCTTGTAGAGGCCATAGAGCTGCCGCTCCTGGTTTGCGTGCTCCTCGTCCCGGAGACGCCGGCGACGGTGCCTGGCGTACCGGCGGCGCGCCGAAACACAGGCAATGCGCAACGACGCCAGCTCCTGCGACCACCAGTACACCTGGCGTCGGGGCGGGAGACGTCGGACTCGGGGCATGGCGGCGTCACAAATGTCCGTCACCGATACCCCGAACCATTCCGCCTCCAACTCGACCTGCACCGGCCCATCCGGTACAGGGAGCCACGACATAGCCAGAGCGGCAAGTTCCAGGGCCTCAATATCGAGGCGCTTCAATGCCCACCGCGGGCCGTCCTGATGCGGGGCACTCAGTCTACCACCGGGCTGGGAGACGGCGGACGCGGAGACGTCGAACCTAATATAACGATGGTCCGACAACGTCTCCACGCCCACCAAAACTTTCCAGCCCCGGACACGGCGTGCGACGGCGGGACTCGCGAAGGACAAGTCAACAATAGATCCGCCGTTGTGCCGCACACACGTGTCCACCGACCCCCTATTCAAGACGGCCAGACCGGCCGAGATCACCCAATCCTCCAGGACCTCACCGCGAGCATCAGTCGCCGACGAGCCCCATGCCAGGGACTTGGCGTTGAAGTCGCCGGCGACAATTGCCGGGTGAGGTTGGCCTTGCGCCACCAGGGCCCCCAACTGAACAAGAAAAGATTCAAAATCAGCGAGGGGTCTGTTGGGAGAGAAATAAACTCCAACTACCCAAATATCTCCCAACAGAGCCGCGACGCATCCCCGACCCTTCGCTACTTTTTCGAAGGGCGGGGAGCCAGCGGCACCCTGGGTGATGATGGCCACCGAGCTGTCGACGTCCCCCGCCCAGTTATCACGCGGGGGGATGAAATATGGCTCGGCGACCACGGCCACTTGCACCGACCACTGCGCCATGCTCTGGGTTAAAAGATCCTGAGCACGGGCACAGTGGTTGATGTTCGCCTGGAGGAACTTAATTGCCATTATTGGGCGATCTCCATCTGCTCAACATCGGCCTGCGGTGGGCTCTTCTGCTGCGACTGGGCCGTAGCCACAGCGACAGCTGGTCTTCCTCTTCGGGCCGGACGACGGGTCTTACGGGAGGAGGTGGGACACGCCTTCCCCCCGATCTGATGCCCGGCGGGCTTTCCGGCCGCGCTGCACAAAGAACAATTCGGCGCGGCCTCACACTGCCGGGCTTTATGGCCCGGCTGACCACAGCGGTAACATAGGCCGCTACGGTCAACTTCTCCCTGGCAACACTCCCTGACGTGCCCAGATTCAAGGCACCGGAAGCAACGCAGCTGACGCGGCTCAAGCACAGTTACTCGAGCCGCAACCCAACCTATCAAAAGCCGCCCGGCGCCTTTAACTTTCTGGGCCGCCTTGACGGGAAGCCTTGCCCACACCGTGCCCAGACCCGAACGGTCGGGACGAATTTCTCCGACCTTTACTGAGTCCAACACACACTCACCGGCCTTGGAGAGGGCCATTGCGACGGCTTCCAGGGTGGCTGTGTAGTCCAGCCCCGAAAGTCGTATTTCCGCAGTCTTTGTGGGCCGGGCTACTCTAATGTACTCCGACCCAGAGAAACATTCCCTGAGCCTCGCGGCCAGGGAGTCGGCCCTCTCTTCACTATTGGCCCCGGGCACCTCGTACATAGGGGCACCCGTGGCCGCAAACTTTGGCCTCAGCCTCTGGATATTGAGGCCGGTGAGGTCCACCTTACCCTGGGCATCCGTTAAAACCTGGGCGTATGTCAGACCCTCCGCCACTGCCGCCGGAGTCAACGAAATTATAACCGCCGCGGAACGAGGCGCCCGAAGCTTTGGTTCTGACCTGCGCGGCTGTTGTTGTTGGCTCGCAGCAGGAACCGCGCTAGGCGAGGCCTTCTTTTTCGCCTTCTTGCCCACTACAACACTCCACGGCTCGTCCATTGATGTAGGAGCCGGTGGCAGTGGGCTGAGGAGCTCCTTTCTTCCCTTTTTTTCCTTTGGGCTTCCCAGGCCCTGAAGAGGAGGGCACAGCGACCTTGGGGACATCGACAGTCCCCTTTGCTTTGCCCTTTTGCTGCGGTAGGTTCGACGGCCCAGCCACAACAATGGGTGCGCTCGATGGCCCGGCAACAGCAGGCGTCGATACACTAGGGACCACGGGAGCGGGAGCGGGTAGGGCCGTCTTCTTTCCCTTTCCTTTTCCCTTGCCCTTCCCCCCTGGTGGAGGAGGAGGGGGAGGAAGTAGCGGGAATTCCTCTCGCGCAGACCCGTTCTCATGCGCTAGAGGTGGCCTCAAAAGCGGTGGTGGCGGCAGGTGCATAATGGCACCATCAACTCTCGCCATCACCCGAGCCTCAAATCTCTGAAGCGACTCTTCCGACAGTCCACAATTCATTTTCGCCTCCAATTGGTCAAGTCGCCGTCGGAGGGAGGAGTTCTCTTCCGCCTGCTTGGCCAGCTCTTTTTCAAGGCGGCTGCTCACCTCTTGCCACTTTTTGGCCTCCGCCTCCAATTTGGACACAGCCTGGAAATCCGGCTGGTCCATGAACTTAACGATGGTGTCGTGAACCGTGTTGAGTGTCTTTTGAAAGACACCCTTCAGGTTCCCTGATTTCGCCGACACCATCTTTAGTAGTCGTCCTGCCTCCCTGATGTCTTCAGGCAAGATGACCCGCTCCCCGACTCCCTCCATCAGAGCAGACGACGGAGGGTTGGTAGACTTCAAAAAGGAAGTCACCCGCTCCTCCATCTCCTCCTCCGCCTTTCGCCGCTTGGCCTCACGGCGCTGGGCCTCCTGCTCCCTCTGCGCCTTCCTTAAGCCGACATATTTGCCGACCGTTGATGGCGGACCTAGTGCATCCACTCCACTCTCAGAGTCACTTGAGAGAGCAGACCGGGAGCGAACAGAGTCCGTCTCGCTCCCTTGCCACAAGCGCCCTCTTTTCGCACAGGAAGAGGCGCGACTACTCCTGGCCTCACCAACGCGTGCCGGAGTCACGAACGCTCCCTCAGGAGCCACAATCTCTGTGGGCGTCCCACCCACGATCTCCATCACACAATCGTCATCAGGCTCGCGCCCTCCGACCACCGCCTCTCCGGACCCGGAATCGGGTACCGGAGTAGGCAACCTCGTCAAAATGACTTTTGGGTTTATAAAAGATTCCATTATTAATCCCACGAGTATGGGGGAAATAAACCGTCCACCCAGCCAGAGCCCCCTGTAGCTGGGTAAGCCTTTAAGTACACGGACGAGGCACAGGCATGTACCCCTCCGGCGTGGTTCGCACTAGCGACCGAACTACCCATCGGCCATGCATCCCCTCACGGTGCGCCGCCGCTTGGGATTCGGGGTAACTTTTTATAGAGGTTTTCTCCCTCGCAGTCCAGGCGGTGAAGCCAAGACCCTCGGTCCGATCGGAGCGCGAGACGTGACCACAGACCTCCATATGACCGGATTACGATATACGACGGTGACAGCAAGAGAGAACTTCCCCCCTACTGCCCGCTCGGCGGCGGGGTGAGCGCACACCGAGCCCGCCGACACCCCCAGGACAGAACCCGAGGGGAACCAAAGGTGCCAACTCCGAAAAATTGACGACAGCCGCCACAACAGGCGACGACAGCCAACCACCTTCTGTCAGGACATTAGCCGTCGGTCAACGTGACCGCCGTTGCCCGGGGTGCACCACGAGGAGGTTTCCTGACTCCGCACCCCGCGGCCCGCCTTCCTGAGCAAGACCAACTTGCCCGTTTTCCAAGTACGTGGAAACTGGCCTCGCTCAAGACATGCATAGAATAGTCTCCTTAATGGGGGCTCAAGAGCGTCTTGAGCTAGGACCCATGCTCGACCTGGAATTCCGTCGGGTCCTGGGGCGGTGTTTTTAGCCTGAAGCCTACGCACCGCCACCTTCATCTCTATCCGTGTTACTTCAGGTACGTTGTCATCACAGTCGTCGTGGTTGGGCGCTTCTACATCTGATACCATTGAAGGTGGCGTCTGCTCCACATTGGAAGGGAACAGATTGCCTACTACCTCTTCCAACTGCTGTTGCTGGAGACACTGAGTTACTGGTAGGGCCCAGGGACGAATTTTTTTGCGTACCATAAGATAGGGGCGACCCCATGGATTAATATTGAGTGTCTCCAGCAATTCTTCCCAGGCTTGGGCTTTTGCACTGGCGATGGCCTGTTGAAGGGTCTTTTTTGCTTCTCTATACCCCTCGTATAGCTCCGCCTCCCTGGTTGCTGCGTCTTGTCCACGCTGACATCTTCTTCGGTGTCTGGCGTATAGGCGACGAGCCGCTACACATGCATATCGCAGCTGTGCGATAGCATCGCTCCACCAGTACACCTGACGTTTTGTAGGTTGACGTCTCACCCGAGGCATGGCCGAGTCACAGATGTTTGACATCGCTTTTCGATATTGCCCGCCTCTTCGTCAACACTGATAGGCCTGGAGAGCATCCCCTGAGACACCCAGGCCTGCACTAGAGCGGCTTCGCGGAAGGCCTCTAGGTGGAGACGTTTCAGTGCCAGTGAGGGCTATCACAACTGGTCTGTCCGAGGTCTGGGTAGAAACGCTGAATCGGATGTACCGGTGGTCCGACAACGTTTTTACATCCTCCAAGACTTTCCAGTCGTGAACACGATTTGCAATACTGGGGCTAGCAAACTTAATGTCTACTATGGATCCGCCCCGCTGTCGCACACATGTGTTGACTGAACCTTGATTAAGGACAAGCAAGCCTGCCTGCAGAGCCCACTCCTCCAACTTTCTACCCCGCGGATTAGTCAGGGGGGAACCCCAAGCGAAAGACTTGGCATTAAAATCCCCGAGAACAATAACACGATTGGGGCGACTGCGACCAACGACAACACCTAGTTCCACGAGGAATGCTTCAAAGTCGGCGAGACATTTATTGGGGGAGAAATACACTCCTACTACTATTATGTCGCCAAGAAGCACCGCTACAAATCCCCTGCCTTTCTCTATTTTTTAAAAGGCGTGGAGCCAGTAGAGGCCTGGGTCACGATGGCCACTGAACTGTCATGGTCGGCCACCCAGTCAGCCCTTGGCGGGACAAAATACGGTTCAGCGACTACAGCGATATGAATCAACCACTGCGCCATGCTCTGGATCAAAAGATCCTGAGCCCTAGCGCAATGGTTGAGGTTACCTTGCAAGAAACGGAGAGCCATATTTAATGACACTCCATTCCCTGATCCGCACCTTCCGATGCCTGGGTGGCACCCGGTAAGCGGACTGGTTTAGAGAGAGCATTGCCTCCCTTAGACCGCTTCTTCTTACTCTTTTTATTGTTTGGTGCGCCACAGGTGCCGCTTCCCAAACGATGATCTGCCGGTTTACTGACCGCTGCACATACCATACAGCGTGGTGCAGCAGAGCACTCTGCAGATTTATGCCCAGCTAGTCCACAACGAAAACAGAGGTCGCTGCAATCAACCTCTGAGGTGCATTTTGCTGCGACGTGCCCGTTGTGCAGGCAACGGAAGCACCGAAGAAGTCTGGGTCTAACTACGCCTGTGAGAGTTCCGTTAAAACTAGGCCAAACGCCATTGCACTTTAGTTGTTCAGAAGAACATTCCCCTGCACGAGCGACAGCAGCTATTAGCTTCGTCACCGTAACTGACTCATCCAGGCCAGTAATACGTACATCAGCACGTTTAACCGGCCTTGATACCTGAATGCCTTCGGTGTTCAGTGTCTTCTTCAATTCTTCAGCAAGGGCGTTTGCCTTCTCCTCATTTTCGGGACCTGCACCTGGCAGTTGGAATACGCCTGCTCCTGTAGCGGCCTTCTTGTAGCGGACCTCTGTAATTCCCAGTGTATCTAAGTTCACCTTGGCTGCTGCTTCGTCTAGCACCTTTTCATAGGTGAGGCCACAGTTTATCGCTTCCGGCTGCAATGTTATAACCACTGCAGCGGAGCGTGGGACGCGGAGCTTGGGAATTCTATCAGTCTTGGCCTGCTGGCTGGACTTCTTCTTATTTTTTTTGCCATCAACTACCCACTCCCCCTGAGAGTGTTTGGATGTTGTTGGCTGCATAGGTGCTGAGAGAGTCACTACATTTGCCTCGTTTAGCTCCTTTTTCTTCTGGGCTGAAAGAGTCTTCATGCCTTTATCTCTATTGGCTGCCTTACCGTCAGCGGCCAGCGGAGGGCGCAGTCGAGGCGGGGGCACCAATGTCTCTAGGATGCGCTGCACAAGTTGTGCCATATCTGTAGCAGGGATATTACCTGTCTTAGGCGCTAGGCTGTTGGCTACATCTGCACTGGCATCTATCTGTTTTCAAGTCCGCGAACTCCTTTCGAAGTTGCGCTAACTCGGCTTGGAGCTTGGCATTTTCTGCTATTATCTTAGCCATCTCCTCACTCACCTTATTCGTTTTAGCCTCGACTTTGGTCATATCCTGGTCAGATTTCTCTGTACGACTTTTACTCTTTTTGGATTTGCCGACTTTTTTAGGAGCTGGCAATTCCTCGTCACTCGAGGCTGGCCCCAGTGTCGCTTCGGTTGTCCTCGGGCGTAGGACCTTCCGCCAATGTTTCCCGTTCGGACCAGACTCCACGCTCATCACACTCGATGCAGATTCGTATACGAGCTCTGCATCCCCTTTTTCTTTATCATTTTTATTTATTTGTGTATCCATTTTGTTCGCACGATTATGGGGGATATAAACAGTCCGCCCAGGCAGAGCCCCCTGTACCTGGGTAAGCCTGAAGTGGCAGCGGAGTGGTTCGCACTAGGGACCGAACTACCCGTCGGCCATGCATCCCCTCGCGGTGCGCCGCCGCTTGGGATTCGGGGTGACTTTTTATAGAGGTTTTCTCCCTCGCGGCCCGGGCGGTTAAGCCAAGACCCTCAGCCTCAGAAGACGCCGCGAGACATGACCACAGCGCCTCATTGAGATTCCGAGATCGGCGGTGACTAGGGAGAATGAGTTCTACCCTAGTCTGCTCCGTGGCAGTGTTAGTGCACACGAAGCCCGTCCGTGTTCCTCCACTGTGCCCTCTGCTAATCAGAGGGACACGCGGAGGAAACCTCTTTGCTGGTTTTGGTCCACGCCGTTTCCGGTAATCCCTCCTCGAAATCGAGGGGGGTCCCCTATCCGCCACCCAGGGAGACGCGCCCGATGGGAGACCAGCAACTCCTCACGGGGTCATTACACCCTAAGATAACCTTGCGATCCTTAGCCTTCCTTATCCTGTCTATTTTCAGACCTTCTTCCTATGCGTTAACAGTCTTCCTGATCTGTTCGAAGATCTGCTCGCCAGTTTCCCTCTGGTTCACCGAGGCAATGACGACAGAGTGCATAGCCTTCTGTTCAGGTCCCTGTCTCGGCGGTCCAGTAAGTACGCTGGCGTAGCTCGGTCTCTCGTTCAGGGACAGGGACGATCCCTGTGTTTCATGATCTCTTCTGTTAACGCTAGCATTTCTATTTTGTTTTTCTTTAGCAACTCACTGTGCTCATCTATCTTTTTTATAAGTTCTTCCGCACAGTGTCTCTTTTTTTTTTTTTTTTTTACTATAAATAGGCTTGCGTTTGACCACTATCTCGCCTGATGGTAAGTGATGATGTGGTCTACGGTGGAGCACGCTTGCCTAGAAGATACCTATTCACTCTTGACTTAAAGATACCCAGGTTATAACTTTCGGGAAATATAGACTCCGGCAAAGAGTTCCACTCTCTAGCGGTGCGCATGATAAATGTACTAGCAAAACGCTTCGTGCGCACTGGCAGAATATCAACCATGTATCGATGACGCTTCGCCGAGTCTCTTGTCGTCCGATGATAGAAAGGGGTTGGGGGAATTAAATTGTGTAATTCCAAGGCACACTCGCCGAAATGTATCCGGTAAAAAACCGATAAACTGGCAACTTCACGTCGATGTTCAAGGCTTTGCAGCCTTGCCTCGACTATGGATTCGTTGCCTATGAGCCTCTTGGCGCGTCTCTCGATTGCCTCCAACGCCTCAAGCTGGTACTTGGCCGATCCATCCCAAAGATGAGAGCAGTACTCCATGCACGACCGGACTTGCGCTTGATACAAATCGAGCAGCTGTCCCGGCGTAAAGTACCGTCTCACCTTCGCAAGGATAGCCAGCTTTTTGGCAGCCAATTGAGCTTTATGCTCAATGTAGGAGCCAAAACTAAGAGTTGGAGACAAAGTTACGCCCAGAATCTCTAGGTGGTCAGTTATCGGTACGGATACATCTCTGAAAGTAGGAGTCAGTTGGAAGGGACTCCGTTTAGCAGAGAATAGACAAGCCTGGGTTTTAGTGGCATTAAACTTGACCAGATTGGCATCGCCCCAATCGGAGACTGCCTGTAAGGACAAGTTCAAGCGTTCTACCAAGGCATCCCTGAGGGACTGGACTTGGACTCCATTGGTTCGTGCATTAGATATATAACTTTCTACCACTGTGCTGTCGTCTGTGTACCCAAAAGTACCGGGCTTAAGCAGATCATTGATATGCAGCAGGAATAGAGTCGCAGAAAGTACCGACCCCTTAGGTACCCCGGCATTGATAGCCAATAGATCGGAGGAGCAGACATCAATGACCACTCGAATCAATCGTTCCCTCAAGAAGTCTAATATCCATGCACATAACCCAGTGGGCAAGCCATATGAAGGAAGCTTGCTTAGGAGGCTATCGTGCCACACTCTGTCGAAGGCCTTCGAGATGTCGAGTGAAACGGCAAGCGCTTCCCCATACCTCTCGACAGCCTCGCTCCAGATGTGAGTGGCATACGCTAGAAGGTCTCCAGTTGACCGGTTTCGGCGAAATCCGTATTGTCGGTCACTTAGGAGGTCATTCGCTTCTAGGTATGCCATGAGCCTGCCATTCAGTACACGTTCCATACTTTTGCAAAGTATGGACGTAACCGAGATGGGCCTGTAGTTGGCAGGCTCAGCACGACTACCTTTTTTGGGCACGGGTTGCACGTTAGCTTGCTTCCAGGCTTTAGGCACTTGCCCAGTGACCAGAGAGAGACGAAACAGGCGAGTCAAAATAGGAGAAAGCTCAGGTGCACAAGTTTTCAGTACAATTGCTGGAATCCCATCTGGGCCATTGGCTTTATTCACGTCCAGATTACGCAGCGTTCTTCTTACCTCAGTCTGACGAATGCGAATTTCTGACATATGTGCCTCGCAAACAGGTAGACTAGGAGGGACTTCGCCAGCAGTATCTAAACGTGAAGATTCAGCAAAGAGAGAAGCAAACAAGTTTGCTTTCTCTTCAGCAGAGTGAGCCAAAGACCCGTCGGGTCTCAGCACTGGAGGAAGTGAGGGGCGACGGAAGTTCGATTCAACTGATTTTGCCAGGGACCAAAACGCTTTACTACCCGCTGGGTATGAAGCTAGTTTCTTCCCGATTTGGCTTATGTGGTCAAATCTAGCTTGCCGTAGAACCTTCTTGCTGGATTTGGCAGCCTTGTTAAATGCTCTCTTCTTTAAGCGCATGTCCTTTGCTTTGCGGTTTCGAGCATCAACCCATGCCAGGTATGCCGCATGCTTCCGCGCTTCAGCGCGTCCGCACTCAGCCCCGAACCATGGGCGAGTTCCGCCTGACATTGCTACGTCGGAGAATGGAATGTAGTACTCCATACCTTGACGCAGCACATCCGTCACAGCATCCGCGCAAGCAGAAGGGTCTTCAGAAGAGAAGCAAGTGGGGCGCCAAGGATAAGATGCAAAGAAAGCTCGCATCTCATCCCAATCTGCTGACTTGTATCGCCACACCCGCCGGGTGCCTCTAGGGCTGGGATCGGGCGGTGAGTAGGCAGATACAGATGTCACCAGACAATGGTCGGAGCTACCCAAGGGTGATGAAACCGACACTGAGTAGCGGTCTGGATCAGTTGTCAACAGAAGGTCCAAGCAATTGGCTGTGTGCGTGTCAACATCCGGGACCCTTGTTGCCACCTGGACCAACTGAGTGAGATTTAGCGTCAGCGCAAGCTTCCGCGTTTCTCTCCCAGCATGGTCGGTACACTGGTATGGGAAAAGCCACTCTTGGTGGTGGGCATTAAAATCCCCCAGTAGTACTAATTGGGCACAAGGGTACCGCCTTTGGGCCACATCCGCCGCCTCACTAAAGTATTCTGTGAGCCTAGTAGTCTCCTGATCTCCGCTGTGCGACCGGTATACACAGGAATAAAGAAATTTCTCAATTCCTGTATCCACCAGTACCTAAATAACGGAGAATCTGGGATCTTCAAGATAACGGAGACGCCGACAACAGATGTCATCACGGGCGTACAAGCACACACCCGCATGTGGCTTAAAATTGTGCTCCAGAGTGAACCCTGGGTAAGACAGGTACGCCACGTCAGACGGACATCTTATCTGCGTCTCTGAGAGGAATAAGAGAGCGGGTCTTTCAGTCTCCAGGTGGTGATGGACCGCGACGAGATTTGAGTGCAATCCTCGGATGTTGGTAAGGTGCACTTTTAGTGAGAGGGAGTGCTGCCGCTGTGGAAACGTTCTCTTATTCTTGGCCATTTTTATTAAATTTATTTTGGAAGAGCGAATGAAGGTAGGAAGACGGTAATGGAATGAGACTTTATGCTTCTAGCCTTCAGACACAAGATGAAATACCACACAGTAGGGGGACTAGTCCGGAGACTGCGGGGACGCCCGAGCCCCCCCCGGGAATGTCCATCGGGCCCTCTCAACCGGTCGCCGACCGGCACGATGGCGCAATCCCGGGATTTTTCGTCAGTTGGCGGGGCAGCCTTTCATGTGTGGCTAGCACACTACTTGGGCCCCCAACTACCTGCGGTCGGCCAGCGGTGCACCGTGCCTCGGATCCCGCTACCCTCCACGACTAGTCTCCCAATGCGGCGTTATCACCCTGCGTCATATTAGCCCAACTGCACTAAGCAACTATTCCGACCCATCTCCCTAAATGGCATCACCGAACATCGCGACGGAACACGGCAAGCCGTTTGGCGGCACGGCTTTGTCCGGTGGGTGGTCACTAGCCACGGCCGAAGCCTACCACCAGTAAGATGTGTCACTCATTTAGCACTACCCGGGGGTCACGTGTAGGGGAACTAGAGTAAAGCCTACGGACGCGAGTGACAATAACCCCCAACTGTAACTCCTGTTTAGCCAGGATCAACAATGGCACGCATTTTTTCGACACCGAGTAATGAAACTCGGCGAGTCTCTGGGAATGCTTAATAACTGTCTTTTATCCCGCAACGAAATTAATCAAATAGAAATATAGGGAGGAGTTGGAAATATAAATTGTTCACTTCCCTCCATAGCAAAGCGGGAGACAAATACTGAACTAAAAAGGTATTAACCTCCAATAAAGGACATTTACGTCTGGAGAAGCCAGACGTAAAGCACCACGGAAGTTACTTAACGGGTCCTATCATGCGAGCTGTTACGCTTGATTCCAATAATAGGTATGGCAAAAACGCCGGAAAGCACGGAAATTCCTCCCAGTCTCCACAAGGTCCATATAGTATACAACTCCAGATGTTATCTGCATACTCTCAAGCATAATGTTGCGCTCATTTTGCCAGAGACTACACTCCCAAAGAACATGACGCGCGGACTGTTCGTACTCACAGTTTGGTGTAGAACATGGGCACGCAGGCGAGTCAACCAACTTAAATGAGAATAGTTTGCTCTTAAAGTTGCCATGACCGGTGAGAAATTGTGAAACACAGTGATCAATTTCTAGCCAAGTTTTTGTTAGACGATCGCGAACCAAAGGAAAATACTGATATAAATGCCGCCCTTTAATTGAATTATCCCATCGACATTGCCACTCGTTTAGCAGTTCGTTGCATATTTCGGAACGCTGTTTAAAAAGTCTACCGATTCTCGAGAGTTCGCGCGACGTAAGAAAGTTTTTGTCCATATCCTCTCTCGTGGAGTAATACATAGCGGCGCGACGCTGTGCCTCCAGATCGACTGGAAGTCAGGAACGGTAGGCAGCGGCTTTGCTGTGCCCTGGCATTGCAGAAGTCTATGGGCGGCGGTTAACTCCGCCGTTGTCGGTCCCAAGCCCAAATGAGAAAGGAGGAGGGTTGGTGTGGAGGAGACCTACCCATGCCATAAAACAGTCAACGCCGAGTATTGGGCGGCGGTAACTAACCCGACAACCCTGACAGGACCTAGAGTCCACGGGGCGGTAACCAGTGACCGTGAGGACCTAAATACCCTCCAAAAGACTGACGTGGAAGGACGTGGGAACCCACCGCGTTTATCTTCCCATGAAAACCCCCCTTATGGAATCAGAAACAGAGAGAATGAGTATGTTGGGCGACCCGACTAACCATCGGCGCCACCCACCCGGGCTGGATGGTGTGAAATTGGCGACCGAAGCTTCCCCTGGGGTGAATCGACAGGCCGCAGAGGGAAGAGATGCTACTGTCGGTGCCTCAACATCTAAGATCGAGAAAACCTCAATACGATCCCACCATCGTATTGGCGCATGGAATGTCAGAGGTCTGCTAATGGCGGGTAAACTGTCCATCGTAGAGAAGGAAATGGAATCACATGACATCTCCATACTAGGCGTCAGTGAAACACACTTGCGGGGTAATGGCCACTTCACCACAGCCACAGGGAACACCATGTACTTCTCAGGCTGCGAAGATTCGAGTAGGAATGGAGTCGGAATCATATTGCCGCCGCACATGAACAAATATGTCCTCGGTTATAACCCGGTGTCTAACAGAATCTTGACAATGAAACTCAACACCAAACCGTGTGTGCTGAATATTGTACAAATATACGCACCGACGGCACAAGCTCAAGATGAGGTAATTGAAGACTTTTATAGGAAACTGGTGGATACGTTGAGTTCAATCCCTGGTCGGGAAATTAAAATAATCCTTGGTGACTGGAATGCCAAAGTCGGTAGTACACTTGCTGATGATCATATCAGAAGCACAGTTGGAAAATTTGGACTTGGCACTAGAAATGAACGGGGTGAAAAACTGATCGAGTTCTGTATTGACAGAAATCTCAGTATCATGAACACGTACTTTCAACATCATCCGAGACGTTTGTACACATGGAGATCTCCTGGCGATAGGCACAGAAATCACATCGACTACATCATTCTTGACACCCGCTGGAGATCCTCAGTCTCTAACGTGAATACCTTTCCTGGTGCAGAGTGCGGCTCTGACCATAATCTACTCGTAGCTAATTTCTCGCTGCGCTTAAAGGCGCCTAGACGGCAACCACCAAAGCCCAGAAGTTTGGATCCTTCTGTACAACCAATCTTCCGAGAGGCGTTAGAGGCGAAACTGAAGGATTCTCCCACACATGAACACGCTAACGCTGACATACAGTGGAAACACTTGAAAGGTTATATCAACGATGCACTGGACCAGGTCTCTAAAAAGAAGAAGCCAGAGCAGAAGAAGAAATGCTGGATCTCCGATTACTCGTGGGAGCTCATTCAACGCAGGAAAGACTTGAAAACTTTGGGTCTGCAAAATCATGCAGTAATGGCTGAATACTCTATGCTTGGCAGAGCTATCCAAGCCAGTTGTCGCCACGACAAGAATAACTTCATTGACGCCATCTGCAGCGACATCGAGAGACTTTCGAACAAACTACAAACTGCAGACCTTTTTAACAAAGTTAGAATCCTTTCCAAGCAGTTCAAAGCTAAGTCGTGGGTAATAGAAGATGCCGATGGTACTGTGCTACACGAGCTCGACCGCATTGCCGAGAGATGGCGCGCCTACTGTGAGCAGTTGTACACAGACCCCCGTTCACCTCCCGGTGCTATCCCGGATTGGAAGGATCTAGAACTGGAACCCATGATTCTTCGCTCTGAAATATCTACAGCTCTTCAGTCTCTCAAGAAGAAGAAGGCGCCAGGAAGCGACCAAATAACAGCAGAGGTGCTTAAAGCTATGGGCGACTTGGGTGTGGAGACACTCTTCAAGATCTGCTCACATGTCTGGCAAAACGGTGATTGGCCGCAGGACTGGTCGGAATCCGTAATTCTCCCGCTGCACAAAAAAGGGTCAACCAAGAGCTGCGGCAATTATCGAACCTTGTCCCTCATCTCACATGCCAGCAAAATCTTGCTCCATATTCTAAATAATCGCATCCGCTACTACCTGGATTGGCAAATCCCGCAGGAGCAAGCAGGTTTCGTGAAGGGCAAGGGCACTCGAGAACAGATTCTCAATGTAAGGCAGCTCATTGAGAAGGCATACGAGTTTGACACGCCAATGATAATGTGTTTCGTTGACTACAGCAAAGCGTTCGACTGTGTTAACTGGGGTTGCTTATGGAGAGTCCTACAAGAACTTGGAGTACCAAGTCATCTCATCGCCCTACTTCGCACCCTGTATGGCTCTAGCCAGGGAGTCGTAAGAGTCGACAAAACAACCTCAGGATGCTTTAAATTTCACCAAGGAGTGCGCCAGGGTTGCATTTTATCGCCCATTTTGTTCAACGCCTACGGAGAGCACATTATGAGACGTACCTGCGAGAATTGGGAGGGAGGCATCACAGTTGGTGGCGTGAAAATCACCAACCTACGCTACGCCGATGACACTACTCTTCTCACAGCAAATGAGTCGGAAATGGCAGCACTTCTTGAGCAGATGGAGCGGATTAGCGAGGAGATGGGACTCTCCATAAACAGGTCCAAAACCAAGGTCATGGTGGTGGACAGATCTGGGAAGATGGAACTCACTGGGGCGTTGGGCCTAGAAACAGTGGACAACTTCAATTACCTGGGGTCCAACATCAGTAACGATGGCTCGTGTGAGAAGGAAGTGCGCAGGAGAATTGGCATGGCTAAGAGCGCCATGTCTCAGCTTGGAAAAATCTGGAGAGATCGCAACATTTCCGTTAAAACTAAAACCAAACTGGTACGGACCCTAGTCTTCTCGATCTTCTCGTATGGCGCTGAGACTTGGACGCTGAAAGCTGCAGACCGTAGACGCATTGACGCCTTTGAGATGTGGTGCTGGAGAAAGATGCTCCGTATTCCCTGGACAGCATTTCGGACTAACGTCTCCATATTGCGAGAACTCAAAATCCACTCGCGGCTGTCAACCGAGTGCCTTCGCAGAGTTCTAGGATACTTCGGTCACATTGCAAGGAAAGACGGTGGCAACCTCGAAAAACTCATTGTGACCGGCAAAGTACATGGAAGAAGGCCTCGTGGACGTAACCCAATACGTTGGTCTGACCAAATCCGCACCGCTCTTGACTTCACAGTTTATAACGCCCTCCACGCCGCCAGAGACAGAAAAGTATGGAAGAAGTACACACATGAGATGGTGATGCAGAAGGGAGGTCACGACCCTCATTATTGAGGAACACGACGCAAGGAGGATGAGCGGCGGTGACTACTTACCATCAGGTGGCCCGTCTGCTCGTCTGCCTATCAAGGCACTAAAAAAAAAAAAAATACACCCGCAAGGACAGGTAAAGCTTCAGTACTAACGGTTCTATACGCCTTACACAAGAATATCAACGCCAAACGTTGACTCTGGAGCAATTTTCTTCGCACAGCACCGATAGTAGCCCTATCAGCCCATACAGGTGATCCATAGCAAATACTGCTCAAGTAAGTAGCCCCATAGATGAATTTTAATGTTAAAAGATAATCCCCACGTTGAAGTGGATATCCTTGTCAAGGCATAGAAATTGCGTTTCGACTTTTCCCCGGCGGATTTTATATGCTCTAAGAACGAAAAGTTTCTCTCCAAAACTAGCCCTAGGTAAAAGACCGATTCTTTGCGTTTTATATAAATATTATTGAATTTAATTCGCAGCGGTGTTTTAAGAATGCCCTTTAAAAGTAGTTGGTAAGTTTTATGAGGTGCAAACGTCAGACGATTTCTTTCACCCCAATCAAAAATTAACTTTAAACACGCGCTGGCCAAATTTTCTATTCCCGATCTACTATTCGACTGAACAAGCAAGAGCCCGTCATCAGCATAGCCGGTTAAGGAGCAACCTTGAGGTAAAGGGAGTGCGAAAAAGACGCCGAAGCCTAAATTCCACAAGTACGAACCGACTACTGAGCCTTGTGGACAACCCATCGTAAGAGCTTTCGACGCTTCGTGGTGACCAAGTTTTAATTTGGTTGTGCCTAGACAAAGATATGAATAAATAAGTGAATATATATTTTTAGGACAACCTCGGATTTTCAGCTTAATGCGAGTGAAGTCCCCGACATGTTGAGCAAATAAAGCGCTAAATAAATTCCAATTAGCACTTTTAGATTTATATCTATAATTAAAGTTGCTATAAATAGGACCCTTTTTTTTTGTTGTCGCAGGGAAAGCGTTTTATTACTACCGCCCGCTCCGGGGGGAAGCGGAATAAGAATAAAACGGTTATGCTGGACTAGCCGGTCTTACGACCCAGCATCCCCCTCGCCCGGATGATGGCTATCCGGGCAGCCGCTGGGCCGAGTCCCTACCCCCTATGTACACCCCACCCGACACTACCAGCTAAAACCCCGCGGTGGCCTTCTTCGGCGCTTACGGAGCGATCCCGGGGTATTCTAAGGAGTGCTAGAATTGCTGCCGGAACCGCCCCTGCGCGGTGCTGCGTAGCAGCCCATCTCCATGGGAGGGCTTAGGAGCCCCCGCGCACCGAACAACGACAGCGAACGAGGCCTTACCACACGCGCTGCCGTCCATCTCGGGGTCGCACTATGCTCCGAAACTGGGAGTGCATCGATTCGGGCTGACAGCCCCCCGCTGCGAGCCCGCGACCCCCGATGGCCCCAATTAGTCGCCTCGTACGACAGGCAGGGGTTACCGTGGTGGAATTCAAACGCCCCCGTTCCACAGGGCGGGAGACGCGAGATGACGCTCTCGCAGAAGTGGGCCACCACACGCCAGGACGTCCGGCTGGCGACCATGGATGACACCACGGCCGGCAGCGTGAGGTCTCCTCCGACGACTGCTCTGAGAGCGCTGCGCTCTTCGTCCCAGGCTGGGCACTCCTCCAACGTGTGTTGGGCCGTGTCCTCGCGGCAGTTGCCACAATGGTGGCACACGGCAGACACCTCGTTTCCGATCCGACACAGGAACGAACCGAAACACCCGTGGTCCGTCAGTACCTGCGTCAGCCGGAAAGTTGGCGCACCGTGGCGCCTGTCCAGCCATCTCTTTAGGACAGGACGCACTGCCGCGACTGTCCTCAAGACCGCACTTGGGCTTTCCAGCCTGGTATGCCACTCCTCCACGGCGGTTCTGCGAAACCGGGCTGCAATCTCCCTCGGGGCCAGTCTCACCTGACGGCGACTGGACGCCTCCTCCCGCCAGAAGAACGCGGACGAGAGGAGTTTTGCGTCCAACTCCCAAGGGAGGGTGCCAGCCAATACGCAGGCCGCCTCGTGGGAGACCGTGCGGTAGCCCCTTACTATTCGCTGCGCCAACAAACGATGCGGTTTGCGCAGCAAGGCGACGCAGCGGGCTTTCAGGGACTCGGCCCATACGGGACATCCGTACAGGGCCATTGACCGCACGACTCCAGCGTATAAACTTCGGCAAGGGCTATTAGGTCCCTCCAGGTTCGGCAGCAGGCGTCTGAGCGCGCCCGCCGCCCGCACCAATTTCGGCGACAACTCCTTGAAATGGGCACGGAAATCCCACCGGCTGTCCAGAATCAACCCCAAGTACTTCATTGTACAGCCGATGGGAATCCGCACCCCCTCCACATTGATGTGGGGCATTAAAGGTGGCCGAATCCGAGGCCCGTGAAAGTAAAGGGCCTCGGTTTTGTTCAGGGCCACCTTAAGGCCCAGTCGCCGAATCCTGCCCACCACCTGTTCGGTTGCGAACGAGGCGAGCAGGGTGGCCTCCTGGAAAGACCTGGCTTTCGCTGTTACTAGCGTGTCATCTGCATAACAGACGACAGCGACGCCTCGGGGATTGGTACCACGGAGCACCCAATCGTAGCGGATGTTCCACAGGAGAGGGCCCAGGACTGAGCCCTGTGGAACACCGCAGGCCCTTGCTCTTCGGTGCCACCTGTCGGCGCCTGGATACACTATGTACTATAAATAGGACCCTGCGTTAATCTAGGCATGAACTCGTACATAATCCGGCGATGGTCACTACACGACGCATCCGGAAGGACACGCCACCTATCTAGGTGAACGTATCCACTAGAAAGTGTGACGTCAATAGAAGACTCGCCCGTAGGGCTGCAATATGTAGGTGGTGCATCGGGGGTATTATGTTTATATAAGATTCATCTCTGCGATGAAATCTTCGACGGCACAACGCCTTTCGGTATCAGTAGAACGATATTTGCCATACCAAAGTATAGATGACGCATTAACGTCCGCGCCTATTATAACTTTCTGACCTACAAGAGACCGCAGAACATGACGAAGATAGTGTATGTGAGGACCCACAGGATCTGAATACTGAAATAAAAAATAGCACGGAGTTGAAACCTCTGCGACAGCACAGTGCGACGTCATAAGATTACGCACTGACGTGATGGTAAAATTGGAACTTGATACATAAATACCTGCTCGTGAACCGTTGTCTAGCTGAACCGTCCTACTACGTAAACGCGGGTGTTGGTATTGCTCTTGTACTAACACTATATCGAGCTTATATTCGCGAATTAACGTATCTAACTCCGACGTCGCGACCCTATCGTTGTGGAGATTTAACTGACCGACGATAAGATTATTATCCATATTAGAAACTAGCTGTTGCAGCGGCTCCGCCCGCGTGGAGGTCATGTTTGGGAGAAAAAGTATACAATACAAAATACAAATTTTCATGCGTTTAACTTAAAAATTTATGGATTTTCATACAAACTGAATGGGGATGAACCCTATTTTACCCCCTTAGAGGCGGAATTCCCAAAAATCCTGAAACATATATTTTTTATTTTTAACTAAAATGCCAAATACTAATTTTCATGAATTTAACTTAAAAAATTACGGATTATCATACAAACTTACATCCCCTATTTTACCCCTTTAGGGGTGGTATTTCCAAAAACCCTTCCTAAGTGGATGCCTACGTCATAATAGGTACCTACTGTCAAAATTTCAAGTCTCTAACCCTAGCCGTTTAGGCTGTGCGTTGATCGATCAGTCAGTCAGTCAGTCAGTCAGTCAGTCAGTCAGTCAGTCAGTCAGTCAGTCAGTCAGTCAGTCAGTCAGTCAGTCAGTCAGTCAGTCAGTCAGTCAGTCAGTCAGTCAGTCAGTCAGTCAGTCAGTCAGTCAGTCAGTCAGTCAGTCAGTCAGTCAGTCAGTCAGTCAGTCAGTCAGTCAGTCAGTCAGTCAGTCAGTCAGTCAGTCAGTCAGTCAGTCAGTCAGTCAGTCAGTCAGTCAGTCAGTCAGTCAGTCAGTCAGTCAGTCAGTCAGTCAGTCAGTCAGTCAGTCAGTCAGTCAGTCAGTCAGTCAGTCAGTCAGTCAGTCAGTCAGTCAGTCAGTCAGTCAGTCAGTCAGTCAGTCAGTCAGTCAGTCAGTCAGTCAGTCAGTCAGTCAGTCAGTCAGTCAGTCAGTCAGTCAGTCAGTCAGTCAGTCAGTCAGTCAGTCAGTCAGTCAGTCAGTCAGTCAGTCAGTCAGTCAGTCAGTCAGTCAGTCAGTCAGTCAGTCAGTCAGTCAGTCAGTCAGTCAGTCAGTCAGTCAGTCAGTCAGTCAGTCAGTCAGTCAGTCAGTCAGTCAGTCAGTCAGTCAGTCAGTCAGTCAGTCAGTCAGTCAGTCAGTCAGTCAGTCAGTCAGTCAGTCAGTCAGTCAGTCAGTCAGTCAGTCAGTCAGTCAGTCAGTCAGTCAGTCAGTCAGTCAGTCAGTCAGTCAGTCAGTCAGTCAGTCAGTCAGTCAGTCAGTCAGTCAGTCAGTCAGTCAGTCAGTCAGTCAGTCAGTCAGTCAGTCAGTCAGTCAGTCAGTCAGTCAGTCAGTCAGTCAGTCAGTCAGTCAGTCAGTCAGTCAGTCAGTCAGTCAGTCAGTCAGTCAGTCAGTCAGTCAGTCAGTCAGTCAGTCAGTCAGTCAGTCAGTCAGTCAGTCAGTCAGTCAGTCAGTCAGTCAGTCAGTCAGTCAGTCAGTCAGTCAGTCAGTCAGTCAGTCAGTCAGTCAGTCAGTCAGTCAGTCAGTCAGTCAGTCAGTCAGTCAGTCAGTCAGTCAGTCAGTCAGTCAGTCAGTCAGTCAGTCAGTCAGTCAGTCAGTCAGTCAGTCAGTCAGTCAGTCAGTCAGTCAGTCAGTCAGTCAGTCAGTCAGTCAGTCAGTCAGTCAGTCAGTCAGTCAGTCAGTCAGTCAGTCAGTCAGTCAGTCAGTCAGTCAGTCAGTCAGTCAGTCAGTCAGTCAGTCAGTCAGTCAGTCAGTCAGTCAGTCAGTCAGTCAGTCAGTCAGAATCGGAGACTGGGGAATTCGAGAATTTTCTTTGTCCTCAGTAAGCGGGATGGTATTACCCTTAAGGTCTAACAAATTTGCTAGGACCTTAAAGATCGCTTCCGACCTCTGCAAGCATTCAATAAGTGACAAAACTTTTTCAATCCCAAAAAGAGCAAAAAGAGTAATAAAATTCGCAACTTACAATTAAATCAAAAATAAAATTTTATAGCGCGCGATATTTCGGAGCAAGTTACCGATGCCGTACCATACTCGTCCGCCCCACTTTCTTCCATGCCGTACCCAGCGGGTACTCCGTACGGACTGCGCCCGCGCCGCCAACCCGCACCACGCCAGTGCCGAGCCGGCTGTGTTTCGAGATAGACGCGTGCGCGGGTGTGGCTCGTGCGTGGTCCGCGATATTGTTGAAACAATAGTGTATTGTTTTAGTTCCGACAATATATTTGTTATTCGCGAAGATGTATTTTATTGCATTTCCTATCTGTTGACCGGCACTCACATACTAAGAAAATAGTAGAACCCGATAAGTGGCTGCCCAACGTTCGGCTTACGAACTTACCGTTGTTATTATTGTTATTATAGACAATCGGGTTTCCTATTTCGTTGGACAAATAGTTAAAAGACAAAAGTGCAAGTGTGTTTAGTGTATATGTGTATACGAACTGCGTTACGCAACGTGAACGAGATCGAGACACGAGTTGAAACACGTTAACACGTGTCGCCATTCGCAAAAGGGACGATAAGTATACTTATTTTGTTTCCATCAAGTTATGCTATGGACGATGTTTATTGGACATTCCGCCTAGCTATCTTATAAGTGTGTAGACTCGAACTTTCGTAACAGTGTACG
Organism: Laothoe populi; assembly: GCA_905220505.1. Taxonomy (NCBI): domain Eukaryota; kingdom Metazoa; phylum Arthropoda; class Insecta; order Lepidoptera; family Sphingidae; genus Laothoe; species Laothoe populi. The sequence goes on from HG992162.1 coordinate 9,587,267, forward strand.
TAGTTGACGCCATTTTGGACGCTTGTGTTTTACGTCGAACAATAATTACGTTTATAAAGTAATTGCGTAAATATTATGATGGCTCCTACAACACGTAACGGAGTTAAGGACAAGGGGGAGAATGGGTCACGATCAAGTTCTGGTCTGGATAGTGACACAGCCACGCCGGCTGCGTCGACCACATGCGAACCGGTGCCGACCGCGCTGACTCCGGTAGTCATCACTGATCAACAGCTCCTGCAGCTTGCGCAGCTACTTCGAGCACAGTCGCCGACAACTTCATGTACATTACCTTCCCGTCCATCTTTGCAAGACAATTTCGCCAAATGCACAGCACGATTCGACGGCGCCAAAGAAAGCGATGTATTAGCGTTTATTGATGCTTTGGAGATATACAAAGAGTGTGTCAGCGTTGAAGACAGTATTGCATTACGAGGATCACCAATGCTTCTTACGGGGTTAGCGGCAACGTGGTGGCAAGGTGTGAAGGCTTCCGTTAAGAGTTGGTCTGAAGCTATCCACTTGTTAAAACAAACATACGGGCCGCGTCTCCCGCCGCATAAAATTTACAAGGACTTGTTCTCCAAGGAACAAGGTGAAGAGTCGACAGACATCTTCGTGTGCAGAGCAAGGGCTCTGATTGCTCAGCTACCTTATAGTCTTACGGAAGAAATTCAGCTAGATATGGTGTATGGACTACTGCACCACAGAATTAGAGAAAAGATTGCACGAATCGCTTTCGATTCTTTTGCTGATTTATTAACGCAAGCTCGACGCTTAGAAGACTTATTTGATGAAGGTCGGCCTAGACATCGCAAGTCTGAGACAACACATGTTGATGGATTATCGCCATCCATCGCTCATAATTCTGCACCTAATATACGTACTAAGACTACTAAGTCACGACCGCTTTGTAATTATTGCAAAAAGTTTGGCCATGTAAAAGCTGATTGTTCCCGACTACGTGACCAGACCACACGGCAGGCGAGAGTACAGCGCCGCCGCTGACGTCGACACCGATAGTGTGCTTTGGGTGTGGTGCCCCGGGCGTGATTTTTTTTTTTTTTTTTTTATTCTGGCGCGGCAAAGTGACCACACTGCACCTGATGGTAAGCGCAGTGCCGTCCAGATAGAATATCAAGTAGCGAGAGACAGTCTATCCCCCGCTACTCAACACAATCATGCCGGCCTGCTGTTTAGCTTCTTCACATTACGCCTAAAGGACCCAGGATCATAGGAAGGAGGGAACACGGTAGCTGGCAAACTGTTCCACAGCTTGATGGTGCGGCAAAAATACGAGTTTGCGAACCTCTTAGTTCGGGCCGGGGTAGTAGACACCACGAAGCTGTGGCTCCGCAAGCCAGTACGCGTGGTTCTGGTATGGAAGGGAGAGGATGGGATAAGATCAAACAATTCTTCAGAGCATTCGCCATGATACAGACGGTAGAACACGCTAAGCGAGGAAATATCCCTACGCAGCTGTAGCGGCTCCAGGCTGTTACTCACGTCTCCATCATTCACAGTGCGGATGGCCCGCCGCTGCAACCCATCCAAGGCATCGAGAAGGTACCTTGCGGAACCGTCCCAGAGGTGCGAGCAGTATTCCATTCCCGGCCGCACCTGCGCTTTATATAAGCGGTAGAGCTGACCAGGCGTGAAAAACCGCCGCACCCTGTTCAGGATTCCGACCCTGCGTGAAGTGGCGGATATTACGCCCTCGATGTGACTCCTTGGATTAAGATCGCAGCGGATATCCATACCTAGGACACTAAGGTCATTCCGCATTGCGAGTGGAACACCCTGAAGAACGGGGATTGGAGAAAACGGAGACTTCTTGCACGAGAACGCGCACACCTGGGTTTTCTTGGCATTAAACTCAACCCGATTCCTGGTACCCCATGATGAGATGAGATCCAAGGTCTGGTTGAGCTCAACGACAAGATCCTCTCGTCTCCTCTCAGTATCCGCCCGGCAACCAGGAGGCTTGCTGCTATAACGCCCATGAACCGTGCTGTCGTCTGCATAGCAATGAATGTTGCCAAGCGACAACATATCATTGATATGCAGAAGAAACAAGGTGGGCAAAATCACAGAACCTTGTGGTACTCCGGCATTTACTGACATGAGCTGCGAAGCGTGTCCATCAACGAGGACACGCATCCTACGCTCATGCAGAAAGCCGGAAATCCACTTGCACAGGTTGTCGGGCAGACCGTATGCCGGGAGCTTGGAGAGAAGGCCACGATGCCAGACCCTATCAAACGCCTTGGCTATGTCGAGACTCACAGCCAGAGCCTCGCCATGCTTGTCAATCGCTTCCCCCCAGTGATGTAATACGAACGCTAGAAGATCACCCGTTGATCGGTTATGACGGAAACCGTATTGGCGGTCATTGATCAACGAGTGATCCTCTAGGTAGCGAACTAATTGGCTGTTTATCAGTCGCTCCATGACTTTACACATCACTGAGGTTATGGCGATTGGGCGATAATTGTTAGGGTCTGACCTATCACCCTTTTTGGGGATCGGCTGCACATTAGCCTCCCTCCAAGATTCAGGCACAATACCTGAGAGGTAGGACGATCGGTATAGGCGCGTCAGTACAGGAGACAACTCCGCTGCACACTTTTTAAGTAGAAGCGCTGGGATACCATCAGGACCACTAGCCTTCCGGACGTCGAGAGACTGCAGCTCATGCCGCACATCACAATGCCTGATACGGATATCAGGCATTGTGTGACCGCAACCGGGCAGCGTAGTTGGTAAATGAGCATTGCAGTCCTCGAGTCTCGAATTAGCCGCGAAGAGGTTTGCCAGTATATCGGCCTTCTCCTGCGAGCTATGGGCTAGTGTTCCATTTCGATATCTCAGCGGTGGCAGCGAAGGGCGACATAAATTAGATTGGACGGCCTTAGCCAAGCTCCAATAAGCACGACTGCTTGTTGGGTTATCGGCCAAAGCACATCCAATCTTGGAGACGCGCTGGGCATCCGCTTTAACATACGTCCTCTTGCAGACCTTGGCAGCACGGTTATAGGCTGCTTTGAGTGACTTGAGGTTGGGATCCTTCGTAGCGCGACCCCCGATCCAAGCACGATACGCCGCCTGTTTCTTGCCAACAGCATCGGCGTATGCACGATTGAACCAGGAGCGTCCTCGGCCCTTGCCTGCGATCTCAGAGGAATGAATGTAATATTCCATTCCTATTCTGATCTCGCAAACAATGGCGTCAGCACTCGCTGAAGGATCCTTTCCATCAAAGCAGCGCTGCCGCCAAGGGATGGATGCGAAGTAATCCCGCATACCATCCCAATCTGCCGACGAGTAGTGCCAGACCCTGCGCTTGACCTTCATGGGACGTGGAGGCAAAGCGCAAGGAACCGACGTCCCAACCAGGCAGTGATCGGAGGTACCCAGGGGAGCACCAACCGTCACTTTATACCCGGTTGGATGACTCGTCAGCAGTAGGTCCAGCAGAGAGGGCGCATGACTTGCCACATCTGGGATCCTGGTAGGCTGGTCCACCAGCTGTGTCAAGCCATTCGTCAAAGCGAATGCATGAGCAGTCCTGCCGGCATGGTCAGTTCTGGAAGAGCCCAACCACAACTCGTGGTGTGCGTTAAAGTCCCCCAGAACTACCAATTCCGCTGTTGGAAACTGCTCCTGCGCGTCGTCTGTCGCCTGGCTAATATAATTAAATAGCCGAGTTGTCTCTACGTCCCCGTCGTGTGACCTGTAAAGGCACACGTAAACCCGACTCTGGGAGCCGAGGTCGACGTGTACCCACAGGGTGGAGAAGGAGGGGTCCTCCATGCAGCGCAGACGGCGACAGCAGACGTCCGACCGAACATACAGGCATACCCCGGCCCTCGGCCTGAAGCATTCTTCAAGCGAGTATCCGGGGTAAAGCAAGTATGAAGTATCGGTCGGACTACAAATCTGCGTCTCCGTCAAGAAGAGCAGAGCAGGCCGGGCCGTCTCAAGATGGTGGTGGACGGCATTAAGATTAGAATGGAGTCCGCGGATGTTAGCGAACTCCATTGTGAAGGCGGTGGTAGGGTTACGCACCGCTGTAAAACCTGCTCTCTTTGTATGCACTGACATGGAGTTATGGGAGGAGGAGGTGAAGAAGCGGTCAAGGGTCTAGTGTCAGAGTAGTCAGAAGGCCGTAACAAGCGCCGGTCCACTAAAAGAGCCGAGAGGAGGTGAGCTGATCCGCCGGACGGAAGGGCCCCCGTACCCTCCCGGGATAGGCCGCCGGGACCCCACATCCGGTCACCAACCGGCACGACGGACCCACCCAAGATTATGCGCGGCATGGTGGGGCAGCCTCTCGTGGTGGTTAGCCACGATTGGGCCCCTGTACTGTACCGCGGGCGGCCAGCGGTACCACCGTTTCTACAGGTCTCCCTGGCCGGCGGATCAACACGCCTCCAACCAACTGTGAACCGGCTTATACCCGCACGGCCAAACATCGTACCCCAACTCTAGCCCCCCGACGATAACCGGACATACACTGGCTGATCCCGGAACGCGACACACTTGCGTGTGCCACTATGGCGGGTTTTTCGCCCTGTACGGTGGTCGCTATCCGGGCGGATACGAATATCCTACCACCAGCGGGCTAACTGCGGGACTTGCAGAGGAAGAAGCTCGTTGGACCCTCCGGCTTTCCAATCCGTGGCCGCGGTATCATCTGCGTATCCGCCGCGAAGTAGACCCGTGATGTGTGTGGACATTTACGGAGAGACGGGAAAATTATTATTAGACACTGGTGCAAAACAATCTATCGCGAGTGTTAGTCTAAGTGCGTTTTTAAAAAATTGTAATCACAAATTTGATAGAGTACATTATAATTTTAAATTTGCTAACGGTGATACAAGCAGTAATATTGTTGAAACTGCTTTAGTTAATGTAACGGTACATGGAGTGGTGGTGCCGACGCAGTTTGTAGTGTTGCCAGGTGCAACAGAATCATTATTAGGAATTAATTTTATAAGGGACGCTGGTATGGTATTCGATTTCGTTAGGGATCGTTGGTCAATACGCGATAGGCGTTTTATTACTGCCGCCCGCTCCGGAGGGAAGCGGATTAAGAATAAAACGGGTATGCTGGACTAGTCGGTCTTACGACCCAGCATCCCCCTCGCACGGATGATGGCTATCCGCGCTGCCACTGGGCCGAGTCCCTAACCCCTATGTACACCCCACCCGACACTACCAGCTAAAACCCCGCGGTGGCCTTCTTCGGCGCTTGCGGAGCGATTCCGGGGTATTCTAAGGAGTGCTAGAATTGCAGCCGGAATCGCCCCTGCGCGGTGCTGCGTAGCAGCCCATCTCCATGGAGGGCTAAGGAGCCCCCGCGCACCGAACAACGACAGCGAACGAGGCCTTACCACATGCGCTGCCGTCCATCTCGGGGTCGCACGATGCCCCTCATTTGGGAGTGCATCGATACAGGCTGACAGCCCTCCGCTGCGCGCCCGCTACCCCCGATGGCCCCAATTAGTCGCCTCGTACGACAGGCAGGGGTTACCGTGGTGAAATTCTCAAAACGCCCCCATTCCACAGGGCGGGAGACGCCAGTCTCGTCCACCCTACGTCTTCTCTGACGGCGGGAGGGATCATTTCGTTCCCGATCCCTCTCGGCACTCTCCTTCTGCGAGATGACGCTCTCGCAGAAGAGGGCCACCGCACGCCAGGACCTCCGGCTGGTGACCATGGACGACACCACGGCCGGCAGCGAGAGGTCTCCTCCGACGACTGCTCTGAGAGCGCTGCGCTGTTCGTCCCAGGCTGGGCACTCCTCCAACGTATGTTGGGCCGTGTCCTCGCGGCAGTTGCCACAATGGTGGCACACGGCGGACACCTCCTTTCCGATCCGACACAGGAACGAACCGAAACACCCATGGTCCGTTAATACCTGTGTCAGTCGGAATGTCGGCGCCCCGTGGCGCCTGTCTAGCCATCTCTTTAGGACAGGACGCACTGCTGCGACAGTCCTCAAGCCCGCAGTCGGGCTCTCCAGCCTGGTATGCCACTTCTCCACGGCGGTTCTGCGTAACCGGGCCGCAATCTCCCTCGGGGCCAGTCTCTCCTGACGGCGGCTGGACGCCTCCTCCCGCCAGAGGAACGCTGACGAGAGGAGTTTGGCGTCCAACTCCCAAGGGAGTGTGCCGGCCAATACGCAGGCCGCCTCGTGGGAGACCGTGCGGTAGCCCCTTACTATTCGCTGCGCCACCAAACGCTGCGGTTTGCGCAGCAGAGCGACGCAGCGTGCGTTCAGGGACTCGGCCCATACGGGACATCCGTACAGGGCCATTGACCGCACGACTCCAGCGTATAAACTTCGGCAAGGGCTATTAGGTCCCTCCAGGTTCGGCAGCAGGCGTCCGAGCGCGCCCGCCGCCCGCACCAATTTCGGCGACAACTCCTTGAAATGGGCACGGAAATCCCACCGGCTGTCCAGAATCAATCCCAAGTACTTCATTTTACAGCCGATGGGAATCCGCACCCCCTCCACACTTATGTGTAGCCCAAAAGGTGGCCGAATCCGAGACCTGTGAAAACAAAGGGCCTCGGTTTTGTTGAGGGCCACCTTAAGGCCCAGTCGCCGAATCCTGCCCACCACCTGTTCGGTTGCGAACGAGGCGAGCAGGGTGGCCTCCTGGAAAGACCTGGCCGACTCTGTCACTAGTGTGTCGTCCGCGTAACAGACGACAGCGACACCTCGGGGGTAGGTACCACGGAGCACCCAATCGTAGCCGATGTTCCACAAGAGAGGGCCCAAGACTGAGCCCTGTGGAACACCGCAGGCCATCGCTCTTTGGTGCCAAACGTTGGCGCCCGGATACACTATGTATCTATCTGAGAGATACGAGTGCACCAGGCGCCGAAGATACGGTGGCACTACGTGGTACCGTAGTGCTTCCATTATGCAGGCCCAGGGTAGAGTATTAAACGCGTTGGCGATGTCTAGAGACACCGCCACCACCACATCACCCCGAGCAACTGCATCCTCCGCTTGTGCCTTGACCCGCAAAATCGCGTGTATTGTCGATCGGCCTTGCCGGAATCCGTACTGGCACTGTGCCAGGTCCGGCCCGACCCCTTCAAGATGCTCGACGAGGCGAGCGTGAACAATACGCTCGAAGAGCTTGCAGACCTCGTCGAGCAACACAATGGGCCGGTAGGCCGATGGCGAATCTGCGGGCCGCCCCTCCTTCTTGAGCAGGATCAATTTCCCAGTTTTCCACTGAGATGGAAAACGGCCCTGCTCTAGACACGCGGAGAACAGGCCACGGAGGCACAGGGCACCCAGATGCTCGACGGCTAACACCCACGCACGTCCGGGGATACCGTCGAGACCCGGGGCTGTTTTCTTGCCCCGCAGCCGAAGCACCACCGCCCGAAATTCCTCGGGCGAAACCTCCGAAATAACCCTTGCCGGACTCAACGACGATGGCGTCGATGGATGTGACGCCATCGGTGGGGGAGTGACATTCACAGTGGCAGGGAACAAAGCTGCGACGACCTCTTCGACTAGGTCGCCCCGGAGACTCTGCGTCAGTGGGGGCGCCCACGGGCGATATCTCTTCATCGCCACGCGATATGGACGCCCCCAAGGGTCGTTATCAAGAGTTCCCCGGCACTCCTCCTGAGCTGCGCGCAGCGCTCTCTTAGCCTCCCTGTGGAGGCCGTGAAGCAGCCGCTCCTGGTCCTCGTCGCCGGGAAGACGGATCCGACGACGACGGTGTCTGGCAAGACGACGTAGGGCGGCCACGCAGGAGAAACGTAACCGCGCGAGTTCCGCCGACCACCAGAACACCTGGCGCTTCTCAGGAAGACGTCGGACTCGGGGCATGGCTGCGTCGCAGACGCGCGACATCGCTGCCCCGAACCACGCCGCCTCCTGCTCGACCTGCATCGGTGCCTCCGGTGCAGGGAGCCACGCCTGGGCCAGAGCGGCCTCCTTCAGGGCCTCAACGTCGAGGCGTTTTGCTGACCAACGCGGGCCGTCCGACCGCGGGCCAGTCGGTCCTCCACTGGACCGGGTGTTAGGGGACAAGGAGACGTCGAACCGAATGTATCGGTGATCCGACAACGTCTCCTCGTCCACCAGAAATCTCCAGTCACGGACACGGCGGGCAATAGCTGGGGTGGCGAACGTGAGGTCCACCACCGATCCGCCATTATGCCGCACGCACGTGTTAACCGACCCGCGAATCACGACGGCCAGGTTGGCCGAGATCGCCCATTCCTCCAGGGCCTCACCGCGCCTGCTGGTGACCGACGAACCCCAAGCCCGAGACTTGGCGTTGAAGTCGCCGGCAACGAGAACGGGGCGAGGCTGACTGCCTTGCATCACCAGAGCCCCCAGCCGAGTGAGAAAGTGCTCGAACTCGGCTAGGGATCTATTGGGGGAGAAATACACGCCCACAATCCAGACCCCCCCCAACAGAACCGCCACACATCCCGACCCCTTCGCTACTTTTTCGAAGGGCGGGGAGCCGGCGGCGCCCCGAGTGATGATGGCCACCAAACCGTTAAGGTCCCCTGCCCAGTCTTCCCTGGGGGGAACAAAATAAGGCTCGGCGACCACAGCCACTTGTATTGACCACTGCGCCAGGCTCTGGATTAGCAAGTCCTGGGCCCTGGCGCAGTGATTAATGTTCGCCTGGAGGAAGCGTTGCGCCATATTAATGGGCGATCTCCATTTGCTCCTCTACGGGGAGCGCTGTCGGCTGGGTCACAACCCCCTTCCCTCGACCACGATTTGCGTGGCGAGGGCGGGAGGAGGCGACGCATGCCTTGGCGCCCACCTGGTGCCCCGCGGGTTTACCTGCATCTGCGCAGACTGCGCAATGCGGCTCCGCGGAGCACTCCTTGGCCTTGTGGCCCAGTTTACCACAGCGGTAGCAGATGCCGCTGCGGTCACACTCTTCGGTGCACCGCGCCCGCACATGTCCCCTGTGCAGGCAGCGGTAGCACCTCATGGGCCTCGGCTCAAGGAGCTGGACGCGTGCAGCTACCCAGCCGATCAGCACTCGGCCGGAACTTAAAATTTTGTCGGCGACCTTGGCGGGGCAGCGCACCCACGCCGCACCAAGGCCCGACCGGTCGGGGCGGATCTCCCCAACCTTAAATTCTTCGGCCGCACTACACCCCGCTTTTGCAAGGGCCGCAGCGATCATCTCCAGGTCGGCAGATGCGTCCAACCCGGATACTCGCAGTTCCGCGATCTTGAACGGGCGGGAAACACGGACATCGTTTTCCAGTTCCGTCCCGCGGAACACCTCCCTCACTTTGTTGGCGAGGGAGTCGGCCCTCGCTTCGGACTCCGGGCCGGGCACCTCGTACAGGTACCCGCCCGTCGCCATTAGGCGAGCTCGCATCTCGGCTATGCCGAGACCAGCCAAATCCACGGATCGTTGGACCTCACGCAGCACATGGGCGTACGTGATGCCCCGCGCCAACCCCTCTGGTGTCACCGTCAACGTGACGGCTGCCTTGCGTGGCAGGTGAATCCGTGGCCTTGGCCGATCCGGCTGTGGCTTCGGTGCGGAAGCAGCAGCATTCGGCAAGGGCTGGGGATTCTTTTTCCCCTTTTTAGCCACAACATTCCATCCCTCCTCCATTGATGCGGGGGCGGGGGGTAGTGGCCGGGGCTCGCAGGGCGTTTGAGCCCGTGGTGCGACACGCCCTCTTTTATTCCTCTTTTCCCCCCTGCGGGACCTACTCAGGAGAGGAAGTTGGGACGTGGCGGACGTTGATGTTACAGGCCCAGCCACAACATCAGGCACGTTTCGAGGACCATCAATAGGGGCGGGCTGGGCGTTGCTTTTGCCCTTTCCCTGCCCCTTGCCCTTCGGAGTGGTCAGTGGACCAGCAACAACAGTCTGGGCCTTCAAGGGTCCAGCGACAGCATCCGGCGGCTGCACGGTCGCCCCAACTTTGGCCCGGTCAGCAGCCAATGGGGGGCGCATGATGGGTTCTGGAGGCAGCCTCAAGATTATCGCCCCCAAGCGCGCGTCTATAATATTTAATAGACGGCACTCGAGTTGCTTGTAGCTTTCACCTTCGCATGAAGCAGCACTCGATTGGTTCGCCGGCTGCGACTGTCCAAGGGACTGGACAGTCGCTAGCATTTCTGCCATTAACCTCTCTTGGGCTGCCAGGGAGGCCTTCAGAAGTACTATCTGCTGCGCCATTGTCGCCTTCTCGGCTTCTAACCTAGCTACCTCTACGGAGGCAGACTCCTCGGCCCTCACGTGCAACTCCTTGGCAGCGAGGTTTAGCCTTCGTTGCTCAGTACTATTGAGGCCCCGGGACCTATGAGTGACGTCCCGAATTATCGCCGATATCCGTAGACGCCAGTCCAGATCGTCAGCCGATAGTGCTGACGTCTCCATCGGTGTAGTGTCTGCATCAGACACCGCAGTCGGGCTATCCGACACGGCCAATACTTTGGATGCGGGTTCGACATCACTATCGCTTGTAAGCCCGTCCTGTTGACGAGCTATTAGCGCCCTCTTTGAGCGTGTCACTACTCCACTGGTCCCGGCCTCGGGAGCCGAAGTGGCCCCAGCAGTAGCTTTTTTGGGCTTAAGTCCAGCTTTATTCGTCTTCCCGGGATCGCCAGCGTCCCCAGAGATCGAATCGTTCTCCACAACGTCATTTTTGGTTTTTTGTTTTTGAGTTCATCATTGTTGTTCCCACGAGTATGGGGGAAATATTCGGTCCACCCAGCCAGAGCCCCCTGTAGCTGGGTAAGCATATACTGCACGGGGTCCAGCACGTTCCCCGCCGGGGTTCGCACTAGCGACCGAACTACCCATCGGCCGTCGGTCAACGTGACCGACGTTGCCCAGGGTGCACCACGTGGAGGTTTCCTGACTTCGCAACCCAATACGCGATAGGCCTGGTACTTTTGTACTGGAATACGAGGATGAAGCGACTCGCCTCGTCTGTTCCGCTGTAGACCTATTGCGCGAGGATGAAGGAACACTCTTACAACATCACGAGCGTATTGAGCTCTCGACTCTCCTGGAAGATAATAAGGATATCTTTGAGCAAGGGGGAGCCGCTACCACATTTGCAATCCATAGGATTGATACTGGCGACCACCCACCGATATCCGTCCCACCATATCGTGTAACACCTGCAAAAAAGGAAATCATGAGGAAAGAAATAGATAAAATGTTAGAAGAAGGAGTAATAGAAGAAGCAGACTCCGAATGGACCTCACCAGTTGTGCTCGTGCCTAAGAAAAACGGTACTGTACGGTTCTGTGTGGACTATAGGAGTCTTAATCGAATCACACGTGCCGACAAATACCCGTTGCCCCTTATTGACGAGCTGTTGCTGTCGACAAAGCCGGACAGTGTGATGTCAAGTATTGACTTGAGGTCTGGATACTGGCAAATTGAGGTAGCCCCTGAGGATCGCGACAAGACGGCTTTCGTGTCTCCGTTCGGGACGTTTCGGTTTCGACGCATGCCATTTGGTCTACGGAACTCTCCGTCGACATTCCAAAGACTGATCGACCGCTTTCGCTCTGGCCTCAGAGATATCACCGTGATATGTTACCTTGATGACATTTTAATTATATCTGATAATTTAGAAACCCATGTTAAGCAGTTACAGGAGGTATTTGACCGCCTAAGGTTATTCGGCCTCAAGGCCAATCGCGAAAAATGTGTCTTCGCGAGAAGTCGCTTGACATACCTAGGCCATGTCATTTCACCATCAGGAATTGAACCAGATCCTGAGAAGGTCCGAGCTGTGATAGATATGAATACGCCGTCATCACTGAAGGAACTTCGGACCTTTCTTCAGACGTGTTCCTGGTTTAGGAAATTTGTTCCTGACTTCTCGGGCATAGCCCGCCCTTTAACAGAACTGACCAAGAAGAATCGTAAGTGGACCTGGGAAACGGATCAAACCCAGTCCTTTGAACTGCTTAAAGAAAAGCTTTCGTCTGCTCCTATTCTTAGACAGCCGAATTTTGAAGAGCCGTTTGTGCTGCGGACCGACGCAAGTGCATACGTTTTGGGTGGTGTTTTGATGCAAGGATCGGAAGCAAAAGAAGAAAGACCCGTCGAGTACGCGAGTAGGCTGCTCACGCCAGCTGAGCGGAACTACAACACCACTGAGCGTGAAGCTCTAGCTGTCGTGTGGGCGTTGGAAAAGTTCCGTGGCTATATCGAAGGAGCAGAAGTACGCGTCGCTACAGATCATCAGCCGCTAAAGTGGTTGATGTCCCTGAAGAATCCCACCGGACGACTGGCTCGATGGGCCATGAAGATTCAAGGTCAAAATCTCGACATTCAGTATTGCCCTGGAAAAGCTAAGGTAGTAGCTGATACTCTGAGCAGACCTGCGGGAGTCGCATCATCTGTTGAACAAGAATGCGCTTTATATCCTATAGTGATAGACTTACCCCGGCGAGGACCTGAGGAGGTCCGCACAGCTCAACTTGCTGATCCGGAATGTAAGAAGATTGTAGACGACTTTGGAGCTATTGATGATGAACGCGCCTTGCGGTGGACCGATCGAGGCTATTACATGTCGCAAGGAGTACTGTACCGGTGTGATCCTGAGGGTGAAGCTGAAGATCCCTTATTAGTCTTACCTGAATCCTGGCCCGAAGATGTGCTGAAGCAGTTGCATGATGCCCCAACTGCTGGACATCTAGGTGTAGAACGCACCTTACGTAAGCTGATGGAACGATATTATTTCCGTGGTATGCGCTCGTATGTGGCTAACTACGTTAAGAAATGTGAAGCTTGCGCTAAATTCAAGCCATCATACCTCAAACCAGCAGGACTTTTACAAACGCCCGTACTACACCAGAGATTCGAAGTCCTCGCAATGGATTTGTTTGGGCCCCTCCCAGAGGGTGACAAAGGAGAACGGTGGATTTTTCTCGTCGAAGACACTGCCACCAGATGGGTAGAGTTGTTCGCCTTAGTAGAGGCTACTGCAGAGAAGTGCGCGAAAATTCTCTTTGAAGAGATTTTTATGCGATATGGCGAGCCACGGCGAGTTGTATCCGACAACGGATCGCAATTTGTATCCGCTGTGATGCAAAAGGCTATGTACGCCATGGGCGTTAGACAGAGCCTAGTGCCAGCATATCATCCGGAGGCGAATCCCGCCGAGAGAAAGAATCGTGACTTAAAGCAGCGACTGGCCCTGGTCTTGGGACCGGAGCATCGGAAATGGCCAGAGATGCTCTCCCAAACCCGTTTTGCTCTCAACACCGCCTATAATTGTAGTACGGAGGAGACAGCCGCATATTTGATGTTCGCTCGAAAACTACGATCGCCCATCGATGTAGACCATGATATGAGGGCTATTGTGTCCCAAGAAAATTATGTACCACAAATAACGCCGTAACGTTTTGGTCACACACTTCAACGCGTGAAGTATCGAGTGGAGGAACAACAGGATATCCGTAAGGAAGCGGCAGACAGGCATCGACGTTCTGCTCCTGTTATTACCGTTGGAGACTTAGTTCTCGTGGATTCCCATGTCCTCAGTAATGCCAGTAAGGGCTTTACCGCGAAATTCGCACCCCGGCGTAGTGGTCCGTATGTGGTATCCGAGGTGGCGAGTCCTACGTCTTTCGTGATCAAAGATAGTCGCGGTCAAGTAATCGGCAAGTACCATGCCAGCGCTCTTACTCCGTACCAAGGTACGAGTACTATTGCCCAAAAGGCACGTAGGGGAAGACCGGCCAGGTCACATCCGGGACGGAATTGTAACCTGGAGGGGGAGGATATAGCGCGCGATATTTCGGAGCAAGTTACCGATGCCGTACCATACTCGTCCGCCCCACTTTCTTCCATGCCGTACCCAGCGGGTACTCCGTACGGACTGCGCCCGCGCCGCCAACCCGCACCACGCCAGTGCCGAGCCGGCTGTGTTTCGAGATAGACGCGTGCGCGGGTGTGGCTCGTGCGTGGTCCGCGATATTGTTGAAACAATAGTGTATTGTTTTAGTTCCGACAATACACAGTCAGGTCATAAGTATTGTCACACAGTAAAAACTTTTATTTTAGAATGCTGGCCACAAAAAAGTTTATTGAATTCGAATTTCAAATTGTTCATGAAAATAAAAATGTATACTTTTTAGAATTTTACTCAATTTTAAATATGGAGTGGACGCTTAAAGAAGACCGTGTTGCAGTAATTGCGTTGCATCGTTGCGGTTACGCGCCAATTCAAATTTTTGACATACTGAAAAATTTTAATATAACCAAAAGATTCGTTTATCGTACCATCAAACGATACAATGAAGACTCTAGTGTAGATGACAGGCCAAAAAGTTGTCGCCCTCGGTCTGTTAGGACTCCAGCAGTGATAAAAGCTGTGAAGGCGCGAATTCAAAGAAATCCCAAACGTAAGCAGAAACTGTTGGCCCTTCAGATGGGGTTAAGCAGAACCACGGTGAAAAGGGTGTTAAATGAAGACTTAGGGCTTCGGGCATATCGAAGAAAAACAGGACATCGTTTGAATGCTCGTCTAATGGACCTGAGACTGAAGAGATCCGCGCTTTGTTGAAGCGGTACGCGGGAAAAAAATATCGGGAAATTCTTTTTTCAGATGAAAAAATGTTTACCGTAGAAGAGAGCTACAACAAACAAAATGATAAGGTGTACGCACACAGTAGTGAAGAAGCGAGCAACCGTATTCCGCGTGTCCAACGAGGTCATTTTCCATCCTCGCTCATGGTATGGTTGGGAGTTTCTTATTGGGGCTTAACAGAGGTACATTTTTGTGAGAAAGGTGTAAAAACGAATGCAGTTGTGTATCAAAATACAGTCCTGACGAACCTTGTGGAACCTGTTTCTCATACCATGTTCAATAACAGGCACTGGGTATTCCAACAAGATTCGGCGCCAGCTCATAGAGCGAAGAGCACACAAGACTGGCTGGCGGCGCGTGAAATCGACTTCATCCGGCACGAAGACTGGCCCTCCTCCAGTCCAGATTTGAATCCGTTAGATTACAAGATATGGCAACACTTGGAGGAAAAGGCGTGCTCAAAGCCTCATCCCAATTTGGAGTCACTCAAGACATTCTTGATTAAGGCAGCCGCCGATATTGACATGGACCTCATTCGTGCTGCGATAGACAACTGGCCGCGCAGATTGAAGGCCTGTATTCAAAATCACGGAGGTCATGTTGAATAAACTTTAGTGTCATAAGAATCTATGTTTTGTTAAGTTCATTTTGGTATATAAATGGTTACATAATGAATAAACTTGTTTCAATTATTTTATATTAAACATGTGACAGAATATATGACCTGACTAGGTATATGTGTTATTCGCGAAGATGTATTTTATTGCATTTCCTATCTGTTGACCGGCACTCACATACTAAAAAAATAGTAGAACCCGATAATGTGCAGTCAGGGTGAGGTTTCCCCTCCTCGTCAGCTGGTGTAAGCGGCTTCCTCCTGGGAAGTCGGTTCTGGCTTTTGAGCCGCGAGGTCAAAACACACTTCCTATGTAACACCCTGGCTATGCACTTTAAAAATCAAAATACTGCGTCACTGTATGGGGGGCACCTGCGCCCTCCTTATAGCAGTTGAAAAAGTCGCTGTTACCACCTCCGTTTAGGCAGCGTTCTCACTTCCACTTTTTAAAAACTACGTTTTTTTGGAGTGAACTCCCACTAAAACCAGTGTCTTAACTCGGAACTTCGCGAAACTTGTACACTGTGTCACTGTCACTGTAATAATGGCCTATACAAACTTTCACGAACTTTCGGGCACTTTTTCCGACAATAGGGTAGTTGACAATAAGTAAAAACCTGATATAATTTTGTTTTTATAATAGATTTTAGTCTAAAAATATCGAAAATTAATCCAATTTGTTAATTTATATGTGATTATTTAATATTTTCAAGAAATAAATATGTAGAAAATAAAGCATTTTGTTACATGACATGAAACAGCCCAGACTGCATGACGTCACAGTATCATCAAATGTCAAATTGTTTTGTTGATAGTTCAAGAATCTCTACATTGAGGTACCAAATCTTTTGTAATTTTTAATGATCAGTTGCAATCAGTCAGTTGCAATTTGTTCAAAAAACCAAAATCTAAATACATTAGTTATATACGAAGGGTTTTCTAAGGCAAATAACTGTAATTTGCCTCGAATAGACGTGATGATGTTGGGAGAATTTTTGGCGGCAAACAAAGATTTTTGTTCAACAGAATATAAAAATGTCAAAACTTCTATGTAAGTAATAATCCATAAAAATATAATAATTCATAAGTCAAGACCTTATAAAATTGCTTTTTACATACTCTTATTGGTAGATTTATTATCTTTAGAAAATTTTAAATTATTAGAGGTTACATTGAAATGTTTTATTTTTAATTATGGTCTGCAAGTACTTACACAATTATTTCTTCATTATAGGTCTTCCAAGCCATATATTATTCGTTTTGTATAACAAAATAATATAGATAAAACATTAACGCCATCTATCGGTACTTTATATATCATTATATTATACCTATATACGTATTAAGTGTGATATTGTCTATTAACTGTTATAAAGAAGAAATTAAAGTCAGTCTTTTTCAAAAGCCATTACTGTGTATTACTATATATTTTATCATATATTATATTCCAGGCCAGGGAAAGAAAAATGACTTAAAAAAATCAAATTAATACATGCAAGTGGTTTTAGCATATAAAATTCACGTAAACGTCTTATAACTCTTTCTATGTGTATCCTTAAGCTTGCTATTTGTTTGGTTTGTTTCGCATGTTTTCACATTCTTAATGGTGGTATTTTGACATTGAGGTACTACACAAATCTTGTAAAACTTCGAATTAATTATAAATAAAAAAAAACGATACACTGAAATCACATATCCAACCAAACGACTATAAGTTTAACATACTGTAACGTCACACGACAGGCCATGACAGTTGGTGGTGTTTGAGTGGGAAAAATAAAGTTGGTTTATAAAAATGCAAATTAAATCTTAAAAACGTATGTTTTATGTTTATAAATGATAATATTTTAATAATATAGACCATGAAGAATAATATAAAATGGTTTCCCAAAAATAGTCAACTAGCCTATTTCCGATTTTAGCGTGTAAAAACGCTTGGAGCGGGGGAAAAACGATGCGCTCTCGGGTACGGGTAGCTCATGACTATTGAGGGCGTATGTTAAAGCGGATGCCCAGCGCGTCTTCAGGATTGGATGTGCTTTGGCCGATAACCCAACAAACAGTCGTGCTTATTGGACCTTGGCTAAGGTCGTCCAATATAATTTCTGTCGCCCTTCGCTGCCACCGCTGAGATATCGAAATAGAACACTAGCCTATAGCTCGCAGGAGAAGGTCGATTTATTGGCAGAGCTCTTCGCGGAGACTCGAGGACTGCAATGCTTATTTACCACCTACGCTGCCCGGTTGCGATCACACAATGTCTGATATCCGTATCAGGCATTGTTTTTTTTTTTATTACACTTTATACAATATATGTACAGGCGGACTTAATGCCTAAGGCATTGAAGGAATATTGTAAGGGCTGTAAAGTGGACTGTATTGTAACGCTGGACTTGTAATATAAGTAAAATAAAACACAACAGGTTGTTAACGCAATGGCGGCCCGGGAGGAAGAGAGCGCCAGCCACATTTAATTAAATGTTGCAAACTTATAAAAATATAAAAACCAAAATTGTAATGTTGGGTTGCCAACATATTGCCGGGGCAAATAACAATATTAAACACAATGAATTAGTTTTATTTTAACCCACTGTGCAACATAGGTAATTTAAATTAAGAAATTATCAATACAGCAATGTATAAACTTTACAAGTTAGGCATGTATTGCTATAGTACTTAGAACTTACCTAAAGAACAAATAAACAAAACTTATAATTTTCATACAACAAAATTAATGTATTATAGGCATTGATGTACAAGATAACTTATACTAAGTATCTGGAATACAAAATACAAGATACTTTCAAATTAAGCATTTCAGATACAAGATATAAAATACTTTCTGGAATGGTATCTGAAATACAAAATACTATGTTTTTTACAAAAAAAAATACTTTTGTAAGAAAACATTTTAATGAATTTAATTGGATTGGAGTGGAGTGGAGTGGAATGGAATGGATTGGAGTGGAATGGATGCTTTCATATAATTACAGATTTTCCAAAATTGTAATCTAGTAATTACATTGACATTAGAATCTGGATATGAATTTAAAGCTGTACCTATCAAAAAATGACCTGGAGTGATACAAGAGTAGTCTGTAATATCATTTGACAATGGCATGAGAGGTCTACTATTTAAAATAGCCTCAACTTGACATAAAACTGTACATAATTCTTCATAATTAAGAATAGATTTTAACAAAATTCTTTTTAGGTGGTATTTTACACTTTTAACACCAGCTTCAGCTAATCCAGCAAAGACAGGAGAGTAGCAGGGTAAGAAATGAAAATGTATTCTCTTTTCAGCTGTAAACTGGCAAACTTGTCTTTGATGAATGGCTGAACTTTGTAATTGGTACATCTCGTCCAATTGACTTCTAGCACATTTAAAAGTTGAAGCATTATCGCTGTAAATATCTGTAGGCAGTCCTCTTCGGGATATAAACCTATTCAAGCATGCAATAAATGTTTCAGTTTTCAAATCAGATGCTAGTTCTACATGTATGGCTTTGGTTACGAAACATACAAATATACATACATAACCTTTTGAAATTATTGGCTTTCTAATTCTAGCCAACTTAAGTGGAATAGGCCCTGCATAATCCAAACCGACCTTTTGACCGAAGGACGACATGCATTGAACCTATCATGGGGTAAAGAACCCATTAACTGTTTGGATGCTTCTGCTTTTAATCTAAAACAAATTATACATTTATGCAAAACTTTTTTGACTTGCCTTAGTGCGTGTACAATCCAATATTTTTGCTTTATAGTTGACAAAACAAGCTTAGGACCTGCATGGAAGTTTTTTAGATGTTCACTTAAAATGACTAAATTAGTCACTCGTGAGTCACGTGGCAAAATTATTGGATGTTTTTGTGAATAGGTAATGCAAGCATTTTGTAAGCGACCACCAACACGAACTAAGCCATTTACATCAATGAAAGGACACAGTGGTTTTAAATTACCTTTACATATAGTTTTGCCACATTTTAAAGCATGAATGTCATTTAACAAATATTTTTGCTGTTCATGTTTTACAATTAATGACATTGAACATTCAAGTTCTTGACTTGTTACATAATTAAGTTTATTTTTATTTACCTTATTCTTTGCATTCTGACAAAAGCGTAAAATGTATGCTAATACTCTCTGCATTGTATTGATATTAGAAAATTTATCAAGAAAGTCGAGACACAAGGTTTGTATTTCCTTGGATGTGCAAAGCATTGCACTTAAACATACTGAGCTGTCCCTGACCTCAGGTAAGTTTTGTGGAAGAATAAGATTTAATTCTGGTTTGTACTCACGTGACTTAAGAAATGGTGGTCCGTTCCACCACAGCTGATGATCTACTAGATTGTCTGGCATGACTCCTCTGCTAGGGCAATCGGCAGGGTTCTCCATAGAGCTAACATATGACCAAGTGTATGACTTTGTAAGCTGTGATATGACCTTAACACGGTTAGCAACATACGCCTTAAGTGTGTTTATATTAGTTTTAAGCCAGGCAAGTGCGATTTGTGAGTCTGAATAGAGAATGACATCATGTATGTCCAATTTAACAGACATAGTGTCATGAACTCTCTTAGCAAGTTTGGCAAGCAATAGAGCAGCGTTGAGTTCAAGCCTTGGAACAGACAGACTTTGAGCAATGGGATTTATTCGTGACTTAGAACAAAGCAGAGAAATCTTAATATTGTATGATGAATCCACTGTCCTTAAATAAATGCAACACCCATAAGCAGTAGTGCCTGATGCATCTGCAAACCCTATAATTTGTGCAAGCCGTAAATTTTGTAAACCTATGTACCGGTTTATGTGTATAGGTTTCATTGAAAGCAAGCTATTATAAAACTCATGCCATAACTGAAAAAGTTCTCTGTCGGGCAATGAATCCCAGTCCAGTTTAGCAAGCCACAGCCGTTGCATAATAACCTTTGCACCGACCACAATAGGGCCAGCTAGACCAAGCGGGTCATAAAATTTACTTATGAAGCTAAGAATTTCACGCTTCGACTGGGGCATGCTGTCCATGGCCTTAGGACTAGAAACAATAAATGAATCTGATTGTGTATTGTAATTCATTCCTAACGTTTTTAATGAAAAGTTATTTTTCTCCAAGTCAACATCATCAAAATGTTGTTGGTTTTTTGGAATATAATGTAACAATTCTGCTGAGTTTGAAACCCATTTATGTAATTGAAAACTGACTAAACTCAATAAACTACATAATTGACGTTTGGCTTCTATTAATTTATCTGAGGATGTATCTGAATAAAGTATATCATCCACATATATTGAATTGTTAATAATAAAAGCAGCAGTGGGAAATTCATCATTGTATAGATCAGCCAACAATTTTAAACATCTTGTTGCCAAGTAAGATGAACTTTTTAACCCATATGTAACAGTGTTTAGTTGAATACATTTAACACTTTCATTAGGGGTATCCTGCCATAAAATATTTTGTAAAGATCTGTACTCTGGATGTAATGAAATATTTCGAAGCATATTTTTAATGTCTGTTATAAAGAAAAACTCATCTACTCTGAATAATAACAAAACATCTACTAGTTCTTTTTGTACTACAGGTCCATTAAGAAGTAAATTATTTAATGAAGTTTTTGTATTGGTCTTCATTGACCCATCAAATACAACCCTGCACTTAGTTGTTTTTTTGTCTAATCTAAGCACTGGGTGATGAGGTAGGAAGTACACTGGATCAGTTTTTAAATTGTATTGACTGATATCAATGACTGTACCGTAACCTAATTTTTAATATTCATGAATAAATTTCTTGTATAGTATGTATAGGTTAGGCTCCTTTGTCAGTCTAGCTTCTAGGTTATATAACCTTTTTAAAGCCAAATGTAATGAATGGCCTAAATTTTGATTAATAGAATGTAATGGTAGCTTAAGGGGCAAGACAACCTGTAATTGTTTGTTTTGGGTGTCTAGCTGCACATTTTCACTAAAAACTTGTTCACACAAGTCATGTTCAGAATGTAAAAACTTCTGTAATACTCTCAGACTCCCAGAATTTTGTAAGTGATTGATTGAGATCAGAATCACATGTATTGCAAAATAATGTAATGACTGGATGAGTGTGTAATGTTTGAATATTGCCTGCAATGACATAACCAAACTGGTGTTTAATAATGTTGGAGCGCTGGTGATGCTGTTGCAGTCTCCTTCATAGCTGGGCTGTAGATCAACTAGAGGCTCAGATGGCATCAGCACCTGGAATACAACATTAGCACCTAATAGAATATGTATGTTGCTGGGTTCATTGAACCTTTTGTCAGCCAATGTAATATTTGAGGGCAAATTTAAGTTATTTAGGTTAAATTTCCTCTGTGGCAATGTAGAGGTTATTTTGTCCAGTATATGGCAGTTTACTGCAATTGAGTAATTTTGACTAAGGGAATGTATCTGTAATTTAACCTTTTCTTTTAAATTATTTTTAGTATTACATATACCGGTGATTGGTGTATTTGAAATTTCAACCTTTAATTTTAAAAGATCCACCAGTTCTTTAGTTACAAAAGAGGCTTGTGAGCCAGTGTCGAGAAGAGCCTTTACATGAAACTCAGTACCATTACTCGCAATGAGCTTTAACTCTGCTGTAGGTAACAGTACCTGTTCAGTGGTCGCCTCGGATATTAATGTGACTGGTGATGGAGATCCGTCCTCATGGAGCAGTGTATTGTGCTTCTTTTTGCAAATTTGGCACTTGAAATCATATCTACATTTTTATAATGCGTATTTAAACAAATTGTACATATGTTGTTGTCTGTGACAAATTTTATTCTGTCACTGGATGACATCAATTTGAAATGGGGGCATAAAAACAATTTATGAATAGACTTACATAATAAGCAGGTCTTGACATCTACAGTTGGCTGGTTTTGGTGCTGCCGTTGGCCCTCTGGTGCAGACTTCACCATGTTTACATGAACACTCTTCAGAGTGCGTTTAGAGTGTTTAATATCTAAAGGACGATCAGCATTTTCAAGCGCAAGCGCACGTTTTTCTAGAAATTCAATTAATTGTGAGACCTTAGGTTCCTGCTCTCTTGACAGCTGAAATTCCCTACTACACAAAGAGTCTAGCTTTCTCGTCAGAATGCAAAGTATAATGGGGTCCCATTGTTCCACTAAATGCCCTAAGTTTCGTAATGCAGCTAATTGTTGCTTTACAGTGGATAAAAACTGCGAATATTAGTAGCTGTAGATCTTACAATTGTTGGTATATCCATTAAAATGTGTATTTGTTCATTTGTAATTTTATATTTATTACTGTACCTTTCAATTATAATAGTCCTGGCTTCAGAATAACTCTCGTTACACAAACATAAATTTTTAATTAAGTCGAGAGGCTCATCTTGCAAAAACTTTTGTAAATAATATAGTTTTTGTACATTATCCAGGCTATTATTTTTATGTATTAACGAATCGAATAGGTTCAAAAACGTAGTGAATTCACAATATTTACCTGTAAATGTTGGTACACTAATATGTGGCAATTTGGTTTGCATTTAAGGAGAACAATTATTAATATTACAATCTAAAATTTTGAAGTAAGTCTTTTATGATGGACAACGTCTTCATATATTTTTCCTCCGTGTCCAGAAAGTCGTCGTCCGTGGTATCCATGGCCGTGATCTCGGGTGACAGCTCGAGCTCCTCATATTTGGCGAACACATCACGGAGACGTTCTTCTTTTAACTGCAGCGACTGCTTTGTAAAAGCAACATTAGTTGCCGTAAGGGCTTTAGCAATCTTTGTCATAGACCCTTTGAGGGCTGCCCTTTTACGTTGTATATGCTGGATTTCCATTGTACACACACACAACAAATGTACTGAAATATGTAATTCCTATATAAACTTGTACTTGTAACTGAAATATGTAATTCCTATATAAACTTGTACTTGTAAACACCTCACGCACACTTATTTTCACACTTCGCTTTGTGGCGGACTGCGCCTGCACACACGACAAAATGGCGGTGAACGCGTGGATGGATCGATCGCTTGACGACGGCACGCCGCATGGCGGTTCGCAAGTAACCGGCAATCGGCCAATTACGAGCGCTGCACACCGTAGCTACCAATGACGACGTTGCGACACGATGCTCAACTTACCCGGAGCTCGATGCGAAATGGATGTAATTCGCCGTGTAAAATATTGTAAGTTCGGCGAATATTCCAAACCCGCTTATGTTGGAAATCACTTATGGAGGGTCTGAAGGACCATGAAGGAATATTGTAAGGGCTGTAAAGTGGACTGTATTGTAACGCTGGACTTGTAATATAAGTAAAATAAAACACAACAGGTTGTTAACGCAATGGCGGCCCGGGAGGAAGAGAGCGCCAGCCACATTTAATTAAATGTTGCAAACGTATAAAAATATAAATACCAAAATTGTAATGTTGGGTTGCCAACAGGCATTCTCCATCAGTCAACCTTTGGATGGTGCAGAAAATAATCAAGGCAGGTGTATATAATAAGAAAAGGAAGTAGAGAAAGAGTTTATCATATACGAATACATATGAGACTTACATACATGACGGGTCGGGCGGTCATAGGCCGAGGCAGTGAGAGGGCTTATACGTCCCTCTCTGATCTTCAGATATGGTCAGGATGCATAGCGTATGATAGTTCGGTAATAAAACACGAGATTAACACTTCAGAGTCTATTTAAGCTACCACCAGTTCGGAATGCAGTCATCCATGGGGAAGAGCTGGCAAGAAACCCTCATGGTTGCTCTTTTAAACACATCACAGTTTACATTACAATATGTGGTACACAATAACACTTTCACAACACGTTAACTTACTACTTTAACAATATTTCGGCATTACGACCGACAAGTTACTAACTGTTTCAATGACTATACACGAATGCCGCACCAAAGACGAGGTGCTCTTTTATATTGTGATTTTCGTTGTGACCCACTCCTCTGCGAGTGAGATCACTCGATAAACAAGTCGAAACCACCTTCAAAATAGCAAAACAAATGGCGCTACCCACAGTTTACAATAAATAAAGTTATTAGCAAGTTCAATTCAGTGTCCATATTCATCACGCTCCGACACGGCCGTCCTGACAGCTCACACGTCCCAGTGTGATGTACCTGAAAAGAAAATACCACACAGTATCATTCACGCTCGGCCATATCTGACCTAATCTTATTACCCACACAGATTGGACCCACATAGGCTTTTGCTACATAGAACCCCGGCACATAGAACCCCTCACACAGACCCCTTTGCCACATAGGCTCCTCACACAGACTCCTTTGCCACATAGGCTCCTCACACAGACCTCTTTGCCACATAGGCTCCTCACACAGACCTTTGCCACATAGGCTCCTCACACAGACCTTTGCCACATAGGCTCCTCACACAGACCCTCCCTCATATACCTTAAGCGCGGACCGCGGACCCGAGGTCACTCAAAATACATTGAGTAGACAATAACCAGGCTACGGACGCAAGGTATAGACTAAACCCCGATATTAATATCTCAATTAATTGCTCGCTTTAACAGGGGGTATAATAAACAAAACCAGAAGCGACTCACCAAATTTCACATAAATCCACGCGCACACAACATGTGTACACACGCCATTGCACTTCGTACACCTCCACCGCACCAACACAGTTGCGCCACAGATCCGCCACGGCTCAGCCACCGCATATGGAATTTAAACACAAAATCATTAACACAGTAATCATCAACGCTTCACATTTTCCTGATTTTTCATAACGATCGTTTAATCACGACTTTAATTAGAGACTTATTACATTTCGTCACCATAGAACATCAAATTGATTCGAAAACGCCTAACTTTTAAATTTACAGTAGACCACAGTGCATTGCGCACTCTTTACTAAGTACAACACGATATAATACTACAGCGCTCTTGGAACAATCTATACCTTCACTATTTTGATAATAGAATTCTAATAGAGTTTCTTTGGATAACCCAATAAAGCTCGCGCATAGAGCTAACAACCAATGTTGTCTAATCTGTCAAAAAAACAAAAATAACACTTTGTTACTGTGTGTACTATTACATCACCTGATTCACGATTGTGGGTGTTGATCCTTTATCCCACTTCTGATGACGGGCCGGGCGGTCATAGGCCGAGGCAGTGAGAGGGCTTATACGTCCCTCTCTGATCTTCAGATATGGTCAGGATGCATAGCGTATGATAGTTCGGTAATAAAACACGAGATTAACACTTCAGAGTCTATTTAAGCTACCACCAGTTCGGAATGCAGTCATCCATGGGGAAGAGCTGGCAAGAAACCCTCATGGTTGCTCTTTTAAACACATCACAGTTTACATTACAATATGTGGTACACAATAACACTTTCACAACACGTTAACTTACTACTTTAACAATATTTCGGCATTACGACCGACAAGTTACTAACTGTTTCAATGACTATACACGAATGCCGCACCAAAGACGAGGTGCTCTTTTATATTGTGATTTTCGTTGTGACCCACTCCTCTGCGAGTGAGATCACTCGATAAACAAGTCGAAACCACCTTCAAAATAGCAAAACAAATGGCGCTACCCACAGTTTACAATAAATAAAGTTATTAGCAAGTTCAATTCAGTGTCCATATTCATCACGCTCCGACATACATAAATATATTGTAATACACATACAATATAGTAAAAAAAAAAGTATAAATATATAATTCTATATACAAGCATACATACATACATACACACATATATATGTCGCAGGCATG
The DNA here is from genome assembly GCA_905220505.1 of Laothoe populi. NCBI lineage: Eukaryota > Metazoa > Arthropoda > Insecta > Lepidoptera > Sphingidae > Laothoe > Laothoe populi. The sequence goes on from HG992162.1 coordinate 9,613,253, forward strand.
ACCGCAAGCAGAGGCTGTGAGAGGGCTTACACGACCATCTCTGATCCCCAGATATGGTTAGGATGCATAGCGTATGATAGTTCGGTAGAAAAACACGAGATTAACACTTCAGAGTTTAATAAACTACCACCAGTTCGGAATGCAGTTATCCATGGGGAAGAGCTGGCAAGAAACCCTATGGTTGCTCTTTTAAACACAACACTTTAAATTACAATGATTAATGTAGGTACATCGACTACTTCCTGAAATCACTGATGCTGTTCCCAATCCTGGCAATACCCACAACTACTCGAATCTACAACGCGAATAGGGCAGTACAGCCCGGATAACAGCGCTCCCTCGATCTACAACCCTGAATATGAACCGGACAACTGCACACCTTCGACTCACTCCCTGGCCTAAGTCAATTAATAGCCCGGTTAAGAACTTCCTTTTCACTATCTCTCTACGCACCAAACCACTTTGCCACCTTAGCCAGGATTGAGCACACCATACAGCCCACGCAACTACTTTGAACCATAAGGGTTACTTTAAACTAGGTAGGCACCGTCCGTTAAACCGTAATCCAGCATTACGACCTCTAAAGCTACTAACTGTTTCAACGATTACTCTCGAATGCCTCAGCAAAGACGAGATGCTCTTTTATTTTGTGATTTTCGTTAGGCCCCACTCCGTGAGTGAGATCATCCGAAAAACAACTCGAAACCACCTTCAAAATAGCAAAACAAATGACGGTACCCACATATTACAATTATTAAAGCTATTTTGCAAGTTCAATTCAGTGTCCGTATTCTTGATGCTCCGACATATATATATATATATATAAATATATATATAAATATGAATACCATACCATCGTGATGACTCTGCGCCACCATCAAACAACAACTTCCGAACTCTTGTTTTAAAAGTTACGCGTGTAGTGGCCGACCTAATTTCCAGAGGAAGCGAGGTTCCAGAGGAGTATTGAATGAACAACAAAAGAAGAGTGGATAGAGTCAGAACTATGTGGTGGACATTTGAGAAGAAGACTGCTTGAAGAGCGAAGATTTCTGTCGTGGTTACTACCATGATACTGAAAGTGGGACGTTAGATAGGAAGGTGGAGTGGGGGACGTAAGAAGAGAGAAGAGGGTAGTGAGTGCACGCAAAGAGCGGCGCTGACGGATAGGTAACCATTTCAGTTGAGAACGATATGAAGATACATGGTCGTATTTGCGAAGGTTAAATATGAATCGAATGCAGTTATTAAGAAGTCGGCCAAGTTTATTGCGCTGATCTGCATTCAGGTCAAAACAGCATTGTGCTGTGCGGCGTGAGCTGCAGTCTCTCGACGTCCGGAAGGCTGGTGGTCCTAATGGTATCCCAGCGCTTGTACTTAAAAAGTGTGCAGCGGAGTTTTCTCCTGTACTGACGCGCCTATACCGATCGTCCTACCTCTCAGGTATTGTGCCTGAATCTTGGAGGGAGGCTTATGTGCAGCCGATCCCCAAAAAGGGTGATTGGTCAGACCCTAACAATTATCGCTCAATCGCCAAAACTTTTTTTTTTTATTCTGGCGCGGCAAAGTGACCACACTGCACCTGATGGTAAGCGCAGACGTCCAGATAGAGTATCAAGTAGCAAGAGACAGTCTATCCCTCGCTACTCAACACAATCATGCCGGCCTGCTGTTTAGCTTCTTCACACTACGCCTAAAGGACCCAGGATCATAGGAAGGAGGGAACACGGTAGCTGGCAAACTGTTCCACCAGTGAGGAAATATCCCTACGCAGCTGTAGCGGCTCCAGGCAGTTACTCACGTCTGCATCATTCACAATGCGGATGGCCCGCCGCTGCAACCCATCCAAGGCATCGAGAAGGTATTTTGCGGAACCGTCCCAGAGGTGCGAGCAGTATTCCATTCCCGGCCGCCCTTGCGCTTTATATAAGCGGTAGAGCTGACCGGCCGTGAAAAACCGCCGCACCCTGTTCAGGATTCCGACTCTGCGGGAGGTGGCGGATATTACGCCCTCGATGTGACTCCTTGGATTAAGATCGCAGCGGATATCCATACTTAGGACACTAAGGTCATTCCGCATTGCGAGTAGAATACCCTGAAGAATGGGGATGGGAGGAAACGGAGACTTCTTGCACGAGAACGCGCACACCTGGGTTTTCTTGGCATTAAACTCAACCCGATTTCTAGTACCCCATAATGAGATGAGATCCAAGGTCTGGTTGAGCTCAATGACAATGCTCCATACTCGTGGGACTAAATATGGAACCTTTTATTACAAAAAACCTTTAGTTTTATTAGAGAAGTTGCCTTCTTCGGTTACGGTTTCTGGACCCGGAGAGGCGGAGGTCGGAAGGCGCAAGCCCGACGACGCTGAGGTGGTGGAGATGGTAGGTGAGACGCCTATAGAGATGGTGGCCATGGAGACATCTATGGCAACTCCGGCTCGAGTTACTGAGGCCAGGAGCAGTCACGCCTCTTCGAGCGCGAAGAGAGGTCGTATGTGGCAGGTGAGTGAGACGGACTCTGTCCTGTCGCGGTCGGCTCACTCAAGCGAGTCGGAAAGCGGCTTGGATGCCCAAGTCAACTCTCCTGCCATAGGATTTGCCCGTCCGCTTTCGTCGGGCAAATATGTGGGCATGACAAAGACCCAAAGGGAGCTGGTTGCCCAAAGAAAGGAAGCTGCCCGCCTGAAGGCGGAGGAGGAGATGGAGGAGAGGCTCCGCTCCTTTTTGAAGAAAACGCCTCCTCCACCTGCAAAGGTCTCCAGATTGGAGCGTACAGAGAGGGACAAGGCCGTACTTCTGGAAGACCTGAGCAAGTGTTGCCAAATAATTAAAGATGTCTCTGTAAAGTCTGGCCATTTGAAGGGGACTTTCCAAAAATCTTTAAATGTGGCGATGGACACAATACAGAGATTCGTGGCACAGCCCGAATCTTCTGCTTTTGCTCGCCTCACGGAAGAGGCCAACAAGTGCGAGGATCTGTGTGCGCAAAAAGATCCAGGTGGAGGAAAACGCCTCCCTTCGCCGCCGTCTGGACAAATTGGAAGCGGACAAAGGCGCGCAGCTCACAGAAGAGGCAATGGAGCAACTCGAGACCCGTATCACGGCGAGGATCGAGTCGAAAATCATGGGGCCGTCTCAGAGGCCACCATTGGCACACGAGCGGATGGCTGACCGCAAAGTAACTGTTGTTGACGACAAGGCCAAAGGTAAGGGGAAAGGGAAGGGGAAGGGAAAGAGCTCGGGGGTTCTGCCTCCCGCTAGCTCAGTCGCTCTCCCAACTGGTCCCTCAATTGCCTCGTTGACCGCCGTCGCTGGACCTTCGGGACTGCAGGAGAAAAAAAAAGGGAAGAAGGCTACTCCTGTTTCTGCAGTCAATAAAATGGCCCCCGAGGCCGCCAAAGTATCCGCCGCCACCTCTTCAAGCAAAAAGAAGAAAGGCGGTAAAAAGAAGAGTGTTGCTCAGGCCCCGCCTATCGAGTCTCGTCCGCTGCCGCCAGCCCCGGTGTCCCTTGAAACGCCGTGGAACGTGGTGGCGGCCAAAAAGAAGAAGTCCTCGCCTGGCGCGTGATTTCGAGTCTTTTCTTCTTCAGTTGGGGGCCCTGGTGGCGCAAGGCCAACCTCACCCGGCAATTGGTGGGCGTGGAGACGTTGTCGGACCATCGTTATATTAGGTTCGACGTCTCCGCGTCCGCCGTGTCCCGGCCCGGTGGTAGACCGAGTGCCCCGCATCAGAACGGCCCGCGGTGGGCGTTAAAGCGCCTCGATAATGAGGTCCTAGAGCTTGCCGCTCTGGTTATGTCGTGGCTCCCTGTACCGGAGGGGCCGGTGAAGGTCGAGTTGGAGGCGGAATGGTTCGGGGTATCGGTGACGGACATTTGTGACGCCGCCATGCCCCGAGTCCGACGTCTCCCGCCCCGACACCAGGTGTACTGGTGGTCGCAGGAATTAGCATCGTTGCGCATCGCTTGTGTTTCGGCGCGCCGCCAGTACGCCAGGCACCGTCGCCGGCGTCTTCGGGGCGAGGAGCACGCTAACCAGGAGCGGCAGCTCTACGGCCTCTATAAGGAGGCGAAGAGAGCGCTGCAGATGGCCATTAAGAGAGCCAAGGTCGCGGCGAGGAAGGATTTTATTTCGACTCTCGACAGCGACCCGTGGGGGCGCCCTTATCGCTTGGTGATGAACAAGCTTCGCCCAGCGGCGCCCCCGCTGTCGCAGAGTCTCCGGCCAGAACTTCTGGCCGAAGTCGTCGCGGCCTTGTTTCCGGCCACCGTGGAGTCCACTCCTCCACCGATGGCGCCCCGCGAGTCGGCGCCATCGTCGAGTTCGGCAAGGGATATCCCAGAGGTTTCGCCCGCTGAGTTGCGGGCGGCAGTGTCGCGGTTGCGGGGCAAGAACACCGCCCCGGGTCTCGATGGCATCCCCGCCAAGATCTGGGTGCTAGCTGTCGAGCACTTGGGGCCGAGGCTCCGCAACCTTTTCTCCGCCTGTTTGGAGCAGGGCGTCTTCCCGACGCGTTGGAAAACCGGGAAGCTCGTCCTGCTGAAGAAGGAAGGAAGACTTTCTGCAGAAAGAAGAGATTCTGCGGGTGAAGGAACAGGCGGAATAAGCAGTGGCCCAGGGCAAAGTTATGGTTGCTGTGTCGTTGGACATCTCCAACGCTTTTAATTCGCTGCCCTGGGCCTGTATTCATGAGGCACTGCGGTACCACGTGGTGCCACCCTATCTTCGGCGTCTGGTGCACGCGTACTTATCCGAGAGGTACGTGGTGTATCCGGGCGCCAATGGGTGGCACCGGAGAGCGATGGTGTGCGGTGTTCCACAGGGCTCAGTTCTGGGTCCTCTCCTGTGGAACATCGGATATGATTGGGTGCTCCGTGGTGCCAACCTCTGGGGCGTCGGCGTCACTTGTTACGCCGACGATACGCTAGTTACTGCGTCGGCTAGGACCTTCCAGGATGCCGCAATCAAGGCGGCTGTGGGTACCGGCCACGTCGTTGGCCGCATTCAGCGACTTGGTCTGAAGGTGGCCCTTGAGAAGACCGAGGCCCTTTGTTTCCTCGGGCCTCGGAAGGGGCCACCGGCCGGTGCCCACATCGTTGTGAATGGGGTGCGGATTCCCATCGGCAAAACGATGAAATATTTGGGTTTAGTTTTAGATAGCCGGTGGGAATTTCGCGCCCATCGAGAGATTAGGAACCAAGTTGTGTCGGGTAGCAGGTGCCCTTGGAACCCTGCTGCCCAATCTGGAAGGTCCTGGCATCCCTTGCCGAAGGCTGTACGCCGGAGTCGTGCGGTCCATGGCCCTGTACGGCAGTCCCGTCTGGGCTGAGTCCCTGAGCGACCGGTGCGCCGCTCTGCTGCGCAAGCCACAGCGTGCAGTGGCGCAGCGCGCGATCAGGGGCTACCGCACGGTCTCTTTCGAGGCGGCTTGTGTTTTGGCCGGTTTCATACCGTGGGACCTGGACGCAAGGGCCCTCTCCGCCTCATTTCATTGGCGGGAGGAGGCGTTCAGGTGCGGGGGAGAGACCGGCCCTGAGAGAGGTGGAGGCCATCCGTGGCTCCCTCCGCAGAGCCGCCGTGGAGGAGTGGCGTCTCAGGCTGGAGAACCCGATTTCGGGTCAGCGGGTCGTAGCGGCAGTGCGTCCTGTCTTCCGTCAGTGGTTGGACAGGCGCCACGGCGCGGCGACGTTCCGGCTGACACAGGTGCTCACAGGCCACGGTTGTTTTGGCGAGTACCTGTGTCGCATAGCCGGCGCAGAAGGGTCGGCCGTGTGTCACCATTGTGACAACTGTCCGCGTGACACGGCCCAACATACTTTGGAGGAGTGCCCAGCCTGGGACGAAGAGCGCAGCGCTCTCGTAGCAGTCGTCGGAGGAGACCTCTCGCTGCCGACGTTGGTGTCAGCCATGGTCGACAGCCGGAGGTCCTGGCGCGCGGTGGCCCTCTTCTGTGAGGCCGTAATCTCACAGAAGGAGAGTGCTGAGAGGGATCGGGAACAGCGCTCCGATCCCTCCCGCCGCCAGTCGAGACGGAGGAGGCGCCGGGTTGACGACTGACTGGCGTCTCCCGCCCTGTGGTTTGGGGGCGTTTGGAGAATCCCACCACGGTATCCCCTGCCTGTCTTAAGAGGCGACTTATAGGGGCATCGGGGGTCGCGGGCGCGCAGCGGGGGGCTGTCGTAGCGCCCTTTCCGGTGTGTCGAAATTTTGTTTGTACTTAGTTTCATTTTGTATATACTTCGTCGGCACACCGGGCGACCCCGGGATGACGGCAGCGCGGGTGGTTGGCCTCGTAGCTGCCGTGGACGCTGAGGGCGTCCTTCGGTGCGCGGGGGCTTCTGAGCCCCCCCCCACTTGGAGACGGGCCGCAAGGCGGCACCGCGCAGGGGCGGTTTCGGTCGAAAATGGGGCGCTTCTCGCCCCGTGAGCCCGGGACCGTCTCTTATGCGCCGAAGAGGGCCACCGCGGGGTTTTTAGTTGGTATTGCCGGTGTAGGGAATTTGTTAGGGACTCGGCCCAGCGGTCGTCCGGATGTCAACATCTCTCCCGGACGGCTTAACGCTGGGTCGTAAGGCCGGCGAGCCCAACATAACCGTCCCGCCATCCCCCCGGCGGGGCGGTAGTGATAAATCGCTTTTCCCCGTGAAACCAAAAAAAAAAAAAAGGTCGAACTTTGAGAGAGAGGTCAATCGTCGAATCCAACACGGTTGGGCAGCGTTCGGGAAACTACGCAAGATCTTCTCGTCCAAAATACCTCAGTGTCTGAAGACAAAAGTCTTCGATCAATGTGTGTTACCAGTGATGACATACGGTTCTGAGACGTGGTCTCTAACTATGGGCCGCCTAAGACGGCTCACAGTCACTCAGCGAGCTATGGAGAGGGCTATGCTCGGTGTTTCTCTACGCGACCGAATCAGAAACGAGGAGATTCGTAGAATAACGAAAGTCGCCGACATAGCCCAACGGATTAGCAAGCCAAAGGGGCAGTGGGCAGGGCACATAGCTCGTAGAACTGACCACAGATGGAGCAGAAAAGTTCTCGAGTGGAGACCACGTACCGGCAAGCGCAGCGTTGGACGTCCCCCTGCAAGGTGGACAGACGACCTCGTAAAGGTCGCAGGAACCCGCTGGATGCAGGCCGCTTCTGACAGGTTGGTCTGGAAATCTTTAGACGAGGCCTATGTTCAGCAGTGGACGTCCAAAGGCTGAAGAAGAAGAAGAAGAAGATGTATAATTCGATGTAATATAATATTAATTATGTTTTATTTACTGTTAATGTGGGGGATGCTGGTATTGCGTGGAGAAGAAACTCAATGACCAGATCGATAAAGTTGCATATATTGCTCGGACCAGGTTACATATACTTTTGACGTCGAAATATATACTATATGACACCTTGCAGTCCCGTTGTTCTTTCTTGATGAATTCCCGTTCTTCCAGGATTCCCGTTCTTCAGAATTCCCGTTCTTCAGGATTCCCGTTCTTTCAGTATTCCCGTTTTTCTTGCTTGACTTTTTCTTCTTTGTTGCTGGAGCGATCTCGGAGCGAACTGAATTTCGGTGGCCCAGGGCGCTTCTTATATTTCATTTCCGGGCGTCTCGGGCGCGCTCGCGCAGCTCGGGGTTAGCCATGGCTCGGCCAATCAGAGTGCGCGCCGGACGCCGCGGATCTCGCCGGGGAGCCTTGATGCAGAGGTGTGCGGGCGGCGAGGCGACGGCCGCGATGATTCGGCCAATCCGTGCTTGCGGCTGAGCAAGCATTGGAACACGGATTGGAAGTATGTCGCACCTTGACGTTCGCTAATACATGTACACAAAATACGATACTGAGACGATGATAATAATAACTAATTATGACTATTATTTACATTATATACAATATATGGCTTGATCCTGTACATTCTCCCGCCGTGCATCGTCACTCTTCGGATGTTGACGGTGCATTTTAATTGAGTGCAGGATCAGCCTTCTCCATCGGGAGAAGTATAAGTTTCTTCGTCGGGCGCCGCAAGATACCTCCTCTGGTGACGACGTCGACCGCTCGTACGATGCCGTCGAGTCCGGGATGAGTTGCGTGGATGCGTCCTCATATCCACATGTTGCGTGGTAAGTTCCAGTCTATGATCTGCACCAAATCTCCAACTTGTATCTCGGGGCCTTTTCCGTGTGGGTCTCTTCTATTCCTGAGTTCCGGTAGGTACTCCTTCAGCCATCGCGACCAGAACATGTCGGCGAGACGTTGTGAAGCGCGCCAGCTGCTCCGCAAGTTTAAGTCCCGGTCGTTGAATGTTCCTGGGGCTGTGTTTCCGCCTGGTCCGCCTAGGAGGAAATGGTTCGGGGTGAGCGCCTCCGGATCCTCGGGGTCCATGGACACGTGAGTCAGTGGTCTGCTATTCACCGTATGTTCCGCTTCGGCGAGTAGTGTATGCAGAACCTCTTCAGCGGGATGCCTCTCGTGTAGTACCGTCGCGAGAGCAGTCTTGACGGAGCGCACCATCCGCTCCCATGCGCCTCCCATGAACGGCGCACCCGGTGGGATGAACCGCCAATCTATAATTTTCCTGGATGCTTCCTTTTCTGTGGCTGTAAAGAGGGTGTTAGAAAAATAAGGACTTTCTTTAAATGAACAATTAATCTAGATCATATGTATATGATTATATTTATAGATGGCCTTTATTTAACTGAATATAAACAAATATATAATGATATGTCATCATTATGTTCTTTAATAATCTATAACGTAAAAATATATATTCGAAGTGTCTTAATTATCTTTTGGAATACTTTCATTTATCATATTTTCCACAATTGGATTAGATTATTTATAGAATATATCATATGAATAGCCATATATTCTTAGAGCAATAAAACAATATATATCAAAGGCAATATCTTTTAATAATTAATGCCACAACGATCTTTTAAATATTTACCCCCTACTTCGGAAAGCCTAGTAACAGGAGAAGAAGTAGAGAAGAAACTCCTGCTATGATATTACATCTCAAATCATAACATACAATTCATAAACACACAAATGTATAAATATCAAATAATACTTAGCTTAATTACTCCAGTAGCAACACATATTCTGTTCACAAGTATTTTCAAAGCTTACAGGGTATTACTTTCAGAACTTCCGCCTGTTGTCACTATGCAACAATAACTAATTTCTATACCGATGTTTCTAGCTTTTTATACAGTGGAGCAAACAAGTCAGTTTTACATAAATCTTTATCTACATGTTATTTGTAAATAGAATATCATACAAACATTATGATTAATTCTAAAAAGAATTAAAGTATACTTTATAAACGAATTAGTACTCTAAATACAATTATTTCTTAATAATTCAATTTGCTTTTATACTTTAAATGACGTAGGTAGTTAATAATTCACAAATATTCATCAATTGAGTTGTTTTAAATTCAATAAATCTAACAAGGGCATGTCTGAGTTCTTTTTCAGCTCCGTGAAAGTTAGTTCCGTTATCGGACCAAATCTGCTTCGGTACCCCTCTGCGTGCGATCATCCTTCGGAGCGCCATAACCGCTGAGTCGGCGCTAAGCGACTGTACTATCTCTAGATGTATGGCGCGTGTGGTGAGACAGGTAAATAACGCCACGTACCTCTTTTGATGCGTTCGACCTACTGTGATGCTGAGAGGGCCGAAGTAATCTAGACCTGTGTACGTGAATGGCCTCTGGTGATGTGCTAGGCGGCCATGTGGTAGGTCTCCAGTCATGGGTTGCGGTGGAGATGCTGTCCTCATGGGGCACCGTACACATTGTCGTATGATGTTCTTGACAGTAGGTCGTAGACGGAGTATCCAGTGTCGTTGTCGACACTCGTTAGTCGTTGCTTCGGCTCCTGCGTGATGTAGTCGACGGTGTTCATGCTCAATCCACAGCCTAGTCGCTCGGTGGTCGCCGTCTATCACCGGGGGGTTCTTCAGCTCATCAGAGACCTCCAACGCTGCTCCTATTCTGCTTTTCAATCTCAGCTGTTGGTCGGATAGTTCCACGCTGAACTTATAGAGACGACTATCGCGGGGGACCTGATTTCCTTTCCTAATTTCTTCCATCTCCTTTTGGAAGGAGTCTTCCTGTGAGGCCTGCCAGATCAGGGCTTCAGCACGTCGTTGTAGTTCTGCGGGAAGATAAAGGTAGCGATCGTCGTTGGTTAAAACTTTAATAGTTTTTAACGGTCGTGTCGTGTTCTTGGCGTGTTGCCAGTTCGGGTCGCGGGTTCGATTCCGCGCAGTCCTCTTGTGGTTGACTCGCTGTTTAATAGCCTGTTTAAATACCTCAATGGCGTGTAGTATCCTCGCTGTTGCACGCAGATATCTTGTCCATTTTGAGAATCGGTTGACGTCCGGTAATGCCGCGTTGAGGCTTCGCGGTCGTTGACCCCCGATGACCGCGTATGTCCGCTCTTCTCCGGTCGGTGTCACTGTACTCCTGTTATCCGCCGGCCATGACTCCGGACCTTTCTGTAAGAAATCGGGACCGTGGAACCAACGATATTCTTGGTGGAAGTCGTCCGGTACGTCTCGGGTGGCGTCGTCAGCCACGTTTGACTTGGTCGGTACCCATCGCCATTCGCCGCTCTTGCTGTGTTCCGCGATGGCGGCCACACGATGAGCGACGTACGCTTTGTACGATCTAGACCCTGTCCTGATCCATGTCAGGGTCGTACGGCTGTCCGTCCAATAAACGGTTGCGTCGGGCTTCCTCTCGTGGGCGTCCTTCACAGCTGTTGCCATACAAGATCCGAGTACCGCAGCTTGTAGTTCCATTCGCGGTTTTGATGTTACCTTTAGTGGTGCGACCTTGGCCTTGGCGGTGACGAGAGTTACGCTAACCCGTCCTTGATCATCCACGGCGCGCCAGTACAGCGCAGTCGCGTATGCGGATTCACTGGCGTCCGTGAAGACGTGTAGTTGAACAGACACTGCTGCGCTGTAACTTGGGTAGCTCCTGGGTATAGACACGGCGCTTAGGCTTCGTAATTCCACTAACCATTTAGTCCAGTCGGCTGCCAAGTCGTCATCAATGTTCTCGTCCCACGCAGTGCCCCTTCGCCAGACTTCCTGTAAAATCTGTTTGGCCCTGATAGTGATCGGTGATACCAGGCCAAGTGGGTCGAAGAGCGACATTACTATCTTCAATGCTTGTCGCTTGGTGGGTGTCGCGTTGTTCAGGATTGCCGATGGAGTGCGAGCTAGGTCCAAATTGAAGGCGAGTCTGTCGTTTTTAGGTTGCCATATGAGCCCGAGTAACCTTTCGGTTTTCTTGGCTCCTTTTAAGTCGACAGTAGGTTCGGGTTCGGTGACCTCGTCGAGAGTCTTCTCAAGGATCCTTAAAGCCTTTTCACCCGGGTCGCTGGCGGGTCGTCTGGGGTCGATGTAGAAGTTGTCCATCGTGATGAACTCTCTTATCATCTCCTCCAGATGGTCATCTGTCGTGATATGCTTCACGAAGTTGACCCTGTGACCCAGCGTACGAGTGTGGCCCCCGTGAACTACCCAACCAAGCGGCGTCAATGACGCAACAGGCTGGTTTCTCCTGCCCGTACGTACGTCCGTAGCGAGGAGGAGGTGCCAATTGTCTTGGCCTATTAATATTTTCGGTGCCGCCTCGCTCGGTTGTATTTCTGCCAGGATACTCTTCAGGTGTTCACACTCTTCAATGGCTTTTTTCGGGACGCGTTGGGTTGCTAGCTTGAGGTCGTTGACGGTGCGTGCCTGGATCCGATCTTGATGTCGATTAGCCCCTCTAATCTGAAAGTTAACTCGGCGTGACTGTAGGTCGCTTCCGGATTCCCTGTTGTACGTGATGATGTGGAGAGGTTCGTCTGGACCGTCGGCTCCTATTTTCTTCGCCAACTCTTCGTCGATGAGAGTGACGGTCGATCCGTCGTCCAAAAGAGCTAAGGTATCCGCAGCTCCCGCCGGTCCAGAAATGTGTACCGGTACGATCTTGAGGAATGAGACCTTGGGCGTCCACGCTGAGTTGACATGTTCATCTTCCTTTGGTTCGGGGTTTTCTTCCTTCTTGATTTGTTTCTTAACCGAGTGAAGGAGTTTGTGGTGAAGATGAATGTGTTAGATTTATTGAATTTAAAACAACTCAATTGATGAATATTTGTGAATTATTAACTACCTACGTCATTTAAAGTATAAAAGCAAATTGAATTATTAAGAAATAATTGTATTTAGAGTACTAATTCGTTTATAAAGTATACTTTAATTCATTTTAGAATTAATCATAATGTTTGTATGATGTTCTATTTACAAATAACATGTAGATAAAGATTTATGTAAAACTGACTTGTTTGCCCCACTGTATAAAAAGCTAGAAACATCGGTATAGAGATTAGTTATTGTTGCATAGTGACAACAGGCGGAAGTTCTGAAAATAATACCCTGTAAGCTTTGAAAATACTTGTGAACAGAATATGTGTTGCTACTGGAGTAATTAAGCTAAGTATTATTTGATATTTATACATTTGTGTGTTTATGAATTGTATGTTATGATTTGAGATGTAATACCATAGCAGGAGTTTCTTCTCTACTTCTTCTCCTGTTATTAGGCTTTCCGAAGTAGGGGTAAATATTTAAAAGATCGTTGTGGCATTAATTATTAAAAGATATTGCCTTTGATATATATTGTTTTATTGCTCTAAGAATATATGGCTATTCATATGATATATCCTATAAATAGTCTAATCCAATTGTGGAAAATATGATAAATAAAAGTATTCCAAAAGGTAATTAAAACACTTCGAATATATATTTTTACATTATAGATTATTAAAGAACATAACGATGATATATCATTATATATTTGTTTATATTCAGTTAAATAAAGGCCATCTATAAATATAATCATATACATATGATCTAGATAAATTGTTAATTTAAAGAAAGTCCTTATTTTTCTAACAAATGCATCCGTCGGTTTCGCACTTCTTAGGCTTGCAGCTATGTTGTTTCGATCTGAAACGCAGGCATCTGAAACATAAGCGGTGTTTCTTTGCGATATCCCATCTCGCGTCCGTACTCGCATCCTTGAAACGCGTACATTCTACGATGCTGTGACCCTGTTGACTACAGAGGCCACAGTTTGACTTGTAATTTTCGCTGATGGTGTGTACTCGTTGTCGGCGTTGGCCCTCCGTGTTCGTTTTGCTGAGACTTCGTTCGGTAATAGGTTCGGGTTGGGCGAACCGACTACACATTTCCGCTTCCCGCTGTATGAACCGACCGAATTTCAGCAGATCTGGTTCTTCCTTTGGCTGTGTAGCGGCGAATTCGTACCACTGCCTCTTGAGGGTTGGCGTCAGCTTCTCTTGAAATAAAACGAAATTTACGGATTATATCGCGGTTTATTTTACTTTTTTAACCCGACGTTTCGAAGACTTTGATGATGATGATGAAGACTCAATCTGTCAAATAAATCACTGGACGAAAACACTATACGAGTATTATCAAAGGGTTTAAATTTTGCCATTACACCTCGAAGGATACCGTATGAGGACATTATTTGTAACGTTGAGAACAGTCTCTTCAAAAATAGTTTAAAAAAGGAAGATTCGGAGGCAATACGTCAAGACATTTCGTCGATATTACGTCAAAAGAAAATGCCGAAACTAAATCTCCCTAAAAACGAATATATCGCTTTAAAGAACTTGCGATCAGAGAAGGACTTAACTATACTCCGTGCAGATAAAGGAAATGCGACGGTAGTAATGGATACGTCGGATTATAATAATAAAATAGAACAACTTTTGTCGGACGAGAGCACTTATAAAAAGGTCAAGACAGACCCAACTAATAAAATTTTAAAAGGCTACCAGCTCCCTAATAAGTAAGTACTCTGACACATTAAACCTAGACGTATCCTTACTCATTCCATCGTGTGCAAAACCCCCCAAACTATATGGGTTACCAAAAATTCACAAGGCTACTGCTCCGCTACGTCCTATAGTGAGTCAGATCGACACACCAACCTACAGATTGGCTCAGCACGTAGCAAAAGTGCTTTCACCGCTTAGAGGAAAGACTGGAGCATCTGTGAAGGATTCATACCAATTTGTCAGCGATATTAAAAACCTAAAATTAGCTGACAATGAAACCATGGTCAGTTTTGATGTGAAATCACTCTTTACAAGCTTACCTGTACAAGACTGCATCAAAATTGTATCTAAGAAGTTAGCTGAGAACAACATGCCCCTAGCATATGCAGAACTACTCAACCATTGCCTTACATCTGGCTACATGTTGTGGAATAATCAATTCTATGTGCAAGTAGATGGAGTAGCTATGGGCTCACCCGTGTCTCCAGTAGTCGCCGATATTTTCATGGAGGACTTTGAGGAGACAGCCCTAAGCACAGCCCCCTATCCAGCAAGGTTCTACAAACGGTACGTGGATGATACTTTCACAATTTTACCATCTGACAAAGTAACTGCATTTTTAGACCACCTCAACTCCATTAACAACAAAATTCAATTTACAATGGAGTTAGAACATAATTATTCTCTTGCCTTCTTAGATGTTTTAGTTATCCGAAACCCTGACCAGTCTTTAAGCCATACTGTGTTTAGGAAAAAGACCCATACAGATAAATACCTCAATGGTGAATCTCACCACCATCCAAAACAGTTAGCTACCGTGGGTAAATCTTTGTTTCAGAGAGCACAAGGTATCTGTGATGAGAAACATCTGGCCGCTGAGCTGCAACATGTCAAGCAAGTACTGCAAGACAACAAGCTCCAAATTCCTCGCCGCCATCACAGAAACCGAGTGAAGCCAGCCACAGTCGAACGTGTCCCGGTTGTTTTACCATACATTAGAGGAGTCACTGACAAGATTGGCTATGTACTGAAGCGGGCTTCTATCAAAACTTACTTCAAGCCGCCCAAGAAAATTAGTCAATTTTTACCACCTGTCAAATGTCATGTACCCAGTACAGGAACCAGGCATATATAAAATAGATTGCGACTGTGGTCTCTCCTATATAGGTCAAACGAAAAGAAATGTAGGGACCCGCGTAAAAGAACATATAGCTGACGTGAAACACCGACGCTCTACGAAGTCTGCAGTTGCTGAACATTCAGAAAAAGGCTCCAAACATTATCTTCGATTTGATAAACCACAAATCCTTGCCAAAGAACACCGATTCCTACCTTTTTTTTTTTTTTTTTTTTTTTTTTTTTTCTTGTGTTTGACGTGTAAGTGTTGTTTTGTTTCGCTGTATAGAGTTGTGTATGTAATGTGGGGTGTGCCCGACAAAGGATTAGGACCCTCGCTATTTGATACGTAGGTCCATCCTTTGCCGGTTATGTGTGCGTGTAGGGGGATCTTCTGCAGAGGCAGGACTTTCACATAGCTGTGATAGCATGTTTCCGTCCGCCTCTCGTAAGCCCCCCTGAGTGGTGTTATTGGGATTGAATGTGTGAGTTGAGTGTGGTGTGATGATGAATACGGATATATTTTTATCTGCTTAAAATTACAATTACATTAAAACAACAATAATGACTGTGGTGTTGTGCAACTACAAGCTCAAGGTCCAGCCGGTGTGGTCGCCTGATTGTAGGTCTTGATTTGGCTGAGGATGGTATTCACCAACTCCACGAAGGCCGCGAACGCCCCCTCCCTTCCCTCGGCGAGAAGTTGGGAAATGTCAAACGGTGACACCCCAAAGCGGCGACACACCATCTCATGTGTATGCCGATGTACACCAAAAATAGGGCAGTCCTCCAGGAGGTGAGCCAGGCTTTGGGTGGTGGCGCCATCGCAGGGGCAGTGGTCCACGTCTATAATATGGAACCTGTGGAGGTAGGTCCTGTGGTAACCGTGACCGGTAAGGACCTGAGTGAGGTAAAAGTTGGGTGCGGTCACCTTCCACAGTCTGCGGATGTCTCCGAGGCTGGGGAAGAGTGATCGCGTATGCTGGCCTTGTTCAGCTGCTTCGTAACGTGACTGCCAGGTGTTCAAGGTGGATCCCCGAAGATGAGCTTTAAGGTAAGAAATGGGGAATTTCATGTAATCAGGGGCCTTGTGCAAAGTGCAGGCGGAGTTGGCCGCTTTGTCGGCCATCTCATTGCCCACTATGCCAACGTGGCTCCTGACCCAAGAGACTCGCAGGTCACCCACCCCACGATAGTCCCGCAAAATGCGATGTATCGCTGTAACCAAGGGGTGGGTGTTGCTTCTGTTCTGGATAGCCATGATCGAGGACAGTGAGTCAGAGAATATAATTACCTGCTGGTATCTCCGGCCAAGAGCCCATCGGCACGCGTGCAGGATGGCCAGAAGTTCCGCCTGGAACACCGTGCAGCAGTCGTGTAGTTTAAGCTTTCTTACGGTGGGCGTAATGTTCTTCCCTCCAGGGTCGAAGCACACGAAGGCAGCTCCCACCTTATTGTTATCCTGCTTGCTCCCGTCCGTGTATATGTGTACTGTGTTTGTGTTACTGCGGATCGCTTTGTCGACTTCCTCCTGGTTGGAGGAGGTCACCAGTGGGATTGTGATTCCTACCTAGGATGATCCGCGAGGCTATTGAAATTAAAAAACATCCTAATTTCAATAGAGAAGATGGTTGGAAGCTAGCACCAGCCTGGGATCCAATTATACATTTAATTAAATCGGAACCCAAAAGACCAACTGCCAGACCTCATGACACTGTGAGCTCTTTCTGCGTAGATCGGACTACATCAAAATAAAAATGTAATATCAACTACATTGAGGGTAGAAACACTGCACTACACTTTCGAGATGACATACAACTCAGTCTCCCCCGTGACCATGAAGGCTGCAAAGTCTTCGAAACGTCGGGTTAAAAAAGTAAAATAAACCGCGATATAATCCGTAAATTTCGTTTTATTTCAATGTATAATATTCGCGTAAATATAAGAAACCAGTATGTCAGCTTCTCTGTCATGTTCTTAGTTACTTCTGGGTTGTATAGGTAGAAAATGCAGTTGAGTGCCTATTGTATTTTATACCTTTGTGGCGAATGTGCAGAGTTCCCGCGGCGATTCGGTGAGACGCGGTAAGGTTCTGAGGCGGTCAATCTCCGCCATGGCTATGGAGTCGAGACGTCCAAACCGCATCTCTAATGTCTTCATAACATTGTTCGGGTCCGCGTTCGTGATCAGCAATCCTTGCACTGCTTCCTTCGCTGTCCCTAGAAGGCTTCGGCGTAAGCGGGACATGTTTTCTATGCTAGTGAAGTGGTGCGCTGTCTCGAGGTAGGCGGCGCGATATGTCAGCCAGTCTTGATGAGCCCCGTTGAAGCTGGGAAGTTCTGTATACTTCAATGGTTGACGATGTTGCGCAGCTTGGACTGCACTGCTGATGGCTGACGCGAGTTCTTGCAGATCCGTCCGCGATTGCCGGACGGTGACAGCTCCATCTTCAGTCGGATGGTTTACCTGTTGTGGTTGCGCTGCCCCAAAGTTCGGTTGCCAGGATGCGGCGGTGATCACTGGCGGAGGTGGCGGTGCAAACCCTATGTTCGATTGCCAGGACACGGCGGTGGTCACTGGCGGAGGCGGCTGCGCAGTCCCAAAGTTCGGTCGCCATGATGCGGTTGTGATCACTGGCGTAGGCGGCTGCACAGGTCCGAGGTTCGATTGCCAGGACACGGCGGTGGTCACTGGCGGAGGCGGCTGCGCAGTCCCGAAGTTCGGTTGCCAGGATGCGGCTGTGATCACTGGCCTAGACGGCGCAGGTCTGAGGTTCGATTCCCAGGCTGCAATGTTTCCTGGTGGTTCAGCTCCCGTAGTGTGTACTGGAAGTGCGGTGGGTGGTCCCTCTGTTGACGTCGCTGGCTGTGGATGAGAATGAGACGTTGACGGTTAGATAGATAGATAGATAGATAACTCTTTATTGCACACCAACATGATAATATAACAACAAGAAACCTTAAAACTAGAGTAAGTTACAATAGGCGGTCTTATCGCTAAAAGCGATCTCTGCCAGACAACCTTAATAATATGGAGACAAATGAAAAGGGTCCGTAAAAATGAGGGGTGTGAAACACAATAACAATGATATATATGGTGGAGTATACATTGGAAGTAAAACACAATTGTAGGGTACACTCACTTTTTAATACAGAGTTGTTCACTCGACGAATATTAAAGTAAGAATGAATCACATTTCAACCTACTCGGCTTTTATAGACGAGTGTAAACAAAATCCGGAAGTAGTGGATGTACAATAAATTGGTAAACTGAAGAAGTAATGATTGCCTTTAAAATTCTTTTACAAATTAAGAAGCAAATAAAATGACCTAATTAATTAAATAACAATAAATAAGATTGACATAATCAAATGAGAGTATGTAATAAATTGCTAAGTTTTAAAATCGTCGCTATCACGGCCATTCTGCAATAACGCTCGTGCTCTGAGCGCAGATTTCAGTTTCAGATCTGTAAAAAGAGATATTGACCAATAATTAATTATATCTGACAAATTTTAAAGCCGCGATTTTGGCAAACATTGTGCTCTTTATTGGCACGAAATTGCGCTCTTTTATGTGGCACAACATGGCGCTCTTTTATGTGGCACAACATGGCGCTCTTTTATTTGGCACAACATGGCGCTCTTTTATTTGGCACAACATGGCGCTCTTTTATTTGGCACAACATGGCGCTCTTTTATTTGGCACAACATGGCGCTCTTTTATTTGGCACAACATGGCGCTCTTTTATTTGGCACAACATGGCGTTCATTTATTTGGCACAACATTACACTCTTTTATTTGGCACAACATTACACTCTTTTATTTGGCACAACATTACACTCTTTTATTTGCCACAACATTACACTCTTTTATTTGGCACAACATTACACTCTTTTATTTGGCACAACATTACACTCTTTTATTTGGCACAACATTACACTCTTTTATTTGGCACAACATTACACTCTTTTATTTGGCACAACATTACACTCTTTTATTTGGCACAACACTGTGCTCTTTTACGTGTCACAACACTGTGCTCTTTTACGTGACACAACACTGTGCTCTTTTACGTGGCACAACACTGTGCTCTTTTACGTGGCACAACGTTGTGCTCTTTTTAATTGTCGCTATCACAGTCATCATATGAAGAAAACTATGTTTGGTGTAAGAATAGATCGTACATGTTCATGTGCTACTACTACAATCTCTTTTTTTTATATTCAGTTTTAAAGTTCAGTTTTAACTTCATACCTAGTTTTATATTTTGTTGACCCAATTTATTATTAGACCACTGAGTGTCTTCACACAAAACAAATTCGTTAACTTTAAAGGGAAAATGCGGGTTATTTTTTGAATTGAATTTGTTTTCACTTTTTGTTGCTTGTTCGGTCATTCTGTTAGTTGCATCTTATATCTGATGTCTATCAGAATGATTGTAGTTAGAGATAGTTGTTGAAGTGAATATTTCTTTTTAATTAGTAACTAAAGGGAGAATAGCCAATTGCCTTTCATTTTGTGATGTAAATGTAACGCATATGTTCAGATGTTACACTTAAATTTTCCCTCAAATGATAGTACGGATTAGTCTCTCGGTTTAACTATTAGCTCTTAGCACACAACGTGTTCAATGATACTAAAAAAAAAAATGATATCCTGACATTGCTGGTTCCCTATATGAAATGGTATTTGGAACACCACGGTTTATTATTCCTTGTTGACTATTAAGTATAACATTCGTACTCTTATCATGTGACACAAATATATCTGATGTACCTATCAAAGCTATATGAACTGTATGAAAAGGAATATAGGATTTTTTTTTTCTATTGGGTAAAGATTTATTAGTTGTTTTCTCGACAGGCCTTTTCCAACTTTACAATTAAACTAGCGGACCGTGCAGACGTCGTCCTGTCCGTAAAAGCAAAGCTACACTGACCGCAGCGCCATCTGCCGGGCTGATTTGTGAATCTAAACCATCCAGGGCGCCACCCAAACGCATAAAAAAAACGTTCAAATCGGTCCAGCCGTTTAGGAGGAGTTCAGTGATATACACACGTATAGTGGAATTATATAAGTATATAAAGATAAAATAATAAATAAATACACCCAACAGTCACATACAGTTTTGATTGTTTTGATATCACATATAGATTAGTCACATATAGATTTGTTGTGATTTTTGATATAGTTTTGACCCCACACTAGGTAAAACCTGTATAGTGGGTATCAAGAACTACGAGGGACTACGGTCCCACAACAACCAGACCCGAAACAAATGTCTATCTGTCACACAAATATTTGTCTCGTTTCACAGCCGGCTACCCACCTAATGCGCCACGCCAATGTCAATTATTGCAAATTAAAATAATTATTACAAAAAGACCGTACTTTTTTGAATGAATTATGGAACCAAAGTAGATTTTTAAGTTTTACTAATGTACGCTCTCAACCTGTGGTCATAAATGTTTCACGATATCGATTTTTCAAATAAGATACAAGAGAGTTAGGCATAACCGTACGAGTAATGTTCATTTCGTCATATATTTCTCTGTTTGATAGTTGTGAGCCATCCAAACAAAATAAAATAAAATTAAGAGGACTATAGTACATCTAGAGTAAAACATGAATTATTTTCGATGGATTCTTCCTCTATTGGTATCTGGTGAAAACCTGATTCTTAACAAATGTAGTAAAGTAATTAGCGAAACCTAATCTATCAATTCGGTCTTGTATTAATGGTAAAGGTTAGTGGTTACGTATTGTATTAGAGTTCTATTCTCTAAAATCTATACCTAATCGATCAAAATTATTCTTTTTTACTAAAAGAATTGGACCGGCAAAATGAGAATGGCTATCCCTTAATAAATCCTTCTTTAAGTCATCAATAATGTTGTTTTTTTTTTATATATGGGTAAGTCGATAAGGCCGTCTTTCTTGTTGTCTTTGATTAGGGGATGTAATGCCTAAAGCTTTAGAATGTTTTGCAAGGATAAGCTCTAACTTAGTTATATCAGTGAAATCTGTAATAATCGGTGACAAAGGATTGATTTGGATTGAGCTGATTAGGTAACTCCATAATCAGTAATTTCAATGCTGATTCCCGGTATTTGTAAAGGATCGGTTCCTAAGCTGACATATCATATGATAAATTTTATACAACATGCAAATTAGTATCTAATATCACTTCGTTAATCGTAACGACAGTGTTAATGACTTCGTCTAAAGGAGAATGACCAGGAATATTTGGACCACGGTACTAGTTTGCGTCAATTCTAAAGTTGTTTTAAATCTGTATATATAAAAGAAGAAGCTGACTGACTGACTGACTGACTGACTGACTGACTGACTGACTGATCGATCAACGCACAGCCTAAACGGCTGGGGTTAGAGACTTGAAATTTTGACAGTATGTCCCTTTTATCACGTAGGCATCCACTAAGGAAGGGTTTTTGGAAATACCACCGCTAAGGGGGTAAAATAGGGGATGAAAGTTTGTATGAAAATCCGTCATTTTTGAAGTTAAATTCATGAAAATTAGTATTTAGCATTTTAGAAAAAATTAAAAAAAAATATGTTTCAGGATTTTTGGAAATTCCGTCCCTAAGGGGGTAAAATAGGGGAAGAAAGTTTGTATGAAAAATCCGTCATTTTTGAAGTTAAACGCATGAATATTGGTATTGTGCCTTTCAGTTAAAAAGAAAAAATATAGGTTTCAGGATTTTTGGAAATTCCACCCCTAAGGGGGTAAAATAGGGGAAGAAAGTTTGTATGAAAAATCCGTCATTTTTGAAGTTAAACGCATGAAAATTGGTATTTGGCCTTTTAGTTAAAAATAAAAAAATATAGATTTCAGGATTTTGGGAAATTCCACCCCTAACGGGTGAAATAGGGGAAGATAGTTTGTATGAAAATCCGTCATTTCTGAAGTTTAACGCATCAATATTGGTATTGTTGCTCTCAGTTAAAACTAAAAAATATAGGTTTCAGGATTTTTGGAAATTCCACCCCTAACGGGGTAAAATAGGGGAAAAAAGTTTGTATGAAAAATCCGTCATTTTTGAAGTTAAACGCATGAATATTGGTATTGCGCCTCTCAGTTAAAAATAAAAAATATATAATTCAGGATTTTTGGAAATTCCGCCCCTAAGGAGAGTCTACTTATAGGGGATGAAAGTTTATATGAACTCTTCTATCGGGTGTTTATCAATAATCCTACTAATATTATAAATACGAATGTTTGGTTGGATCGATGTTTTTACTCAATCACGCTAAAAAGGCCCGAAGGATCTGGTTGAAATTTGGCACAGAGATTGTACGGTTCCCGTGGGATAGTTTTGTTTTTGTTTTAGACAGAGCAAGGGAACCACATGATTATTCTTAAACAATGTTTAGAAAATGGTTTGAAACTACTTAAAATACATAGAATTCTTAAATTTGAACAAACTGCATGGTTAAAATGTTACATAGATTTAAATACACATATGCGTTCTTTGGCAACCTCAGATTTTGAAAAAGATTTTTACAAACTTATGAATAATTCAGTTTTCGGGAAAACAATGGAAAATGTTATAAAACGCGTAAACGTTAAATTAGTAAATCATTGGTTGAATCGTGGGAAAACCCAAGAGCACAATCTTTGATTGCAAAACCTGAGTTTCACAGTCTATCAATTTTTTCTGAAAATTTAGTTGCAGTGTAATTAAAGAAAACTAGTGTTATATACAATAAACCAATTTATCTGGGATTTTGTATATTGGATCTTTCAAAAACATTAATTTACACATTTCATTACGATTACATGAAAGAGAAATATATAAAGAGAGATAATATTAAATTACTTTATTACAGTCTAATCTATCAAATATTTACAGAAAATTTCTATGCTGATATAAAAACTGATTTAGAAAACAATTTTGACACATCTGACTATCTAATAATGAATATGGTTTACCTTTAATAAATAAAAAACGGTTAGGGTTTTTCAAAGATGAAACTAACAGTAACTAAGAGTTTGTAGGCCTGCGATCAAAAATGTATGCATTAGATGTGCAAAATAAATGTATATGTAAAGCAAAAGGCGTTAATAAATTCATCACAAAAAAGCTTAGTCTTAATGATTATAAATCATGTTAATATGAAAACAAAACTCATAGTGAAATTTTAAGATTTAAATACATTAAACACATAATGTATACTCAAAAAAAACAAAATATCTCTTATCACATAATGATACAAAACGGTATTTATTAGAAAATTCCACTGATACTCTTGCTTGAAATTCGAATTGAAGGATAAGTGTTGGATTGCCGTTTACTCTTTACAAAGGACCAGAATGTTTTAGGGTTCTTGACTATGTTGTCTTCGATGGTTGCCATGTACCGGATGAATAGTTCATTTTCGAGAATTTTTGCTCTATCCCTTAGTAAAATAAACGAAGAGTGGTCGCCTATGTTACCATACTTTTTGTGTTTAGAGTGATACTTCGCTTTTTCTTTAAGCAGTTTTATTAGAGCCTTATTATACCATGGAGGAAATTTAGATTTAGAAGAAACTATCTTTTTTTTTTTCTATAAATAAATAACACCCAACAGTCACACACATAGCCCCGATCCCACACTAAGATACGAGTCTTGTGTTGTGGGTATCAGGGACTACGAGAGACTTTCGGTCTCACAACACCCAGACCCCGGACACAAATATCTGTCTGTTACACAAACATTTGTCCCGGTGCGGGAATCGAACCCACGGCCTCTCGTTTCACAGCCGGCTACTGGCCTACTGCGCCAGGGAGGCTGTCGATCTTGGTCGGGATGTTTCTAATGCGCAACCTATTAAGCGTGCTATAAAAGAATTCAACAGCCTCTTCAAGTGGTCTACACTTAATTTCATTGTTCCAGTCTATTTCGTCTAATTCGGTTGATATAGCGGTAAAATCACCTAAGTCATAAAGATATTTCGTGTATGGAATGGAAGGCAAATTGTGAAGTTGCACAAAATCTGCCGATATGCAGAGGGCTCTGTGATGAGAATCTTCTGGAACCAAAGGACTACAGCTACCAGATACTGAAACATCGTGGTTCGAGAGGATGAGATAGAGTAATCGATTGTTGCAGTTGAAGTGGGAGTTGTACTGCGACAAATTACAAATGTCGATGTCATCAAAGAATTTGCGTTGAACGGAACTGTTTATGTTATCCGGACTCATTGAGTAGCCATCGTCAGAAACCATCCATTTTATATCCGGTAAATTAAAATCTCCTAGAATAATGAATTTATCCGTGGGGTTTTTTAAAATAATATTTACTAAATTATCTCAGAAATGTAATAATTGCGTGCTTATCGAATTACCCAAATTTTGATTACATATGTAAGCGACGCAAATGTGCATATTGTATGAAATCTTAGGTTTCTTGTGGTGAAAAGTTAACACTACCCAGATATCCTCGGCTGAAGAACACCACTCAACATTAATTTCGGCACTAAGTTCCCTACGTACGGCTATGAGTACGCCCCCGCCTAAAACTTGACGAGTATCAGAGTAATTTCTATCACGCCTCCATATAATGTAACGATCGTCAAACAGCTCGGAGCTACTAACACCGTCTGTAAGCCATGTTTCAGTCAGACAAATAACATCAAAAGAATGGTGTACGGGTTAGCACCGTACTTTTCATTGTCAGCATTTTGAGTACCGCGGCGGTTATTAGCCATTTATGTCATTAGTACGCAACTGATTGTCACCCGCGACGCGTGTACTCACAGCAAGCAAATTATTATCATTATCATCTAGCTATTATATATTCATCTACATTAGACATAGTTTGACATTTCATAAATAACTTAATTAACTAGCTATACTCTTTTACTTAAACTCTACATGGTCCTTCGAGCCTCCGTACAGGCGAGACCTATTTCGCGTGTGTGGAAGAACTAGCGTTATCTTGGATCATAGTGCACTGGTCCTGGTATCTGTCTATATAAAAGAAGAAACTGACTGACTGACTGACTGACTGACTGACTGACTGATCGATCAACGCACAGCCTAAACGGCTGGGGTTAGAGACTTGAAATTTTGACAGTAGGTACCTTTTATCACGTAGGCATCCACTAAGGAAGGGTTTTTGGAAATACCACCCCTAAGGGGGTAAAATAGGGGATGATAGTTTGTATGAAAATCCGTCATTTCTGAAGTTAAACGCATGAAATTTGGTATTTGGCCTTTTAGTTAAAAATAAAAAATATATATTTCAGGATTTTTGGAAATTATACCCCTAAGGGGGTAAAATAGGGGAAGAAAGTTTGTATGGAAAATCCGTCATTTTTTAAGTTAAACGCATAAATATTGGTATTGTGCCTTTCAGTTAAAAAGAAAAAATATAGGTTTCAGGATTTTTGGAAATTCTACCCCTAAGGGGGTAAAATAGGGGAAGAAAGGGTGTTCAGGGTGTTCCACTCGCAATGCGGAATGACCTTAGTGTCCTAGGTATGGATATCCGCTGCGATCTTAATCCAAGGAGTCACATCGAGGGCGTAATATCCGCCACTTCACGCAGGGTCGGAATCCTGAACAGGGTGCGGCGGTTTTTCACGCCCGGTCAGCTCTACCGCTTATATAAAGCGCAGGTGCGGCCGGGAATGGAATACTGCTCGCACCTCTGGGACGGTTCCGCAAGGTACCTTCTCGATGCCTTGGATGGGTTGCAGCGGCGGGCCATCCGCATTGTGAATGATGCAGACGTGAGTAACAGCCTGGAGCCGCTACAGCTGCGTAGGGATATTTCCTCGCTTAGCGTGTTCTACCGTCTGTATGAATGCGAATGCTCTGAAGAATTGTTTGATCTTATCCCATCCTCTCCCTTCCATACCAGAACCACGCGTACTGGCTTGCGGAGCCACAGCTTCGTGGTGTCTACTACCCCGGCCCGAACCAAGAGGTTCGCAAACTCGTATTTTTGCCGCACCATCAAGCTTTGGAACAGTTTGCCAGCTACCGTGTTCCCTCCTTCCTATGATCCTGGGTCCTTTAGGCGTAATGTGAAGAAGCTAAACAGCAGGCCGGCATGATTGTGTTGAGTAGTGGGGGATAGACTGTCTCTCGCTACTTGATACTCTATCTGGACGGCACTGCGCTTACCATCAGGTGCAGTGTGGTCACTTTGCCGCGCCAAAAAAAAAAAAAAAAAAAAAAGAAATTTTGTATGAAAAATCCGTCATTTTTGAAGTTAAACGCATGAAAATTGGTATTTGGCCTTTTAGTTAAAAATAAAAAATATAGATTTCAGGATTTTTGGAAATTCCACCCCTAACGGGTGAAATAGGGGAAGATAGTCTGTATGAAAATCCGTCATTTCTGAAGTTTAACGCATGAATATTGATATTGTTGCTCTCAGTTAAAAATAAAAAATATGGGTTTCAGGATTTTTGGAAATTCCACCCCTAACGGGGTAAAATAGGGGAAAAAAGTTTGTATGAAAAATCCGTCATTTTTGAAGTTAAACGCATGAATATTGGTATTGCGCCTTTCAGTTAAAAATAAAAAATATATAATTCAGGATTTTTGGAAATTCCGCCCCTAAGGAGAGTTTACTTATAGGGGATGAAAGTTTATATGAACTCTTCTATCGGGTGTTTATCAATAATCCTACTAATATTATAAATACGAATGTTTGGTTGGATCGATGTTTTTACTCAATCACGCTAAAAAGGCCCGAAGGATCTGGTTGAAATTTGGCACAGAGATTGTACGGTTCCCGTGGGATAGTTTTGTTTTTGTTTTAGACAGAGCAAGGGAACCACATGATTATTTGCATAGTGTTCGTTGAGAGGATACTTTTTATACCAGAAAATGCACGGTTCCTACGGGATAGCATAATACAAGAAGATGTAAGAGCTTGAGAGGTCTCCATGGATTTTATACCTTTTCTTCCAAAAATAACTACCACGCGGGCGTAGCCGCGGGCAAAAGCTATCTGTATATATAAAAGAAGAAACTGACTGACTGACTGACTGATCGATCAACGCACAGCCAAAACGGCTGGGGTTAGAGACTTGAAATTTTGACAGTAGGTACCTTTTATCACGTAGGCATCCACTAAGTAAGGGTTTTTGGAAATACCACCCCTAAGGGGTTAAAATAGGGGATGAAAGTTTGTATGAAAATCCGTCATTTTTGAAGTTAAATTCATGAAAATTAGTATTTGGCATTTTAGTTAAAAATAAAAAATATATGTTTCAGGATTTATGGAAATTCCGCCCCTAAGGGGGTAAAATAGGGAATGAAAGTTTGTATGAAAATCCGTCATTTTTAAGTTAAACGCATGAATATTGGTATTTTGTATTGTATACTTTTTCTCCCAAATATGACCTCCACGCGGGCGGAGCCGCGAGCAACAGCTAGTAGTCTATAAAGTATCCAAATACTTTTGGAACGCGGGTTTCCATGTTTTTTGTGTAATAATAATAATTTTTGTGTAAACTGTAGGTATATAAAGATTTAAACGTAAGACTAGGCAGTATGGTCGACTGACCTGGCCTGTCGTTTGGACGAATAATAAAAAAATAAATAAACTGTAGGTATCATTACGTCAATGAAAACTGGTAGTCATTTTTAGTCAATAATATGTCTGATTCAAGTTTGAAAAGAAGTCCCCCATAGAACACAGACATTCTGTTTGCCAGACGACTACAAAAATAAAGAAATTAATTTAAATATTATTTTTATCTTGAGGCGCGAGAAAAAGCAGTACCAAGAATGGGCATTCTCCATTACTGTTCTGCCGTAACTTAACATGGTTATTGTAAAAGTTGGATGTTACACTTACCGAGGTAGGTAGGTAAATAGCCGCCAGATTTATTTTCAGATACATTACCAATTTGTAGAGATGTGGAACTCGGAGAGGTCCATTGAGACAAGCCTTCATCATGGCTTGGCAGCTTTCAGCATGGCTTCATCATGTTGTGAATATTCTCTGAGGTTTATAAGAGAGTCTACTTGCTTGCACCATTCTTCTATTGTAAGTTGGTGTTTATCAGGATCAGGAATTCGGCGAGGTAAATTTCGCAGAGTCGAATATTTTGCACAGCTGAGTTGTTACTTCTTCTTTATACCATATGTTCCAAAAGTTGAACATGGCGTCGAAATAGTACTAGTCTTTTATCATCAGGTACTTTCTGATCGTTTCTAGGATGATTTGGCTGCCGTAAAAGTGGAGTGTCACGACGAGTTTTGTTAAATGTCACCGTCATTGTCCTTAAAATATCTCGATATAATCGGTTGGGCGTTTTTAGGCATCCCGTCTTCTGATGTTGGAGTATACATTTGAAGTAAAACACAATTGTAGGGTACACTCACTTTTTAATACAGAGTTTTAAAATTCTTTTACAAATTAATAAGCAAATAACATGACCTAATTAATTAAATAACAATAAATAAGATTGACATAATCAAATGAGAGTATGTAATAAATTGCTAAGTTTTAAAATCGTCGCTATCATATATATATATACACATAAACATACACACACATACATACATATAATATATGCAACACGCACATAGCAATACATAATATATATATAATAAATAATATAACAATGAAATAATAATTAATTATATAAAAATAAAGCGTTATGGTATAATAATTACGCCAGCAAAGACATATAATACATTTTTACTCGGGTTTTAAAAATACTCAATGATGGCGCTTTACGTACAAATTGCGGCAAGGAATTCCACAGGCGAACAGCCTGGACGGTAAACGAACTGTCAAAGAAACCACTGTAGTGCAGTGGAGTCTTAAGAGTCAAATTTTCTGACGATCTTAAATTTAAAGAATGAGAGGTATGGAGAAAGTTGAAATGTACTTTAAGATAGTGGGGATATATCGGATTGAACAAAATGTTATAAAGAAAAAATAAAATGTGAGTATTCCGGCGAAGACGAATAGGGAGCCACTTGAGCTTAAAGCGAAATTCCGAGATGTGATCATATTTGCGCAGACCAAATATAAATCTTATGCAGAAATTTTGGAGGCGCTCAAGCTTATCAAGTTGAACTTGGTTTAGGTCCAGGTAGCAGACATCCGCGTAGTCAAGCACGGGGAGAAGTAAAGCCTGTGCAAGCGCAATTTTGGTGGCAGTGGGCAAGAAATTACGAAGTCTCTTTAAAGTTGCCGCAGATGCAAACAACTTACGACTCGTAACTGCAATTTGTGGTCCCCAAGACAAGTTGCGATCCAATATTACTCCCAAGTTTTTAACGGTCTCACTATAAGGAATTATAATGTCATTAAAAACAACAGGAGGAAGAACTGGCCAGTCTATTTTGGATATAAGCCGCGAGCTACCCATGATTATAACTTGAGTTTTGGCCGGATTTACTTTAAGACCAAAACGAGTGCCCCATTCGGATATTTTCTTCAAATCGTCATTTATGAACCCAATAGCGTCATTTATTCTATCTCTTGATGCTTGGCAGTAAATTTGGAGATCGTCTGCATAAAGGTGGTAGGAAGAAGTAATATTTTGAGATATTGTGTTAATAAAGATAGCGAAGAGTAAAGGAGATAAGACGCCACCTTGCGGTACGCCGGCTGACGTGTTACACCATGATGAAAAATTATCTTCAAGGCGAACCCGTTGCCTGCGACCATACAGATAACTGTGAAACCAATCGATTACCGTTGGAGATATGTTAATAGAGCGGAGCAAGGCAAGAAGGATGTCAAAGTCGACAGTATTGAAGGCGTTACCGAAATCCAGTAACGACAGCACAGTAAGCCGACCTTTTTCCATCCCGAGACGTATATCGTCTGTGACTTTTACTAGGGCAGTCACTGTACTGTGCCCAGGTCCGATTGAAAGGAGTTCAAAAGGGAGTGAGGAAGGAACTAAGTTGAGAATGGACAAGACGCTCTAGTACTTTTGAGAGGAAAGGAAGAATAGATATGGGTCGGTATTCGGAAAAAAATTGGGGATTAGTTTTTTTAGGAAGAGGTATAATTTGAGCATCTTTCCAACTAGAAGGAAAATCTCCTTTTAGGACAGAGTTGAATATGTGACAGACCAAAGGCAGAATCAAGTCCAGAATAGGCATTAGCATATTACGACTAATGCCATCTACACCTACTGCACTTGATGTCACTCAAAGGATGCTTTTCTTAACATCACAAGCGGTAAATCGATTAAAGACGAATGGAGTATAGCTGGCAATTGGCAGCGAATTGATATAACTAATTTAATTGAAGAATTTTAGTTTGATTCTTAATTGAAGTGTCAATATAAGAACAAGAAGAAAAGTGTAGATTAAGATTATCGATATCGAGAAAATTAGGAACTGAGTTTTGTCGAGATTTGCCAATTCCCAGAGACCTAAGGCATTTCCAGACTTTAGCTGGATTTTCCTCTTCAACAGAGTCGTGAATATGGTGACGATAAGCATCCCTACACACCCTATTACAGCGATTCCGTAGCCTTACATATTTAGCCTTGGTGTTATCATTCGGGCTGCTTTTATATTTTGTTTTAGCTGCGGATTTTTTGCATATTAATGACCTAATGTCATCCTTGAGCCAAGGTGCAGGAAGATGTTTCAGTTTGATAGCTCGCAGGGGAGCGTGAATATCATATAGATGCGTAATTAAGGAATTAAAAATTGAAAGTTTTGTGTCTATTGAATCGGCCTCAACAATAGTGGAGCAATCAGTGTCTTCAACATCTTTACGAAAAGCTTCCTTGTCCATGCCATCA
The DNA here is from genome assembly GCA_905220505.1 of Laothoe populi. Lineage (NCBI taxonomy): Eukaryota > Metazoa > Arthropoda > Insecta > Lepidoptera > Sphingidae > Laothoe > Laothoe populi. Next base: position 9,643,982 of record HG992162.1, read on the forward strand.
AAATTACGCTGAAGTATTATTCTGGGTCTCAGTTTAGGCGGACGAATTTTATATGATAAAAACAACAAGTCGTGATATGAAAATTCATCAGCCGAACATTGACCATGCTTGGCGACATGCTCTAGGGAGGTCACTAGCATAATATTCAAGAGAGAAGGTGTAGTGTTAGGGAGATGATGTGTAGAACTCAGTGGTAAAATATGCAAGTTACAAGACTTTACCACAGTTTCAAACGAGGAAGTACGGTGGTCGTTTTTTAGCAAGCAAGTGTTGAAGTCACCAATAATTATAGCATGATCATATGAAGGTATTAGGTTTTCTAATATGGTTTCAAAAGATGAAAAATAGTCAATACGTACTGATGGGCTATAGTAGACTCCGAGAAGAATTTTAAAGTGAGAGAGAGTAAGGTCAATAAAGAGATACTCACCAGCATTTGATGGTGATGGTTGTGGCGACATACTAATAACAGAAAAGGGAATGTGTGCACGGAGATAAATAGCCACACCACCACCACCCTTGTTAGTGCGATCATTGCGGATAAGGCGAAAGCCAGGAAGGGAATAAGACGTAGAAGGAAGACATGGCTTAAGCCAAGATTCAATCAGTACACTCTACAGTACTCACACTATACGCATGATTTTCGTACTGAGCCACGCCATTCGGTCTAGTGACACGAAAGTACTTCCCAGCAGTCGCAGGGTACGTCGCAAGATGCTAAGTAACGCTTGATGATATTGTAGTAGGTAGAAAATGACATCCAGGCTTACGCCATTCTTGAGCGAGTTTGCCTTAAACCACTGAAACCTAATGGCGTCTAAACCATATGGCGTCTTGACAAATTTCATATGAACTGCATCAGGTGAATTCTCCAGATAAAGTGGCAAGATTGTTTCCTTAACATTAATATTTTACGACGTTTATAGCTAAGCGGCATAGAATCTATGCTCTTGTAGGTGGTGCGGTAATGTTGTACGTATGAAGCCCTCTTTTTTTTTTTTTTTTTAGTTCCTCGATAGGCAGACGAGCAGACGGGCCACCTGATGGTAAGTAGTCACCGCCGCCCATAGACTTCTGCAATACCAGGGCACAGCAAAGCCGCTGCCTACCATTGAAGGACTACTCTCTTTAAGCCTCGTTTAAAGAAGGACATGTCATAGCGCTCAGGGAACACCGCAGCAGGGAGTTCATTCCAGAGCTTGCACGTACGTGGTAAAAATGAACGCCGGAAACGAACCGTGCTAGACGGAATCGTTTCCAGGTGGTATGGATGAACTCTGTTGCGGTGTCAGGTGGTGCGATGATAAAATGGTGATGTAGGCACCATTTTAAACAGTTCCTCGGAGCACTCCCCGTGGAACACCCGATAGAACAAGCAGAGAGACCCGAAGTCTCTCCGCAGCCCCAACGGTTCCAGGCTATCTGTAATATCAGGATCCCCGACAATCCGAACGGCCCGCCTCTGTAAGGAGTCAAGTGGGTCCAGCAAGTATTTCGGGGCCCCTGCCCTGAGATGAGAACAGTACTTCACGTGGGGCCGGACTTGCGCTTTATAAAGCGCCAATCTATGGCCCGACGTGAAATACCGCCTCACTCTGTTCAGGATCCCCAATTTTTTGCTCGCCAATTTGGCTTTGTCCTCCACTTGACTCCTAAACTGGACCGTGTTAGATATATTGACGCCGAGGATCCCAATACCCTCGGAAACCTGGAGAGTGACTCCTTGAAACTGTGGCGCCATGACAAATGGGTCCTTCTTAGCGGTGAACGCGCAAACTTGTGTCTTCGTGGGGTTGAAGTGAACTAGGTTCCTTTCACCCCATTCAGAGGCCCGCCCTAGAGAGCTCTCGATTTCCGACACAAGTTCTAACCGTCTTTCTTCCAAAGTGCTCCGAGGGATACCCTGCTGGCCGGTGTATCGCACGTCGATAGTACTATCATCTGCATAGCAATGCATGCTATCAATAGACAGCATGTCATTGATATGCAGTATGAATAGTGTCGGCGACAACACCGAGTCTTGTGGAACGCCAGCATTAATGGATAAAGCGTCGGAGCAGTAGCCGTCTACGACGACTTTAATGCTCCGACCATCCAAAAAACTAGCGATCCAGTTGCAGAGCCCCTCGGGGATTCCATATGATGGAAGCTTCGACAGAAGGCCCCCATGCCATACCCGATCAAACGCCTTCGCGATGTCTAGACACCCAAAGATATTGTTTTATTTTGGTCCTAACTTACTACCTATATGATGCCATATGCTGATGTGTTTATCCATAAAAAGACTCAATATCGTGTTTTTATTATGATTTAACTAAAAGTCTTAGAAAGATAAAATACTTGGAAGAGTCCAAAAACATGTCCAAGAACTGGATAGTGGATGCACATTTGATGAGGCCCGAGACACTATGGATATTAAAATACTTATAGATTTTTAGTTCGAAATTCAAATTTTTTAGTAGAATCTCATAGTAAAGAATCAAATTCAAATGGATATGGTTGCAACATTCGAAAAAATAACTTTGTAGTTCGAAATTATGTAATAGAGAAATGATTCGAACTGTAGATTCGAGTACGAAATTATTTTTAATGAAAGGAGAATTACCCTCCAGGTACTTATGGTACATCATATACTATCACACTCATCACTACTAAGTAGTCACTACTTAAGACTCGGTCGTATTTTTTTAAATAGATGTGCCCTGAGAAAAAAAGGAGTCTTGTTTTACCAGTTGATTTAAGCGCTAAAAAGTACACGAAAAAAATTTAACTGGACACTTAAATCAAATAGCCTGCTAACCGTCTATATTATCCGCTATCAATAGTCTGCAGTTTTTAATTATGTCGTATTCTAAGGGGGGTGTCCGGACCCCCTGAACCCCCCTCCCCCCTTATATACGCCCATGTATGGCTTGATCCTGTACAGTTAATATTGTGTTTTGACCTCAGATTGTTTTAATCAATAGTTGATGATGTATATATTTTTATGTATCCCATATTCCTACACTCCTATCTATGCCAATACTTATAATAGTTTACTTTTTGTTTCAGTTCGCTGATAATACTTTCAAAAACTATTATTATGCAGATAACGACGATGGTGATCAGCCCAGAGACGAGAAAAGCACCCTGGCATACAAAGTTAAAAAAGCAATAGCAAAGAGATTAAATTGCATCGACGGCTTCTTCGAAAAACCTAAGAAGAAAAAGAAGGTGGCAAAAAAGTCGTCAAGTGTTGGTCGCTCTTCCAGTGGTGGAGTTTCATACATCACGTCAAATAAGGACGACATCGCCGATGCATCTCATCTTATAAAGAATGAGATATATGCTGTCAAGAAGATAAAAAATATCGCTCCGATGGAACACTGGAAACATGCTAAGGTGCGTGTTCGTCGTGTTCGACGCTCCAACTAGGTAAACACAACTTCGAGAAGGAAATCCAGAGAAGAATTCAGCTGGGCTGGGCAGCATTCGGAAAACTTCGTCGAGTCTTCTCGTCGCCTATACCGCAGTGTCTAAAGACGAAAGTCTTTGACCAGTGCGTTCTACCCGTGTTGACATACGGAGCCGAGACGTGGACACTCACAGCTCGACTGGTCCACCAATTCAAAGTCACTCAACGAGCTATGGAGAGAGCTATGCTCGGTGTTTCTCTGCGGGATCGAATCCGGAACGAAGTTATTCGCCAGAGAACTAACGTTATCGACATAGCTCAACGGATTGGCAAGTTGAAGTGGCAGTGGGCCGGTCATATCTGCCGCAGGACTGATAACCGTTGGGGTAGACTTGTCCTAGAGTGGAGACCACGAATCGGCAAATGTAGCGTAGGACGTCCTGTGACCAGGTGGAGCGACGACATACGCAAAGCGGTGGGCAGTCACTGGAAAAGAAGAGCTGAAGATCGGGCTCAGTGGCGCATCTTGGGAGAGGCCTACGTCCAACAGTGGACTGACACCGGCTGATGATGATGATGATGATGAGGGGTGGAATTTCCAAAAATCCTGAAACATATATTTTTTATTTTTAACTAAAATGCCAAATACTAATTTTCATGAATTTAACTTCAAAATGACGGATTTTCATACAAACTTTCATCCCCTATTTTACCCCCTTAGGGGTGGTATTTCCAAAAACCCTTCCTTAGTGGATGCCTACGTGATAAAAGGTACCTACTGTCAAAATTTCAAGTCTCTAACCCCAGCCGTTTAGGCTGTGCGTTGATCGATCAGTCAGTCAGTCAGTTTCTTCTTTTATATATACAGATTATAACTCATTGTGCATGTTAATACTAATTTAGAATATTAATATTTTGTCATGATCATAATTTGGATTTAATTAATTGTAAACATTTTGTATTGTAAGTGAGTGTTTAAGGTCATTGTGTTATTGTAGTATAAGTTATTATAACTCATTGTACATGTTAATACTAATCTAGAAAATTAATATTTGGTTATGATCATAATTTGGATTGTAAATTAATTGTAAACATTTAAGAATTATTTGTAAGAATTTGTATATATGATTAAGTAAGGTTATTAGTAATGAATAAAAGATATAATAAACTCTTTATTCGTATTTTATTTATTTATTTTAAAACATGACTTAAACAATCCCGATAATAATACATCATTACACATTGTATTGGTATCAAATACCTCTTCTTACAAAAAGAACTACCATGCGGGCGAAGCAGCGGGCAAAAGCTAGGTTTAAATATAAGTTTTCCATTTTCAAAATAATTCACAAATGTTTCTTTTCACTTAAGAGACACAAAGCATAAAGGGTGAATTCATTACTCTTTATAAAAAAATATATAATTATAGTGACTTGAGAACATGGTTTACAAAACCAAACCAATTGATAATGAAAATAACAAACCATCTGGAATTCATTCAATATCAATTATTACAATAATTATGATAGCTATCACAAATTAAGAAAAGTTTTAAAGAATAAAGAAACATTTTTGTACTCAACAGTTTATTATTTTGTTTCAAAAACACTTAGGAAAGGTTATAATGTGGGATATAATCAATACTTAGTGTTGCCTCATATAGCTCTTCGAACTATACTTATATCAATAAAATCTTGAGATTGCATTCCATTATTCCTGTAAATTAAATGAAATGAATGAAATGCTTAATATTCCCTATTTTCCTATATGAAGCTGAAACATGGACGATCCATCAAAAACATCGAAAAAAGATTGACGCCCTTGAGATGTGGTGCTGGAGGCGTTTGCTGAAAATAAAATGGACTGCTCACCGCACTAACGTTTCCATCATAAAGAGCTTCGCATCAAACAAAGACTTTCGTCGACTGTGCAATTGCGAATCCTTAAGATGTTTTGACATATCAATCGCAACGAAAGCTCTTTGGAACGTCTAGTAATACAAGGAAGGGTAGAGGGTCAACGTTCTCGCGGCCGATATTCCACAAGATGGACAGACCTTATCAAATCATCTACGAAGTGTTTCCTTGCAGAGTGTACACGCAGTGCCACGAACAGGAAACAATGGAGACGTATCGCAAATGCTGCAACCGACCAATAACCCAATAGTCACACACATAGTTCCAACCCCACACCACATACAACCTGTAACATGGGTATCAAGAACTATGAGGAACTACAGTCCCACAACACCCAGGCTCAAAACTAATATATGTCTGTCACACAAAAATTTGTCATGCATGGGAATCAAATCCATGGAGGTATTGAACAAGTATAGTAAATTAAATTAAGTACCTCTAGTATTGTGTGTTTGAGATGATGAAGGTAACTGTTCAACAATCTCTTCAATCATTGTCACCTCAGGTTGCATAATAATGGTTTCTGAAATAGAATTTAAATATGAAGCGAAAAAGAGAGTTAAGAATGTAGTTGCTAGAAAGAAAGAAAGTAAGAAAGGAACGCTTGAGAAAAAGCTTTCTGGTGATTTCAAAGCAAATATCAAACTGTTCTGGAAACAGGTACGGTTAGCTAGGGGATCATCAGGGCGTCTAAGTTAGGCGTGATTAGGAGTGGGTATGGGAGAATGTTGAGCAATGAAAGGGAAGTCTTGCATCGGTGGAAAGAGTATTTTAAAAAGAGCATAGCTAATAGACAGGATGCAACCGACTCGGCTCACTCAAAAAGCGATGCAGACAAGGTGAGTCCGGAAGATGAAATTATGAATGGTTGTTACTGGTGTTGAGTTCAAGTTATATTGGTTGTTGTGTTTTTGCCTGGTGTTTGCCTTGTTTTAGGTTAAATGTTCAGCAGAATTTTTGTTGCTAATTAGTTGCTGGTCCAGTGCACCTTCGTTGATATTGTGCGGCCCAGCAACAAAATCCACCGCTGTCATAATCGGAAAAAAATCAAATAGTTGTGTTGGAATCCATCTATATCGATGACGTATCTCACCGTTGATGGTAAACACATATTTTTAAAATTAAAAATCCAAACTAATAACAAATAAAATGGTTTGCAAAAGCAAATTTCCTATTTGATCACTATAAATGGTGTATCCAAAACAATCCTCTGGCACTTCACTTATCAATTGAATCCACTCGTTATAGTTAATGTTTCGGTCTCCACCAGGTGGGTAGAAATATCGTCCCAAATGCGTATAACTGAATAAACTTGGGTGTCTTCTAAATTGCTCCTGCTGTAGATACTACAAAGAAGAACATTTACGTCAGAACTTATTCTTGTTAATGGTATTTCTCTCTCCCACAGGCGTTTGTTTGAAATAAATATATCCACTCATTCTTGGCATTGTTACGAATCATTGTTTAGTATTTTTTCGTTTAGCGATTAGTCTCAAAAACACTGGAAATAACAAAAATGTATGTACATTTCAATCAACAGGACTAAAGTTTACGGTCCACGATTTGCCGCTTGGACCCTTATCTGTATATATAAAAGAAGAAGCTGACTGACTGACTGACTGACTGACTGACTGACTGACTGACTGATCGATCAACGCACAGCCTAAACGGCTGGGGTTAGAGACTTGAAATTTTGACAGTATGTCCCTTTTATCACGTAGGCATCCACTAAGGAAGGGTTTTTGGAAATACCACCGCTAAGGGGGTAAAATAGGGGATGAAAGTTTGTATGAAAATCCGTCATTTTTGAAGTTAAATTCATGAAAATTAGTATTTAGCATTTTAGAAAAAATTAAAAAAAAATATGTTTCAGGATTTTTGGAAATTCCGTCCCTAAGGGGGTAAAATAGGGGAAGAAAGTTTGTATGAAAAATCCGTCATTTTTGAAGTTAAACGCATGAATATTGGTATTGTGCCTTTCAGTTAAAAAGAAAAAATATAGGTTTCAGGATTTTTGGAAATTCCACCCCTAAGGGGGTAAAATAGGGGAAGAAAGTTTGTATGAAAAATCCGTCATTTTTGAAGTTAAACGCATGAAAATTGGTATTTGGCCTTTTAGTTAAAAATAAAAAAATATAGATTTCAGGATTTTGGGAAATTCCACCCCTAACGGGTGAAATAGGGGAAGATAGTTTGTATGAAAATCCGTCATTTCTGAAGTTTAACGCATCAATATTGGTATTGTTGCTCTCAGTTAAAACTAAAAAATATAGGTTTCAGGATTTTTGGAAATTCCACCCCTAACGGGGTAAAATAGGGGAAAAAAGTTTGTATGAAAAATCCGTCATTTTTGAAGTTAAACGCATGAATATTGGTATTGCGCCTCTCAGTTAAAAATAAAAAATATATAATTCAGGATTTTTGGAAATTCCGCCCCTAAGGAGAGTCTACTTATAGGGGATGAAAGTTTATATGAACTCTTCTATCGGGTGTTTATCAATAATCCTACTAATATTATAAATACGAATGTTTGGTTGGATCGATGTTTTTACTCAATCACGCTAAAAAGGCCCGAAGGATCTGGTTGAAATTTGGCACAGAGATTGTACGGTTCCCGTGGGATAGTTTTGTTTTTGTTTTAGACAGAGCAAGGGAACCACATGATTATTCTTAAACAATGTTTAGAAAATGGTTTGAAACTACTTAAAATACATAGAATTCTTAAATTTGAACAAACTGCATGGTTAAAATGTTACATAGATTTAAATACACATATGCGTTCTTTGGCAACCTCAGATTTTGAAAAAGATTTTTACAAACTTATGAATAATTCAGTTTTCGGGAAAACAATGGAAAATGTTATAAAACGCGTAAACGTTAAATTAGTAAATCATTGGTTGAATCGTGGGAAAACCCAAGAGCACAATCTTTGATTGCAAAACCTGAGTTTCACAGTCTATCAATTTTTTCTGAAAATTTAGTTGCAGTGTAATTAAAGAAAACTAGTGTTATATACAATAAACCAATTTATCTGGGATTTTGTATATTGGATCTTTCAAAAACATTAATTTACACATTTCATTACGATTACATGAAAGAGAAATATATAAAGAGAGATAATATTAAATTACTTTATTACAGTCTAATCTATCAAATATTTACAGAAAATTTCTATGCTGATATAAAAACTGATTTAGAAAACAATTTTGACACATCTGACTATCTAATAATGAATATGGTTTACCTTTAATAAATAAAAAACGGTTAGGGTTTTTCAAAGATGAAACTAACAGTAACTAAGAGTTTGTAGGCCTGCGATCAAAAATGTATGCATTAGATGTGCAAAATAAATGTATATGTAAAGCAAAAGGCGTTAATAAATTCATCACAAAAAAGCTTAGTCTTAATGATTATAAATCATGTTAATATGAAAACAAAACTCATAGTGAAATTTTAAGATTTAAATACATTAAACACATAATGTATACTCAAAAAAAACAAAATATCTCTTATCACATAATGATACAAAACGGTATTTATTAGAAAATTCCACTGATACTCTTGCTTGAAATTCGAATTGAAGGATAAGTGTTGGATTGCCGTTTACTCTTTACAAAGGACCAGAATGTTTTAGGGTTCTTGACTATGTTGTCTTCGATGGTTGCCATGTACCGGATGAATAGTTCATTTTCGAGAATTTTTGCTCTATCCCTTAGTAAAATAAACGAAGAGTGGTCGCCTATGTTACCATACTTTTTGTGTTTAGAGTGATACTTCGCTTTTTCTTTAAGCAGTTTTATTAGAGCCTTATTATACCATGGAGGAAATTTAGATTTAGAAGAAACTATCTTTTTTTTTTTCTATAAATAAATAACACCCAACAGTCACACACATAGCCCCGATCCCACACTAAGATACGAGTCTTGTGTTGTGGGTATCAGGGACTACGAGAGACTTTCGGTCTCACAACACCCAGACCCCGGACACAAATATCTGTCTGTTACACAAACATTTGTCCCGGTGCGGGAATCGAACCCACGGCCTCTCGTTTCACAGCCGGCTACTGGCCTACTGCGCCAGGGAGGCTGTCGATCTTGGTCGGGATGTTTCTAATGCGCAACCTATTAAGCGTGCTATAAAAGAATTCAACAGCCTCTTCAAGTGGTCTACACTTAATTTCATTGTTCCAGTCTATTTCGTCTAATTCGGTTGATATAGCGGTAAAATCACCTAAGTCATAAAGATATTTCGTGTATGGAATGGAAGGCAAATTGTGAAGTTGCACAAAATCTGCCGATATGCAGAGGGCTCTGTGATGAGAATCTTCTGGAACCAAAGGACTACAGCTACCAGATACTGAAACATCGTGGTTCGAGAGGATGAGATAGAGTAATCGATTGTTGCAGTTGAAGTGGGAGTTGTACTGCGACAAATTACAAATGTCGATGTCATCAAAGAATTTGCGTTGAACGGAACTGTTTATGTTATCCGGACTCATTGAGTAGCCATCGTCAGAAACCATCCATTTTATATCCGGTAAATTAAAATCTCCTAGAATAATGAATTTATCCGTGGGGTTTTTTAAAATAATATTTACTAAATTATCTCAGAAATGTAATAATTGCGTGCTTATCGAATTACCCAAATTTTGATTACATATGTAAGCGACGCAAATGTGCATATTGTATGAAATCTTAGGTTTCTTGTGGTGAAAAGTTAACACTACCCAGATATCCTCGGCTGAAGAACACCACTCAACATTAATTTCGGCACTAAGTTCCCTACGTACGGCTATGAGTACGCCCCCGCCTAAAACTTGACGAGTATCAGAGTAATTTCTATCACGCCTCCATATAATGTAACGATCGTCAAACAGCTCGGAGCTACTAACACCGTCTGTAAGCCATGTTTCAGTCAGACAAATAACATCAAAAGAATGGTGTACGGGTTAGCACCGTACTTTTCATTGTCAGCATTTTGAGTACCGCGGCGGTTATTAGCCATTTATGTCATTAGTACGCAACTGATTGTCACCCGCGACGCGTGTACTCACAGCAAGCAAATTATTATCATTATCATCTAGCTATTATATATTCATCTACATTAGACATAGTTTGACATTTCATAAATAACTTAATTAACTAGCTATACTCTTTTACTTAAACTCTACATGGTCCTTCGAGCCTCCGTACAGGCGAGACCTATTTCGCGTGTGTGGAAGAACTAGCGTTATCTTGGATCATAGTGCACTGGTCCTGGTATCTGTCTATATAAAAGAAGAAACTGACTGACTGACTGACTGACTGACTGACTGACTGATCGATCAACGCACAGCCTAAACGGCTGGGGTTAGAGACTTGAAATTTTGACAGTAGGTACCTTTTATCACGTAGGCATCCACTAAGGAAGGGTTTTTGGAAATACCACCCCTAAGGGGGTAAAATAGGGGATGATAGTTTGTATGAAAATCCGTCATTTCTGAAGTTAAACGCATGAAATTTGGTATTTGGCCTTTTAGTTAAAAATAAAAAATATATATTTCAGGATTTTTGGAAATTATACCCCTAAGGGGGTAAAATAGGGGAAGAAAGTTTGTATGGAAAATCCGTCATTTTTTAAGTTAAACGCATAAATATTGGTATTGTGCCTTTCAGTTAAAAAGAAAAAATATAGGTTTCAGGATTTTTGGAAATTCTACCCCTAAGGGGGTAAAATAGGGGAAGAAAGGGTGTTCAGGGTGTTCCACTCGCAATGCGGAATGACCTTAGTGTCCTAGGTATGGATATCCGCTGCGATCTTAATCCAAGGAGTCACATCGAGGGCGTAATATCCGCCACTTCACGCAGGGTCGGAATCCTGAACAGGGTGCGGCGGTTTTTCACGCCCGGTCAGCTCTACCGCTTATATAAAGCGCAGGTGCGGCCGGGAATGGAATACTGCTCGCACCTCTGGGACGGTTCCGCAAGGTACCTTCTCGATGCCTTGGATGGGTTGCAGCGGCGGGCCATCCGCATTGTGAATGATGCAGACGTGAGTAACAGCCTGGAGCCGCTACAGCTGCGTAGGGATATTTCCTCGCTTAGCGTGTTCTACCGTCTGTATGAATGCGAATGCTCTGAAGAATTGTTTGATCTTATCCCATCCTCTCCCTTCCATACCAGAACCACGCGTACTGGCTTGCGGAGCCACAGCTTCGTGGTGTCTACTACCCCGGCCCGAACCAAGAGGTTCGCAAACTCGTATTTTTGCCGCACCATCAAGCTTTGGAACAGTTTGCCAGCTACCGTGTTCCCTCCTTCCTATGATCCTGGGTCCTTTAGGCGTAATGTGAAGAAGCTAAACAGCAGGCCGGCATGATTGTGTTGAGTAGTGGGGGATAGACTGTCTCTCGCTACTTGATACTCTATCTGGACGGCACTGCGCTTACCATCAGGTGCAGTGTGGTCACTTTGCCGCGCCAGAATAAAAAAAAAAAAAAAAAAGAAATTTTGTATGAAAAATCCGTCATTTTTGAAGTTAAACGCATGAAAATTGGTATTTGGCCTTTTAGTTAAAAATAAAAAATATAGATTTCAGGATTTTTGGAAATTCCACCCCTAACGGGTGAAATAGGGGAAGATAGTCTGTATGAAAATCCGTCATTTCTGAAGTTTAACGCATGAATATTGATATTGTTGCTCTCAGTTAAAAATAAAAAATATGGGTTTCAGGATTTTTGGAAATTCCACCCCTAACGGGGTAAAATAGGGGAAAAAAGTTTGTATGAAAAATCCGTCATTTTTGAAGTTAAACGCATGAATATTGGTATTGCGCCTTTCAGTTAAAAATAAAAAATATATAATTCAGGATTTTTGGAAATTCCGCCCCTAAGGAGAGTTTACTTATAGGGGATGAAAGTTTATATGAACTCTTCTATCGGGTGTTTATCAATAATCCTACTAATATTATAAATACGAATGTTTGGTTGGATCGATGTTTTTACTCAATCACGCTAAAAAGGCCCGAAGGATCTGGTTGAAATTTGGCACAGAGATTGTACGGTTCCCGTGGGATAGTTTTGTTTTTGTTTTAGACAGAGCAAGGGAACCACATGATTATTTGCATAGTGTTCGTTGAGAGGATACTTTTTATACCAGAAAATGCACGGTTCCTACGGGATAGCATAATACAAGAAGATGTAAGAGCTTGAGAGGTCTCCATGGATTTTATACCTTTTCTTCCAAAAATAACTACCACGCGGGCGTAGCCGCGGGCAAAAGCTATCTGTATATATAAAAGAAGAAACTGACTGACTGACTGACTGATCGATCAACGCACAGCCAAAACGGCTGGGGTTAGAGACTTGAAATTTTGACAGTAGGTACCTTTTATCACGTAGGCATCCACTAAGTAAGGGTTTTTGGAAATACCACCCCTAAGGGGTTAAAATAGGGGATGAAAGTTTGTATGAAAATCCGTCATTTTTGAAGTTAAATTCATGAAAATTAGTATTTGGCATTTTAGTTAAAAATAAAAAATATATGTTTCAGGATTTATGGAAATTCCGCCCCTAAGGGGGTAAAATAGGGAATGAAAGTTTGTATGAAAATCCGTCATTTTTAAGTTAAACGCATGAATATTGGTATTTTGTATTGTATACTTTTTCTCCCAAATATGACCTCCACGCGGGCGGAGCCGCGAGCAACAGCTAGTTAATAATATACACTCCTTCTTGTAGGTATGCAAACATATCATCACTAAGATCATTGAATCTCGATGGTAATGTTATAATATATCCATTCTGTAATTGTAAAACCGTTTGTAGAGTATTTACATGATACTTGGACGGTACTCGTGTAGCTTCTTTTATCTTATATGGCTTATCCACATCTAAATCAGACATCTTCATCCATGTCTTATTACCACAACAATTAAGCTTCTCCAGTGCTTGTTTAGATGACATTATAAAAAATAAAGTTAAACACTTACTAGGCGAGTAATATAACTGCTTATTAGTAGTATAGTCAGCGGTATTTCAGTAGACAGAATGTGCTCTGAAGCCAACCATCCTCAATATTTATACAAAACCATTATCAATAGTTTCCCATAGACCTCACCACAACGATATCAAAGTTCCTTGTTACAATTTTGTAATTTAACCGCAGATAATTACATACATATTATTTTATGGGAACTTTAGCTTCGCATTCGATATCAGTTATCTCGCCTTTTTTCATTTTATCCAATTGGTTGTGAGCCCAATATATTACACTTTCAACAACCACCTTATACCGTTCACATTTTTTGCTTAATTCATAATCAAGGAGCTTAGTTATTATCGGTGATATTGTTGTTTTTTCTTCCTCCTTTCCTTCTTTATATTATTTATACATTAAATAATAAACATAAACATTTGAATGCTCTAGACATTTGTCAGAATAACTGTTCATATTCACCACAACATTAAAGTTACGTGTGAATTTTCGCAACCATTTAGCGCCATTGCGAAAATAAAGGGAACAAGGCTTTCTGCGTTAGGCATTGGGTAAGTAACGTGAGGTCGCAGGTTTGGTTCCATGTTTGGAACAGGTTGGTGAAGCAAAAGCAATTTACATTCAAGAACGAGGTAAAAAAATATAGCGGAAGTGGTTATTACAAAAAAAGAGCTATAGCCTAGTTACTGATGGCTTTGACTGTCGAGACGAAAGTCGCGTGTTCGAACCCTGTGGCATACTCAGACTTTTAAACATTACGTGTGTATTATTAATAGGGTAGTTACACGATTTTTTATTTATTATTTGATCAACAAGTTACATTATCTAAAACCTATTATCGAAAGAATTTTACGAATCCGAACAAAAATAAGTAAATTAGACACCACTCAAATCTGCTGGAAGGGGTAATTGTCAAATGACAGTAAAAGGATGCATGATATGGGCCGTGACGTCACCTCTCAGAATGGCCATTACTGTGCCGTTGTGCGAGGGAGATAGTGAGACGTTCCCACTACGCACAAATATTTGCTCATACCGATATTTAAAAGAAACATTCTGAGCGTATTTTTCAAGAAAACTTGATTCTGTTTTCACAAAAGGGTTTCTTCTGTGTATTACATTCGGTTTCATATCGAATAATGTACAAAATTAAACACAGAAAACTACCCTGTTGTCGCTTGCTTAAAACATGAAGGAAAACATCATGCGGTAACATGGTAGCCATTTTAAATAAGAATATCAAAGGCACGTTTTTACCAAACAGCTTTAGGCCAGCGTGGTGGAGGCCTAACCCCTCTCATTAGTAGAAGCCTGGGTCTAGCAGTAGGTTAGTGTATAATAATAGCTAATACAGGCTGTGTAATGACACACTGCCCCATGGCGTAGTGTGAAGAAGCTACACAGCAGGCCGGCATGATTGTGTTGAGTAGGGAGGGATAGTTTCTCGCTATTTGATACTCTTAACTGGACGGCACTGCGCTTACCATTGGGTGTAGTGTCAATTTGCCATGCAGGAATAAAAACAATCGGTTCAGCCGACTAATAAACAAACAAACATATTCACAAGGGCTGCGTTGTTGGGGCAGTTGTAATTGCGCATGCGTTACGACTGAGCTGTGTGAGTGTGCTGAGTTTTCGGGTTCAATCCCCGGGTCAGGTAAAATGATATCGGGTTTTAGAAATATTAAAATACATTATTGTTTAGGAATTGCTGCTGAATTTTTTTTCACTTCTAAACGCTACATATTTATGTCTACTAATTTCATGTATGGGAACCTGCCATTGTTCTTTGGCCAGGAGATAGATTATATCCCGGAGAAGGACAAAGGCTATCTTTTTTCTCAATAAACAACCTTGAAAGGGGTCAAATAGGAGTTAAAAATTTGTATGGGATATCCATAATTCCTCGACTTAGGGATCTGGAAATTCATATTTAGGCTTTTGGTAGGAAATAAAGAAATACGTGTTTCACATTTTTTTCGAAATCCTCCCTAAAGTTATAGCCATTCTTATTCATACTAATACTAGAAGTGTGAAAGTAACTCTGTTTGTTAGTAAGTGTTAGTTGAGGGGTCTGAGAATAACATAGACTTTTTTATCCCGGAAAATGCACGGTTTCTATGGGATAGCAAAATATAGAAAGATGTAATAACTAAAGATGTCTCCATGGATTTTATACATTGTATTTTGCTGGTGGTAGGATATTCATATCCGCCCGGATAGCGACCACCGTATACATGGCGAAAAACCCGCCATAATGGCACACGCAAGTGTCTCGCGTTCCGGGATCAGCCAGTGTACATCCAGTTTTTGTCGGGGGTCTGGAGTTGGGGTACAATGGCCATTTTGCGGCCTTCTTAGTACTCTGACACTAGACCCTCGACCCCTTCTTCACCTTCTTGCTCATGGCGTAGTGTGAAGAAGCAGGCCGGCATGAGTGTGTTGAGTAGCGGGGATAGATAGTCTCTCGCTACTCAGTACTCTATTTGGACCGCATTGCGCTTACCATCAGGTACAATGCGGTCACTTTGCCGTGCCAGGATAAAAAAAAAACTTCTTACAAAAATAACAACTAGGCGGGAGAAAGCTAGTATTCATATTATTATCCTGGTGCTCCTGGTTAGGACATAAGGACAAAGTTATGAGAATATATTGTCATCGGTCCATGACACGCATATTTTCAAGTAAATCGGACGTCTGGAATGTGGTGAAATTACGTTGAACGATTACGTTACATACATACATACATACATAGAGATACAGGTGAAGCTAATATAAAGCGTGTAATAATATAAAATCTGACTGACTGCCTCGATCCCCGGGACTGGTAAAGAGATATTTAGGTTATTCTATTTAGAAATATTCAGTATCAGCTCCTATTTTATTTATTTCATCCCCTATTTTACCCCCTTAGAGGCGGAATTTCCAAAAAGCCTGAAATATGTGTTTTTAATTTTTAACTGAAAGGCCAAATACTAATTTTGATACCTTTAACTTCAAAAATGACGGAGTTTCATACAAACTTTCTTTCCCTATTTTACCCCCTTAGGGGTGCAATTTCGGACGGAATGACGGATTTTTCATACAAACTTTCTTTTTTTTTTTTTTTTTTTTTTATTCTGGCGCGGCAAAGTGACCACACTGCACCTGATGGTAAGCGCAGTGCCGTCCAGATAGAGTATCAAGTAGCGAGAGACAGTCTATCCCCCGCTACTCAACACAATCATGCCGGCCTGCTGTTTAGCTTCTTCACATTACGCCTAAAGGACCCAGGATCATAGGAAGGAGGGAACACGGTAGCTGGCAAACTGTTCCACAGCTTGATGGTGCGGCAAAAATACGAGTTTGCGAACCTCTTGGTTCGGGCCGGGGTAGTAGACACCACGAAGCTGTGGCTCCGCAAGCCAGTACGCGTGGTTCTGGTATGGAAGGGAGAGGATGGGATAAGATCAAACAATTCTTCAGAGCATTCGCCATGATACAGACGGTAGAACACGCTAAGCGAGGAAATATCCCTACGCAGCTGTAGCGGCTCCAGGCTGTTACTCACGTCTGCATCATTCACAATGCGGATGGCCCGCCGCTGCAACCCATCCAAGGCATCGAGAAGGTATTTTGCGGAACCGTCCCAGAGGTGCGAGCAGTATTCCATTCCCGGCCGTACTTGCGCTTTATATAAGCGGTAGAGCTGACCGGGCGTGAAAAACCGCCGCGCCCTGTTCAGGATTCCTACCCTGCGGGAAGTGGCGGATATTACGCCCTCGATGTGACTCCTTGGATTAAGATCGCAGCGGATATCCATACCTAGAACACTAAGGTCATTCCGCATTGCGAGTGGAACACCCTGAAGAACGGGGATGGGAGAAAACGGGGATTTCTTGCACGAAAACGCGCACACCTGGGTTTTCTTGGCATTAAACTCAACTCGATTCCTGGTACCCCATGATGATATGAGATCCAAGGCCTGGTTGAGCTCAATGACAAGATCCTCGCGTCTCCTTTCAGTATCCGCCCGGCAACCAGGAGGCTTGCTGCAATAACGCCCATGAACCGTGCTGTCATCTGCATAGCAATGAATGTTGCCAAGCGACAACATATCATTAATATGCAGAATAAACAAGGTGGGCGAAAGTACAGAACCTTGTGGTACTCCGGCATTTACTGACATGAGCTGCGAAGCGTGTCCATCAACGAGGACACGTATTCTACGCTCATGCAGAAAGCCGGAGATCCACTTGCACAGGTTGTCGGGCAGACCGTATGCCGGGAGCTTGGAGAGAAGGCCGCGATGCCAGACCCTATCAAACGCCTTGGCTATGTCGAGACTCACAGCCAGAGCCTCGCCATGCCTGTCAATCGCCTCGCCCCAGTGATGTAATACAAACGCTAGAAGATCACCCGTTGATCGGTTATGAAGAAACCCGTATTGTCTGTCACTGATCAACGAGTGATCCTCCAGGTAGCGAACCAATTGGCTGTTAATTAGTCGCTCCATGACTTTACACATCACTGAGGTGATGGCGATTGGGCGATAATTGTAAATATTATTATTGTATATTGTAAATATACAGATAACGCAATGACCTTTAACACTCACTTACAACACTTTACACATAAGCTTACGCACTATCTTATTTATCAGTGTCTATAAAATATTTCACACAGTCCTCTTTCGTAGCCAAGTGCTTGGTGATTTTAAATATTATATCTCTCACTGACTGCAAGTTTTTGTCTTCGTCGGCTTCTGCGTAATATTTAACACGCACCTCAGCATGTTTCCAGTGTTCCATTGGTGCGATATTTTGTATCTTCTTGACATCATATATCTCTATTTTGATAAAAAAATAAAATAAATAAAAATAAAATAAAAATCTTTATTCATCATGTAGGCATATAAAAAGCACTTATGCCAGGTCAAAATACAAATGGGAATTCTCCATACGGAATGAGTAATCATGGTTAATGGCGTAGGACCTTGGAATCCACCGTCAAGGGCTGATAGGCAGGGATACAACGACGAGGATAGGACTGGAAAAGGAAAAAAGAGGATGATCGGAAAATTAAAGGAATCCTAATCTTCAGTAATGGAAGTGACGGGAGATGATGATCAGGAGAAGGGACAGGAACGGGAGAGGAGAAGTTGAAAGGAGACTGGACGGATTTGGAAGGAAAGTAATCCCTAGTCTAGCTAACCTACCAGCCTTTCACTAACTATCTAAGCGATGACGACCCGAAGAAGAAAGGCAGAAAGAAACTCCGGGCTTATTTTTTTCGTCATCAATTGTTATAACTTATTTTTCTCTCATTTTAATAAAAAAATTTAAACATATTGTATCAATATATGGATTAATGCATACATAGCACCGCTAAAACACAAACCTTGATGATAGTATATAAAAAATCAAATTAAGGGGTGTATCATTGCATTAAATCCACATTTACAATGACCATTCATTGGTATATACCTACGATAAGACAATTTACATATAAAAGATAATTTAAAGGCAGACACTTTATAAACTGAACGATCGATCGGTCGTCTATTTTAATTAATTATCGTCACAGAAAGAAAAAATGTCAAAACAGAAAAATTATAGGTATATACAAATATGTCTATATAGTTAGGGACCTTTAAGATTCATTCATTATAATTATAATTATTGTAGTAATGTTATACATTTAAATAAATGCAGTATCTTGGTGCAGTGTGCAGGACCGATTCCAAACATCCCTATCTGCTATATAATCTGCTACTTTATAGTAGCCTCTAGACATCAATACTTGTTTAACATGTGATTTAAATGTATGTTCCTGCAAATCGGTTACTTCGGAAGGTAGTTTATTATAAAATTTTACACAATTACCCATAAATGTATTATTTGTCTTACTAAGTCTTAACTTTGTAACTGCGAGTTTGTTCTTATTTCTTGTATTTAGACTGTGTATGTCACTGTTTTTTTTAAAGTAAGCTACATTTCTCTATAAAATTATTTATGTCAAAAAATATAAATTTGTCACTGTAGTGACTCACTACAAAGTGCATTTGCTGATTCAATGTATGTATATGACTATTTACACTATCAGACACATTCACAAGATAAGGAAAAGCACATAATATTATTTTACCACACTTTAAATCAACCATAGAGGCAATGCTATCAGTTATGTCCTTTTTACATAATTTTTCACTATTTCCTACTAGCAGTGTAATACATGACTGAGGACTATACTGTTTACTTATTACCTCCCTAACTATGTCCTTATAGTGCATCCCTCGCAGGCAGTAGTTTGTTACAGAATGCTCGAGACTATTTGTAAGCAGTGTCCCAAAGCCCCTCCCTATGTGGTCAGAATACATAATGGTTGAAGATTCTATACAAGGTGCCTCTGTGTTGATATTAATGCTCTGGTTTGTTATCAGAGAAGTTGTCTGACTCATACTCACAGAGTTTATAGTGGCATCCTTGTCTGTCTCAACCATACTTAAATCTTCGGTATTCTTTTGAGGACCTGATATAAAATCTGTTTTGTTATAATTATTTATGAATTGGTCCAGTGTATTTTTAGAAGATATATATTTATTGTAAGTCATACTAAGGGACTCCTCCAAGGTTTTTATATCTGACAATAATTGCTGTGTGTCTACCTCATATATTTTCTTGCAATCTTCTAGTTTTATTTCATAATTTTGTAACTTATGGCATAAGACCCTGCGTTCCTTAATTAATTCTACATTTTTAGCAGAATGTTTTTGTTTAAGGCTTAGATTTTTATATTTTTTTAAAAACCTGCTTAATTTAATGTATTTTTTTACCTTATTATGGCTTAAGTAATTTAAATTAAGATCATTATGATTTTTAACAGTATTTTCCCTAGTAAGATCAATTGTGGTAGCTGGCCTCAGTAAGAGAGAGTCTGAGCCACTACAAACTAGTTCCTCATAGAGACTTTGGTTCACCGCTGCCTCAGAGCACTCTTTTTCATTATTAAGCCTATTTATGTGATCTTTTGCACTATTCAGTTCACAATCTAAGTCCCTAATCCTACACAATGCCTCCTCATATAGTAGACTACAGTTTGTGAAGGACACGGTTACCGCTTGGAATTTATCCCGTTCCTCTGCAATAAGTTCATTTTCTTGATGCAACTGAACTAATTGCTGTTTGAGTGAAGAATTCTTTTTCAGTATGTTTGTGACTTCCACCTCACTGTCTTCACGTTCCTGCAGGAGTTTTTGGCATTGTTCTTTGGATGCCTTTAGTTCCCTGAGGGCCGCCCTCAACTTGATTTCAGTTTCCTGAGCTGCAGCTTTACGGGTCTGCATGATGTTGATTTGGGCTCAAATGCACTGAAAGTTTTACAAGAAGAGGACAGAATACTCCAAAAAAAGGATATTTATTACAATATAAGTAAAACAATAAAGATTGTTTTATAGCGGAGGAAGAATAATTTTTACAAAAGATATATTAACTACTTAATTATGATATTCAATATTATATGAGGCTATTATAGGCAATTTTGTGTGAATTTGTCAAGTATTTATGTGGTTTATGGCTGTCTGAGGCAAATATAGCTGGTCATCAATTCTATTTCCACTATTGTCAAATAGAATGAGACAGAGCGTTGCCGGTGTGTTTAGGTCGTAGCTCACCAGCTGCGAGCAGTTGGATAAAGTTGAGGAGTGTGTTATTATCAACTTATAATTAAATACTTGCCAGATTGGTATGATATATTTTAAATCCAAGAGACCGTTGACTACACAGCAGTGACAGCTAATCTAATTTCTATTCTCGTTCTAATATAATAATAATGTTCAAACAAAACACAAAACTGGCTGATTTCTTGTGAAATGTTAATAATTCCTTAAAATGCACTAATATTCGTCAATTTTAGTAAAATTAAATTAAAAATACAATTTTATTTCTTAGTAAAATTTACACGACCGATTCGACCGAGTGTTGCCAGTAATTTTCATTTTCAGATAAGATGAGATGCATCGACGATGTCGTCCTTATTTGATGTGATGTATGAAACTCCACCATTGGAAGAACGACCAACACTTGACGACTTTTTTGCCACCTTCTTTTTCTTCTTGGGTTTTTCGAAGAAGTCATCGATGCAATTTGATCTTTTTGCTATTGCTTTTTTAACTTTGAATGCCAGGGTGCCTTCTTCGTCGCTCGGCTCGTCATCATTTTCTGTATAATAATAGTTTTTGAAAGTTAATACTTTCAAAAACTAATAATTCTGCGAACAATAAAGCTGATAATTCAGCGAACTGAAACAAAAAATAAATAAACTATTATAAGTATTGGCATAGAGAGGAGTGTAGGAATATGGGATACACATCAATCTGAGGTCAATACACAATATTAACAGTAAATAAAACATAATTATTATTATATTACATCGAATTATACATAGGTACTTAAATTTATTTTGCAGCAGAGTCACTATTTAAAAATTCACCATACAAACAACCGGAGTTCATTTGTGGTGTAGAGCACACTGTGGAATACGGTGTAGTATAGTTTTTGTCATCGCTTTTATACGGGAACTAAGGTTCATTTTGCTGTAGCAAAAGCAAAAGCTGATACCACAGACAGGTATTCGATTTCTCTTATGTACAATGGATATCCAAAACTCATTGCTTAAGGGTAACATTAACAACCCCATGTGGTCTGTTGATATATTCAAAGAATGCGTACCGTAATTAATTTTAACACCGCTTGCCCATATGAACAATGAAGCTTTGAACAATAGGTAATACTGAGAAATTATACTGATACACGTTCAGACGTGTCTAGCATTTTATACGGGAACTAAGGGTCATTTTACTACAGACTGGTATCGGATATGGGACCGTTTCCGAAGAATTGAAAAAAAGGTCACATAAATAACCAAGTGCTTTGTCATTACATTTGATTGATGTACCTAATAAATAACTCGATTTCTCTTATGGATAATGGCTACCTAAAACTTATAAAGAGACACATTAAAAGTGTGGTCTGTTGTTATATTCAAATACGTACCGTCATTAATTTTAATAGCTTTCCCTTATGAACAATGAAGCTTTGAACCCGTTCAGACCTGTCTATTACTGTAGGAAGATAAGCGTAACTCCATAGAAAAAGGGATTCATACCTGCATACAAACAAAGATGAGACCATTCCTCAAGCTCGCTGACAAACGTGCAAAATAAACGTAAAATGTCTAAATATAAATTAAATTCGAGACAGGTATAAAATCGCCTTTATATAAATCTAATTCGCGTGTGATATAAATTTAATTCGCGGTTGATATAAATCTAATTCGCGGTCGATATAAATCTAATTCGCAGTTGATATAAATGTAATTCGCGGTTGATATAAATCAGATTCGCGTGTGATATAAATCTAATTCGCGGTTGATATAAATTAAATTCGCGGTTGATATAAATTAAATTCGCGGCTGCGTAGTAGTAGTAGTTTGTAAGGTAAGTATTAAGCAAACTATCAAATACCTTGGCTCCAATTTTGGCTAGACGGATAAGCCTATAGTTGCTTTTATTAGACATGTCCTGTTTTCTTTTTGACAATAGGGGTCACCACTGTCTTCATCATGTCCGTATCTGTTCTTGGTTATCTTGACACCATTTTTATTTTGATTTCAATATCTTCCTTGTTTTTACCATATTGTAATATACTTCACCACTAAGTGGCTTTCCCACTCTCAACCATACTTGAAAACAAAGTCTAGCCTCCCTGTGAGCCTCTCCAACATGTCCATTCCATCCCGTAATATAGCCCCCTTTTCGTTTACACAATGCTTTCTTATAGCTAGAGATAGCTGCATCACTTAATATTGATATTAGCCTCTGATCCATATTGTCTATTATAGAATGGTGTCTTGTTAAATTATTTATTGTCAATACAAAAATTGGGCTCGTCCGGGAAATAAATACATTTTAATTTACTGTACGAGACATGTTTATTAGAAAATATTTTCTTTCAGTATGTTTGTTTTATGGATTCTTATTTAATAGTTTTGTCAATTTGAATACTTGTAACGCCATCTGTTGTTATTTTTTCAAATAAATTATGCGAGTTTTTATAAGGTTAGCCAGTCTTGCCGTTGCAGTTTTAACATCTAATTACGTTCGAAGTAAAAAGTAGTTTTCTTATAGTTTTTATGCCAATTCAAGACCTTACACTTTCAATTCCTTTTATAATCAATTTGCGCTGTCTAAACTAGTGGAGTTTTATTCGTCACATAAATAACAATGGCCCTTCGACCGGATTTGTGAATGTCCACACGTGATGTATCATACACCACCATCGAAGATTTTGACACGTCGTATGCGCAAAGATCTCATGGAGACTAAGAACTCTGAGAGTGCTCCAATGAAGCCTTTTCTTCCCCGTGGCAACGATCGTGCTATTACGTCGCGGGACCAAGAACAATATGCAGCGACGCCATTGCCCGTTAAGTTATCGCCGCATCGTATGGTACAAAGGTCGAGTTGTGCATCTAGAAAAACGATTTGTTCGAAGAAATCTACGGCATCTTTGATCGCACGCCGCAAACAGCTTGAACTACAAGCAGCTGAAGCGAAAGCCAAAATTCAATTCGATTTGATTGATAAAAAGCTGGAAGCTGACCTTGCCAAGGTCAGCGCTGAGGACGACGCCAATGATAGTGAAGTGCCGGCTGATGGTGACTATGGATGGAGGGGCGCCTCTGTGTGTCATAGATCTGTCTCCGTAATTTTATTTAATATTTGGCTAAATATGGCGCAAAAAGCCCTACTAAACGCTGTACAAGAATTAGAAAAGTCTATTACTAACTTATATGTAAGGGTACTTTAGATTTTTATGGAAAAATTGGGGGTCACTTACGGAATATTTGTGGGTAGATTGGATACTCGGTGGGGAAGATTTGTTATAAAAGGGAAAGCCTGAACGCTCGCGGGGCAGTCTATACGAAACTAGCGGGAAACTAGCGAAAGTGCTGCTCGGTTTTAATCAGTGTGTGTACATTCGTTTTCAGTTTAGTTTGTGTTTAATCGATGATGGCTAATAGTTCAGAAGTGAGATAGTGAATCAACACCCACAATAGTGAATAATATAAAAACCCGATGTTTGGAACAACGATGTTGTATGGATTTATTGGAAATTCGGTGAGTCGCTTCTGGTTTTATTTTTGTACCTTTGAATAAAGATACCAATATTAGTTGGTAGTGAAAATGTGTAACGCATAATGCGTAGGATTTCTTGATAAAATTGAATTGGCTCTGGTTCGATTCCAGTCTGTAAGGAATATCGATATTTGTGCCGGTGGTAATTATATATTAGAGTTTGAGTTTTAATTCGTTCTACCCAGTATTTAATGAATTTTATAACAGTTAAGTTAAACTGTGCAATTAGTCAAGGTGAGAATATGAGGTTGTGTGTGTCCCATCTTATTGAATAACCTGTTTAGATCAACGTTAGGATCTATGCCAATGGTTCATAAGATTGTCCGTGGCCTGTTTTTGTATACTCAAGGTCTTTTAGTTGATTCTGAGTAGTCCGTGCTTAGGCTATATGAGAAACTTAAACTGTCATGACGGATAGACACGCCGGCGGCGCGTACACTGGCAACACTCGCCGTTCTTGCATGCAATTTTTTACTTTAATGCTATGGAAATAAAAGCTTGTTGCTTTACTCCCGACTTTTTTTTTAATATCCTTCCTGACTGGAGGGGTTAAGTGATTGTGATAAATTAATAATACGTAATTAATCCGAATATATTCAGTTAGTTTTTATTGATTAAAGAAAGGGGTAGATCCAAGTGTTGTTGTAAACTTGAACATAACTTGGTTACTTTAAAGGGATTGCAAGGGATACATAGTTGTCATAAATTAAATTTGATAGTGATTTGATCGAGATCATGTTTTGCTTAACTTTTATCTACGTTGTGATATTAATAGGTGGGAAAATATTATTGCAGAGATTTTGTGTTACTGTGACCGCGAAACGGTTTAAAATTGTTGCAAGTTCCAATGTAAGGAATCGTAATTTGCAACTACCCTTAGTTTTAACTGAAAGTTTTATCATGTTGTAATCCTCAGTAAATGATATTACAATTATTTGTGTTAAATAACTACTTGAGCTTTGGTTTAGGTATATTTGGAAAGCCGCAATTAGTGTGCAAACAGGAGAACATGCGATTGGGCTAAGTGGCCTAGTTTGAAGGTTTGAAGCTGTACTTTATTATTTTTGGTTTTATGATTATTATTGGTTTTCGGGCATGACTTATGACTATTTGTACATAGCTTCTTTGCGAACGTGCAAAGTCGCGATGTCTCAATCCGGTAAAGTGACGAACCCATTCATATAGTTCATGTAAACAGGACGGGTCAAGTGAGGAACATATGGAAAGCGATTAAGAATAAAAATGTAGACATGATAGTGACTGCATCGGTGGCCCAGTTGTGATAGGCGCGTGCGTTGCGACTGCTGTGCTGGGGTCTCTGGTTCGATCCCCGGGTCGGGTGAAGTGATGTTGGGATTTTCTATTTGGAAGTGCACGTAGTTAGCCCAGAGTCTGGAGTTGGACCGGTGTGGCGATGGGCTCTCCCGCTGTCGCATTGTGGGACCGTGATGTGTTCGCCGAGGGGCAGGGGTGTGCTGGTTGCATCTCTGCCTGTCCTTCGGGTATTGCAGGTGAGTGTATATGTATAAAGTGATTGATGTCGCTAACGATTTGGCTGTAGGATGCAGTGACAAAGAAAATGTTCTCGATATTGAAAAATATAATTAGGAATAAAAAAAAAAAAATAATTGACTTGATTTCATATAATGGATTCTTTGATAATTTGTTAATGTTTTGTAATGATTTGACTATTGAATTGACTAGTATTTTTTAAATGGGGAATTATCGGAAGCGCAGGAGGCCAATAGGCCATTATCTGAGGAGTGGCTTATGGTCATTGTGAAGATGTGTGCGATGGTCAACTTGTGAAGTATCTGATGGTTACACGGATTGGAGTGTTTGCATACACTGGAGGGCGATAACCCAATTATGGAGTATGCTGCAACACAATAGTTTTATGGATGGTATTGTGATAAGTTGATAATGTTTAAGCGAATTGAACTTGATTTGAATGCAAAGATCGACAATGAATATGATTAATGGAAATTAGATGAATGGATGAATGGGTCAATTGGAAGTCAGCAGGATGAACGGAGTGAATGACTTGCGATTGAATATGCTTGAGATGAAAAGCATTTGGTTGGACACGCCCGATGGTAAGGACTTATGAATGCACATGCCCGGGGTTGAGGGCTTGTGGATGATTGTGCCCGGGGTTGAGGGCTTGTGGATGATTGTGCCCGGGGTTGAGGGCTTGTGGATGATTGTGCCCGGGGTTGAGGGCTTGTGGATGATTGTGCCCGGGGTTGAGGGCTTGTGGATGATTGTGCCCGGGGTTGAGGGCTTGTGGATGATTGTGCCCGGGGTTGAGGGCTTGTAGATGATTGTGCCCGGGGTTAAGGGCTTGTGGATGATTGTGCCCGGGGTTAAGGGCTTGTGGGTGGATGTGCCCGAGGTTAAGGGCTTATGAGTTGACGTACTCGAGGGTCAACTCGGTCCAGGGTTTAACGGTTAGTCAGTATTTGCACCCGAGGCTAATGGCCAACTAAATGAGTTTGCCCGAGATCAAGATGCCATCAGTGATTGTGCTCGCGGTAAAGGGCCAATTAGTGATGCATTAAAGATATAGGGACTGAAATTGATAACGAATCTGGTGATTCATCGAGTGATAATGTTGATGTTGATGCTGATATACAAAGCGAAGGGACTCGCTTGAAGCAGGATGGCCGAGCTGTAAGGGTACTTTAGATTTTTATGGAAAAATTGGGGGTCACTTGCGGAATATTTGTGGGTAGATTGGATACTCGGTGGGGAAGATTTGTTATAAAAGGGAAAGCCTGAACGCTCGCGGGGCAGTCTATACGAAACTAGCGGGAAACTAGCGAAAGTGCTGCTCGGTTTTAATCAGTGTGTGTACATTCGTTTTCAGTTTAGTTTGTGTTTAATCGATGATGGCTAATATATATAATAAAGTTTCTACGTTGGAGTGTAAAATCAGTGAGCAAAGTGCAATAACTAGTAACCAAGTGCAAACCATCAATACACTAAAATCAGCTGTTGAGGGTAATTCACAGCTGATTCCTACAACGGCAAAAAAACGCACGATCATTGAACCTCAAGCACAACCAGCGCTGCAGCGGCCAGTGCGACAAGCGCGGTTAAATGCCATCTGAAAAAATGCAACCAACTACGCGACCGCTACTAAGAAAACAGCTGCTGGAAGGGTTTGTGCGCCAGTGTTAAGCAGTCCGACCGTGCCGACGACGACCCCTACTCCGCCTCCCGCAGCGGTAAACGATGCACCGGAGCCGATGACGTCAACATCAACCGGTGTGGCCACGAAACACGCTGACTGTAGCCACATCAACATGGACGCACCCTCGAATTCTGACGTCTTAAAAAATTATGAATGGCATACCGTTCGCAATAAACGCTCAAGACATCGTCCTATTATCACGGGCTGTGGACAAGAAGATGAAGGCCTTCAGACAGTGGAGCGTTTTAAATACGTGCAAATCTGGTTCCTTAAGCCTGAAACAACAGAAATTAGTGTGCGAAATTACCTTATTAAGACACACGGTCACGACTCTTTCTACGTCGAGAAACGAATTATTGAATCGAATACTCATTCGTCTTTCGTAGTCGGCTGTCCGGAGAGTATGTTCGATTCAATAAGCACTCCGACTTCGTGGCCACACCGTGTTAAACTTGCAAACTGGTTTCGGAAACGTCCCCACGTCGGTGGGGATAACAGCGGCGGCGGCCCGCACGCGGCAGCCACGCTTGTCACCGCTTCGCACGCATCGGGCACACGCTCCGACACAATATTATAATGTTATGAAAATGAACCTAATCAGTGTTTTCTACCAAAACGTTAGGGGCCTTAAGACTAAACTGAGTGTGTGGCGAAACAACTTGCTAACTTTAGACCATAATCTCATTACTGCAACAGAAACATTCCTAGATGACTCCGTCGGAAATTCTGAGTTAGGCGGTAGTGAATGGATTATTTTGCGCAGGGAAATACGCCTTGTGGCGGAGTGTTACTCGCAGCTCGCGCGCCTATCACTTTAAAACGTTCCAATGAATCTGCGTTCATCGTGAGAAAACCTGCATACCTGAGAATTCTCATACGAATTTCGAAAGTGTGTGGAGTCTACCAATCCGCATTAGGCCAGCGTGGTGGACTAAGGCCTAATCCCTGTCATTAGTAGGAGGTCCGTGCCCAGCGGTAGGACAATATTCAATACAGAGCTAGTATTATGATTATATAATTAATAATAATGTTCATAGATTTTGGAATTTTACAGTTATATATATATTTTATACTGGTACGGCAAAGTGACCACACAGCACCTGATGGTAAGCGCAGTGCCGTCCAGTTAAAGTATCAAGTAGCGAAACACAACTGTACCTCGCTACTAGACACTGAAAGGGTTAGCAGAGGTGTAACCAGGACACCCACTTTTCGCTGAATTTATTACGGTCTCATAAGGTGATAGGGGCGAGCCTATCGCCATATCGGGCTCAACTCCAGACTCCGGGCTGATACTGATTACCCAACCCGGGATCGAACCCGAGACCTACAACTACGCCATTGAGGAGGTGTTTGATGTTAATTATTTGTTATTAATTTGAATATATTGAGCATTCCAATCATAGGGTAATTATTGCTAAACTTTAACGGTCTTGTATTGAGCGTTTTATCTCTATTGAGCCATTATGAATAACATTTTTTAACAAGCTCCTATTAACGGCCTTATAAAGCTCCGATAACTCATTATGAATAAGACCGTTAAAGTATAAGGTTCAAATAAAGCTTATAATTTTGGGAATGAAAGTAAACAACCAGTTTGATTAACAAATCGTGGATATTTATTGAAATAAAAATAATAAAAATGAAAAATAATAAAAACAGTTCATCTTTTCACGTTTAGTTACACAATAAAATTTGTCTTAGTTTTTATTTCAGTTACTTAGTTTTTATATCAGCGCGGAGAAGATCTCTGGGCAAGCTTTACATTCGGTGGACGCACTTTTTATGTATGTGTTATTTACATTAGGCCCAACGCTAGCGACGATGATTACATGCACTGGTTCTGTCAGATTGAAAGTTTTATTCCGTCTCTCAAAGGCGACATTATTATTGTAGGTGACCTTAACCTGAATAGTGCGTCCGCTAATGTAATTAATTATTATTGTTATTTTCTATCTTTTTGCAATCTGGTTGAGAGGAACGATGTGAGAAATTTGTATGGAGGTGTGCTAGATGTAGTTTTGGTCCAGGAAAATGGAAGTATTGGCACTACATGCGTATCTGTAACCGACGGAATTGTACCCCCCGACGCATACCACCCAGCACTAGACATTTCATTAAGGGTGGTCAGTGTCAAACGCGCGGATCTTCCTGAGCCCAGCAACATCAATTCCAACTTTGAGTGGAATTTCCGGAAGTGTGATTTTGAACAACTTTTCACACTTTTCTCTGAGTCATCATGGGTTAATTTATATAGCTTTAGTGATGTTGTCTCGGTAACTAACTATTTTTACCAAGTCATATATAAAATTTTCGATTGTTGTATTCCAAAAAAACACCGTAACGGGAACAAAATCAGGCGTTATCCGGAATGGTTTACTGTCGAATTAATTAGAGATTACAAATTAAAACTGAGATTACACGCAACATGGAAACGGAGTAAGTTACCCCAAGATTATGAATCGTTCTCTAAACACAGAGCTGCCTTAAAATTAAAAATTGCATGTACATACCGATCGTACATAAGCTATATTGAGGGTAACATTATGTACAACCCGCGAGATTTCTGGGCACACATAAATAGCTTGCGCTCTAAGGGAGGATTCGAACCTAGTATTAGTTTTAGCGGTCAAACACACACTGGTATCACAGCAGCCGTGGCATTCGCAAAATTTTTCTCTGGCGTATTCTTGGACAAAATTCCTCTTTTAAACATCGATAACTTGTGTAGTTTAGCAAATTGCAACAACAGTTTTCTTGTTAATATTTCTAATTTTGTAGAGAAAGATGTCGCTTATGGTATTAATAAGTTAAAATCTGGTAATTCATTTGGCCCAGATCACAATCACAATCACCCACCTTTTATTAAAAAACATTTGCAGAAGTTTTTATTGCGACCATTATGCTATTTGTTTAATTTGTCCTTGCAGAATGGGGCATATCCTCAGCAATGGAAGCTATCTAGAGTTACCCCTATACCCAAAAGCTTAAATAAATCCAATGTCGAGGAATATCGCCCAATCGCAATTCTGTCAACAGTCGCCAAAGATTTTGAAAATGTACTGCATAAACACATTTACAAACAAATTGAAATACACCTGGCGGATCAACAACACGGTTTCAGAGCTAGAAGATACGTAGATACTAATCTTCTTATCCTAGTAGATTATGTTTCATCCAAGCTCGATGTTGGTAGCCAAGTAGATGTGATATATTTCGATTTTAAGAAGGCATTTGACAGAGTTGATAACGATATTTTACTATGTAAACTATATAGTCTAGGTTTTACCCCGAAGTTATTGAATCTGTTGGCTGATCACCTTCGCGATCGCCAACAATTTGTACGATTGGGCATTTACTAGTCAAACTTCTACCACACTCGCTCCGGAGTCAGTCAGGGATCAAAACTCGACCCTTTACTTTTTCTAGCAATGGTCAATGACTTGCCTTTGGTGTTAAAACACTCCAAATGCCTCCTTTATGCGGACGATCTGAAAATATATAGGGAAATCAGATGTCAAGCGGATTGTATTTGATTGATTTGTTTGCTGGTGGTAGAATATTCATATCCGCCCGGATAGCGACCACCGTACACAGGGTGTAAAACCCGCCATAGTGGCACACGCAAGTGTGTCGCGTTCCGGGATCAGCCAGTGTACATCCGGTTTTTTTTTCTCGGGGGTCTAGAGTCGGAGTACAATGTTTGGCCATTTTGCGGCCTTCTGAGACTCTGACAATAGACCCTCGACCGCTTCTTCACCTTCTTGCCCATGGCGTAGTGTGAAGAAGCAGGCTGGCATGATTGTCCGCCCTGTGGACTGGGGGCGTCTTGAGAATTTCACCACGGTAACCCCTGCCTGTCGTACGAGGCGACTAATTGGGGCCATCGGGGGTCGCGGGCGCGCAGCGGAGGGCTGTCAGCCCGTATCGATGCACTCCCAAATTCGTGGCATCGTGCGACCCCGAGATGGACGGCAGCGCGTGTGGTAAGGCCTCGTTCGCTGTCGTTGTTCGGTGCGCGGGGGCTCCTTAGCCCTCCATGGAGATGGGCTGCTACGCAGCACAGCGCTGGGGCGATTCCGGCTGCAATTCTAGCACTCCTTAGAATACCCCGGAATCGCTCCGCAAGCGCCGAAGAAGGCCACCGCGGGGTTTTAGCTGGTAGTGTCGGGTGGGGTGTACATAGGGGTTAGGGACTCGGCCCAGCGGCAGCACGGATAGCCATCATCCGCGCGAGGGGGATGCTGGGTCGTAAGACCGGCTAGTCCAGCATACCCGTTTTATTCTTAATCCGCTTCCCTCCGGAGCGGGCGGCAGTAATAAAACGCTTTCCCCGCGACAACAAAAAAAAAAAAAAGGCTGGCATGATTGTGTTGAGTAGCGAGGGATAGATCGTCTCTCACTACTCGATACTCTAATTGGACGGCACTACGCTTACCATCAGGTGCAGTGCGGTCACTTTGCCGTGCCAGGATAAAAAAAAAAAAATTGTGTGAAACTGCAAGAGGACATAGACGGTGTGGAGCAGAGATAATAGGATGGAATTCAATCTCAACAAGTGCCATGTAATGACTTTTGGTCGGATGCGATACCCAATCTATTCTAACTATAAACTAGAAGAAACCGCCATAAAAAGAACCATGACAATGAAAGATCTGGGTGTCGCGTTTGACCAGAAACTTACCTTTCATGATCACGTTGTATCTGTGGCCAAGGATTCCTTCCGTAAACTTGGATTTGTCTTGCGAAATACTTACGATTTCCAGAGTCAGCACGCCATTAAACTTCTCTATAACACCCTTTTTTACAAATATGCCAAATACCCAGCCAAATTGTTTACAAAACAAATAAGAAAACACGCATACTCAACCTTAGTAAACAACAAACAAAAATTTTATACAGAAATAAATAACTTCTTCAATAATCTCAACACAGTTGACGATTACAATAACATAGACACAACATCGTATTATAATAATATCATCAAAAGTATAGAAATAGCTAGCGAAACGATTAGAAGCGATTCACCAAAAGTTCAAAAACTCTCAATAGACACATTAAATCTAATAAGTAATAGATCACAAATAAAATATGGCACTCCAGAATTTAGAAAAATTGACAAAATAGTAAAACGAAACATCAGAAAAGATATTAGAAGCTATAATACCGAAACAATGAAGGCTGCAATTACAAAACATACTAACTTAAGATCAG
This sequence comes from Laothoe populi, assembly GCA_905220505.1. NCBI lineage: Eukaryota > Metazoa > Arthropoda > Insecta > Lepidoptera > Sphingidae > Laothoe > Laothoe populi. The sequence goes on from HG992162.1 coordinate 9,676,851, forward strand.
CGAAACAGGGTTACGCAGCGAAAAAGAAGTGGATAACGGAGCTCAAAGATGAGACAGGAAAGAAACAAAATAGTAGAGAGAAGATCTCAGAGATTTGTACTAATTACTACAAAACCCTGTACTCAGATACCCACAAAATGGACCAACCGATGGAATATCCACTAACGGGCAACATTCCTCCTATTTCCGCTTATGAAATAGACATAGCTATAAAAGCTCTCAAATTTAATAAAAGCCCTGGCGCTGATAACATCACCACTGAAGCACTAAAAATGGCTAAGTTGCAGCTGCTGCCCCATACTTTCAACTGGTAAAATCCCTGAAAAAATGTGTCATTCAAATATTATTCTGATCCATAAAAAAGGAGATAAAACCGATCTTAACAACTACCGTCCCATCAGTCTAGTGTCACATATATATAAGACCTTCATCAAATCATCCAAAGCAGAATCGATAGTTAACTCGATTACCACCAACCCCCTGAACAAGCAGGATTTCGCCCTGGCTTTTCCACCACTGACCACCTTCATACGATCAATCAAATAATTGAGAAATATAACGAATTTAACCTGCCCTTATATCTAGCTTTCGTGGATTACACTAAAGCCTTTGACAGTATCAGACATCCTCCTATATTCTCGACGCTCGAAAGACAGAGTATAGAACCAAAATACATACATCTTCTGAAAAATATATATAACATCAGCACCGCTACAGTTAAAATCCATGAGCCAAGACCATCTTTCAAAATAGAGAGAGGGGTAAAACAAGGAGATCCACTGTCACCAAAACTTTTTACCAGCATACTTGAGGAAATTTTCAAGACCTTAGCAACCTCATGGATAGAGAAAGGCATCGCTATCGGTGACAAAAGACTGACAAATCTCCGATTCGCTGATGATATAATTCTTTTCGCCTCCAAACCTACAGACATCTGTGCAATGCTCCAAGATCTGAGCAGGGCGAGCCTCGACGTTGAGCTTCAGATGAATGAGACTAACACGAAGTTGATGACCAATAGCACAAGACCAAACGTGGAGGTGAACGGACAAGTAATGGACTATGTCGACGAGTACGTTTATTTGGGCCAGATAGTCTCATTTAGGAATAGACAAGACCAAGAAATTGCCAGGCGAATCGAAAATTCTTGGAAGAGCTATTGGTCCCTCAAAGAATTTCTAAGAGGCGACCTCCCACTCTCGCTAAAACGAAAACTTGTCGACATGTACATCTTACCCGTCTTAACCTACGGCGCTCAAACCTGGTCATTAACACGGTCGCAGAAGTTTAAACTCAAGGTTTGCCAGAGAGCTATGGAACGTAAAATTCTCGGCATAAAATTGACAGACCACGTACGAAACACCGAACTACGTTCCAAAACTCAAATCGCAGACGTAGGTATTAAAGCCGCCACACTGAAGTGGAATTGAGCGGGACATGTGCTTCGAATGCATCCAGACCGCTGGGCGAAAATAGTTACGAACTGGGTTCCGGCGGATGGTCATAGGAAACGTGGACGACCAAAAAAGAGATGGAGAGACGAACTGGATGCATTCGAAAGGCAATGGCGGAACATGACTGAAGACCGAATAAAGTGGAAGAATAAAGGGGAGGCCTTTGCCCAGCAGTGGGACACAAAACAGGCTAGTTAAAAAAAAAAAAAATAACACCCTTGTGCGAAGCAAACTGGAATCTAGTGCTGCTGTGTGGAATCCACACGAAAGTAAATATGTATTACTCGTGGAAAAAGTACAGAAGGCTTTTCTACGATCCTTATACAAACGCGTGAACGGATACTATCCATACCTGTATCCAACTCTGTTCCTACTTGGCTGTCTTGGATACAATTCTCTTCAGGTTCGGCGTCAAATGCAACAAATCTTGATTGTTTATAAAACCATCCACTATCAAATAGATGTACCAGACCTACATAATCAGCTTTTTCGCATTTTTGTGCCTGATAATTACTGCAGAACTCGTAACCATTCATTATTCTCAGTACCGCACGGTAGAACTGTTGCTAGAGCAATGTCTCTGCTGCCTCGCACCCTCAAGATGCTTAACAGATTCCTGGACTCAAAACCAGAGTGTGATATATTTGCGAGTGACAGACGTATATTTTTGCTAGAATGCCTGAGGTTTTGTGATTACGATGTATGAATGTTACGTTTAATTATTAAATACTGTGTATCTTAATGTTATTAATCAATATAATCAAATTAATTAAACTTCAACAAATATAATGTAATATCTGTGATTAGTGTAAGTGGTGTTTGTACCGTTCTATTCAATAAATAAATATATGGCTCTCACTGTAATGAGTCAGTACCAAACGAAGAGCACAATGTTCAGAGGTGGCTGGACCGACAATGTACCCCTGTTTAGCAACAACGCCAAACTGATGACAACGTTCAACAGCTTGCTCACACACTAAACGATCTAATGAAGCAGTCAAAAGTACGACACGAAGATCGTCTTCTCAGCCGACTCGCCACACCATGCGAACTGCCTGTAATTAGTGGTGACTGTATGGAGTGGCTATATTTTAAACATGCATTTGAAAACTCCTCTAGTGTGTGTGAATTCAGTGAGTCTGAAAATCTTTGGCGACTACGCCGAGCTTTAAAAGGTGAGGCCAAAGAGGCTGTTACCGACCTGCTGATCGGCAACACACCGCCGTCGGTAGTCATGGAAGATAATTAACTTCGCCGTCAAGGTCAATAATTGCGTGGCCACAATACGCGCACTGAAGCAGCATGACTACTTACGGAGTCCCGAGCTCGCTGCAGCTGTTACGTCAAAATTGCCGAGCACATTAATGGGTAAGTGGACTGACTACGCCTATAGTCATCAAAATGACGATAAATCTAAGCTTGAGTTGTTAGCTACATTTCTGAAACGTGAAGCTGAAATATTAGCTGCCGTCGGATGTACTCAGCCACGAGAACATGAAGAGCAACACCAAGAAGAACACACCAAGAAGCCGAATGCTACAGAAGCGAACCGAATAGATAACAAATTCCGGCAACTGTGTTAGTGGCTGAGAATACAAACAAGTGTTTATTTTGCCAAAAAGGTAACCATACTTTACCCGACTGCCGGTTATTTAAACGCACACTGCGTAGAAGCAAGTGGTTGTTCGTAAAAAAACATAAATTATGTTATTGTTGTCTAACCGCTCGACATAATTATAAAGTACTAGCTGTTGCTCGCGGCTCCGCCCGCGTGGAGGTCATGTTTGAGACAAAAAGTATACACTACAAAATACCAATTTTCATGCATTTAACTTCAAAAATAAAGGATTTTCATACAAAATTTCATTCCCTATTTTATCCCCTTAGGGGCGGAATTTCCAAAAATCCTGAAACATATATTTTTTATTTTTAACTAAAATGCCAAATAATAATTTTCATGAATTTAACTTCAAAAATGACGGACTTCCATACAAACTTTCATCCCCTATTTTACCCCCTTAAGGGTGGTATTTCCAAAAACCCTTCCTTAGTGGATGCCTACGTGATAAAAGGTACCTACTGTCAAAATTTCAAGTCTCTAACCCCAGCCGTTTAGGCTGTTCGTTGATCGATCAGTCAGTCAGTCAGTCAGTCAGTCAGTCAGTCAGTCAGTCAGTCAGTCAGTCAGTCAGTTTCTTCTTTTATATATACAGATGTCCCGAAACAGTATGTGACGTCGAAAGCTGTGGCATGGCCCACCACCGCCTGCTGCACTAGACGAGATCAACGGATACGCCGCAATCAGCTGATATATCAACACCAGCTGCGAACTTACCCGACGTTGACGCCGTCACTGACGCTTACAATGACGCCGCCGTGAATGCAACGAGTTCTTCGGGGATGTCGGAATTCTCTTTACTCTCTTTCTCTTTACATGCGTACGTTATATGCATCACGCTGTCGACTGGGATGGACTGTGCATGGTTGGCACAGTGCTAGCGCTCACTCCTCCAGGGTAAGAGAATATAGTTTGTTCCATCTCGCACTCTCTCAAGCTAGTGATATACAAGAAATAAGCGTAATTAATGATTTAATAAAAAAATCATTCAATTTAGATTCAATCGAAATTTCGACCTTATGCCGTACAAATAAGGATCACGATCGAGCAATTGACATATTGGATAAAACTGCTCGTCAGGTGGGAGATCAATGGGAAGTTGGCTTGCCATTTTAAAAAGATAATTTTATAATGCCGGATTCGTATTATAATGCTGTAAATCGTCAACAAACGCTATTTCGTAAATTTAATGATAGCGAATATAAATGTAGGTACACATTCTGCCCTGGTAATCGATATAGCAGTAAGTCAGAAAAAGCGGTTTCGAGAAAAAAGCGCGCAAAGATTTTGACACAATTTTAGCGTTTGTGATAAAACTATTAACTCAATTTTTATGTTCTATATGTCAAAAGAAAGGGAAATATATGTTTTTTACAGTAGAATAACATCGTTTTCACATTTTTATTAGGGTCGTCGTAAAACATAACAAATCGTGTCTTCATTACTATATTGTTAACTAATTTTAATTAATATTTAGGTAAGAGGGCAGTAACTGCCATAGATACTGCACTCTTGCTTTGTATTATTTGAAACCGCTATATTACTTACAGAATTCAAAATAATAAATTTAAATTACTACTTAAAACAGCAGTAAGGAAGGATCATACTGCCCTTTACCTTAGATCTTGAACATAATTTAGGCTATTTCATTATGAAGTAAAGGACGTTACTGCTTTTTCGAGTAATATTTTGATTTTGGTGTTATCTGAATTTCTTAAGCAGTATGTTTATAAATAGTATTGAAAAGAACAAAAAAACATTAAAAAGAACACCAAAAAGTGTTTTTATTCATCGAACATAATGATCGATGAAATATCACATATTGATATTGTTTCTAGAATATTTTCTAAAATATTTCTTTCTTTCTTTCTTCTTTCTTTCTTTCTAGGATGGAATTATCATTTTTTTTCTTTCGCACGCAATTCCTCTTTCAGTCATTCTTGGATCTGAACTAGGTATTTCTTTGAATTTAAGGATTTTCACCTGTAAAAAACTTAATGATCGGAATGTTTCATATTTATGGGAAATCTTGGCATCTATGTCTTTCAAGTAAACCCTAGGCTGAGAATTTCGGAGCCTATGCTGAGATGATTTATGTTGAAACTGTATGATGTATATCTATGAATTTGCTTAAAGGGGCAAAACTCTCATTGAAGCATATAATACAAGGAGTAAACAAGACAATATTGAATATATCTATACGTGGAAGCATTACAATATACACACTTTGAAAAATAAGTAAACTCTATTCTTCATTATTTATATTTTCCTGTTTTTTTTTTCACATAATATTGATATTCCTCTTTGTTGTTTATGTATATATCTTTATGTTTCAGATATTTATTGCAGATTACACAATCTGAGGATATTTCTACCTCACTGTGCTTAGTTTATACTTTATGTATTTCATACTCTGTATAAATTTCGCATTCTTCGTTAGAAAGAGTTGCAAATAAAATATTCATTTGTTTCGCAACGATATTTCTTATAGACTAGATTATCTTATCGTTCTTACTGCTGTTTATCAAACAAGAAAATTGATTTCTAATTTACGTAGATGTATGAAACCTAGATAGGAAGAAAGCTCGTTTAACGTACATTCCAAATCAGTAATAATAAAATTTTTGCCACCTTTGACTTACTGCCCTCTCGATTACCACGGTAGCATTAGAAATAAATAAATTGTTTGACAGTGATACGCGCGTATCATTAACGACACGGATAAGAAACGCCCATCTGAACACGTGTGGTACCTTCCACATTTTGGCGTGCAAAATCCTAACAAACCTAATAAATTACGGTTAGTATTTGATGCGGCTAACAAAGTGAATGGTGTTTGTTTAAATGATTTTTTATTAACGGGACCCGACTTATACAACTCGCTCCTAGGTATAATGTTTCGTTTCCGTGAGAATCCTATTGTCATATTCGTGATATGTTTTTGCGAATAAAAATAAGGTCAGAGGATCAACATGTACTTCGATTCTTGTGGCAAGAATCGACAGACAGTCCGATTAAGCTTTTTACAATGCAAAGTTTAATTTTCGGGGCTACATGCTCACCCTTTATTGCTCAATATTATAAAAAATAAAAATGCATTAAAATACGGGGACATTAACCCGGAGGCACGTGACGTCATCGTAGGTAGTCATTATATGGATGACTGTTTATATTCTACGAGTGACGTAAACAAAGCAATTAAGTTGTAGGGTTGATAGAGGAGATGAATAAAACGATACCAATGCTGAGTACAAACTGCGATGTTTTATTATACATCAAATGGTTAAATAGGCAATATTGGTTACAAAGATTATTATATGTAGAGGGGACATCACATCTTTCCCCAAAAATAAAAAAAAATTAACCTAGGATTACATTTTTTTTTTAAATTCATAAAATGTTTACACAACTCAATATCTTAACCTATGGTTACATAAAAATACAATACGGCATGACAGTAAATAAACACTTATAAATAAATTCTCTAGCTACCTCAACAGTTGTCTTAGAAATAAGTGGATAGGCTTCAACGTATTTTGAAAGCTCACATTGCAACGTCAGTATATATGTATAATTATTATCGTCTCGATCTAACGGTCCGACTATATCGAGATAAATCTTTTCAAAAGCATTATTTGCAGTTGACGTAATTACCATTGGCTCTTTTGTCGGTAACGAATGCTTGTATCTTTGGCATTTATCGCACCGTTTTACAAATTGAACTACATCTTTTCTGGACTAGGCCAGAAATAATATTTTTTTATATTACTCAACATCCGTCTCATTCCCGCGTGGCCACTAGTGGGAAGGTGATGGAAGTCGTTCAATATTACCTTTTTATCGTCACTGTTATGTATTTTTGTCACATCTCTTAATACACATAACCTAGGCACAGTAGTTCTACTACATTTTTGTATTTATTTATTTATTTATTTAAATATTTACAATTGTGGACTTAGAGCTAAGCCAAAACGCTCACAATGTTAGACTATATTAAGAAAAAAAAATACAATTACAAATTACTTAAATGAAATATGGCACACACACATACACACATACACTCACGCCTGTAATCCCCGAAGGGGTAGGCAGAGGTGTAACTAGTACACCCACTTTTCGCCGAATTTCGGTCCCATAATGTGATAGGGGGCGAGCCTATCGCCATACCGGGCACATTTACCAGACTCCGGGCTAATACTGAGGAATTTCTAGATAGAAAAACCCAATATCACTTTACCCGACCCGGGGATCGAACCCGAGACCTCAGCACAGCAGTCGTAACGCATGCGCAATTACAACTGCGCCACCGAGGCAGTGAAATATGGCATACTTATATAAACATTTGATGGGATCAAAATGTATATCGGTAATTTCAATCTCATTTAGAAAGGAGTTTATTACTCTGACAGCTCTCGCTGTAGGTGCATTGTTAGCATATCGGGTGCGCAAGTCGTCAGACGACAACAGCTGGTGCCGGCGACGCTGACCAGCGCGAGTATAGTTCCGCGGGACATAATAGTTCAGTCGCGACAGAACACACGGGTTATCTACTTGGTTACGCATTAACATAATGTAATGTATAATCAGTAGAAGCTTGCGCCTGAGCTTTACCGTAAGAAGCCCCACCATGCCAGAGACGAATAAAGATGGGAAAACAAAGGGGTAATAACCGTAGATCCTCTTGTAGAGATACCTGGCGAATTTACGCTGGACTCTTTCTATCATAAGAGTATATTTTCCCTCTTTCGGATCCCAAATCACAGCACCAAATTCAAGCACACTACGTACATACGCGTTGTATAGTAATATAGGTGTACTTATATCTCTAAACTGAGTGGCAGTTCAAGTTACAAATCCCATAGTTTTATTTGCTTTTTACAATGACTATACAATTGATTTGCCGGTTCACGAGATCTGGTGTAAGTGATTACCTTGCATTTGGTGATATTGAATTTCATGTTATTAACGGTAGCCCAATTAGCCACAGCGTCAATATCTCGCTGAAAGTCCGCATTGTCCAGAGGACCTCCGATCCCAAGAAAGAGCTTCATGTCATCGGCAAACATCAAGCATTTGGTCGATGACAAGACTTTCGGAAGATCATCAATCATCAACAAAAATAGAGTTGGTCCTAATGTAGATCCCTGACTTACGCCCGATCTAGTATAATAATCTTCCGAAAGAAATTTACCCAGTTGTACGTACTGCCTTCGATCTCTCAGGTAGTTAGAAAAAAATTTCAGCAGGTGCGGGGTAAAGCCAAAACGTGATAATTTAGAGAGAAGGATGTCATTATCTACTACGTCAAATGCTTTTTCCAAGTCAAAATATGCAGTATCTACACGTTTACCAGCGTCCATTTCAGCTAACACATAATCAACGAACACAACATGATTTGTTGTAGTAGAGCGCGCACAGCGAAAGCCATGTTGAGAATTGCTGAAGCGGTGACATATTTGGGCTGTGACACACCGGTTTACTATAGACTCAAATACTTTGCCAAAAATGGAGAGAATCGCAATCGGCCTCTGCGCTTCAACATCATTCGAAGATCCGCTTTTAGGTACTGGAGTTACTCTACTGACTTTCCATCTAATGGGATAAACGGTGCTTTGCAGAGAAAGGTTAAAAATATGTAATAGAGGAGACTCCAGCGAACGAAGACAATCCTTGACCAAAAATCCAGGTATTCCATCAGGACCCACAGCTGAAAATGCATATAGTATCTTGACGGCTAGTTGCAGATCACGCGAAGAAACGCAGTTCAATGCTACAAGTGGGACGTTGGGGCATTCGGAAGCCATCGACTCTGCAGCTTCAGCATCAGCTTTGGAACAACCTTCAAGAAAACGGAGCTAAAATAATTTGCAAATGAATCTACAGCTTCTTGCCCTATAACTGTGTTATTCTTATATGTATATTCACACAGCTGTTTCATTTGGTTGCGTTTACTTTTGACGTGGGTCCAAAAACTAGCGGGATTGTTACGTATGTTGCGTTCTATCGATTGAGTGTATTGGTAGAACGCCACATCGATCAACTCCTTAACCTTTGTTCTATAGTATTTGAACATTGCACGATTAAATTCTAGTCTGCCTGATTTGAAACGCTTTAAATGAAAGTACTTATTTTTTATAAGTCGTATAATTTCAGACGTGTACCACGTTGGGTAATTATACTTTTGACTAATAGGGACATACTGCTCAAAAGTATCATATAATTTAGTGTAAAAAATATCTACCACAGAATCAACATTACCCTCACTCATAACCTCAGACCAATCTAGATTGGAGATAGCTGCATAGAGCCCATAAAAATTTGCCTTTTTAAAATTCCACTTAGGGGCATTTTGGCGAACCGATGAAGACGGGACAGAGGACACACAACGTGAAACAGACGCTGCACGAGGGATAGATATTTCTATCTGTAACGGCGGATGATAAGCGTCTATCGGCACCAGGGGCTCCACGCAGCCAGTCACACTCACCCTTCTGTTCTGAACATTTGATAGCGCTAGATCCAAAATGCTGCCATACCCATTACACACATTATTATGCTGAATCAAATTACAATATTCTAAAAAACATTCAAATTGGCTTTTCACATTATTATTAAATGAGTTCAGATTAAAATCACCTACAATAACAACATCAAAGGTTTCATAAGTAAATATAACGTCCTCTATACAACTTAGGACATCAAGGTACTGTTTTTCTGAGTAACTGGGTGGTACATAAACCACACCCACAAGTAGGCTAATGTTTTTCCACGTTATTATTGCAAATAATAGTTCCTGATCATGACTTAAGGTATTTGGTACATCTGTGACCAATTTAACAGCGAAACAGTCCTTAACCGCTAGTAGTACACCTCCCCACCCTGTGTCTCCCGCACGGTCTTTACGCAACACTGTGAAACCTGGAGGGAATAGTTCAGCGTCGCACACTGAACTTGTAAGAAACGTTTCAGTCAGGGAAATGACTTCTGAAGTACTGGAACTTATTATATTATTCTGGAACGCAGCTGTTTTGGTTCGTAGTCCTCTGACGTTTAGATAGAAAATATTTATTTCCTTAGAGTTCGTTTGACGATTGCCGCTTTTCTCGGGTGCTGGCACGAAAGTTCTGCCTCCAGGGATTGATGCATACATCCTCGGGCCAGTTCTCAGGCCGCATGATCTTATCGGCTAGTTTAGATGGGACTCCTAGCTTAAACGACGCGTAGTGCCCGCGGGCCTTTAGAACTTCAGCAGTGCATACATTAATGCCACTTAAAGATGCCAAGTGGCTGCTCACTTGATTCTCCGTCGTACCTTCTTTAAAGAAGTAGAGGTGCAGGTACCTCCATCGCTCACACGCCTCAAGTTGAGTAACTCCTGCAACCGCGGTACCACGCATGACTCCCACAGGTGAACGACGGGTCTTCTTAACTTCCCGCCAACCACCATCAGATGTTGCGCTGGTGAGTTGGTGTTCACCATATGACAAAATCTCCGTTTTATTGGTCTCTGGTATACTTTGGACCTTATTCGCAGGTATAGCTTGACTCGAGGACTTTGGGTTGGTCTTACTTAGTTTCGTCTGTGGCGCATTTTGACTAACCACGGGTTTATTTTGACTAACCCCACTTCCCCCCGCGCGAGAACACAGTGCAGTGACGTTCGTGTGCGCTGCTAATTAAAATTGTGTTTAACGTGTTTGGAGTTCGTTTGCCAGGTCGTGAACTGTTTCTAGTTGTGTGGTATTGCCTTGTGTACAACGGTCCGTAAGTTTTTGTGCGTTTTTATTAGGAATAACGAAATAATTATCAAATTATTTCCTCGGTAAGTGCATTTTTATTTTTATTTTGAGGGTGTCGATAAAAAAAAACAATATATCGTAAGTAAACAATTGTTGTTTCGGATAAGTAATTTTTGTAATATTTTGCATTATAATTATTATTACATACAGTAAATCAGTGTTACATAAACTAGTAGTATTATGTCGACTAATAAAGGTAATCCGCCCGATCGAGGCCCCGATCCTTTCCGTAAAAGCGGTTTGATCTCGCGATCGCCAAATGCCGGCAAACCAAAACGACTTTTCAGTGAAGTCTCACCGTCGTACGTCTTGCCAGAGAGATCTAAACGGTTACAGCTTTCGGAATCGGATAATTTAAATTCGCCCGCGTCCGTTGATAACAGCGATGAAAATTCTGCCGATTATTGCGACCTTGTGTCCGAAGCTGCTAATTACTTGTCCAAAATTAATGAACTCGTCAACGATCAGGGCTCGCGTATGAATGTCGCGAATAAATCGGCAGTTATGGATTTTACGCAACGAATAACCGCTATAATTTCAATATTGGCAATAAAATCGTCCTGTAATGAAACAAAGTTAGCCAATACACATCTTGAGTTGGAGAGCCTTAAAAACCGTACTGGTCATAATATACCTAAACAGGATAATAACGTACTATATGCAGACAAACTTAAGCTACGTCTGCCAAAACAAATACCACCAATGGAACCACGCGCCCCACTCCCGTGTGTAGTGGCCTATCCGACTAGCGAGCGATCTGTTGATATCGGTTCATCGTCTGCTACGAAAGAGGCGTTATTTAAGGCAATTAAACCTAGCGATGACGGGTTTCAAATCGTAGGCGTTAAAAAGACCGCAAAGGCCGGCGTCGTACTTCGCGTCGCGAATGAACGTCAAATAAAAAAATTACAGTCTGTCGAGGCAATAAAATCCGCGGGGTTGCGCTTAGAAAAACCTAAAGGTCGTCGCCCGCGCATTCTTATTAAAGACGTACCATCTTCAATGGAAGACGACGTTTTTCTTACTGCGTTTTATCGGCAAAATATAAAAGACGAAATGCCAATTAAAGAAGACGATTTTATAAAATCAATCAAAATTGTTCGTAGGCGTAAATAAGACAATGGTCGTAAATGGATAGGCGTAGAACTAGACTCAGTAGTACGGAAACATTTAGTCACGACAAAAGACAAATTGTTTATAGATTGGGCAACATGTCGTTTCATAGATGACGTCGAGATAGTCCGATGCCTTAACTGCCAACATTACGAACACGTGCATAAATTCTGCACCGCGAAAATACCAACATGTGCGATTTGTGCAGAGACACATGAGACCAGGGCTTGTCCTCACAAAGCTAACTCGGATTTTAAACCAGTATGCGCGTCATGTAAACTTTTTAAAAAAACCCCACGACCATCGGTGTGGGTCTAATGACTGTCCCACTTATAAACACAAATTAGAACTTCTGATTCTTTCGACACAGTACTAATTAATTTTTAATATGGATAATAATCTTATCGTCGGTCAGTTAAAACTCCACAACGATAGGGTCGCGACGTCGGAGTTAGATACGTTAATTCGCGAATATAAGCTCGATATAGTGTTAGTACAAGAGCAATACCAAAACGCGCGTTTACGTAGTAGGACGGTTCAGCTAGACAACGGTTCACGAGCAGGTATTTATGTATCAAGTTCCAATTTTACCATCACGTCAGTGCGTAATCTTATGACGTCGCACTGTGCTGTCGCAGAGGTTTCAACTCCGTGCTATAAGGTTTACGTTGTGAGCTGTTACTTTCAGTATTCAGATCTTGTGGGTCCTCACATACACCATCTTCGTCATGTTCTGCGGTCTCTTGTAGGTCAGAAAGTTATAATAGGCGCGGACGTTAATGCGTCATCTATACTTTGGTATGGCAAATATCGTTCTACTGATACCGAAAGGCGTTGTGCCGTAGAAGATTTCATCGCAGAGATGAATCTTATTATACATAATACCCCCGATGCACCACCTACATATTGCAGCCCTACGGGCGAGTCTTCTATTGACGTCACACTTTCTAGTGGAGACGTTCACCTAGATAGGTGGCGTGTCCTTCCGGATGCGTCGTGTAGTGACCATCGCCTGATTGTGTACGAGTTCATGCCTAGATTAACGCAGGGTCCTATTTATAGCAACTTTAATTATAGATATAAATCTAAAAGTGCCAATTGGAATTTATTTAGCGCTTTATTTGCTCAACATGTCGGGGACTTCACTCGCAATAACCTCTCAGCTGAAACGTGTGCCGAAATTATGTCGGACACGTTTACATACTGTGCGGACGTCACAATCGGTCGGGGCTCCATTACTAATACTCGTAGATGTGATTGGTGGAATAACTATCTAGTTCACTTGCGTCGTACCTTTCGCAGGGCTCGTAGGATGTTTAACCGACTTAAAAAACGCTGTGTTACAGGAGAAGCATTTACAGCTGCTTTTATCGCACTCAAGGTTGCCAGATCACATTATAAAGCTGCGGTGAATAAATCGAAAGGTATTTTATTGCGTAAAATTGTAGAACGATTGGACAAGGAAGGTCCGTGGTCTCCTCTATACCATGAATTTAAAGCAAATAGGTCAATAAATCTGGCCTATATACAGAATATTAAAATAGACAACACCTATACAACTGGTATAGAGGATACAACGGAATCCCTGTTAAACTCCCTAATACCCGATGATACAGTAGCGCGTGATAACGAATATCATAACCAAATACGGATGTGGGCCGCGGAACCACCGAACACCCCCTCGTCGGATTTCCCGTCTTTTGAAGAATTTATAAATATCGTTAGATCTTTACCTGTGAACAAAGCCTCCGGTGAGGATAAAATATCTAATAAAATGATCAAGGAAGCGTGTAAAGCAGCGGGCGATTCTATTCTAATAGTTTTTAATCGATGTATTGCTGAAGGTGTTTTTCCTCGAATTTGGCGATGCGGTTTTATTCGGATAATACCAAAAAGTGGTGACAAGCCACCCGACGACCCTAAATCTTATCGGCCTATAACGTTATTACCATCCTTAGGTAAATTGCTTGAACGACTAATAGTTCCTCGGCTAATACCGGGCGGTCCAAAGTTTCATGAGAAGCAATTCGGTTTTACTGTAGGGAAATCTACTGTTGACGCCGCTTTATCCGTTAGAAGAACTGTTAGCAACTCGAATAGTAAATACGTCTTAGGTATATTCTTGGACATATCCGGTACTTTCGATAATGCGTGGTGGCCAATGCTACTACTTAAACTGAAAATCCGAGGTTGTCCTAAAAATATATATTCACTTATTTATTCATATTTTTGTCTAGGCACAACTAAATTAAAACTTGGTCACCACGAAGCGTCGAAAGCTCTTACGATGGGTTGTCCACAAGGCTCAGTAGTCGGTCCGTACTTGTGGAATTTAGGCTTCGACGACTTTTTCGCACTCCCTTTACCTCAAGGTTGCTCCTTAACCGGCTATGCTGATGACGGGCTCTTGCTTGTTCAGTCGAATAGTAGGTCGGGACTAGAAAATTTGGCCAGCGCGTGTTTAAAGTTAATTTTTGATTGGGGTGAAAGAAATCGTCTGACGTTCGCACCTCATAAAAATTAACCAACTACTTTTAAAGGGCATTCTTAAAACACCGCCGCGAATTAAATTCAATAATATTAATATAAAACGCAAAGAATCGGTCTGTTACCTAGGGCTAGTTTTGGAGAGAAACTGTTCGTTCTTAGAGCATATAAAATTCGTCGGGGAAAAGTCGAACCGCAATTTCTATGCCTTGACAAGGATATCCACTTCAACGTGGGGATTATCTTTTAACACATTAAAAGTCATCTATGGGGCTACTTACTTGAGCAGTATTTGCTATGGATCACCTGTATGGGCTGATAGGGCTACTATCGGTGCTGTGCGAAGAAAATTGCTCCAGAGTCAACGTTTGGCGTTGATATTCTTGTGTAAGGCGTAAAGAACCGTTAGTACTGAAGCTTTACCTGTCCTTGCGGGTGTACTTCCAGTCGATCTGGAGGCACAGTGTCGCGCCGCTATGTATTACTCCACGAGAGAGGATATGGACAAAAACTTTCTTACGTCGCGCGAACTCTCGAGAATCGGTAGACTTTTTATACAGCGTTCCGAAATATGCAACGAACTGCTAAACGAGTGGCAATGTCGATGGGATAGTTCAATTAAAGGGCGGCATTTATATCAGTATTTTCCTTTGGTTCGCGATCGTCTAACAAAAACTTGGCTAGAAATTGATCACTGTGTTTCACAATTTCTCACCGGTCATGGCAACTTTAAGAGCAAACTATTCTCATTTAGGTTGGTTGATTCGCCTGCGTGCCCATGTTCTACACCAAACTGTGAGTACGAACATTCCGCGCATCATGTTCTTTGGGAGTGTAGTCTCTGGCAAAATGAGCGCAACATTATGCTTGACAGTATGCAGATAACATCTGGAGTTGTATACTATATGGACCTTGTGGAGACTGGGAGGAATTTCCGTGCTTTCCGGCGTTTTTGCCATACCTATTATTGGAATCAAGCGTAACAGCTCGCATGATAGGACCCGTTAAGTAACTTCCGTGGTGCTTTACGTCTGGCTTCTCCAGACATAAATGTCTTTTATTGGAGGTTAATACCTTTTTAGTTCAGTATTTGTCTCCCGCTTTGCTATGGAGGGAAGTGGACAATTTATATTTCCAACTCCTCCCTATATTTCTATTTGATTAATTTCGTTGCGGGATAAAAGACAGTTATTAAGCATTCCCAGAGACTCGCCGAGTTTCATTACTCGGTGTCGAAAAAATGCGTGCCATTGTTGATCCTGGCTAAACAGGAGTTACAGTGGCGGGTGTGTGGGCGGGATAGTCTCATAACCACGGGTTCGGATTTTTCCCCATTTTTAACTTCTTCCAATCCTCTAACAGAAACCGGTTGCTCTACTACTCTAGCTACAGCAGACTGCTTTTGTATAGTGCTATTTACAAGGCTCGCGACCTTCTTTTCCAGCGCCGATAGCCGTTCCGGTAGATCTCCGTACGTAGCTTGTACTGAATCGGCAACTTTCTCTACGACTATGTTGCTAATTAACTTCGCCAGGCGTTCATCTACAATGTGCACGAGTTCTTCACGCACAACCGTTCGTATGTTGTCAAGACAGACAGTATCCTCGGCATATGGGTTTTCTCCAAACAGACTAGAGTCCCGAGTTGAAGGTTTTCCACGCGCCTTGAGGTTAACATAACGACCTTCTGTGGTAGTTTGGTCAAGATGAGATCCGTATAAAATAATGGAATCCTCACTCGGGGTACCAGTAGGAGAAGCAAACATATCACGTACAGGGGTGTTTCCCGCAGCCATTATAGGATTCAACAGTTGACTATAGTATGAAGGAAGAAACTGCAGAAAAATGTCGTTGGCGACTACGCCTACGTTATTATGCTTTTCTACTTGCCGGAAGCTTTAAATATTGTTGTTATCGCAAAATACTCGGCGCGCAGCGATCAGCTGATGAGTATAAAGTGCAAGCGTTTACGAAGCGAGCCGAAGCGTACCGAAGCGAACGAGTTCAATGACCTCAGCCGGTGACCGCACACAAGCATCCAGCGATAACGGCAAACATTTAAACACAAAATAACTTTGCACAGCTATTGTACTCACAGTTTCTTAGTGATTAAAATTTTGTTTTCACTGTTTGGTTGTCCGAACCTTCCTCTTTATTTTGATACAACTTTCACTCATAAACTGCTGAATTTAGCACACTTTAGAGCAAATATGTGGGAGAATAACGAATACAGTGTCGACGCTACAACGTCTCGACCACGACCCAACTTCACTCGATAACTTTTTTAAAAATATATTATTTGCCTCTGTGACAATGAAATATAACTCATTAATATTTATTTTCTTACATAACTTTTCAAGGTCTCTCACAAATTCGGCTGGCGTAATTTGCGATAGAGAACCCTTGTATTTAATATATATTGCGCCCTTAAGAGGGTCATAGCATAATGTTTTGCTTTCATACATTATATCATTTGACTCACGTAATAGGTCTAACTTCTCTTTTTCAATAAAAGATAATTCAGTATGGTTTTTGGGCAAGACATACGTCTCCACAACTCTCGGTTGATCAGGCCAATCGTTGCTAGAACCGACGTCCGCCAAAGATTTATCAGAATTAATTTCCTGATTTCTCTTTTGTGCTCTCGTCATAACAGTTATCACCTTTTCACTCATCTCTTTCAAATCACTATCAATCAAATATCAAAAACTTGTGATTGAATCTATGTTCACTTTAATTGTAAATATGTATATCCGATAGTATTTACTTTTCCACCGATCCCATTTATAAACATCTTCTCTTTATGGATAGGAAGATTTTGCTCGAGCGCATGTTTATATTTTAGAGCCGATACGGTAGCGCCCGTATCAAGTAACCAAGAATGTGACACGTTATTCAACAATAATTCTACACAAATGCCGCTAAAATGTTGTACTTATAATTATTCACGAAAAAACCGTTGCATTATTATCATTTTCTGCCTCTGTTAACATGCGCATACGTGGATAACGTTTCTCCTGAGTATTTACGGATTCACCATTATAAGTTTACAACTTAGATGCCAAATTAGACCAGCTTGGCGAACTGGCTTCCCCGAGGTGATTGACCCCCAAATGTATGATGTAATGAGTATGCCTGTTATTGTTATGATATCTACCCCTATCCTGCTGTAAGCTCCGATTTGATGACCGAAAATTTCGAGTCGGCTGTTGAGAGCCTCTATTTGGTATGTGACCCCCTGAATAGTAGGAATTATAATTTCTACGGTTTGACCAAAATCTGCCATTATAACCACTTCGTACGACCTCGAAAATGATTTTGTCTACCTCTAAAAGAAATCGAAGAAGGATGGCTATTATTATTATTACGGTACATGCCCAATACCTCGCCTGCGGTATTAGTCGCACTGGTATCCTCATCCTTGGCAGCCTGTATTGCATCCTTTAAGGACGTATAATTCCTCGCTGCTATAACAGTACTTAATCTACGGTTCCGCAGTCCATCGGCAAATTTTTTAATAGCGAATTTTTCATTAATGGGTTTCAAAATACTATAACATTCCGGTTTTCCGTTAGACTGCGAAATCGTTAATTCGACAAACAATTCATTTATTTCCTTACCATAGTCCTGTATGCTGGAATCACTTTGCCTAATTTGTTGCAGCCTATTCTGGATAGCTGGAGCTGACTTTTGCGGTAAAAGTTCCATCCGCATATCCTCTAATAAATCAGAAATATTTGCATAATTAGTATTTAATTTTAATTTTGCGCCTTGAGATAATCTACTTTTCAGCACGAATTTTATCAATTCATTTTTACACTCATCTTTCTTTAATACAGAAGAATAATATTCTATCTTATCTTTTAATTGTTTAGTATTAGAATCATCATCAGTCATTTTAGGCAGTAGTGATAAAAGAGTTTTTAAATTAAAGGAATCCATTTTTGAAAAATATTTCGGTGAATCACTTATATTTTCACTACAGTCTGATTTAGAGTCTGATGAACATAAGCTCATTATTTCGTTGTACAATAATAAGAAATCAGCACATATCTGCTTTATAAATTCAGTGTCAGCGGAAGATAATTTTTGTATATTTAATGATAGTTCATTTGTTACCTCAATATATTTATTATAAAAATCCTTAGCCTCGTTTCGCTTCTGAATAATAATCTTCCCTTGACGCCTCTTAGGGCCAATTTTAATTAAATATTGTCTAATAACTTTCAAACCATAGTATAGATCTGCTAAAGTTTCGTTCATAACTCACCAAAATCGCATTAAACATTTCATTTATTATCATCACTTGTATAAGTTGTAAAAAAAAATATAAGCTTAATCTTTGAAGTAAAAAAAAATATTATGAATAAAAATTTAATATTATGAAAATCATCACGCGTGTAAATGAAAAATATTATAAATACTTTCCATCGTCCATAGTTTTCTTGGCAGGTAGGTACTGGTACACGATGAGAAGGCACTATCACTAATCGAACTTTTCGACTCTACACTTTTCCCGCACTTTTCACTTTCACTTAATAGTGGTCGTGACCTTAAACTTTATCTTCAGCGCTCTGGTCATCCGCGGTGTGCTGTCGGTGACGCCGAAAAATTGACCTCCGCAAATTACCTCGATGAATTTCTTGTCTTATCCAGCGTTCATGGCACTTTTTATAAAATCTTAATATTAGCCATAAGAAACTAATGCCTATAACTAAGGCGATAAAAGACAATATTATGTTGGTTGTGCTCAAGTGGAATTTTATGTCTTCGGCAGCTGCTTGATTCGAACCTCCACTTGCATTTTGTACAATTACTGTTTCTTCTTTAGATTGAGATTTGCCCATTTTGCTCAACCGTGACTGTTGTACTTAACACAGTAGCAATAATTAAATAGTAATTATTATATATATCAATAGCAAAGATTATAGTTATTCTGCCCATCTTGAAAACAAAGTATATCGCCACCCAGGTTGTTTAACATTCTTCGGACCGCGGCGTGCTGTCGGTGAACATTCTTTGGACCGCGGCCGGACCATATATGGTCCGGCCGCGCGACGCGACGGCGACGCGGCGTCAAATTCGCGCGCGGGCAACAGGCAGGGTAGCCATGTAGGGTTGATAGAGGAGATGAATAAAACGATACCAATGCTGAGTACAAACTGCGATGTTTTATTATACATCAAATGGTTAAATAGGCAATATTGGTTACAAAGATTATTATATGTAGAGGGGACATCACAAGTGCATGACATTACGGCGATACATAAGAAGGGTTACAAACAAGTTTTAAGCTCGATACCTACGGATGCGCTAGCGCACACCGCTACACAGTTTAAAGACGGTTACAATAATACAGCTGAGCGCACGCTAGGTTTGATATGGCATCCCGCTGATGACACATTTTGTTTTCAAATAAATTTAAATCGTATACCTAAAGATATTTTGGATGGATCGGTTGCTCCCACTAAAGCAAAAATGTTAAGCATACTGATGTCTGTCTATGATATCCACGGATTCTTATCACCATTTACTATCAAAAGTAAAATTATATTACAGGACGTCCACAGATCTACTGTTGGCTGGAATAGTCAGATTCAATCCGCCGAGCACATTAAATGGATAAAATGGCTCGACGAATTAAAACAGCTACCTTTATTACATATACCACGTTGGTATTTTAAAGCCGGTATTTGCACTCAGTGCTACTTACCATCAGTAGGTACTAAAAGTGAAAGTGCAATAATAAATACTCAGCTGCATATTTTCTGTGACGCTTCCATTAAAGCGTATGCTACTGTGATTTATTGGCGTTTTACTCGCTTCGATGGGAAAGTCCTTATATCTTTTGCAGCCGCGAAAAGCAAGGTAACTCCTCTTCGTCCCGTTTCAATCCCAAGATTGGAACTACAAGGAGCATTAATAGCTTCCCGTCTTGCTGATATGGTCCCGAGGGAAGATAAGGATGTGAAGCCTGATGCACGCTACTTTTGGACTGATTCGCATACGGTCCTCCAATGGATACGTAGTGACCCTAGGAACTACAAGCCATTTGTCGCACATCGGCTTGGCGAGATTGACGAACTGACAAAAATATCCGAATGGCGCTACGTCTCGTTTAAATTAAATATAGCAGACTTGGCTACAAAGGAAGAATCACCGCCGTTACAGTATAGCGATATTTGGTTTCAAGGACCTGATTTCTTACGTCAGCCTGAACATGACTGGCCTAAAGACCTAAGAACCACCAAGTTGTCACAAGATTTATTTATTTATTTGTGTTTAAAGACATTTATTTTCTCAAAAAGATTACAAAAAAATCACTTACAGAGAAAATACAATATTAGAATTATGAAATATTTAAACCGATTATGCTAGTGAATAGACGTGATGTAGTATTTCAAGTTGTTTCAAGTTCAGTGATAGTAGCTGGATGCAAGTTGTGGTACAATGTTAATTTCTGAGTCTGAGAAATATTGATATTTTTATAAATAGATTAATAATTGTATATAGAGATTGACTAACGTAAGTTAAAATAGCATGACTTTTTAAATTTTTTTAATTAATTTTAATGTCCTAATAGTGAAAAATCCTTCAAGATATGGCTTTTCAACAGTTTCTTAAAAGTAACAAAGTTTTTAGCCTCTTTTATATTTTTTGGTAATTTATTGTACTGTTGTGCTCCCTCAAATAAAATGCTCTTTTTTCCGTAATTTTTTCTTGGAAAAGTTAAATAAATGTTATTTGCCTGCCTTGTGCTGCGTTTATGGAGGTCTATATTTTTAGTGAAGGTTATTTCTGAGTGAATATCCTGAGTTAATATCTTTTTTATGAGGATGCAAATATTATATTTGTATGATTGATTAATATTTAGGACCATCAACAGAGACTACAATTAACATAAGTCGGTACGATTTTACATTCAAATATAGGTAGGTACATTTTCATTGCGTCTGTCATGACAGATGGACACAACATGAGTGCTATTACAGCAATAAGGCAAAGCATAAAAACAGACAAAGAAATTAAAACTAAGTATTAGACAAAATTTAAACTTAAAATTAAGAAAATCTAGTAATATCTATTAGAAACAAGTAACAAAAATAATTCTACAAAACAAAACAAACAATAAATTATAATATTCTCTATATACCTAGTCAGGTCATAAATTCTGTCACATGTTTATATAAAATTTTATATAAAATAATTGAAACAAGTTTATTCATTATGTAACCATTTATATACCAAAATGAAATTAACAAAACATAGATTCTTATGACACTAAAGTTTATTCAAAATGACCTCTGTGATTTTGAATACAGGCCTTCAATCTGCGCGGCCAGTTGTCTATCGCAGCACGAACGAGGTCCATATCAATATCGGCGGCTGCCTTAATCAAGGATATCTTGAGTGACTCCAAATTGGGATGAGGCTTTGAGCACGCCTTTTCCTCCAAGTGTTGCAATATCTTGTAATCTAACGGATTCAAATCTGGACTGGAGGAGGGCCAGTCTTCGTGCCAGATGAAGTCGATTTCACGCGCCGCCAGCCAGTCTTGTGTGCTCTTCGCTCTATGAGCTGGCGCCGAATCTTGTTGGAATACCCAGTGCCTGTTATTGAACATGGTATGAGAAACAGGTTCCACAAGGTTCGTCAGGACTGTATTTTGATACACAACTGCATTCGTTTTTACACCTTTCTCACAAAAATGTACCTCTGTTAAGCCCCAATAAGAAACTCCCAACCATACCATGAGCGAGGACGGAAAATGACCTCGTTGGACACGCGGAATACGGTTGCTCGCTTCTTCACTACTGTGTGCGTACACCTTATCATTTTGTTTGTTGTAGCTCTCTTCTACGGTAAAGATTTTTTCATCTGAAAAAAGAATTTCCCGATATTTTTTTCCCGCGTACCGCTTCAATAAAGCGCGGCATCTCTTCAGTCTCAGGTCCATTAGACGAGCATTCAAACGATGTTCTGTTTTTCTTCGATATGCCCGAAGCACTAAGTCTTCATTTAACACCCTTTTCACCGTGGTTCTGCTTAACCCCATCTGAAGGGCCAACAGTTTCTGCTTACGTTTGGGATTTCTTTGAATTCGCGCCTTCACAGCTTTTATCACTGGAGCTGGAGTCCTAACAGACCGAGGGCGACCACTTCTTGACCTGTCATCTACACTAGAGTCTTCATTGTATCGTTTGATGGTACGATAAACGAATCTTTTGGTTATATTCAAATTTTTCAGTATGTCAAAAAATTGAATTGGCGCGTAACCGCAACGATGCAACGCAATTACTGCAACACGGTCTTCTTTAAGCGTCCACTCCATATTTAAAAATGAGTAAAATTCTAAAAAGTATACATTTTTATTTTCATGAACAATTTAAAATTCGAATTCAATAAACTTTTTTGTGGCCAGCATTCTAAAATAAAAGTTTTTACTGTGTGACAATACTTATGACCTGACTAGGTATATATATATACATATATATATATATATATATATATATATATATATATATATATATCTTATCTTATTTTTTAGGTCTATATTATTTTATTTAGGTGTCTGGAGAATGTGCGAGAACTATTAGGTATTAAGTCCAAGTCAGCAAACTTATTGGCATACATATTAGTATGTATGTATATTATATAATTTAGAAATACGTGCCACAGGAGCATTTCTACCAAGGTTAGTTCTAAATTTTGGAATACTAAATAGAGGAGCCGGCCGACGAGGAGGTCTACGAGAAACATTAAAATTAAATTTATTTAAAATATCTGGGCTATCGACATTATTGTGTAAAACCTTATATAAAAATTTGAGATCTAATGTAATTCTTCTTGCAAAATGTGGTTTCATTTTAAAATGAATCAGTCGATCGTTGTAAGACTTAATTTTTTGAATGCGTTCAATGCGGTTACTGTGAATTTGGTAAAACGGCGACCACACCTGACAACAATATTCTAATTTGCTCCTTACATAAGCGTTGTATAACAGTAGGATAGTAGATTTTTTTTTTTAAATCCCTACCCTGCCTGAGTACGAAACCCAGTGATTTAAAAGCAGAATTTATAATATTTTCAATATGTGTCTTAAACTGTAATTTACTATCGATCGTTACCCCGAGGTCCCGGATTGAGGAAACTTCTTTTAGAAGGGTGTCTAATATTACGTATGAACTACTTGTTATATCTAGTTTCCTCGTGAATTTGATATGAACGCATTTTGATGGATTAAGAAACATTTTGTTTTTGTTACACCAATCAGTCAGCCTATTTAAGTCATCCTGTAATAGAGAAACATCAGAAGAGTTTATAATTACTTTGGTAATTTTTAAGTCATCCGCATACATATAGACTTTTGAAAATTGAAACATTTCTGGCAAGTCATTAATGAAAATGTAAAAAAATAGAGGTCCAAGGTTCGATCCCTGAGGGACACCGGACGTCGGCACAAATTTTATAGAATGGCAGCCATCAATAGTAACGATTGACTTACGACTTTTAAGGTATGATTGGCACCATGATAGTAGTGGGCCGGAAATACCAAGATTATTTAGTATTTTCAATCAATTTCATATGATTGACTTTGTCAAAAGCCTTTGAGAAATCGGTATAGACGGCATCAACTTGTATATTATTATCTACAGATTTTATCACATCAGAAATATAGCAGACTAAGTTAGTTGTAAGAAAAAAGAAGAGTGGATAAAGTCTATGTGGTGGACATTTGAGAAGAAGACTGCTTGAAGAGCGAAGATTTCTGTCGTGGTTACTACCAAGGTATTGAAAGTGGGACGTTAGATAGGAAGGTGGAGTGGGGGACGTAAGAAGAGAGAAGAGGGTAGTGAGTGCACGCAAAGAGCGGCGCTGACGGATAGGTAACCATTTCAGTTGAGAACGATAGGATGATACATGGTCGTATTTGTGAAGGTTAAATATGAATCGAATGTAGTTATTAAGAAGTCGGTCAAGTTTATTGAGCTGATCTGAATTCAGGTCAAAACAGCACATATCACCATAGTCAATCAGAGAGAAAATAAGGGTTTGCACAAGCATTGTCTTGGTCTTAGATGGCAGGAAATTCTTCAACCGGTATAGGGCGCGAAGAGTACCAGTAACTCTCTGGCATACAGAGGTTACCTGGGCTCGCCAACTCAGGCTGGAGTCTATGTGTAGCCCTAAGTCCTTAACACAGGGGCACCAAGGAATAGCCGTATCATTAAACTCAAGACATGGAACAGTCGTGATGTCCAGTCTACTCAATAATCTTGAGCTACCCACGATAATAGCCTGACATTTGGTTGGGTTGACGGACAAACCAAAACTGTCAGACCAACCTTTTAAGTATACCAGGTCCTTATTCACACTGGCCACAGCTGCGGACACACAATCGACGCCAGTCTGAGAGTACAACTGCAAGTCATCGGCATACAGATGATATGCACACTGAAGATTTACAGACAAGAGATTGATAAATATAGAAAACTAGCTGTTGCTCGCGGCTCCGCCCGTGTGGAGGTCATGTTTGAGACAAAAAGTATACACTACAAAATACCAATTTTCATGCATTTAACTTCAAAAATGAAGGATTTTCATACAAACTTTCATTCCCTATTTTACCCCCTTAGGGGCGGAATTTCCAAAAATCCTGAAACATATATTTTTTATTTTTAACTAAAATGCCAAATACTAATTTTCATGAATTTAACTTCAAAAATGACGGATTTTCATACAAACTTTCATCCCCTATTTTAGCCCCTTAGGGGTGGTATTTCCAAAAACCCTTCCTTAGTGGATGCCTACGTCATAAAAGGTACCTACTGTCAAAATTTCAAGTCTCTAACCCCAGCCGTTTAGGCTGTGCGTTGATCGATCAGTCAGTCAGTCAGCCAGTCAGTCAGTCAGTCAGTCAGTCAGTTTCTTCTTTTATATATACAGATAACAACGGGGAGAGAATGCCGCCTTGAGGGACACCAGAGTCGATATTTCGGGGGTTATTGTCACTCGCGTCCGTAGGCTTTACTCTAGTTCCCCTACACGTGACCCCCGGGTAGTGCTAAATGAGTGACACATCTTACTGGTGGTAGGTGGTAGGCAACGGTCCGTAAGTTTTTGTGCGTTTTTATTAGGAATAACGAAATAATTATCAAATTATTTCCTCGGTAAGTGCATTTTTATTTTTATTTTGAGGGTGTCGATAAAAAAAAAACAATATATCGTAAGTAAACAATTGTTGTTTCGGATAAGTAACTTTGTTATATTTTGCATTATAATTATTATTACCTACAGTAAATCAGTGTTACATAAACTAGTAGTATTATGTCGATTAATAAAGGTAACCCGCCCGATCGAGGCCCCGATCCTTTCCGTAAAAGCGGTTTGATCTCGCGATCGCCAAATGCCGGCAAACCAAAGCGACTTTTTAGTGAAGTCTCACCGTCGTACGTCTCGCCAGAGAGATCTAAACGGTTACAGCTTTCGGAATCGGATAAATTAAATTCGCCCGCGTCCGTTGATAACAGCGATGAAAATTCTGCCGATTATTGCGACCTTGTGTCCGAAGCTGCTAATTACTTGTCAAAATAAAATATTAATAAAATATTTGACAAAAGACAAATTGTTTATAGATTGGGCAACATGTCGTTTCATAGATGACGTCGAGATAGTCCGATGCCTTAACTGCCAACATTACGGACACGTGCATAAATTCTGCACAGCGAAAACACCAACATGTGCGATTTGTGCAGAAACACATGAGACCAGGGCTTGTCCTCACAAAGCTAACTTTTTTTTTTTTTTTTTTATAGTATAGTCCGACAAACGAGCCAGTGGGTCACCTGATGTTAAGTGATCTCCACCGCCCATGAACATCCACAATACCGAAAGTATCATGTATGCGTTGTCGGCCTTAAAGGACAGGAATAGGGATTAGGGAAGGGAAGGGGGAATCTGGGCCTCCGGATATCTCACTTACCATACGAAACGCGACAGTGAACTGTCACTTTACATTGGTTTTCTGTGAGACAGTGGTTCTACCCCGGTCGAGCCGGCCCATTCATGCTGTAGTGTATGTCTACAGCGTGGCTCTACCACTTCCAAACTCGGATTTTAAACCAGTATGCGCGTCATGTAAACTTTTTAAAAAACCCCACGACCATCGATGTGGGTCTAATGACTGTCCCACTTATAAACACAAATTAGAACTTCTGATTTGATGATATTTTAGGATGAAAATAACTGTAGAACTCGGAAAATATGTAGGAACGTATTTTATTCACAGCCTTTACACAGTACATAAATATGGCGAGAGAACAATGTTGCCAACACAATACAATGAGATTGGCAGTTGAGCCAACATGAAAAATTATAAACTGTTGCCTTCACATTATTAACAAATGATTGCGTTCTTATATATAACAACACTCCCTCTAGAACGCAATCCCATCTCATTAATACAATATAAATGTTTTGCAAGAGTTACACCCTTAGTTAAATTGTCAGCTACCATATTACAACCATTTACAAATAAGAATTTAACTTTTCCTTTAACAATATTTTCCCTGAGAAAATGCAACCTTATATCTATATGTTTAGTCTTAGGTTTATAACAGTCAATTGATGCTAATTTTATTGCACTTTGGTTATCGCTATAGATAAGTAATGCACTGTCCAGGCCTTGGCCGAGCTCAGCTTGCAATTGCTGAAGCCACAATGCCTCCTGGGTAGCCGAAGCCATCGCCATATATTCGGCCTCTGCTGTCGAGAGTGCCACAGTCTGTTGTTTACAGGAATTCCAGGATATACAAGCATTTTGAAAAATAAAAGTGTAACCGGTACATGATCTCCTATCCTGTGGGTCGCTAGCCCAGTCTGCATCACAATACCCAGTTATTTCTTTAGAGTTGTCTCTCACATAACATATCTTTAGGGTTTTCGTTCCTTGAAGGTATCTCATGACCCTTTTTACTCCAAGCCAGTGTTGAATCTTTGGGTCATTACAGTACTGACTCAACTTGTTCACTGCATAGGTGATGTCAGGTCGTGTAACTTGTGCCAGATATATCAGACAACCCAGTATGGGATGTATGCTTCCCTGTATGGGAAATTACCATCTTTATCTTCAGGTTTCTTTTCAAATTTCATATTTACCTCTATTGGAGTGCAAACTGGTTTGCATTCAGACATACCAAAGCGTTCTAATACTTGGTTTATATATTTTTCTTGGTCTAAGATCTCACCTTTCTCACGATCTCTGTTTACATTTATGCCAATGCACTGCTGTATTTCACCCAGATCTTTCATACAGAATTCCCTTTTAAGTTTTTCTTTGATATCTGTTGCTGTTTTCTTGTCATTTGTAAAAATCATGAAGTCATCCACCCAAACAGCAATATAAATCATTTTTGATTCATTTACAGAATAATATATGCAAGGATCTATTTTAGATCTTTCCAATCCAATTTTAAGTAAAACATTGTTTAATTTTAGGTTCCACTGACGACTAGCTTGCTTAAGCCCGTAGATTGATTTATGTAAGTGACATACCTGATCACTCTCATCATAGCATTCTGGTTGTGACATATACATTTCAGTGTCTATGTCACCCTGAAGAAATGCACTTATAGCATCCATCTGAATCATTTCTAAGTCGTATTTAGCAGCTAATGCAAGCAGGAATCGGACTGAGGTATATCTTACCACTGGAGCATAAATCTCATTATAATCATTCCCTTTTCTTTGAGCACACCCCTTTATGACTAATCTAGCTTTAAAGCGAACAATCTCACTTTTCTCATTTGTCTTACTTTTAAATACCCATTTACATGGCAGGGCTCTCTTTCCTGGTGGCAAATCTACCAGTGACCAAGTTTGGTTCTTTATTAAGGAATCATATTCCTCTTTCATGGCCTTCTTCCACTGATCAGCTTGTGTAGATGAAAGAGCTTCATCAACAGTGAGAGGATCACTCAAATTAAAAATAGGACAAAAGTAACTCACATCTTGATCATCCCTATCTGCATACCTAGCAGCTCTGCGTGGACGTAAGTTTATGTCACGTGCTGGTGTCAAACGTCAACTGATTCCTCTGGTATGTAGGATGGATCATCGTTGTCGCCTGATTGGTACTCATCACTCGAAGACTGGTCTAAGCTGGTTTGTGACTCCTCTTTGCAGGTCTCTTGTATTGACTGTATTTCAGGATCACTATTGGGTAAGCAAGGTGAGTACACATTATGCTCAAGTCTTTGAACATTTTCTAAAAATATTACATCTCTACTTTTGACAATTTTATTAGTGTCAGGATCAAGTAGCCGATAACCCTTACTAGACTCACAATAGCCAACAAATAAATATTTTCTAGATTTAGAATCCCATTTTTGGCGTTTTTCCTTGGGTACTTGAGCCATTACTTCAGAGCCAAATTTTTTTATATTTGATAAGTTGGGTTTCTTGCCTGACCACATCTCTATAGGAGTCTTACCATCAAGTGATCTAGTGGGTGATCTATTAACTATATAGGCCGCTGTTGCTAGCGCTTCTGCCCAAAATTCCTTTGACAAATGAGCATCAAACAACATACACTTGGCCCTTTCTACCAACGTCCTATTCATCCTCTCTGCTAGGCCGTTCTGTTGAGGCGTGTACGGGGTACTTGTTTGATGTTCAATTCCATGTCTACTCAAGAAACTATTAAATTCTTTGTTACAGTATTCTTTACCATTATCTGAACGAACAGTTTTTATTTTAGTTTCAATTGCATTCTCTACTTTACTTTTATAATCTTTGAAAACATCTAGTACACTCAATTTGTCTTTCAAAAAATAAACATGAACTTTCCGAGTAAAGTCATCTATAAAGGTAATGAAATACTTCATACCTCCCAGTGATGTTTGTTCCATCGGTCCGCACAAGTCTGTGTGGATAAGCTGCAATGGGCGTGAAGCTCTGGAGCCAATGTTGTTGAAAGGAAATCTGCTTTGTTTACCTTTGAGGCAGGTGGTACATGTGAAAGAACCTTTACTTTTATCTGGAAACGGATCTACTCCTTCTGCACACTCCGGCAACTTATTAACATCTGAAAAGTTCAGGTGTCCCATGCGCCTATGCCATAGGACAACATCATTTAAGTTATTTGTGCATGTTAGGTTAGACAAGACTTCTCTGTGAGTGTTCAGTTGATACAAATTGTTTACTAATGTGGCTGAACAGAGGAGTATATTATTTTTATCAAAAATATCACAACTTTTATCTCTAAAATTTACCTTACAGCCACTTTTTACTATAGCGCTTACTGATAAGAGATTGGCAGCAAGTTTAGGTATATATAGAACATCTCTTACTTGAATTTTGCTTTGTTCATTACTATTCATCAATAAATTAACCTTTCCCATATTTACCACAGGTAGCGGTGTCTTACTGGCAACAGTTATGGTGGTTATCGGTGGACTTGTTACATCATACATCCAGTCACATCTATTGGTCATGTGCATGGAGGCACCTGAGTCCACATACCAAAGGTCCGGATTTATTGTTTGTGAACATGCTGAAAAAGCTGCAACAAAACTTTTATTTTCTTCTACTTTTTCAATATTTTTCTTCTTCGGAGCACGACAGTTCTTTGCAAAGTGTCCGTGCTTATTGCAATTATAACATCGGGGCCCTTTCTGACTGCTGGCCTTTCCTGTACTGTTATATCTGTGAATGGCTGTCTTCCTAGTGAAGAATGCTGAGCTTTCTGAGCATTGAACTTCCTGCAGGAGTTTTGTTTTGATGGAGTCTGCGCTGATTTTTATTCCTGAGCTTTCCAACTCCATTATCATTGGTTTATAGGTTTCGGGTAAGCCAGCCAACATCAGCGTTCCAAGCCATTCGTCATCAATGTCAAATTTTATATTTCTAAGCTTATGTGCGGTCGACATTATTTTGTTCACATAGTCGTCTACATTTCGAGAACTGTCCAATGTAGTTGTGATGAGGTCTCTCAATAAGGCAACTCTTCTATATAACCCGCTGTCATCGAAAGCCTGCTGCAAGCTGTCCCAGACATCTTTACATGTAGTTGCGCTCTGTACATGCACGTAGTTGATCGGATCTAGCAGTAAAATAAGCTTTGATTTAGCTTTTGTTTCCTTCTTGGCGTCGGTATTAGTTCCCTCAACACACTTCCACAAATCTTCAAGCTCGAAATATGCTTCTACTGCGAATTTCCAACTCGCATAATTATCCCTTCCGACGAGTCTATCTATGTGAAACGGATTGTGACTAGTATTTGACATCTTCTTTATGTACTTTATAACAAATTTTCAATGGTGTGATTGAACAAGCACGCCGCTCCAAGTTAGCTTATGCGGCAACCTCAAAATGTGTGCCGCGCCGGTGAATTTTTCACAAATACGATCCTGCCGGATTTTATAGTTCTTTCTGCGTTATTATTGACAATTATTTTCGGTAACCACGCTCTGCTACCATGATGATATTTTAGGATGAAAATAACTGTAGAACTCGGAAAATATGTAGAAACGTATTTTATTCACAGCCTTTACACAGTACATAAATATGGCGAGAGAACAATGTTGCCAACACAATACAATGAGATTGGCAGTTGAGCCAACATGAAAAATTATAAACTGTTGCGTTCACATTATTAACAAATGATTGCGTTCTTATATATAACAACATGATTCTTTCGACACAGTACTAATTAATTTCTAATATGGATAATAATCTTATCGTCGGTCAGTTAAATCTCCACAACGATAGGGTCGCGACGTCGGAGTTAGATACGTTAATTCGCGAATATAAGCTCGATATAGTGTTAGTACAAGAGCAATACCAACACGCGCGTTTACGCAGTAGGACGGTTCAGCTAGACCACGGTTCACGCGCAGGTATTTATGTATCAAGTTCCAATTTTACCATCACGTCAGTGCGTAATCTTATGACGTCGCACTGTGCTGTCGCAGAGGTTTCAACTCCGTGCTATAAGGTTTACGTTGTGAGCTGTTACTTTCAGTATTCAGATCCTGTGGGTCCTCACATACACCGTCTTCGTCATGTTCTGCGGTCTCTTGTAGGTCAGAAAGTTATAATAGGCGCGGACGTTAATGCGTCATCTATACTTTGGTATGGCAAATATCGTTCTACTGATACCGAAAGGCGTTGTGCCGTAGAAGATTTCATCGCAGAGATGAATCTTATTATACATAATACCCCCGATGCACCACCTACATATTGCAGCCCTACGGGCGAGTCTTCTATTGACGTCACACTTTCTAGTGGAGACGTTCACCTGGATAGGTGGCGTGTCCTTCCGGATGCGTCGTGTAGTGACCATCGCCTGATTGTGTACGAGTTCATGCCTAGATTAACGCAGGGTCCTATTAAAAAGCAACTTTAATTATAGATATAAATCTAAAAGTGCCAATTGGAATTTATTTAGCGTTTTATTTGCTCAACATGTCGGGGACTTCACTCGCAATAACCTCTCAGCTGAAACGTGTGCCGAAATTATGTCGGACACGTTTACATACTGTGCGGACGTCACAATCGGTCGGGGCTCCATTACTAATACTCGTAGATGTGATTGGTGGAATAACTATCTAGTTCACCTGCGTCGTACCTTTCGCAGGGCTCGTAGGATGTTTAACCGACTTAAAAAACGCTGTGTTACAGGAGAAGCATTTACAGCTGCTTTTATCGCACTCAAGGTTGCCAGATCACATTATAAAGCTGCGGTGAATAAATCGAAAGGTATTTTATTGCGTAAAATTGTAGAACGATTGGACAAGGAAGGTCCGTGGTCTCCTCTATACCATGAATTTAAAGCAAATAGGTCAATAAATCTGGCCTATATACAGAATATTAAAATAGACAACACCTATACAACTGGTATAGAGGATACAACGGAATCCCTGTTAAACTCCCTAATACCCGATGATACAGTAGCGCGTGATAACGAATATCATAACCAAATACGGATGTGGGCCGCGGAACCACCGAACACCCCCTCGTCGGATTTCCCGTCTTTTGAAGAATTTATAAATATCGTTAGATCTTTACCTGTGAACAAAGCCTCCGGTGAGGATAAAATATCTAATAAAATGATCAAGGAAGCGTGTAAAGCAGCGGGCGATTCTATTCTAATAGTTTTTAATCGATGTATTGCTGAAGGTGTTTTTCCTCGAATTTGGCGATGCGGTTTTATTCGGATAATACCAAAAAGTGGTGACAAGCCACCCGACGACCCTAAATCTTATCGGCCTATAACGTTATTACCATCCTTAGGTAAATTGCTTGAACGACTAATTGTTCCTCGGCTAATACCGGGCGGTCCAAAGTTTCATGAGAAGTAATTCGGTATTACTGTAGGGAAATCTACTGTTAACGCCGCTTTATCCGTTAGAAGAACTGTTAGCAACTCGAATAGTAAATACGTCTTAGGTATATTCTTGGACATATACGGTGCTTTCGATAATGCGTGGTGGCCAATGCTACTATTTAAGCTGAAAATCCGAGGTTGTCCTAAAAATATATATTCACTTATTTATTCATATTTTTGTCTAGGCACAACCAAATTAAAACTTGGTCACCACGAAGCGTCGAAAGCTCTTACGATGGGTTGTCCACAAGGCTCAGTAGTCGGTCCGTACTTGTGGAATTTAGGCTTCGACGACTTTTTCGCACTCCCTTTACCTCAAGGTTGCTCCTTAAACGGCTATGCTGATGACGGGCTCTTGCTTGTTCAGTCGAATAGTAGATCGGGAATAGAAAATTTGGCCAGCGCGTGTTTAAAGTTAATTTTTGATTGGGATGAAAGAAATCGTCTGACGTTCGCACCTCATAAAACTTACCAACTATTTAGAGGGCATTCTTAAAACACCGCCGCGCATTAAATTCAATAATATTTATATAAAACGCAAAGAATCGGTCTGTTACCTAGGGCTAGTTTTGGAGAGAAACTTTTCGTTCTTAGAGCATATAAAGTCCGTCGGGGAAAAGTCGAAACGCAATTTCTATGCCTTGACAAGGATATCCACTTCAACGTGGTGATTATCTTTTAACACATTAAAAGTCATCTATGGGGCTACTTACTTGAGCAGTATTTGCTATGGATCACCTGTATGGGCTGATAGGGCTACTATCGGTGCTGTGCGAAGAAAATTGCTCCAGAGTCAACGTTTGGCGTTGATATTCTTGTGTAAGGCGTATAGAACCGTTAGTACTGAAGCTTTACATGTCCTTGCGGGTGTACTTCCAGTCGATCTGGAGGCATAGCGTCGCGCCGCTATGTATTACTCCACGAGAGAGGATATGGACAAAAACTTTCTTACGTCGCGCGAACTCTCGAGAATCGGTAGACTTTTTAAACAGCGTTCCGAAATATGCAACGAACTGCTAAACGAGTGGCAATGTCGATGGGATAATTCAATTAAAGGGTGGCATTTATATCAGTATTTTCCTTTGGTTCGCGATCGTCTAACAAAAACTTGGCTAGCAATTGATCACTGTGTTTCACAATTTCTCACCGGTCATGGCAACTTTAAGAGCAAACTATTCTCATTTAAGTTGGTTGATTCGCCTGCGTGCCCATGTTCTACACCAAACTGTGAGTACGAACAGTCCGCGCATCATGTCCTTTGGGAGTGTAGTCTCTGGCAAAATGAGCGCAACATTATGCTTGACAGTATGCAGATAACATCTGGAGTTGTATACTATATGGACCTTGTGGAGACTGGGAGGAATTTCCGTGCTTTCCGGCGTTTTTGCCATACCTATTATTGGAATCAAGCGTAACAGCTCGCATGATAGGACCCGTTAAGTAACTTCCGTGGTGCTTTACGTCTGGCTTCTCCAGACGTAAATGTCTTTTATTGGAGGTTAATACCTTTTTTAGTTCAGTATTTGTCTCCCGCTTTGCTATGGAGGGAAGTGGACAATTTATATTTCCAACTCCTCCCTATATTTCTATTTGATTAATTTCGTTGCGGGATAAAAGACAGTTATTAAGCATTCCCAGAGACTCGCCAAGTTTCATTACTCGGTGTCGAAAAAATGCGTGCCATTGTTGATCCTGGCTAAACAGGAGTTACAATGGCAGGTGTGTGGGCGGGATAGTCTCTGGTGGTAGGCTTCGGCCGTGGCTAGTGACCACCCACCGGACAAAGCCGTGCCGCCAAACGGCTTGCCGTGTTCCGTCACGATGTTCGGTGATGCCATTTAGGGAGATGGGTCGGAATAGTTGCTTAGTGCAGTTGGGCTAATCTGACGCAGGGTGATAACGCCGCATTGGGAGACTAGTCGTGGAGGGTAGCGGGATCCGAGGCACGGTGCTCCGCTGGCCGACCGCAGGTAGTTGGGGGCCCAAGTAGTGTGCTAGCCACACATGAAAGGCTGCCCCGCCAACTGACGAAAAATCCCGGGATTGCGCCATCGTGCCGGTCGGCGACCGGTTGAGAGGGCCCGATGGACATTCCCGGGGGGCTCGGGCGTCCCCGCAGTCTCCAGACTAGTCCCTCTACTGTGTGGTATTTAATCTTGAGTCTGAAGGCTAGAAGCATAAAGTCTCATTCCACTACCGTCTTCCTACCTTCATTCGCTCTTCGAAAATAAATTTAATGAAAATGGCCAAGAATAAGAGAACGTTTCCACAGCGGCAGCACTCCCTGTCACTAAAAGTGCACCTTACCAACATCCGAGGATTGCACTCAAATCTCGTCGCGGTCCATCACCACCTGGAGACTGAAAGACCCGCTCTCTTATTCCTCTCAGAGACGCAGATAAGATGTCCGTCTGACGTGGCGTACCTGTCTTACCCAGGGTTCACTCTGGAGCACAATTTTAAGCCACATGCGGGTGTGTGCTTGTACGCCCGTGATGACATCTGTTGTCGGCGTCTCCGTTATCTTGAAGATCCCAGATTCTCCGTTATTTGGGTACTGGTGGATACAGGAATTGAGAAATTTCTTTATTCCTGTGTATACCGGTCGCACAGCGGAGATCAGGAGACTACTAGGCTCACAGAATACCTTAGTGAGGCGGCGGATGTGGCACAAAGGCGGTACCCTTGTGCACAACTAGTACTACTGGGGGATTTTAATGCCCACCACCAAGAGTGGCTTTTCCCATACCAGTGTACCGACCATGCTGGGAGAGAAACGCGAAAGCTTGCGCTGACGCTAAATCTCACTCAGTTGGTCCAGGTGGCAACAAGGGTCCCGGATGTTGACACGCACACAGCCAATTGCTTGGACCTTCTGTTGACAACTGATCCAGACCGCTACTCAGTGTCGGTTTCATCACCCTTGGGTAGCTCCGACCATTGTCTGGTGAAATCTGTATCTGCCTACTCACCGCCCGATCCCAGCCCTAGAGGCACCCGGCGGGTATGGCGATACAAGTCAGCAGATTGGGATGAGATGCGAGCTTTCTTTGCATCTTATCCTTGGCGCCCCACTTGCTTCTCTTCTGAAGACCCTTCTGCTTGCGCGGATGCTGTGACGGATGTGCTGCGTCAAGGTATGGAGTACTACATTCCATTCTCCGACGTAGCAATATTAGGCGGAACTCGCCCATGGTTCGGGGCTGAGTGCGGACGCGCTGAAGCGCGGAAGCATGCGGCATACCTGGCATGGGTTGATGCTCGAAACCGCAAAGCAAAGGACATGCGCTTAAAGAAGAGAGCATTTAACAAGGCTGCCAAATCCAGCAAGAAGGTTCTACGGCAAGCTAGATTTGACCACATAAGCCAAATCGGGAAGAAACTAGCTTCATACCCAGCGGGTAGTAAAGCGTTTTGGTCCCTGGCAAAATCAGTTGAATCGAACTTCCATCGCCCCTCACTTCCTCCACTGCTGAGACCCGACGGGTCTTTGGCTCACTCTGCTGAAGAGAAAGCAAACTTGTTTGCTTCTCTCTTTGCTGAATCTTCACGTTTAGATACTGCTGGCGAAGTCCCTCCTAGTCTACCTGTTTGCGAGGCACATATGTCAGAAATTCGCATTCGTCAGACTGAGGTAAGAAGAACACTGCGTAATCTGGACGTTTGGGGGGTTATTGTCACTCGCGTCCGTGGGCTTTACTCTAGTTCCCCTACACGTGACCCCTGGGTAGTGCTAAATGAGTGACACATCTTACTGGTGGTAGGCTTCGGCCGTGGCTAGTGACCACCCACCGGACAAAGCCGTGCCGCCAAACGGCTTGCCGTGTTCCGGCGCGATGTTCGGTGATGCCATTTAGGGAGACGGGTCGGAATAGTTGCTGAATGCAGTTGGGCTAATCTGACGCAATTTGATAACGCCGCATTGGGAGACTAGTCGTGGAGGGTAGCGGGATCCGAGGCACGGTGCACCGCTGGCCGACCGCAGGTAGTTGGGGGCCCAAGTAGTGTGCTAGCCACACACGAAAGGCTGCCCCGCCAACTGACGAAAAATCCCGGGATGCGCCATCGTGCCGGTCGGCGACCGGATGAGAGGGCCCGATGGACATCCCGGGGGGGCTCGGGCGTCCCCGCAGTCTCCAGACTAGTCCCCCTTCTGTGTGGTATTTCATCTTGTGTCTGAAAGTTGGATGCATAAAGTCTCGTTCCACTGCCGTCTTTCTACCTTCATTCGCTCTTCCAAAAAACATTAATGAAAAGTAAAACGAATAAGAGAACGTTTCCACAGCGGCAGCACTCCCTCTCATTAAAAGTGCACCTTACCAACATCCGAGGATTGCACTCAAATCTCGTCGCGGTCCATCACCACCTGGAGACTGAAAGACCCGCTCTCTTATTCCTCTCAGAGACGCAGATAAGATGTCCGTCTGACGTGGCGTACCTTTCATACCCAGGGTTTACTCTGGAGCACAATTTTAAGCCACATGCGGGTGTGTGCTTGTACGCCCGTGATGACATCTGTTGTCGGCGTCTCCGTTATCTTGAAGATCCCAGATTCTCTGTTATTTGGGTACTGGTGGATACAGGAATTGAGAAAATTCTTTATTCCTGTGTATACCGGTCGCACAGCGGAGATCAGGAGACGACTAGGCTCACAGAATACCTTAGTGAGGCGGCGGATGCGGCACAAAGGCGGTACCCTTGTGCCCAATTAGTACTACTGGGGGACTTTAATGCCCACCACCAAGAGTGGCTTTTCCCATACCAGTGTACCGACCATGCTGGGAGAGAAATGCGGAAGCTAGCGCTGACGCAAAATCTCACCCAGTTGGTCCAGGTGGCAACAAGGGTCCCGGATGTTGACACGCACACAGCCAATTGCTTGGACCTTCTGTTGACAACTGATCCAGACCGCTACTCAGTGTCGGTTTCATCACCATTGGGTAGCTCCGACCATTGTCTGGTGAAATCTGTATCTTCCTACTCACCGCCCGATCCCAGCCCTAGAGGCACCCGGCGGGTGTGGCGATACAAGTCAGCAGATTGGGATGAGATGCGAGCTTTCTTTGCATCTTATCCTTGGCGGCCCATTTGCTTCTCTTCTGAAGACCCTTCAGCTTGCGCGGATGCTGTGACGGATGTGCTGCGTCAAGGTATGGAATACTACATTCCATTCTCCGACGTAGCAATGTCAGGCGGAACTCGCCCATGGTTCGGGGCTGAGTGCGGACGCGCTGAAGCGCGGAAGCATGCGGCATACCTGGCATGGGTTGATGCTCGAAACCGCAAAGCAAAGGACTTGCGCTTAAAGAAGAG
Source organism: Laothoe populi (assembly GCA_905220505.1). Taxonomy (NCBI): domain Eukaryota; kingdom Metazoa; phylum Arthropoda; class Insecta; order Lepidoptera; family Sphingidae; genus Laothoe; species Laothoe populi. The sequence goes on from HG992162.1 coordinate 9,715,022, forward strand.
AGCATTTAACAAGGCTGCCAAATCATGCAAGAAGGCTCTACGGCAAGCTAGATTTGACCACATAAGCCAAATCGGGAAGAAACTAGCTTCGTACCCAGCGGGTAGTAAAGCGTTTTGGTCCCTGGCAAAATCAGTTGAATCGAACTTCCGTCGCCCCTCACTTCCTCCACTGCTGAGACCCGACGGGTCTTTGGCTCACTCTGCTGAAGAGAAAGCAAACTTGTTTGCTTCTCTTTTTGCCGAATCTTCGCGTTTAGATACTGCTGGCGAAGTACCTCCTAGCCTACCAGTTTGCGAGACACATTTGTCAGAAATTCGCATTCGTCAGACTGAGGTAAGAAGAACGCTGCGTAATCTGGACGTGAATAAAGCCAACGGCCCAGATGGGATTCCAGCAATTGTACTGAAAACTTGTGCGCCTGAGCTCTCTCCTATTTTGACTCGCCTGTTTCGTCTCTCTCTGGTCACTGGACAAGTGCCTCAAGCCTGGAAGCAAGCTAACGTGCAACCTGTGCCCAAAAAAGGTAGTCGTGCTGAGCCTGCCAACTATAGGCCCATCTCGGTTACGTCCATACTTTGCAAAAGTATGGAACGTGTACTGAATGGCAGGCTCATGGCATACCTAGAAGCGAATGACCTCCTAAGTGACCGACAATACGGATTTCGCCGAAACCGGTCAACTGGAGACCTTCTAGCGTATGCCACTCACATCTGGAGCGAGGCCGTCGAGAAGCATGGGGAAGCGCTTGCCGTTTCACTTGATATCTCGAAGGCCTTCGACAGAGTGTGGCATGATAGCCTCTTAAGCAAGCTTCCATCATATGGCTTGCCCACTGGGTTATGTGCTTGGATATCGGACTTCTTGAGGGAACGATTGATTCGAGTGGTCATTGATGGCTGCTCCTCTGATCTATTGGCTATCAATGCCGGGGTACCTCAGGGGTCCGTACTTTCTGCGACTCTATTCCTGCTGCACATCAATGATCTGCTTAAGCCCGGTACTTTTGGGTACGCTGATGACAGCACAGTGGTAGAAAGTTACATATCTAATGCACGAACCAGTGGAGTCCAAGTCCAGGCCCTCAGGGAGGCCTTGGTAGAACGCTTGAACTTGTCCTTAAAGGCAGTCTCCGATTGGGGCGATGCCAACCTGGTCAAGTTTAATGCCACTAAGACCCAGGCTTGTCTATTCTCTGCTAAACGGAGTCCCTTCGAACTGACTCCTACTTTCAGAGATGTGTCCGTACCGATAACTGACCACCTAGAGATTCTTGGTGTAACTTTGTCTCCAACTCTCAGTTTTGGCTCCTACATTGAGCATAAAGCTCAATTGGCTGCCAAAAAGCTGGCTATCCTTGCGAAGGTGAGACGGTACTTCACGCCGGGACAGCTCCTTGATCTGTATCAAGCGCAAGTCCGGTCGTGCATGGAGTACTGCTCTCATCTTTGGGATGGATCAGCCAAGTACCAGCTTGAGGCATTGGAGGCAATCGAGAGACGCGCCAAGAGACTCATAGGCAACGATTCCATAGTCGAGGCAAGGCTGCAAAGCCTTGAACACAGACGTAAAGTTGCTAGTTTATCGGTATTTTACCGGATACATTTCGGCGAGTGTGCCTTGGAATTACATAATTTAATTCCCCCAACCCCTTTCCATCATCGGACGACAAGAGACTCGGCGAAGCGTCATCGATACATGGTTGATGTACCACCAGTGCGCACGAAGCGTTTTGCTAGTACATTTATCATGCGCACCGCTAGAGAGTGGAACTCTTTGCCGGAGTCTATATTTCCCGAAAATTATAACCTGGGTATCTTCAAGTCAAGAGTGAATAGGTATCTTCTAGGCAAGCGTGCTCCACCGTAGACCACATCATCACTTTCCATCAGGCGAGATAGTGGTCAAACGCAAGCCTATTTCGATTAAAAAAAAAAAAAAAAAAAAAAAACGTGAATAAAGCCAATGACCCAGATGGGATTCCAGCAATTGTACTGAAAACTTGTGCACCTGAGCTTTCTCCTATTTTGACTCGCCTGTTTCGTCTCTCTCTGGTCACTGGGCAAGTGCCTAAAGCCTGGAAGCAAGCTAACGTGCAACCCGTGCCCAAAAAAGGTAGTCGTGCTGAGCCTGCCAACTACAGGCCCATCTCGGTTACGTCCATACTTTGCAAAAGTATGGAACGTGTACTGAATGGCAGGCTCATGGCATACCTAGAAGCGAATGATCTCCTAAGTGACCGACAATACGGATTTCGCCGAAACCGGTCAACTGGAGACCTTCTAGCGTATGCCACTCACATCTGGAGCGAGGCTGTCGAGAGGCATGGGGAAGCGCTTGCCGTTTCACTCGACATCTCGAAGGCCTTCGACAGAGTGTGGCACGATAGCCTCCTAAGCAAGCTTCCTTCATATGGCTTGTCCACTGGGTTATGTGCATGGATATCAGACTTCTTGAGGGAACGATTGATTCGAGTGGTCATTGATGGCTGCTCCTCCGATCTATTGGCTATCAATGCCGGGGTACCTCAGGGGTCGGTACATTCTGCGACTCTATTCCTGCTGCATATCAATGATCTGCTTAAGCCCGGTACTTTTGGGTACGCAGACGACAGCACAGTGGTAGAAAGTTATATATCTAATGCACGAACCAATGGAGTCCAAGTCCAGTCCCTCAGGGAGGCCTTGGTAGAACGCTTGAACTTGTCCTTACAGGCAGTCTCCGATTGGGGCGATGCCAATCTGGTCAAGTTTAATGCCACTAAAACCCAGGCTTGTCTATTCTCTGCTAAACGGAGTCCCTTCCAACTGACTCCTACTTTCAGAGATGTATCCGTACCGATAACGGACCACCTAGAGATTCTGGGCGTAACTTTGTCTCCAACTCTTAGTTTTGGCTTCTACATTGAGCATAAAGCTCAATTGGCTGCCAAAAAGCTGGCTATCCTTGCGAAGGTGAGACGGTACTTTACGCCGGGACAGCTGCTCGATTTGTATCAAGCGCAAGTCCGGTCGTGTATGGAGTACTGCTCTCATCTTTGGGATGGATCGGCCAAGTACCAGCTTGAGGCGTTGGAGGCAATCGAGAGACGCGCCAAGAGGCTCATAAGCAACGAATCCATAGTCGAGGCAAGGCTGCAAAGCCTTGAACATCGACGTAAAGTTGCCAGTTTATCGGTTTTTTACCGGATACATTTCGGCGAGTGTGCCTTGGAATTACACAATTTAATTCCCCCAACCCCTTTCTATCATCGGACGACAAGAGACTCGGCGAAGCGTCATCGATACATGGTTGATATTCCACCAGTGCGCACGAAGCGTTTTGCTAGTACATTTATCATGCGCACCGCTAGAGAGTGGAACTCTTTGCCGGAGTCTATATTTCCCGAAAGTTATAACCTGGGTATCTTTAAGTCAAGAGTGAATAGGTATCTTCTAGGCAAGCGTGCTCCACCGTAGACCACATCATCACTTACCATCAGGCGAGATAGTGGTCAAACGCAAGCCTATTTATAGTAAAAAAATATATATATATTACACCAATTAGATGTGGAAACATCAAGGCGCACCAACTGCTGGCGCCCACGAAGATAAGATGAGAACCATTCTAGCGCTTCTGGAGAGATCATAAGATGGGAAAGGATCGATAGGAGGATGTCGTGACTGACGGTATTAAAGGCGTTCGAGAAGTCGACCAAAGCCAGTATTGTAACTTTGGTGTTCTCCATGCCCGCCCTAATATCGTCAGTCACTTTGAGAAGGGTAGAAGTGGTACTGTGGCCTGGTCTGAACCCAGACTGGAAAGGGCTTAGCAGGTTGTTCAGGTACACAAACTGCGAAAGCTGTCTGTGTGCACAGGCTTCCAGTACCTTAGATAAGAAGGGAAGGATAGATATAGGGCGAAAGTGGTTGGCAAGTGAGGGATTAGGTATTTTTGGAAGAAGAATGACAAAGGCATTCCGCCATAAAGACGAAAAAGTGCCAGTGATGAGAGAGAAGTTGATGATATGGGAAATGGGAGATAGCAGGCGGTCCAAGATTGGAACTACCATGCGACGGCTGATGTCGTCACCGCCCGTAGCATTGGACTTAATGGACAGGATAATCTTTTTGATCTCACCAGTAGACACTGGAGAAAAGTAAAAGGGGTTGATATCGGGAGTGGGAAGACCGGATAAGAAATCCAAAGCACGACTCTTGGTCTGTTGGTCAATCAAAGGGTAGGTTGTGAAATTACGGTTGAGATCATCCAGACCAACAGTCGCGCCCCGGGAGTCAATAGGTTTTTCTACTACCAATACCTAGAGTTCCGAGAAATTTCCGGATATTAGCAGCAGAGGAATAGGTGATGTTACTGAGAATATGGCGGCGTTTAGCATTACGTATCATCTGGTTGCAACGATTCCTTGCAGTCTTAAACGAAGCCCAGTTGGCCTCCGAACGATCCCTTCTTGCGCATCGCCATTCGAACTCCAGGCGTTATCCACGGTGCAGGGGGACGCTTCAATTTAATTTTCTTTATAGGAGCGTGAGTGTTGTATAAAGAGTGGATGTTTTTGTTGAAGATATTAACCATCTCGTCGACAGTAGTGGCAGCGAAAAGGTTGTCCCAGTTTAATTTTGCAGCGTCCTTGCAAAGCGTATCTACATCCATGCGGCCGAAACAACGCAAGTGCATCACCTTTGGAATGGGTTTGGGAGGCTTTAGGGCGTAGGATAAGAAGATGAGGTCATGGTGAGAGAAACCAGGGGCGGAAAATTGACCATGGTGGGTGACAAGTGGAGGACTAGAGGTAAGGATGAGGTCAAGCCATGTGTCGTTTCCGTCGGTGTTGTGGTGAGTGGCTTGCAGAGGTAGGACATGCAGGCTGATAGACTCAAGGATATCTAGGAGTTTACTGGAACGGGATGAACATCGGGAGAGGAGATCGGTGTTGAAATCACCTGTAGTGTGTAAGTAGATATGTAAGTACATGTATGTAACTAATTATAATAAAAGAGTCTTAACCGAACTACAGTCGTATTCACACGTCTCCACCTATCTCCCGCCTTTACATGGCGATCCTGCCAGTCGGCGCCAGCGCCAGCGCGCGGCGCGCATATTAATTAATTAAAATAATGTAGTTACATTACCTACATTAGTAACATAATAAGTAACATGAAAACTTAGAAGAAAATACGAAAATAAGAAAACAGAAACACAAAAAGACAATAAAAATATATGAAGTAAGAAGACATAAATTATAAGAATATTATTAATAAACGAAGATTTTTAAGAGAAATATTTATTTATTTATTTAACACACTTTATACATTTAAGTATTTATTATTAAGCAGCGATAGCCTAGTTGGTTGCGGTACGGACTGCCAAGACGAAAGTCGTAGGTTCGAAACCCAAGTGGCATACACCTCTGATTTTTCGAAAGTTATGTGTGTATTAAAATGTTAATTATCGCTTGCTTTAACGGTGAAGGAAAACATCGTGAGGAAACCTGCATATCTGAGAATTTTTCGAAGGTATGAGAAGTCTGCCAACCCGCATTAGGCCAGCGTGGTGGACTAAGGCCTAACCCCTCTCATTAGTAGAGGAGGCCCGTGCCCAGCAGTGGGACAATGTTTAATACAGGGCTAGTATTATTATTATTTTTATACATTTAAGTATAGGCGGACTTAATGCCGGAGGCATTCTCTGCCAGTCAACCTGAGGTAGTGCAGAGATACAAGAAGGTAGGTGCTAAAATTGAATTCTACGTTAGAATAATATATTAATTAATATCTACATGGTCATACTTGCGAAGATTGTAAATGAATCGAATGCAGTTATTAAGAAGACGGTCTAATTTGTTGAGAAGATCTGCATTCAGGTCAAAAAAGCACACATCACCATAGTCAATGATAGGGATGATAAGGGTTTGCACGAGCATCGCTTTTGTATTGGAAGGGAGAAAATTCTTTAGACGATATAAAGCACGCAGGGTACCGGTGACTTTCTTAGAAACATAAGTGACTTGAGTACGCCAGTTCAGGTTGGAGTCAATATGCAACCCAAGGTCCTTTACACTATCAGACCAAGGTTTTTTTTTTTTTATCGTGGCTCGGCAAAGTGACCACACTGCACCTGATGGTAAGTGCAGTGCCGTCCAGTTATAGTATCAAGTAGCGAGTGATAATCTATCCCTCGCTACTCAATACAATCATGCCGGCCTGCTGTGTAGCTTCTTCACACTACGCCTAAAGGACCCAGGATCATAGGAAGGAGGGAACACGGTAGCTGGCAAACTGTTTCACAGCTTGATGGTGCGGCAAAAGTACGAGTTCGCGAACCTCTTAGTTCGGGCCGGGGTAGTAGACACCACAAAGCTGTGGCTCCGCAATCCAGTACGCGTAGTTCTGGTATGGAAGGTAGAGGATGGGATAAGATCAAACAATTCTTCAGATCATTTTCCATGATACAGACGGTAGGACAGCGAGGAAATATCCCTACGCAGCTGTAGGGGCTCCAGGCTGTTACTCACGTCTGCATCATTCACAATGCGCACGCCTGAGTTTTCTTGGCATTAAACTCAACCCGATTCCTGGTACCCCATGATGATATGAGATCCAAGGCCTGGTTGAGCTCCATGACAAGATCCTCGCGTCTTCTCTCAGTATCCGCTCGGCAACCAGGAGGCTTGCTGCAATAACGCCCATGAACCGTGCTGTCGTCTGCATAGCAATGAATGTTGCCAAGCGACAACATATCATTAATATGCAGAAGAAACAAGGTGGGCGAAATCACAGAACCTTGTGGTACTCCGGCATTTACTGACATGAGCTGCGAAGCGTGTCCATCAACGAGGACACGCATTCTACGCTCATGCAGAAAGCCGGAAATCCACTTGCACAGGTTGTCGGGCAGACCGTATGCCGGGAGCTTGGAGAGAAGGCCACGGTGCCAGACCCTATCAAACGCCTTGGCTATGTCGAGACTCACAGCCAGAGCCTCGCCATGCCTGTCAATCGCCTCGCCCCAGTGATGCCATACAAACGCTAGAAGATCACCCGTTGATCGGTTATGGCGGAAACCATACTGTCTGTCACTGATCAACGAGTGATCCTCCAGGTAACGAACTAATTGGCTGTTAATTAGTCGCTCCATGACTTTCCAGATCACTGAGGTGATGGCGATTGGGCGGTAATTGTTAGGGTCTGACCGATCACCCTTTTTGGGGATCAGCTGCACATTGGCCTCCCTCCAAGATTCAGGCACAACACCTGAGAGGTAGGACGATCGGTATAGGCGCGTCAGTGCAGGAGACAACTCCGCTGCACACTTTTTGAGAACAAGCGCTGGGATACCATCCGGACCACTGGCCTTCCGGACGTCGAGAGACTGCAGCTCACGCCGCACATCACAATGCCTGATACGGATATCAGGCATTGTGTGACCGCAACCGGGCAGCGTAGGTGGTAAATGAGCATTGCAGTCCTCGAGTCTCGAATTAGCCGCGAAGAGGTTTGCCAGTAAATCGGCCTTCTCTTGCGAGCTATGGGCCAGTGTTCCATTACGACATCTCAGCGGTGGCAGCGAAGGGCGACAGAAATTAGATTGGACCGCCTTAGCCAAGCTCCAATAAGCACGACTGCTTGTCGGGTAATCGGCCAAAGCACATCCAATCTTGGAGACGCGCTGGGCATCAGCTCTAACATACTCCCTCTTGCAAGCCTTGGCATCACGGTTGTAGGCTGCTTTGAGGGACTTGAGATTGGGATCCCTCTTAGCGCGACCCCTGATCCAAGCGCGATACGCCGTCTGTTTTTTACCAACAGCATCGGCGCATGCACGATTGAACCAGGAGCGTCCTCGGCCGTTGCCCGCGATCTCAGAGGAAGGAATGTAATATTCCATTCCTAGTCTGATCTCGCAGGCAACGGCGTCGGCACTCGCAGAAGGATCCTTTCCCTCAAAGCAGCGCTGCTGCCTAGGGATGGATGCGAAATAATCCCGCATATGGTATGCGGGATTATTTCAATCTGCCGACGAGTAGTGCCAGACCCTGCGCTTGACCTTCACGGGACGTGGAGGCAAAGCGCGAGGTACTGACGTCCCAACCAGACAGTGATCGGAGGTCCCCAGAGGAGCACCAACCGACACCGTATACCCGGTCGGGTGACTCGTCAACAGAAGGTCCAGCAGAGAGGGCGCATGACTCGCCACATCTGGGATCCTGGTAGGCTGGTTCATCAGCTGTGTCAAGTCATGAGTCAAGGCGAATGCATGAGCAGTTCTGCCAGCATGGTCAGTTCTGGAGGAGCCCAACTACAACTCATGGTGTGCGTCTAAGTCCCCCAGAACAACCAATTCCGCTGTTGGGAACTGGTCCTGCGCGTCGTCTGTCGCTTGACTAATGTAATCAAATAGCTGAGTTGTCTCTACGTCCCCGTCGTGTGACCTGTAAAGGCACACGTAAACCCGACTCTGAGAGCCGAGGTCGACGTGTACCCACAGGGTGGAGAAGGAGGAGTCCTCCATGCAGCGCAGACGGCGACAGCAGACGTCCGACCGAACATACAGACACACCCCGGCCCTCGGCCTGAAGCTTTCTTCAAGTGAGTGGCCGGGGTAAAGCAAGTATGTGGTATCGGTCGGACTACAAATCTGCGTCTCCGTCAGGAAGAGAAGAGCAGGCCGGGCCGTCTCAAGATGGTGGTGGACGGCATTAAGGTTCGAATGGAGTCCGCGGATGTTAGCGAACTCTATTGTGAAAGCGGTGGTGGGGTTACGCACCGCTGTAGGTCCTGTTCTCTTTATAGGCACTATCATGGAGTTATGGGGGGAGGAGGTGAAGAAGCGGTCGAGAGTCTAGTGTCAGAGTAATCAGGAGGCCGCAACAAGCGCCGGTCCACTAAAAGGGCCGAGAGGAGATGAGCTGATCCGCCGGACGGAAGGGCCCCCGTACCCTCCCGGGATAGGCCGCCGGGACCCCACATCCGGTCACCAACCGGCACGACGGACCCACCCAAGATTATGCGCGGCATGCTGGAGCAGCCTCTCTTGGTGGTTAGCCACGATTGGGCCCCTGTACTGTACCGCGGGCGGCCTGCGGTACAACCGTTTCTACAGGTCTCCCTGGCCGACGGATCAACACGCCTCCAACCGACTGTGAACCGGCTAATACCGGCACGGCCAAACATCGTACCCCAAGTCTAGCCCCCCGACGATAACCGGAAATACACTGGCTGATCCCGGAACGCGACACACTTGCGTGTGCCACTATGGCGGGCGGATACAAATATCCTACCACCAGCGGAGCCATCAAAAAAGACAGATGGAATAGTCATAGGGTCCAGTCTACGCGACATTCTTGGGCTGCCCACAATTATGGCTTGGCATTTGCCTGAGTTCACAGAAAGACCAAAAGAATCAGACCAGCTCTTTATATATGCCAGATCACTATTTACTCTGTCTATAGCATAGGAAACACAATCGACGCTAGCTTGTGAATAAATCTGCAAGTCATCGGCATACAGATGATACGAACACTGAAGGTCCTGAGTTATAAGATAAATGAATATAGAAAATAATAAAGGAGATAGAATACCGCCTTGAGGTACACCAGAGTCAAGATCACGCCAACACGAAGAAGTCTCGTCAAGGCGTACTTACTGCTGGCGCCCTCGAAGATAAGCTGAGAACCATTCCAGTGTTTTCGAAGAGATCATTAGATGGGAAAGGATGGATAATAGGATATCGTGACTGACGGTATTGAAGGCGTTAGAGAAATATACAATTATGTATCAAATAAATAGGCAGAATGAAACAAGAAGTTTTAAGAGTGTCAAAAACTGAAAATGAAGACCATGAATAAAGAATATTAAGTTAAGATAAAGAAGAAAGAATAATATGAAAAGAAGATGTTCGAGTGGAGTCCAGGGAAATCCCGGCCCAAGGAGTCCAGGGTATAGCCCGGCCCACCCTACAGGCAGCAGCTACGCCAGCAGCACTGCATCATGGAAATGTCTCGAAAGTCCCATCGCATCTCTCCGTGAGGAAGACACGTATATTTTTATTATAATATATTTAATTAAGATTTTTTCATAACATTATTATACTATTTAAAAATTTAAAAGTAAATTAGTTTTTTTATAGAAACAGAATATTAATATTACAGACTAGTTAATTTTATTAAGCTTTGCTAGATTGTTTTGTAATTTGATATGTTCATATTTTGATTAGCTAATTCATATTTTAAGTTTTACGTGAGCAGGTTTTTTTTTTGTTATCTGCACAATTAATTATTAAAAATGACAGAAAACTTTGATTTAGAGACAGCTATAGAATTATTACCGGTTATGTCAGGAGAAGAAAATGTAACAATACAGTTAATTGATAGTATAGATTTTTATAACAGTATGATAAATGCAAGCTCAAAACAATTATTAATAAATTTTGTATTAAAAACTAGATTGACCAAAAATGCTAAATTTATGTTAAAAGGAAATTATGATGACGTAGGAGAATTATTAGTGGATATGAAAAGTAATTTATTACCCAAAAAGTCATTCGTTACGTTACAGAAACAACTTTTTAATTGCAGACAAGGAAATAGATCAGTTAAAAGTTTTGGCTCACACATAGAATATCTATTTACTGAATTGAATTTAGCACAATGTGATGGAGATTCAGTAAAATGTAACATACTTCGGCCTATTAATGAAAAGTTTGCAATTGACTGTTTTAGAAAAGGTCTCAATAGTTCACATTTATCAATTATTATTGCAGCTAGACAGTTTAACTCATTATAGCTATTCAAACTGCAATAGATGAGGATGTTATGATTAAAAGTAGTAGAGTTTCCTATGATAGCAGACAGAATAATTATTATATGACTAAAAAACCTTTTTCGTCATATAATAATTATAGATAGTCACGTTAATCATAATACACGCAAAAAGTATTTAGATATCTCATACTCGACTATTTCATGTAAACAAGATTTATATTACAAACACAGTCATAGTTTCAATAATGTGTCACCAGGCAAATATTTAAAAGTTGATGAGTCGAATACCATATTAGCACATCAGAATCAGGTATTCAGTAGCAATTGCATTCCGCAAGCTCAGCGATTAGCGCCGAGTGAGCCGTCCGAGTGCATTAATATAAACAACTTGGACAACAATGTAATGAAATTTGATTCTCATGTTAGCCCTGTGTGTTCCAGTACTTTGAATAATGATATTACTGATGCAAACATAACTTGTAAAGAACAAGAATTAAGCATAGATAGTATACTAATAGAGATGACTCAATCAAATAATAGTCATAAATTAAAGAAAAAGAAACAAATAAATAAAGATATAGAGCTGATTATAGGAAATAATATAGATAATAAAATTAAAAGTAAAAAGATTGTTAGATCTAATGAAGGATTTTGTATTTATAAGTCTTCGAAAAAGAAGTTGTATTTAGAGTTAAAGTTTCTAGCGATAGGAGAAAATTTAGTGAAAGATGTAGAAGGTTTATGTAGAAATAAAAATATTAGGGAGTTGAAGATTAAGAAAAGTAAGAATAGTAGGAAATATATTAAGAAGTTTATACGATTAATTAGAAAATATAATATTGATTGTCCTAAAGTAAGAATAAATAATGAAGTTATAGATACGAGAGTAAAAATGAATAAAGTTAAATGTAGAGAAAATAATGGGAATAAATGTAATTTGCCGACAAATGAGCACAGAATAAATAATGAGAATAAGGAGTTAAAGATAGATGATAAATGGTCAAATATGAACGTTAGTGGTAATAAGAAATATGAAACTTCAGTAAACTGTAAGGTAGACAGAAAATTATGTAATGTGTTATGCGAGACGAAGAATTTTGTTGATATGTGTAAAATGTATGAAAATTATGACGAGCGTTCCGTAGGTATAACTTAGATTAACATTATGTAATAAGACAATTTCTATATTTTATTTTTGTATCCAGTTAAAATTTTATTGTTATTATATTAATTTTTTGATGTTTCCTATAATAATTGTGTATCAAGTTTAATGATTTTTATTTTATATACTTTACTAGCTGTTGCTCGCGGCTCCGCCCGCGTGGAGGTCATGTTTGGGAGAAAAAGTATACAATACAAAATACCAATATTCATGCGTTTAACTTAAAAATGACGGATTTTCATACAAACTTTCATTCCCTATTTTACCCCCTTAGGGGCGGAATTTCCAAAAATCCTGAAACACATATTTTTTATTTTTAACTAAAATGCCAAATACTAATTTTCATGAATTTAACTTCAAAAATGACGGATTTTCATACAAACTTTCATCCCCTATTTTACCCCCTTAGGGGTGGTATTTCCAAAAACCCTTCCTTAGTGGATGCCTACGTGATAAAAGGTACCTACTGTCGAAATTTCAAGTCTCTAACCCCAGCCGTTTAGGCTGTGCGTTGATCGATCAGTCAGTCAGTCAGTCAGTCAGTCAGTCAGTCAGTCAGTCAGTTTCTTCTTTTATATATACAGATTCTAAAAAAAATAAGAATGTAATAACATTTTATTTTTTTTCCCAAAGGGGGAAGGTGTAGTGTGTAAGTAGATATGTAAGTACATGTACCTAGTCAGGTCATAAATTCTGTCACATGTTTATATAAAATATATATCTAACACGGTCCAGTTTAGGAGTCAAGTGGAGGACAAAGCCAAATTGGCGAGCAAAAAATTGGGGATCCTGAACAGAGTGAGGCGGTATTTCACGTCGGGCCATAGATTGGCGCTTTATAAAGCGCAAGTCCGGCCCCACGTGAAGTACTGTTCTCATCTCAGGGCAGGGGCCCCGAAATACTTGCTGGACCCACTTGACTCCTTACAGAGGCGGGCCGTTCGGATTGTCGGGGATCCTGATATTACAGATAGCCTGGAACCGTTGGGGCTGCGGAGAGACTTCGGGTCTCTCTGCTTGTTCTATCGGGTGTTCCACGGGGAGTGCTCCGAGGAACTGTTTAAAATGGTGCCTACATCACCATTTTATCATCGCACCACCTGACACCGCAACAGAGTTCATCCATACCACCTGGAAACGATTCCGTCTAGCACGGTTCGTTTCCGGCGTTCATTTTTACCACGTACGTGCAAGCTCTGGAATGAACTCCCTGCTGCGGTGTTCCCTGAGCGCTATGACATGTCCTTCTTTAAACGAGGCTTAAAGAGAGTAGTCCTTCAATGGTAGGCAGCGGCTTTGCTGTGCCCTGGTATTGCAGAAGTCTATGGGCGGCGGTGACTACTTACCATCAGGTGGCCCGTCTGCTCGTCTGCCTATCGAGGAACTAAAAAAAAAAAAAAAAAGAGGGCTTCATACGTACAACATTACCGCACCACCTACAAGAGCATAGATTCTATGCCGCTTAGCTATAAACGTCGTAAAATATTAATGTTAAGGAAACAATCTTGCCACTTTATCTGGAGAATTCACCTGATGCAGTTCATATGAAATTTGTCAAGACGCCATATGGTTTAGACGCCATTAGGTTTCAGTGGTTTAAGGCAAACTCGCTCAAGAATGGCGTAAGCCTGGATGTCATTTTCTACCTACTACAATATCATCAAGCGTTACTTAGCATCTTGCGACGTACCCTGCGACTGCTGGGAAGTACTTTCGTGTCACTAGACCGAATGGCGTGGCTCAGTACGAAAATCATGCGTATAGTGTGAGTACTGTAGAGTGTACTGATTGAATCTTGGCTTAAGCCATGTCTTCCTTCTACGTCTTATTCCCTTCCTGGCTTTCGCCTTATCCGCAATGATCGCACTAACAAGGGTGGTGGTGGTGTGGCTATTTATCTCCGTGCACACATTCCCTTTTCTGTTATTAGTATGTCGCCACAACCATCACCATCAAATGCTGGTGAGTATCTCTTTATTGACCTTACTCTCTCTCACTTTAAAATTCTTCTCGGAGTCTACTATAGCCCATCAGTACGTATTGACTATTTTTCATCTTTTGAAACCATATTAGAAAACCTAATACCTTCATATGATCATGCTATAATTATTGGTGACTTCAACACTTGCTTGCTAAAAAACGACCACCGTACTTCCTCGTTTGAAACTGTGGTAAAGTCTTGTAACTTGCATATTTTACCACTGAGTTCTACACATCATCTCCCTAACACTACACCTTCTCTCTTGAATATTATGCTAGTGACCTCCCTAGAGCATGTCGCCAAGCATGGTCAATGTTCGGCTGATGAATTTTCATATCACGACTTGTTGTTTTTATCATATAAAATTCGTCCGCCTAAACTGAGACCCAGAATAATACTTCAGCGTAATTTTGATGGCATGGACAAGGAAGCTTTTCGTAAAGATGTTGAAGACACTGATTGCTCCACTATTGTTGAGGCCGATTCAATAGACACAAAACTTTCAATTTTTAATTCCTTAATTACGCATCTATATGATATTCACGCTCCCCTGCGAGCTATCAAACTGAAACATCTTCCTGCACCTTGGCTCAAGGATGACATTAGGTCATTAATATGCAAAAAATCCGCAGCTAAAACAAAATATAAAAGCAGCCCGAATGATAACACCAAGGCTAAATATGTAAGGCTACGGAATCGCTGTAATAGGGTGTGTAGGGATGCTTATCGTCACCATATTCACGACTCTGTTGAAGAGGAAAATCCAGCTAAAGTCTGGAAATGCCTTAGGTCTCTGGGAATTGGCAAATCTCGACAAAACTCAGTTCCTAATTTTCTCGATATCGATAATCTTAATCTACACTTTTCTTCTTGTTCTTATATTGACACTTCAATTAAGAATCAAACTAAAATTCTTCAATTAAATTAGTTATATCAATTCGCTGCCAATTGCCAGCTATACTCCATTCGTCTTTAATCGATTTACCGCTTGTGATGTTAAGAAAAGCATCCTTTGAGTGACATCAAGTGCAGTAGGTGTAGATGGCATTAGTCGTAATATGCTAATGCCTATTCTGGACTTGATTCTGCCTTTGGTCTGTCACATATTCAACTCTGTCCTAAAAGGAGATTTTCCTTCTAGTTGGAAAGATGCTCAAATTATACCTCTTCCTAAAAAAACTAATCCCCAATTTTTTTCCGAATACCGACCCATATCTATTCTTCCTTTCCTCTCAAAAGTACTAGAGCGTCTTGTCCATTCTCAACTTAGTTCCTTCCTCACTCCCTTTTGAACTCCTTTCAATCGGACCTGGGCACAGTACAGTGACTGCCCTAGTAAAAGTCACAGACGATATACGTCTCGGGATGGAAAAAGGTCGGCTTACTGTGCTGTCGTTACTGGATTTCGGTAACGCCTTCAATACTGTCGACTTTGACATCCTTCTTGCCTTGCTCCGCTCTATTAACATATCTCCAACGGTAATCGATTGGTTTCACAGTTATCTGTATGGTCGCAGGCAACGGGTTCGCCTTGAAGATAATTTTTCATCATGGTGTAACACGTCAGCCGGCGTACCGCAAGGTGGCGTCTTATCTCCTTTACTCTTCGCTATCTTTATTAACACAATATCTCAAAATATTACTTCTTCCTACCACCTTTATGCAGACGATCTCCAAATTTACTGCCAAGCATCAAGAGATAGAATAAATGACGCTATTGGGTTCATAAATGACGATTTGAAGAAAATATCCGAATGGGGCACTCGTTTTGGTCTTAAAGTAAATCCGGCCAAAACTCAAGTTATAATCATGGGTAGCTCGCGGCTTATATCCAAAATAGACTGGCCAGTTCTTCCTCCTGTTGTTTTTAATGACATTATAATTCCTTATAGTGAGACCGTTAAAAACTTGGGAGTAATATTGGATCGCAACTTGTCTTGGGGACCACAAATTGCAGTTACGAGTCGTAAGTTGTTTGCATCTGCGGCAACTTTAAAGAGACTTCGTAATTTCTTGCCCACTGCCACCAAAATTGCGCTTGCACAGGCTTTACTTCTCCCCGTGCTTGACTACGCGGATGTCTGCTACCTGGACCTAAACCAAGTTCAACTTGATAAGCTTGAGCGCCTCCAAAATTTCTGCATAAGATTTATATTTGGTCTGCGCAAATATGATCACATCTCGGAATTTCGCTTTAAGCTCAAGTGGCTCCCTATTCGTCTTCGCCGGAATACTCACATTTTATTTTTTCTTTATAACATTTTGTTCAATCCGATATATCCCCACTATCTTAAAGTACATTTCAACTTTCTCCATACCTCTCATTCTTTAAATTTAAGATCGTCAGAAAATTTGACTCTTAAGACTCCACTGCACTACAGTGGTTTCTTTGACAGTTCGTTTACCGTCCAGGCTGTTCGCCTGTGGAATTCCTTGCCGCAATTTGTACGTAAAGCGCCATCATTGAGTATTTTTAAAACCCGAGTAAAAATGTATTATATGTCTTTGCTGGCGTAATTATTATACCATAACGCTTTATTTTTATATAATTAATTATTATTTCATTGTTATATTATTTATTATATATATATTATGTATTGCTATGTGCGTGTTGCATATATATGTATGTATGTGTGTGTATGTTTATGTGTATATATATATATGATAGCGACGATTTTAAAACTTAGCAATTTATTACATACTCTCATTTGATTATGTCAATCTTATTTATTGTTATTTAATTAATTAGGTCATGTTATTTGCTTATTAATTTGTAAAAGAATTTTAAAACTCTGTATTAAAAAGTGAGTGTACCCTACAATTGTGTTTTACTTCAAATGTATACTCCAACATCAGAAGACGGGATGCCTAAAAACGCCCAACCGATTATATCGAGATATTTTAAGGACAATGACGGTGACATTTAACAAAACTCGTCGTGACACTCCACTTTTACGGCAGCCAAATCATCCTAGAAACGATCAGAAAGTACCTGATGATAAAAGACTAGTACTATTTCGACGCCATGTTCAACTTTTGGAACATATGGTATAAAGAAGAAGTAACAACTCAGCTGTGCAAAATATTCGACTCTGCGAAATTTACCTCGCCGAATTCCTGATCCTGATAAACACCAACTTACAATAGAAGAATGGTGCAAGCAAGTAGACTCTCTTATAAACCTCAGAGAATATTCACAACATGATGAAGCCATGCTGAAAGCTGCCAAGCCATGATGAAGGCTTGTCTCAATGGACCTCTCCGAGTTCCACATCTCTACAAATTGGTAATGTATCTGAAAATAAATCTGGCGGCTATTTACCTACCTACCTCGGTAAGTGTAACATCCAACTTTTACAATAACCATGTTAAGTTACGGCAGAACAGTAATGGAGAATGCCCATTCTTGGTACTGCTTTTTCTCGCGCCTCAAGATAAAAATAATATTTAAATTAATTTCTTTATTTTTGTAGTCGTCTGGCAAACAGAATGTCTGTGTTCTATGGGGGACTTCTTTTCAAACTTGAATCAGACATATTATTGACTAAAAATGACTACCAGTTTTCATTGACGTAATGATACCTACAGTTTATTTATTTTTTTATTATTCGTCCAAACGACAGGCCAGGTCAGTCGACCATACTGCCTAGTCTTACGTTTAAATCTTTATATACCTACAGTTTACACAAAAATTATTATTATTACACAAAAAACATGGAAACCCGCGTTCCAAAAGTATTTGGATACTTTATAGACTACTAGCTGTTGCTCGCGGCTCCGCCCGCGTGGAGGTCATATTTGGGAGAAAAAGTATACAATACAAAATACCAATATTCATGCGTTTAACTTAAAAATGACGGATTTTCATACAAACTTTCATTCCCTATTTTACCCCCTTAGGGGCGGAATTTCCATAAATCCTGAAACATATATTTTTTATTTTTAACTAAAATGCCAAATACTAATTTTCATGAATTTAACTTCAAAAATGACGGATTTTCATACAAACTTTCATCCCCTATTTTAACCCCTTAGGGGTGGTATTTCCAAAAACCCTTACTTAGTGGATGCCTACGTGATAAAAGGTACCTACTGTCAAAATTTCAAGTCTCTAACCCCAGCCGTTTTGGCTGTGCGTTGATCGATCAGTCAGTCAGTCAGTCAGTTTCTTCTTTTATATATACAGATAGCTTTTGCCCGCGGCTACGCCCGCGTGGTAGTTATTTTTGGAAGAAAAGGTATAAAATCCATGGAGACCTCTCAAGCTCTTACATCTTCTTGTATTATGCTATCCCGTAGGAACCGTGCATTTTCTGGTATAAAAAGTATCCTCTCAACGAACACTATGCAAATAATCATGTGGTTCCCTTGCTCTGTCTAAAACAAAAACAAAACTATCCCACGGGAACCGTACAATCTCTGTGCCAAATTTCAACCAGATCCTTCGGGCCTTTTTAGCGTGATTGAGTAAAAACATCGATCCAACCAAACATTCGTATTTATAATATTAGTAGGATTATTGATAAACACCCGATAGAAGAGTTCATATAAACTTTCATCCCCTATAAGTAAACTCTCCTTAGGGGCGGAATTTCCAAAAATCCTGAATTATATATTTTTTATTTTTAACTGAAAGGCGCAATACCAATATTCATGCGTTTAACTTCAAAAATGACGGATTTTTCATACAAACTTTTTTCCCCTATTTTACCCCGTTAGGGGTGGAATTTCCAAAAATCCTGAAACCCATATTTTTTATTTTTAACTGAGAGCAACAATATCAATATTCATGCGTTAAACTTCAGAAATGACGGATTTTCATACAGACTATCTTCCCCTATTTCACCCGTTAGGGGTGGAATTTCCAAAAATCCTGAAATCTATATTTTTTATTTTTAACTAAAAGGCCAAATACCAATTTTCATGCGTTTAACTTCAAAAATGACGGATTTTTCATACAAAATTTCTTTTTTTTTTTTTTTTTTATTCTGGCGCGGCAAAGTGACCACACTGCACCTGATGGTAAGCGCAGTGCCGTCCAGATAGAGTATCAAGTAGCGAGAGACAGTCTATCCCCCACTACTCAACACAATCATGCCGGCCTGCTGTTTAGCTTCTTCACATTACGCCTAAAGGACCCAGGATCATAGGAAGGAGGGAACACGGTAGCTGGCAAACTGTTCCAAAGCTTGATGGTGCGGCAAAAATACGAGTTTGCGAACCTCTTGGTTCGGGCCGGGGTAGTAGACACCACGAAGCTGTGGCTCCGCAAGCCAGTACGCGTGGTTCTGGTATGGAAGGGAGAGGATGGGATAAGATCAAACAATTCTTCAGAGCATTCGCATTCATACAGACGGTAGAACACGCTAAGCGAGGAAATATCCCTACGCAGCTGTAGCGGCTCCAGGCTGTTACTCACGTCTGCATCATTCACAATGCGGATGGCCCGCCGCTGCAACCCATCCAAGGCATCGAGAAGGTACCTTGCGGAACCGTCCCAGAGGTGCGAGCAGTATTCCATTCCCGGCCGCACCTGCGCTTTATATAAGCGGTAGAGCTGACCGGGCGTGAAAAACCGCCGCACCCTGTTCAGGATTCCGACCCTGCGTGAAGTGGCGGATATTACGCCCTCGATGTGACTCCTTGGATTAAGATCGCAGCGGATATCCATACCTAGGACACTAAGGTCATTCCGCATTGCGAGTGGAACACCCTGAACACCCTTTCTTCCCCTATTTTACCCCCTTAGGGGTAGAATTTCCAAAAATCCTGAAACCTATATTTTTTCTTTTTAACTGAAAGGCACAATACCAATATTTATGCGTTTAACTTAAAAAATGACGGATTTTCCATACAAACTTTCTTCCCCTATTTTACCCCCTTAGGGGTATAATTTCCAAAAATCCTGAAATATATATTTTTTATTTTTAACTAAAAGGCCAAATACCAAATTTCATGCGTTTAACTTCAGAAATGACGGATTTTCATACAAACTATCATCCCCTATTTTACCCCCTTAGGGGTGGTATTTCCAAAAACCCTTCCTTAGTGGATGCCTACGTGATAAAAGGTACCTACTGTCAAAATTTCAAGTCTCTAACCCCAGCCGTTTAGGCTGTGCGTTGATCGATCAGTCAGTCAGTCAGTCAGTCAGTCAGTCAGTCAGTTTCTTCTTTTATATAGACAGATACCAGGACCAGTGCACTATGATCCAAGATAACGCTAGTTCTTCCACACACGCGAAATAGGTCTCGCCTGTACGGAGGCTCGAAGGACCATGTAGAGTTTAAGTAAAAGAGTATAGCTAGTTAATTAAGTTATTTATGAAATGTCAAACTATGTCTAATGTAGATGAATATATAATAGCTAGATGATAATGATAATAATTTGCTTGCTGTGAGTACACGCGTCGCGGGTGACAATCAGTTGCGTACTAATGACATAAATGGCTAATAACCGCCGCGGTACTCAAAATGCTGACAATGAAAAGTACGGTGCTAACCCGTACACCATTCTTTTGATGTTATTTGTCTGACTGAAACATGGCTTACAGACGGTGTTAGTAGCTCCGAGCTGTTTGACGATCGTTACATTATATGGAGGCGTGATAGAAATTACTCTGATACTCGTCAAGTTTTAGGCGGGGGCGTACTCATAGCCGTACGTAGGGAACTTAGTGCCGAAATTAATGTTGAGTGGTGTTCTTCAGCCGAGGATATCTGGGTAGTGTTAACTTTTCACCACAAGAAACCTAAGATTTCATACAATATGCACATTTGCGTCGCTTACATATGTAATCAAAATTTGGGTAATTCGATAAGCACGCAATTATTACATTTCTGAGATAATTTAGTAAATATTATTTTAAAAAACCCCACGGATAAATTCATTATTCTAGGAGATTTTAATTTACCGGATATAAAATGGATGGTTTCTGACGATGGCTACTCAATGAGTCCGGATAACATAAACAGTTCCGTTCAACGCAAATTCTTTGATGACATCGACATTTGTAATTTGTCGCAGTACAACTCCCACTTCAACTGCAACAATCGATTACTCTATCTCATCCTCTCGAACCACGATGTTTCAGTATCTGGTAGCTGTAGTCCTTTGGTTCCAGAAGATTCTCATCACAGAGCCCTCTGCATATCGGCAGATTTTGTGCAACTTCACAATTTGCCTTCCATTCCATACACGAAATATCTTTATGACTTAGGTGATTTTACCGCTATATCAACCGAATTAGACGAAATAGACTGGAACAATGAAATTAAGTGTAGACCACTTGAAGAGGCTGTTGAATTCTTTTATAGCACGCTTAATAGGTTGCGCATTAGAAACATCCCGACCAAGATCGACAGCCTCCCTGGCGCAGTAGGCCAGTAGCCGGCTGTGAAACGAGAGGCCGTGGGTTCGATTCCCGCACCGGGACAAATGTTTGTGTAACAGACAGATATTTGTGTCCGGGGTCTGGGTGTTGTGAGACCGAAAGTCTCTCGTAGTCCCTGATACCCACAACACAAGACTCGTATCTTAGTGTGGGATCGGGGCTATGTGTGTGACTGTTGGGTGTTATTTATTTATAGAAAAAAAAAAAGATAGTTTCTTCTAAATCTAAATTTCCTCCATGGTATAATAAGGCTCTAATAAAACTGCTTAAAGAAAAAGCGAAGTATCACTCTAAACACAAAAAGTATGGTAACATAGGCGACCACTCTTCGTTTATTTTACTAAGGGATAGAGCAAAAATTCTCGAAAATGAACTATTCATCCGGTACATGGCAACCATCGAAGACAACATAGTCAAGAACCCTAAAACATTCTGGTCCTTTGTAAAGAGTAAACGGCAATCCAACACTTATCCTTCAATTCGAATTTCAAGCAAGAGTATCAGTGGAATTTTCTAATAAATACCGTTTTGTATCATTATGTGATAAGAGATATTTTGTTTTTTTTGAGTATACATTATGTGTTTAATGTATTTAAATCTTAAAATTTCACTATGAGTTTTGTTTTCATATTAACATGATTTATAATCATTAAGACTAAGCTTTTTTGTGATGAATTTATTAACGCCTTTTGCTTTACATATACATTTATTTTGCACATCTAATGCATACATTTTTGATCGCAGGCCTACAAACTCTTAGTTACTGTTAGTTTCATCTTTGAAAAACCCTAACCGTTTTTTATTTATTAAAGGTAAACCATATTCATTATTAGATAGTCAGATGTGTCAAAATTGTTTTCTAAATCAGTTTTTATATCAGCATAGAAATTTTCTGTAAATATTTGATAGATTAGACTGTAATAAAGTAATTTAATATTATCTCTCTTTATATATTTCTCTTTCATGTAATCGTAATGAAATGTGTAAATTAATGTTTTTGAAAGATCCAATATACAAAATCCCAGATAAATTGGTTTATTGTATATAACACTAGTTTTCTTTAATTACACTGCAACTAAATTTTCAGAAAAAATTGATAGACTGTGAAACTCAGGTTTTGCAATCAAAGATTGTGCTCTTGGGTTTTCCCACGATTCAACCAATGATTTACTAATTTAACGTTTACGCGTTTTATAACATTTTCCATTGTTTTCCCGAAAACTGAATTATTCATAAGTTTGTAAAAATCTTTTTCAAAATCTGAGGTTGCCAAAGAACGCATATGTGTATTTAAATCTATGTAACATTTTAACCATGCAGTTTGTTCAAATTTAAGAATTCTATGTATTTTAAGTAGTTTCAAACCATTTTCTAAACATTGTTTAAGAATAATCATGTGGTTCCCTTGCTCTGTCTAAAACAAAAACAAAACTATCCCACGGGAACCGTACAATCTCTGTGCCAAATTTCAACCAGATCCTTCGGGCCTTTTTAGCGTGATTGAGTAAAAACATCGATCCAACCAAACATTCGTATTTATAATATTAGTAGGATTATTGATAAACACCCGATAGAAGAGTTCATATAAACTTTCATCCCCTATAAGTAGACTCTCCTTAGGGGCGGAATTTCCAAAAATCCTGAATTATATATTTTTTATTTTTAACTGAGAGGCGCAATACCAATATTCATGCGTTTAACTTCAAAAATGACGGATTTTTCATACAAACTTTTTTCCCCTATTTTACCCCGTTAGGGGTGGAATTTCCAAAAATCCTGAAACCTATATTTTTTAGTTTTAACTGAGAGCAACAATACCAATATTGATGCGTTAAACTTCAGAAATGACGGATTTTCATACAAACTATCTTCCCCTATTTCACCCGTTAGGGGTGGAATTTCCCAAAATCCTGAAATCTATATTTTTTTATTTTTAACTAAAAGGCCAAATACCAATTTTCATGCGTTTAACTTCAAAAATGACGGATTTTTCATACAAACTTTCTTCCCCTATTTTACCCCCTTAGGGGTGGAATTTCCAAAAATCCTGAAACCTATATTTTTTCTTTTTAACTGAAAGGCACAATACCAATATTCATGCGTTTAACTTCAAAAATGACGGATTTTTCATACAAACTTTCTTCCCCTATTTTACCCCCTTAGGGACGGAATTTCCAAAAATCCTGAAACATATTTTTTTTTAATTTTTTCTAAAATGCTAAATACTAATTTTCATGAATTTAACTTCAAAAATGACGGATTTTCATACAAACTTTCATCCCCTATTTTACCCCCTTAGCGGTGGTATTTCCAAAAACCCTTCCTTAGTGGATGCCTACGTGATAAAAGGGACATACTGTCAAAATTTCAAGTCTCTAACCCCAGCCGTTTAGGCTGTGCGTTGATCGATCAGTCAGTCAGTCAGTCAGTCAGTCAGTCAGTCAGTCAGTCAGCTTCTTCTTTTATATATACAGATTCTAAAAAAAATAAGAATGTAATAACATTTTATTTTTTTTCCCAAAGGGGGAAGGTGTAGTGTGTAAGTAGATATGTAAGTACATGTACCTAGTCAGGTCATAAATTCTGTCACATGTTTATATAAAATTTTATATAAAATAATTGAAACAAGTTTATTCATTATGTAACCATTTATATACCAAAATGAACTTAACAAAACATAGATTCTTATGACACTAAAGTTTATTCAAAATGACCTCCGTGATTTTGAATACAGGCCTTCAATCTGCGCGGCCAGTTGTCTATCGCAGCACGAACGAGGTCTATGTCAATATCGGCGGCTGCCTTAATCAAGGATGTCTTGAGTGACTCCAAATTGGGATGAGGCTTTGAGCACGCCTTTTCCTCCAAGTGTTGCCATATCTTGTAATCTAACGGATTCAAATCTGGACTGGAGGAGGGCCAGTCTTCGTGCCGGATGAAGTCGATTTCACGCGCCGCCTGCCAGTCTTGTGTGCTCTTCGCTCTATGAGCTGGCGCCGAATCTTGTTGGAATACCCAGTGCCTGTTATTGAACATGGTATGAGAAACAGGTTCCACAAGGTTCGTCAGGACTATATTTTGATACACAACTGCATTCATTTTTACACCTTTCTCACAAAAATGTACCTCTGTTAAGCCCCAATAAGAAACTCCCAACCATACCATCAGCGAGGATGGAAAATGACCTCGTTGGACACGCGGAATACGGTTGCTCGCTTCTTCACTACTGTGTGCGTACACCTTATCATTTTGTTTGTTGTAGCTCTCTTCTACGGTGAAAATTTTTTCATCTGAAAAAAGAATTTCCCGATATTTTTTTCCCGCGTACCGCTTCAACAAAGCGCGGCATCTCTTCAGTCTCAGGTCCATTAGACGAGCATTCAAACGATGTCCTGTTTTTCTTCGATATGCCCGAAGCTCTAAGTCTTCATTTAACACCCTTTTCACCGTGGTTCTGCTTAACCCCATCTTAAGGGCCAACAGTTTCTGCTTACGTTTGGGATTTCTTTGAATTCGCGCCTTCACAGCTTTTATCACTGCTGGAGTCCTAACAGACCGAGGGCGACCACTTATTGACCTGTCATCTACACTAGAGTCTTCATTGTATCGTTTGATGGTACGATAAACGAATCTTTTGGTTATATTCAAATTTTTCAGTATGTCAAAAATTTGAATTGGCGCGTAACCGCAACGATGCAACGCAATTACTGCAACACGGTCTTCTTTAAGCGTCCACTCCATATTTAAAAATGAGTAAAATTCTAAAAAGTATACATTTTTATTTTCATGAACAATTTAAAATTCGAATTCAATAAACTTTTTTGTGGCCAGCATTCTAAAATAAAAGTTTTTACTGTGTGACAATACTTATGACCTGACTGTGTATGTAGCTAATTATAATAAAAGAGTCTTAACCGAACTACAGTCGTATTCACACGTCTCCACCTATCTGCCGCCTTTACACACCCATGATGATATGGTTCTGCATATTCCGACCCTAAAGATTCCAGAAACGATTCGAGACTGGAGAAGTAGTCAACAGAAAGGGGGCAATAGACAACAACAAGAAGGGCTTTCGCTCCCTTGTCCCAAACCTTAAGAAAAAGATACTCCGCAGACGCAGATAGAAGAGAGGCCGAAGAGACAACTATTTTATGAGAGAAATCGCAACGAAGATAAATAGAAACTCCACCCCCTCTCCTATCAACTCGATCATTTCGGATCAGAACGAAGCCAGGGAGAGGGTATAAGGCTGAAGAGAGATGAGGTTTGAGCCAAGTCTCAGAAATTAGGACGGCGTGAACGTTCGCATGAGCGAAAGTCTCAGAGAGGTCGCAATAGTGACTTGGTATACTTTGTGCATTTATGTGACACACGTTAAAGGTACGCAAAGTATCAGTCTGGTTAAAAGTTTGGCATACCAAGTCACTAAGCCCGTCGATCGTCGAACAAAAGCTATCGCTACTTGACAGAGACACAGAGTCATATGCGGAATGAAAAGATTCATTATCAGAACCCATCTGTAAAATATATGGTATCCATACTATAATACTATAAATGCGAAAGTAACTCTGTTTGTTTGTTTGTTTGTTACCTCTTCACGACTAAACGGCTGAACGGATTGTAATGAAATTTGGTAAGGGAATGGATTATATCCTGGACAAGGACATAGGCTATCTTTTTTCTCAAAAAACAACCTTGAAAGGGGTCAAATAGGAGTTCAAAATGTGTATGGGAAATCCATAATTCCTCGACTTAGGGATCTGTAAATTCATATTTAGGCCTTTGGTAGGAAATAAAGAAATACGTGTTTCAACGTTTTTGAAAAATCATCCCTAAAAGGTGTAAAGTGAGGTTAAACTTATTGGGTATTCTTTAGATGCAATCTCAAGATTCAGGCACAACACCTGAGAGGCTGGACAATCGCTACAGGTGCCTCAGTGCAGAAGACAACTCCTTGGATTGTATACTTCTGCCCCCGAATATAACCTCCACGCAGGCGGAGCCGCGAGCAACAGCTAGTATAAAATATAATATAAATAAAATACAATATAAATAAAATATAATATAATTATGTAACTTATATAAACAAACCTGATAGGCAATAAATGCTCTGCACCACCCGCCAGCCGACCTACACACTATAAATACAATCAAGTTTTTTTTTTTTATTGAAAAAGGGGGCAAACGGGCAGGAGGCTCACCTGATGGAAAGTGATCACCGCCGCCCATGAACATCTGCAACACCAGAGGGCTTGCAAATGCGTTGCCGGCCTTTCAGGAAAGAATATGCTCTCTTCTTGAAGGTTCCCAGGTCGTAACGGTTCGGAAAGACCGCCGACGATAGCTGGTTCCACAGAGTGGTTGTGCCAGGCAGAAAATGCCGCAAAAATCGCGCTGTTGTGGAACGCTGGACATCGAGGTGGTGCGGATGGAATTTGCTGTTTTGACGCGATGTCCGATGGTGAAATTCAACGGCCGGGATCAATCCAAACAATTCCTCGGAACATTCCCCATGATAAATGCGGTAGAAGATGCAGAGTGATCCAACATCTCTACGCAGAGCCAAAGGATCAAACCGATCGGAAAGAATTTGATCGTCGATAACCCGAGCTGCCCTACGTTGAATGCAGTCAAATGGAAGTAGTTGGTACTGGGGTGCTCCCGCCCAGAGATGAGAACAGTACTCCATGTGGGGCCGAATTTGCGCCTTATAAAGATTTAGGCGTTGACCCGACGTGAAGTACCGTCTCGCCTTGCTGAGCACACCAAGCTTCTTTGAAGCCAATTTGGCCTTATCTTCCAATTGACCGCGGAATTGGACGTTGCTCGTAATGTCGACGCCAAGTATTCCGATATTGGCTGTGGCCAACAGGGGAGTGTTCTCAAAATGAGGAGTTACGACAAATGGTGACTTTTTAGCGGTTAACGCGCAGACTTGTGTCTTTTTGGGGTTAAATTGGACTAAATTTAGTCGACCCCAGTCCGAGACTTTGGTTAACAAAGACTTCAGACACAAGCTTGTTCCGGCTCTCGTCGACGTATTCCCGAGAAATATTAGCACGGCCAGTGTACAGTACATCCACAGTGCTATCGTCTGCATAGCAATGAATGTTGCTGATTTGCAGCATGTCATTTACATGCAGAAGAAACAGAGTAGGAGACAGTACACAGCCTTGTGGAACACCAGCATTGACAAATTTAGGATCAGAGCATGCACCGTCGACGACGACCTTGATGCTCCGATCTGCCAAAAAGCTGGTGATCCAGTTGCATAATTTCTCGTGAAGCCCATAGGAAGGTTGCTTCGAAAGAAGCGCTATATGCCATACCCGATCAAAGGCCTTCGCTATGTCCAGGCTGGCTGCAAGCGCCTCCCCCTTGGTCTCAACTGCTTCTGCCCATCTATGAGTTAGGTAAACTAGAAGATCACCGGCTGAGCGACCCCGACGAAAGCCGTACTGGCGGTCGCTAATCAGCCGGTGCTCCTCCAGGTACCGCAGGAGCTGGCAGTTTATAACGGACTCCATTATCTTGGAGAACAAGGAGGTGATGGCTATAGGCCTGTAATTGGACGGATCCGAGCGGTTGCCTTTTTTAGGGATCGGGTGCACTAAAGCGGCCTTCCAGGATTTCGGGACTACGCCTAATGTATAGGAGTGCCGGAAAAGACGCGTTAAAACCGGTGCCAACTCCGGAGCACATGTCTGCAACACGATCGGAGGGATGCCATCGGGCCCACTCGACTTATGAATGTCCAAGGAAAGAAGTGCTTTGCGAACTGCACTTTGCCGGAACTTAACCTCCGGCATTGTTGTTTTGCACCGCGGGATTGTCGGTGGTGAATTTCCTCGGTCATCCAGAGTCGAGTTGGACGCAAAAAGAGAGCCCAGAAGATCGGCTTTCACCTTCGCGGATGGGCCAGCGAGTCATCCTCCGTGTGCAGGGGTGGAAAAGACGGCTGACAGAAATTCCCTAAGACAGCCTTTGTGAGAGACCAAAACACACGTGTTCCCGACGGGAGACGCGCCAGTCTCTCGCCAATTCTGCCAATGTGCTCCGACTTCGCCTCAGCAATAACGCTTTTGAAGGACATAAAGGCAAAGTTGTACTCCTTTTTAAATGTGCCGGTATTTTCATCACTAGACGCAGACGCGTTAGCCCAGGCCAGGTAGCATTCCCGCTTTCGACGTAATGCCGTCTTGCAGGAGCGACCAAACCAGGGCTGGGATTTGCCACCGATGGGCACTGCAGAGAACGGAATAAAGAGTTCCATACCCTGAAGTACCACATCAGTGACAGAGTCAGCAACGACGTCAGGATCATCCGGCGAGAAGCAAATCTGCCCCCATGGGTAGGACGCAAAGAATGACCGCATTCCGTCCCAATCCGCTGACCTATAGTGCCACACGCGGCGGCAGCCCGCAAAGCGAGGCCGTGTTGAGTGCGTGACTGGTACTGTACTCCGGACAAGACAGTGGTCCGACGAACCAAGAGGAGGATCGACGGAAACCAGGTAGCCA
The DNA here is from genome assembly GCA_905220505.1 of Laothoe populi. Classification (NCBI taxonomy): domain Eukaryota; kingdom Metazoa; phylum Arthropoda; class Insecta; order Lepidoptera; family Sphingidae; genus Laothoe; species Laothoe populi. The sequence continues at coordinate 9,743,841 of HG992162.1, forward strand.
TCCGGATGAGAGGTCAGCAGAAGGTCCAACAGGGAAGGTGTATGATCCTCCACATCTGGGATTCGCGTTGGCGAGGTGACCAGTTGTGTCAGATCATATGCTAAAGCGAAATCGTGAACAGATCTCCCCGCATGATCGGTGGTGCGTGATCTAAGCCATTCGGCGTGGTGGGCGTTAAAGTCGCCGAGAATCACGATCTCTGCGGTTGGGGTCTGCTGCAGCACGGAATCTGTAGCCATTTGCATGTGCTCAACGAGTCGGTCAATTTCGGCATTACCGCTATGGGACCTATACAGGCACGCGTAGATTCGCGGATGGTCGTCGCAGTCTACGCGTAGCCAGAGTATGGAAAGGTCCCGCCCTTCAAGGCTGCCGAGGCGACGAGAGCAGATATCCTCTCTAACGTACACGCACACCCCAGCCCGCGGTACAAAGGAATGTTCCAGTTTGTACCCCGGGTAGGAGAGGAAAGAGGTGTCAGCCGGGAAGAAATCTGCGTCTCGGTAAGGAAGAGCAAGGCCGGTTTCGCCGTCTCAAGATGAAAGTGGACGGCGTTCAGACGGCGTTCAAGTTGGAATTCAGCCCCCTTATGTTGCAAAAGTCCACAGCAAGAGTGGAAGGGGTCGGGGTGCGAAGTCAGGAAACCTCCACGTGGTGCACCCTGGGCAACGGCGGTCACGTTGACCGACGGCCGATATCCTGATAAAAGGTGGATGGCAGTCGTCGCCTGTTGTGGCGGCTGTCGTCAGTTTTTGTGCCCACTTCTTTGGGCTACTCCCGGGTTATGTCTCGGGGGCGTCGGCGGGCTCGGTGTGCGCTTACCCCGCCGCCGAGCTGGCAGTAGGGGAGATTTTCTCTTCTGTTGCCACGGTCGTAATCCAGTCAAAAGGAGGTCTGTGGTCACGTCTCGCGCTCTGACTGGACCGACGGTCTTGGCTTAACCGCCTGGGCCGCGAGGGAGAAAACCTCTATAAAAAATCACCCCGAATCCGGACCAAAGCCATCATCCGGGCGAGGGGGATGCTGGGTGGTAAGACCGGCTAGTCCAGCATAACCGTTTTATTTTTATTCCGCTTCCCCCCGAAGCGGGCGGTAGTAATAAAACGCTTTCCCCGCGACAAAAAAAAAAAAAAGAGTGGAAGGGGTCGCCTTATGTGGCCTGCTCCGCTTGCCCCGAACAGGTGTGTAGAGTGCAAAATTGCCCTACCACTAGTTGGGTTGACTGATTGCACTGGTGGAATAATCTCTGTCACAAGATTATCCCACCAGCGGGCGATGGGGTCGTCACGTCCCGACGCCGGGAAAAAATATTAAATGCAATTACTATAACCAAGCAATATTATAAACTTATCCCAAGTATTAAATACAAAAAAAAAACAAAAAAGAACTAAAGGTTTACACTTAAAGAATATAAAGCAAGAATGTAATACTTGTTTCAGAACGAAAAAAAAACCCCAAAACCTGGCAGCATGGTCTTCGACCTTAGCCGGTTCCTTGCAGAACAAAAATAAAAAAGAAACAATGTCATTGAAATGTTTACATAATAAATAATTAGTTTAGAAATCTTAGAAGTAGGTAAAACATAAAACTGTTACTTAGGACAAATAATAACATAAAAAGTGGGATGAAAAATTGAACAAGTTATCACACTTAACAGAGTCGGCACAATAACTTGCTTTTACGTTGCATGCTTTAAGTAACTAATCTAACGCGGCTTAAGGTTAGCACCAGAAGCTGTCGTAGACCTGCTACTAGTTCTAGGCTCGGACGATGAAGTGTCTGCCGCTTTCGGATATTTACCTATCAATGGATTTAGCTCATCCATGGAAGTAACTTTGTGGCGGCTACCATCCGGAGTTTTTACAACAACAGTGCCATCCTAAGACCAACACTCACGCATGCCGAAGTGCAGCCGTGCCTTTGCGAAAACCATCTGCCGGAGCCTAGTGAGGAACTCCTTCACCGATACGGATGAACCCTTCAGTTTTGATTTGGCTTTCCAAACTGAAGATCGATGATCAACTTGGGAGAACTTGACCAAGATTGGCCTATGGTGATCTTGATTGATGGTCCCAATTCTATGGCAGCCAGAGATACTTGAGATGGATATGTCCTTCAGTGCCATTGTATCATTAATGATGTTCAGAACTGTGGAGCAATTCTCTTTAGCGCTCTCTGCCACTCCAAGAAACATAAGCGCTTTCTGACGGTGTCTTGTCTCCATTGCATCAATCAAATGGGCACATTCAGTGATTTATCTTCTAAGCAGACGAAGCATCTCAAACATGAGCTCCCTGAAAGTCCTAAACTCCTCCGCTACGCGTGCAACGGTGTCCTTGGCCGGTCCTCCAGTCTGCAGCTTCGCTTCAAGTTCTGCCATCTTTTTGGAGAAGCAATCCTCAAGCTTATTTTGAGCACTTTGGATGTCTGCGAGTTGAGCCATTATAGTGTTATAGTACACTTAAAGTGTGCAGGTGCTTAGCTGGCAGGTGGTGTACTATAATATATATACAAATCAGGTATTTCCACATAAAATATGTCCAAAATTGTAATTAATTTTAAATAAAATACACAGCTGATTATGCAAAAACGTCTACACTTTTTCACACCTACCCGCCAAAAAAAAGAAGCTTTAGGGAACATAATTATGATAATTCCAAAGATATCGCGCAATTCTTGTCACAAGCTTGGGTACTTTTTTTTTTTTTTTTTTAAAGGGCGGGGTAGGCCCGCTCAGTTTTCCCCCTAACATACAGGTTAGTCAGGGACGTGAACATCGTTAAAATAAATAAAAAATCTTGGTTTATTTAATATACACAGACTAAAAATAGTAGTATAAAATCCTACTTTAAACGATTGCCGATGTATGGTCGGTTTGTCGTGTAAAACATAAAATGTAGTCTTTATTGTCAATTAAAAGAAAAATATACATTTGAACTAATACTAACATTGCAATATAACTTAATCTAGTGTCCTTTGCTCACTTGTTCCTTCTTATGACTACGCTAGCTAGTTTTATGCAGTAGTCTAAAAATTTGTACCTTGTCTTCTTATTTACTAGCCATTCGTGTAGGTTATCTATAACTAACTTATCATCTAATTCTAACTCTAGTTCCATTCTTTGTTTTCCGAAAACTGGGCATTTCATCAGTATATGTGTGACACTTTCGCTTTCGGCAGGGTCGCAGATGCACGATGGGCTCTCCTTGCACTTGAAACGATTCAAGTATTCGGATATTCGGAGAAACCACCATGCCCCGTTAACACCTGCGTCATCACAGGATTAATACCGATCTTTCTCTGTATGCGGTACGCTTGTTCAACATCTGGGAAAACAGCTTCGTTACCGATGCTATTTCATCCAGCTTATAGCGTGCGTTCCATTCAGCGATCGAGTCGCTACGTATCAGTCACTTGGCGTACGACAATGAGCATCTGTCATAAGCGGGCTTCGTCTTCAAGGTTTGGGCTGCCTCCTTCGCGAGTTCGTCTGCCCTCTCATTCCCCTTCAATCCAATGTGGGCTTTTATCCAGAAAAGTTTAATTTTCTGGCCGCGTTTACTTATCATCTTAAGATTCTTTGTTATCTGAAACGCTAATGGATGGAGAGACTCGCCACTGGCGATGAGATCGAGGGCTGACCTGGCGTCGCTGAAGATACAATAGGATGCGGCCTTTCCCTTGAGGACTTCGTCCGTCGCTCTTTTAAGGGCTAGTAGTTCCGCCTGGAAAACGGTGCAGTATCTTTCCAACTTGAGCTTTATAGCTTTGGTCTCGGCAGCATTATCCCAAATGGATAATGCCGCTCCGACTTTACCGTCTATTTTACTCCCGTCCGTGAAAATGCAAGCACTTTCACGGACGTGTCGGGCCAACTCCGCACCGTCCACCAAGTTTTGGTAATCCAGCTCCTTCTTTCAGCCGGGTGATCCAGGCTGGCAAAGGCCTCCGGCACTTCCATCTCCCGGTCACCTACTACTCGCCGAGACAATCCTTTCTTGCTCTCGTACAAGAGTGCTGCTTCTCTCACTCTTATATCTAGCGGTATCATCCCGGCCAGCAGCAGTGCCGAGTTCAGGGATACAGTCCTGTAGGCCCTTGTCAGCTTCAGCGCTAAACCACGCTGGATTGCACACAACTTTTGCCGTACGGACACCTTGGTCGTTGCTGGTGCCCACGCACTTGCCGCATACAGAACTACTGGTTCAATGACCGCCGTATATATGGTCTTAACTACATTCGGATTTAGGCCCCAGTGAACTCTGGCTGCTCTGGAGAGTTGCCTGTATAGGTTGGTAGCCTTTTTACATGTTTCGGCAACGTGCTTGTTGAATGTAAGCTTGTCATCAATGACTAAGCCTAGCACTTTCAGTTCGTTGGTTAACTGAATATCAACACCACCCATGCGCAGGATCGGCGAGTCGTATTTTCGCCCTCGGGTCAACACCATCGCTTTTGTTTTGTGAGGTGCGAATTTCAGCTTGTTACGCTCTCCCCAGTCCCGCACACAGGCGAGTGCTGAATTTGCCTGGCTCTGGATCTCACAGGTTTCACCAGCGAATATCAAGATTATATCATCAGCGAAAGCCTGGCAGTAGTTCCCTCTACCGTCAAGTATCTTGAGCAGTGGGTCAAGGAGCAGGTTCCACAAGATAGGACCCCCAATTGATCCTTGAACGCATCCCTTGGAGGTCCTTCTTGCGTGCTCTTCCCCGGCATATCGAACCTTTACTTTTCGGCTCTTGAAGTAGCTATCTACAACTCTTCTTAAATTTATCGGACATTTTTCCTCCGCCAGTCTGACTCTAATTATCGGCCACCACGCGCTATCAAAGGCTCCCTCTATATCCAGTGAGATCACAGTGACGATCTTTTTCTCACTTATCCGGTCACGGATGTAATTGACCAGGGTGTAGAGGGAGTCTTCGGTGCTCCTTTGGGGCATAAATCCATACTGACGGGTACTCATCCTCGGAAGTAGATGCCATTTCACTCTTCCCACTAGCATCTTCTCCAGGATCTTCCCCATCACCGGCAACAGTCCTATCGGTCTATACGACTTAACATTTGTGTAGTCTTCTTTTCCGGGTTTCCGGAGGACTACGACCGTGGCTTCCTTCCAGATGGTCGGGAAGTGGCCAAGTTCGAGGCACTTGTTTGCCAGCGATAGGTACAATCCTGGGTCCTTGACAATTGCTTGTTTGCAGATGTCTGCGGTGAGACCATCTGCACCAGGGGCTTTTTTAGGGTTAAAGCTTGTTGTAGCCTTTATCAGTTCATGCTCGGTAAATGGCGGGTCTTGATTGTTATTATCTAGAACGTCATTTATCTGCTCGGCTACAACCCTGACGTGCTGGTGGTATGCACTGTCATGTTCCCTCTGGTCTTCTGGGTAAAAGGTCTCCGCCAGGAGCTTCGCTGACTCTTGCGGGTTTAGGGTCCTCCCATTATTGACTAATGGGGGATCTTCCTTTCTCTTTGTTATTCTGCTGATTACCCTGTAGATCCCATCCCACAGGGTTTCCCTCTCCTGCTTCTCGCAAAACTCCTTCCAACTGTTCGTTTTTGCCGTAATCACCTCATCCTCGTAGATTTTCTGTGCTTCCAAGTACTCTTTTACGACATAGGATCTGCGAACCGGCGCTTCGCAGCGGATCCTCCTCTTCCGGGTGACTACGGCTTTCTTCAGCTCGGCAAGTTTTTCTGACCACCACGGTATGGTGAGTTTACTATTTTGTTTCAAAAGGGGCATGGAACAACTACATGCTTCTGTAATTTTGTCTGTGTATGTATTTACTGCCTGATCTAATTCCAAAAAGTTTTCTACTTTATCTATTGACTCTACATTTAAATTGTTTTCCCGGGTTAATTGGACAAGTTTGTCATCAAACTTGCTCCAATTTGCTTTCTTAGTATTAAATTTTCTTGTTGTTCTAACGGTTTCCAAATTTTTGATTTTCCCTAAGTTAATTTTGAAAAGAATCGTGTTGTGGTCAGAGCTCACCAAACTGTCGTCTACCTTCCAGTCCTCTACCCTGTTGAGGATGTCCGCTGTGCAAGCCGTAATGTCAATGAAGCTTGTGTATGTCCTCCCTCCTCTGACAGTGTCAAAGGTTGGGGTGTTTCCTATGTTGAGCACCTGTAAACCGTACTCGTCCAGCGCACTTGCAGTCTCCCTTCCCCTGCTATCGGTGAGTGCACTGCCCCACCAGATGCTCTTCGCATTAGCGTCACCGCCAATGAGGAGATTTTTGGGTCCTAGCTTTAGCGCAATTTTCCCCAGGTGCTCCAGATATGGGGTAATAGGCGTGTTTGGCTCAAAGTAGAGCGAGACCATGGCGACCTTTCGGGTATTTACCTGGATTATCACCAAGCAGATGTTATTTGTGGTGAGCTCAGGGCATTGTAGCACTTTAAGTCTCTGGTCAAAAACGGCTATTGCTGCCTTGACTGTGCTCTCCCGGTTTTCACCCTGGTAAATCCTTACACCGCCATAATCCCTCACTCTACCTTGGTTCCCCACATATGGCTCTTGCAGCATTGCAATGGCAATCTTTCTATTTTTCGATTCGAGCAAAAGTTCTTGTGTTGCTAGTTGCTTGCGTTGCAGATTTATTTGCGCTACAAGAAGTGACCTGTCCTGGGAAAATGCCAGCTGATGTTCGCTGAAGACGCCCTTAACAGTACTCTACTGTGGATCTTGCTAAAGCATCCCATTTTCTCCTCACCGGGCAGTCGGCACTGAATGCGTTGTGCTCGGTGCTAGCCAACTTGGCTTTTTGGCAGTTGTAGCAGGTTGGGGCAATTTTGGCTAGCTGGCTGGGCATTTGGATCGGATATGTTCTCACCCGCAGTGACTACAGGTATCCGTTTCGTCGTGACAGTACTTCCTGCCATGGCCGTAGCCAAGGCAACGGGAGCACTGCATCAGGGGGGACTGATCCATTACCCTGACTCTTTGCACGTCTATGTGTGCCATCCCTTCCTCCGTCAGTCTCTTCCAGACGGGGGGCGACACTTGCATGACGACGTGCGATGTGTGAGGGTTTCTGGCCTTCCGTCTATACCTTATGGTCATCCTCATGTCGTTCTTCTCAATCCCCCTAAGTAGACCAACGTTCTGTTTTTGAAGTGCCTGAACTATTTCTTCGTCCTTGTTATAGTTCATGACATCTTTCAAAACTACTAGGGGGTCCCTATTCTTGATTTCCTCGACATGAAGGTTCTTCCCGGCCTTTTTAATCTTGTTTGTGACCTTTCTCAATTCTTCCTTGGTTTCACACCCAAGGATGACTTTCCTATCTTTTGCCTTTCTGAGCCTGTCGATCCTTAGCCCTTCCTCCTTGGCATTGACGCTAGTCCTCACTTGGTTGAGAATCTGCTCCCCAGTCGCGTTTTCGTCGGCTGACGTGATCGCGACTGAATGGATGGTTTTGGTCGTCGCCTTTGCCTTGGGGGGAGGGCCTCCTACCGCTGCAGCGTAGGTTTTGGGGAGCTCCATCTCCTTCCACTCCTGTCTGGCCTTCTGGAGCTCCTCTTGCAGCTTTGCCATATCCTGCTTGCTTTGTTCCAGCAGCTTGGTGTGGTTGGATATGGCGTGAAGGATCTCTTTTTGCTCGGTCCTCTCTTTTCCCTTTTCAGGTACTTTCTCGACCGGTGTAACATTCTCCCTGGGTGGTTTTGCCTCTTCAGACTCTTTCACCAGCCTGAATAGCCGCTCCGTTGCCTCAAGCACGTCGTTCTTGATGTCGGTCTTCAAGTTTCGGCTGTTGTTTATTTGGAGTTTGATTTTCAGTAGGCAGGCTTTCGCCTCCGCCGTTCGAGTCAAATTCCGCGTTGCTGTGGCCTCTAGGGCGGTCTTTGTCTTCTGCTTCGCAGGTCCAGCGTCCATCTTTGATTCGATACTCCGCCGGGCCTGTGCTACATTGGACTGGACCACCTCTGGGCTCTGCATTTCAACCGAGTCAGTCGACGGTCTCGAGGTTCCAGGCGCTTCTTTGGCTGGTGTCCGATATCCAAACATGTTCACTGGGGTAAAGAACGGAACACGTCAAATATGTATATCTTTGAGTGTATATGGCTCAAAGAGTGTCGCTTACACTTAAAACAATAAAATTAAGCACTAATTTAGTTCCCTTTGAGTGTACAGGGCTCAAAGGTAGTCACTAAAACTAAGGTCAACAATAAAACTTACAACAACTTATATATATATATATATATAAAATACAATTTTTAAAATTGTTATATAAAATAAAACTGGTAAACCAGCTTGTCAGAAAGTTAGCTACACGAATGGATTCACAATTCCTCTGTGAGTGTAAAAGGTCACAGTGGATTTTGGTCAAACACTTTAAAATTTCAAGGTATTAATCAAACTTTCTACTTTAGTTACAGGTGCAGGGTGGCTTGTGTGGATATTTAAGTGTAAATTTTTTAATTAAATAACAAAATGATCTAGACAAGAATAAAAAAAAAAGGTGTTAAAATTTTTAAACAATAGCAAAATTGGAGAACTACTTGGGTGGAATCATAGGCCTCCTGATTCCCTGCAGAATGAGCCCAAACTCTAATCTCCTAGCCCAGTATTTATGGAGTCAGAACAAGGGGGGGTGAAGGTGTCAAAAGCAGGGGGGGGAGGGATCGATATTTGAGGGGGTGAAGGAGGTGGAGGGTGGAAAGGGGGGGGGGGTAAAAATTTGGGGGTTGGGGGGTGAATAGTCAGAAGGGTGGGGAAGGATTTGGAAACTAGATACTACGTCACCGGGGGATCAGGCTGAATTGGCTCTGGGCAATATCTCCGACTTCCAGATCTTTCGATTTGGGGGCGGAGCTTGGCACGGGCTCTGACGGCTGATGACGTAGGTTGTTTACGCAAAATTACTACGTCTTACTCGTGGAAAATTTCGAATCGACACGCTGCCACCAGACACAGGGGAACACGGTGTTAAAGGTTAAAAATGATAAAAAACACCCTATAGCGAACAAAGGACCCGTAAAAACAGTGCTTGCCCTCTACCGATGCGGTCCTGAACTATCCTGGCTTGTCACCTGGCTGCCCAGCCGCTTCCCAGCACTGTTTATTTCTGCAAAGCAATTTTCCTTTGGGCAAGACGATTCGAAATAACCCTCGAAAACAGCTTATAAACATGGCTCAAGAGTGATATAGGGCGATAGTTCTTCAATAGAGTGTTATCTCCCTTCTTGAAGAACAAAACCACCACACTCCTGCTCCATGCCGCCGGTGTTGTACCAGTGTAGATGACGGAGTTGAAGAGCTTTACAAGCTCAATCAATACTGGCATACCGCCTGCCTTGAGTAGCTCTGTAGTTACTCCGTCATCACCCGCAGCTTTGTTATTGTGAAGCTGTTCAAGGGCTCTTCTAATCTCGCCTAAGTCGATGTTGGGAAACTCGTCTGTGTGGTGGCGGGTTAGTCTGGCACGCGGATCATCTGCGCTCGGGGCCTCAGGTGGACTTGTTTTTTGAGTATACAAGTCCCCATAATACCTTTCGACCTCTGCGAGTATCTCTGGCATGGAAGTGACGGTGTTGGTCTGTGATGTTCTGAGCTTTGTCAGGTGACAACTAGAGGTATGTGGCTTGGCGAAAATTCTGGTACCCTTGTTCTGCGTAATAGCATTTTCAATGTCCAGAGTATTCGAGCGTCTTATATCGCGCCGTATTAGCTTCTTTACCTCTTTGTTAAGTACCTGACGCTCAGATGGTGTGACCTTTACGAGTTCTCGTCGTTTCCTTAAAAGTTCCAGAGTCTCGCTTGAGAGCTTCGACTTACGTCTATTGTTCTGAGGTCGAAAGTATTTATTACCCACCTCACGCAAAGTCCGCACCAGGCTGTCAGTGGCGTCATCAATATCCGCCGTAGTTTCCAATACGGCAAATCGGTTCTGTAGCTCTAGCTGGAAAGCTTCACAGCCGATCTCGACTTGGGGCAAAGTTGGTCGGAGAGTCGACTTCATTAAGCGCGCTCGGTCAATTTTAACTTTTATATTCAGAGTGCCTCTTACAAGTCGGTGATCACTACCGGTGTTAAACCTACTGATCACAGAGACATCTCTGAATATTTGGCGCTTATCAGTCATAATGAAGTCGATCTCATTCCTGGTGACATTATTGGGGCTTCGCCAAGTCCACTTCCTTTGGGGCTTCTTCTGGAAAAATGAATTCATCAAAAAGAGCCCCCGGGTCTCGAGAAAGTTGACTAGCATTTGCCCCCTGTGATTCCTGCACCCATAGCCGAATGATCCTACCCTCGATTCGCCGTGTCCTTGTACTCCCACTTTGGCATTGAAGTCACCCATTACAACGCTGTAGGAAGCCTTGGTACGGGACATAGCTTTCCCTATGTCTTCGTACATCGCCTCTACTTCGTCATCAGGATGAGCTGACGTTGGGGCGTACACTTGTATAACCTTCAGAGTATATCTCTCAGTTATTTTTAAGACAAGGTACGCCACTCGCGCTGATACGCTGCCAACTTCCACAACGTTGCTTTTTAGTGACTTGTGGATAATAAATCCGACGCCACCTTGGGATGGTTGGTGTCCTTCTCGGAAGTAGAGTAAGTGACCAGAATCTAGGGCTATCTTCTCCTCCCCCTGTCTTCGGATCTCAGATAGTCCTACGATATGCCAGTTAATGTGACTTAGCTCTACTTCCAACTCAGCATGCAACTTCCAACTTCCTATGGATAGCCATTATTTCAAAATGAATATCATCGAACGCGGAACGAAGTTCATCCTCTTGTTCGAAATCACCATCTTCGATAACGCCTAATATGTCTAAATGAGCACACTCGAAACTCTCAATTAATTTCGGTAACGCGGAAAATTGAACACTAAAGGAATTTAAATATGATTCATTAACTTTAGCTAATTCTGCAATTTGTAAAAGCTTTTTTAAACGATTAACTGCCAGGGTACGCTTTCGGCGGAGTGCAGGCAATTCCCGAACAGTTGGTCCATCTACACTTGCAGACTTCGACAAACGCTTAGAGCCCATTTTAGGCTTAGAAGCGCGTAACGTATGGTACGACATCGGAAATAATTACCGAAACAATTACAAAAAAAATGTTTTCGAAACTTTAATCACTACTTACCCCCACGCGCGAACAGTACCATACGAGAATACTCCGGAAATGTACGATACTAGAGTATTGAAAAGGGTACGCAATGCTAACTATGATTATTAAATCTAAATTGATAGAATTATATACTCAAGATAAAGTGTCTATATACAGCGCGGGAAAGTACTTACTATACAAGAAAATAACGGAGGTATAGTAAGTTCACGTCAATCCTCAACAACAATAGACACGACCGAACGAGTATATAAACGAAAAAATACGGCACGAAAATAATATTACGAAGTAAGGCCGCTTGCTGTTCGCTTGTACCTACTTATCCTACCTATATTTATTGTTTTAATAGACAGGTGCCTAAACGGCAAGACCTATTTATTAAAACCCGATACGGATTTGAATCTCTGTACTAGTTAGTCGGAGTATAATTATATTATTAAGTGTGAAGTGTAAATGTGAGAGAATCGAAACACGGTGGTACAACGACGTATATGTAATAGAAATGTTGCATCAAAGGTAACGAGGCGAGAGTCACAATATTACACACGTATAAATACACTAATATAACACAGCGACGCACCAGCACAAGATCGGTGAACGTGAGCGAGTAGATATATGTATACTTAGGTATGTCAATGGAATAAGCGGACTAATGTACTTCGGCGCGACGAACGAAATGGTTAATATTTAACGAAAATGAATCACTAACTCGATTTGTCTCAAGCGAGACTCTGGAACTTTTAAGGAAACGACGAGAACTCGTAAAGGTCACACCATCTGAGCGTCAGGTACTTAACAAAGAGGTAAAGAAGCTAATACGGCGCGATATAAGACGCTCGAATACTCTGGACATTGAAAATGCTATTACGCAGAACAAGGGTACCAGAATTTTCGCCAAGCCACATACCTCTAGTTGTCACCTGACAAAGCTCAGAACATCACAGACCAACACCGTCACTTCCATGCCAGAGATACTCGCAGAGGTCGAAAGGTATTATGGGGACTTGTATACTCAAAAAACAAGTCCACCTGAGGCCCCGAGCGCAGATGATCCGCGTGCCAGACTAACCCGCCACCACACAGACGAGTTTCCCGACATCGACTTAGGCGAGATTAGAAGAGCCCTTGAACAGCTTCACAATAACAAAGCTGCGGGTGATGACGGAGTAACTACAGAGCTACTCAAGGCAGGCGGTATGCCAGTATTGATTGAGCTTGTAAAGCTCTTCAACTCCGTCATCTACACTGGTACAACACCGGCGGCATGGAGCAGGAGTGTGGTGGTTTTGTTCTTCAAGAAGGGAGATAACACTCTATTGAAGAACTATCGCCCTATATCACTCTTGAGCCATGTTTATAAGCTGTTTTCGAGGGTTATTTCGAATCGTCTTGCCCAAAGGTTCGATGACTTCCAACCCCCGGAGCAGGCTGGGTTTCGGAGGGGCTTTAGTACCGTAGACCACATACACACACTAAGGCAAATAATTCAGAAGACCGAGGAGTACAATGAGCCTCTTTGCCTAGCGTTTGTGGACTACGAGAAAGCCTTCGACACCATCGAGACCTGGGCTGTTCTGGAGGCTATGCAGAGATGCCTCATTGACGACCGATATGTCCAAGTGATGAGATGCCTGTATGAAGCCGCATCGATGACCGTCCAAGTACAAAAACAAAGCACAAGGCCAATCCAACTGCGACGTGGGGTAAGACAGGGAGACGTAATCTCTCCGAAACTGTTTACCAACGCGTTGGAAGACGCATTTAAGACGCTTGATTGGAAAGGACGGGGCATCAATATCAACGGCCAGTACATCTCTCACTTGCGATTTGCGGATGATATAGTCATCATGGCTGAAACTCTGCAGGATTTGGAAGACATGCTGAACAGCCTTAACTGTTCTTCAAAACGGATAGGTCTCGGGATGAACCTTGACAAGACGAAAGTCATGTTTAACGGTCACGTCCTCTCGAGACCCGTCGCCGTGAGTGATGCCATTCTCGAGGTTGTGCAAGAGTACGTATACTTGGGCCAGATAATCCGACTAGGTAAGCACAACTTCGAGAAAGAGGCAGATAGAAGAATTCGTTTGGGCTGGGCGGCATTCGGTAAACTACGTAACCTGTTTGAGTCGTCGATCCCTCAATGCTTAAAAACAAGAGTTTTTAACCAGTGCGTCCTACCCGTAATGACCTACGGGGCTGAAACGTGGACACTCACAAATGGACTGGTCCATAAATTTAAAGTCGCTCAGCGTGCTATGGAGCGGGCAATGCTTGGGGTTTCTCTGGTGGATAGAGTTCGAAATGAAGTCATCCGCCAGAGAACCAAAGTCATAGATATTGCTCGCAAAATTAGCACGCTAAAGTGGAAGTGGGCTGGTCACGTCTGCAGGCGGACAGATGGCCGATGGAGCAGACATGTGTTGGAGTGGAGACCGCGTTTAGGCAAACGTAGTGTGGGACGCCCTGCTGCACGATGGACCGACGACTTGAAGAAGGTGGCGGGTAGCGGGTGGATGCGGGCTACCCAAGACCGGGATGGTTGGCGTTCACTTGGGGAGGCCTACGTCCAACAGTGGACGGCAACAGGCTGAGTATATAGGAAGTTATTTCCCGATCCTTCGAGTCCCCCTTGCGATAAGACGGAAGATCATTCGTCAAGGTCAGACATAAAGTTACCTAAAATTAACTTACCTTCGTTTTCCGGGGAAATAAAGGCGTGGCCTAAGTTCTTTGATTTATTCAACTCTTTGATTCATAATAACGCATCACTTTCAGATACGCAGCGTATGCAATACCTTGAGACTAGTCTCAGCGGTGATGCCTTGGGTGTTATCCGTTCTTATCCCATTCAAGGCAAATATTATCGCGGGGCGTATGAGGCGTTGGTAGCGAGGTATCGCGATGAACGAGAATTGGCTTTTATGTGTTGGAAGGAAATATTAAATGTTAAGTTACAATCTCTTTCACCATTCGATTTTCGCCGTAACTTAGATTTAATAAATGAAAACTTAAACGTACTATCGGGCATTGACCTTCCAACTCATGAATGGGATTTTGTTCTGTGTTATTTAATTTTATCAAAATTAGATACAAAAACCCGGCGTGCTTTTGAGCAAAGACAAGATTCAACAGAATTACCGCAATATAAGGAATTAAAAGATTTTTTGTATAAAAGGTCTGACGCATTAATTCGTGATGATCATTTTTCATCGATTGATTATAGTAAACATAATGTGGGAAAATCTTTGGACAAATCAAAACTAGTTAAAAACGTTTCGTACAGTAAGTCAAAGCCGCAAAAGCAAACCACTTCCGTATTTCTTTCCAATACAACAGAAAAATCACACACCGAAAAGAAAGCCAATGCACCTTCGTCATTACGAGCACCTGCTTCGACAGTAATTCAATGTTCATTTTGTTCCGCGAATCATTCGGTAATTACGTGTCCTAAATTCGGACAACTTTCTGTCGCGGAACGAATCGAGCACTCCCGAACCCATCGCTGGTGTTTTAATTGCTTAAGGCCATCTCATACTGTAAGGGATTGTCGGTCGCTGTTTAGGTGTACTAAATGCCGTGCCAAGCATCATACGCTCCTTCATGAAGAAGTAGCAATTACTTCTCCTCCTAACGTTACTCCGAAGGATAAACCTGATAATCAGATTCGCGTAATGACTAGTATTCGTGAACATTCTATCGTTTTATTATCAACTGCTATTGTTCAAATTCGTGATTCATCAGGTAATTTCCAATCGTTTCGCGCTTTGATTGATTCTGGTAGCCAAAGTCATTTCATCACTGAGCATGCCGTTCAGCGTTTAGGAATTGCCATTAGTTCAGCTATTCCTAAGGTTAGCGGTTTGGGTCATTCGATTGCTTCCATATCTGGTAAAATCAAGATCGATGTTGGACTGAATCAACAATCTCTTTTTACCATCGAAGCCTTAACCTTACCGAGTATTTGCGGCAAGATGCCATCCATTCGACTAGATACCTCTTCGTGGCATCATATTAAAACGTTGCGTTTAGCTGACCCAAATTGTCACAAACCTGGTCCTATCGATCTGCTCATCGGTGCTGAATGTTTTGCTTCTTTGCTGTTGCCGGGATCATTCAAGGGAGATTCGAATCAACCATCTGCTCTAAATTCCGTATTTGGTTGGTTGCTCGTCGGGAACGTTAGATACCCCGAACCGGAAGTTAATTCGTTTTTCGTTTGCGAAGAGCTCCAACTTCACCAAGACCTAAAGAAATTGTGGGAGCTTGAGGAGTTTAGTAATTCTCACACGAAATGTGAACTTGGTCGCTCCTTCCCAATTAAATTAATTGCAGGAATAATTTAAACGATATAATTAGAAAAGGAACACGGTTACGAAACAACGTCCAATAGATCTAAAATAATAACATTATTTAAATCCAGTCCACAAATTCTAATGACTTAAGCCATTTTATAATTAATAAATCAAATACTTACTCCATTGTATTATTCAAAATAGTAATTTAACTATATTTATTACAGTAACACACGAAAATACGAGAACGAAAGTTGTTCAAACTGTGTACTTAAAACTTTATTTTGAAATTTGACGCTGCACTTCACAATCACGGGTTCTTTTTTTTTCTTTAGACAGGCAAAGGAAGACTGTATTCAGCCAACGTAATAAATTCTATTTTGTAAAAGAAGATAATAAAATTGTATACACATATTAAATACAATAATGTATACATATCTTGCGTTAAAATATAATTGAAATGATTGTTTCTTCCTATATTCAGGAGAAAAATGCTGTCGATAAAGTTGATAATTATGCGTAACGTTAAGAGTCCGACACTACTGTAATCGCAAGATCTCACCCGAGATTTCGATGCTCACTTCACTTCACGCGGGCTCGCTTCATGTTACAGAATACCAAAAAGTTCTCACTTGAAGTGACTTACGAAGTGAGAGTGAATTCTAAATGAGTTTCGAATTCGAGTTTGGTTTTTTACAGAATAGCACTACAGGAGCGTGGGGAAAACGATGCGCTCACGGGTGCGGGTAACTCGCGACTAAGCTTGGGTACTATGGAAACGTATTACTAGGGATAAGTTATCAAATGAGGACGCGGTTGAGGCGGTTATCGGTTGCATTGGTGATGAGCGGTTGAGAATCGAACTGTTGAATGCCAGGGCCACATCAGTACCCGAACTTATTTCGGTTGCATCCTCTATACGGAGCGTTAAACGCCCTCAGCCGGGTACATCGGGTGCACATCTGGGTTCCAGTAAGCGATCACGTTTTGATAAGCCCACGTTTGTTTGCCAAATCTGCAAAAAGCCCGGTCACGTGATGCACGTGACTGCCGTTATCGTGGCAATAAAAATGACTATTCTCAGCCGCGTCAACATGATAATAAAACCGCACATCAAAATATAGATAGACCAACGTGTACGTTCTGTTCGAGACAAGGTCACACTTATGAAACGTGTTATAAGCGAGATCGCGCAGTGGTTTCCAACATCAACTGTGTAGGTACATCAAAATTAAATTCGATGCCAGTGTTAGCTGGGAGCTTAAATTTACTCGCAATTTTTGACAGCGGAGCTGAATGTTCAGTTATACGCGAGTCTGTAGCTGCTAAACTACCCGGGAAACGAGTTGATCGAGTAAGCTACTTGAAGGGATTAGGTCAATTTACGGTGATGTCTCTTTCGACATTAACGACTATTTGTGTAATTGATAGTTTACGGATAGAACTTGAATTTCACGTGGTGCCGGACTACGAAGTGTGCTCAGACATTCTGATAGGCATGTATCTTGTTAAAACAAACAACTTAAGTGTGCTAGTAAACTCTCAGGGTGCAACTTTGGTTCATCAACCGGTTGTTTACCACGTGCGATCACAAAGTGAAAAGTTCGATAAAATAGATTGTGACTTGACTGATGACGATCAAATTAACGAATTGAAAATCTTGTTGAACAAGTTCGATCACTTGTTTATTTATGGTTACCCCCACTCACAAGTCAATACCGGTGAGCTGGAAATACGCTTAAAAGATGATAACAAGTGTGTCGAACGCAGGCCTTACCGATTAAGCCCAGTTGAACGTGAAAAAGTTCGGGAAATAGTCAAAGAGTTACTAGAGCATAAAATTATCCGCGAAAGTAAATCAAATTTTTCTAGCCCCATAATATTAGTCAAAAAGAAAAATGGAACGGACCGCATGTGCGTAGACTACCGCGAATTAAACAGAAACACTCTGAGAGACCACTATCCTTTACCGATCATTTCAGATCAAATAGATCAACTGGCAGGGGGTTATTTTTTCTCCACAATAGATATGGCGGCAGGGTTTCATCAAATACCTATTTCAGAGGGCTCGATCGAAAAGACAGCTTTTGTTACGCCGGACGGTTTATATGAATATTTGACCATGCCATTCGGACTCAGTAACGCGGTGTCAGTCTATCAGCGTTGTATAAATAGGGCCTTAGCTCACCTCTTGAGCTCGGAAGACCAGGTTTGCCAGGTATATGTCGACGACATTCTATCAAAATGTAGGGTATTCGCTGAGGGCCTATCCCATATCGAACGCATATTGATTGCCCTCCAAGAGGCCGGTTTTTCGATCAATGTCGACAAAACGGCCTTCTTTAAACGCTCCATCGAGTATTTGGGTAATATAATTGCAGACGGACAAGTCAGTCCAAGCCCAAGAAAGGTGGAGGCTTTAACGAAGGCACCGATCCCGAAAACTGTCAAACAAGTTAGGCAGTTTAACGGATTGGCTGGATACTTCAGACGCTTCATTCCCAATTTCTCGCGTGTAATGGTTCCCCTCTATGAGCTGACCAAGAACGATGTGAAGTGGGAATGGAACGAAAGGCATGATAAGGCTCGAAACCAACAACACCTGTCTACTGCGCCTACCCTTATGCTATTTCAGGAAAACGCACCAATCGAGCTCTACACGGATGCCAGCAGCATTGGCTACGAGGCGGTACTTGTGCAGACCGTCTGTGATCGCCAGCATCCAGTTGCGTACATAAGCCAGCGGACTACCGACGCCGAGAGCCGCTACCACTCGTATGAGCTCGAGACCCTGGCGGTAGTAAGAGCAGTTAAGCATTTTCGGCATTACCTGTACGGCCGACAGTTCAAGGTGATAACTGACTGTAACGCTTTAAAAGCGTCCAAGAACAAAAAGGATCTCCTCCCTCGAATCCATAGGTGGTGGGCCTTCCTGCAGAATTACGAGTTTGAGGTGGAATATAGAAAAGGTGAGCGGTTACAGCACGCGGATTTTTTCAGTAGAAATCCATCCACTGACATATCTATCAACTTCATGACCAGAGATACAGAGTGGGTGCAGATCGAGCAGCGCCGCGACGACGCGCTGCGTGCGCTTATAGACACCATGAGCGGCGACAGTCCAGCCGAAGGGTACGTCCTTGAAGATGGCGTGCTTAAGAAGACTCTGACGGATTCTATAGCCGGTATACATAAACCGATTGTAGTCCCAAAGTCGTTCCAGTGGAGCTTGATAAACTCCTTTCATGTCGCTTTGCAACACCCTGGATGGGAGAAAACCCTACAGAAACTGAGGGAAACGTACTGGTTTGACAAAATGAATACAACCGTCAGGAGGTTTGTGGACAATTGTGTTGTATGCAAGACCTCGAAAGGGCCGTCGGGTGCTATCCAAGCCCAGCTCCATCCGATTCAGAAGCCAACTGCAGCGTTCCAGGTCGTCCACATGGATATTACTGGCAAGCTGGGTACGAGAAACGCCAAGGGACGAGATTAATATGTTATTGTTACAATTGCCGCATACACCAAATATATCCTGCTTAGCTACTCAAATGACAAGAGCCCAAGCAGCAGCCTCGCAGCTCTGAAACGTGTCGTGCATCTGTTCGGAACCCCAGTGCAAGTCGTGGTGGATGGAGGTCGTGAGTTCCTTGGAGAGTTTAAAGTCTACTCGGACCGTTTCGGAATCAACATACATACCATTTCGCCAGGAGTAAGCCGAGCAAATGGACAGGTCGAACGAATTATGGGTACTTTGAAAAACGCATTAACCATTATCAAAAACTACGACACTAAAGAGTGGCAGTCGGCGCTAGAAGCATTACAACTCGCATTTAACTGCACTCCACGTAGAGTGACGGGGGTCGCACCGCTTACACTATTGACCCGCCGCCAACACAGTGTACTCCCAGAACTACTAAGGTTGGTGAACATTGATAACGAATGTATAGATTTTGACGTACTTGAGCAACACGTTCAACAGAAAATGGCAGCTGCGGGACAGTACGACAAACAACGATTTGACAGGAACAAAGCAAAAATGCGTCAATTTCAGCGAGGAGATTACGTACTCGTCAAGAACAATCCCCGTAATCAGACGTCCCTAGACTTGAAATACAGCGAGCCATACGAAGTGTATAGGATCCTGGATAACGACCGATACATGGTGAAGCGTGTGACTGGCAGAGGGCGTCCACGTAAGGTACCTCACGACCAGCTGCGGCGAGCACCACAACCAGGCGAGCAGGAAACCGTGTCGACGAATAACGAAGATAACCTTCAGCAAGTAACCGCTCCACTGGCCACATGGCAGGTCATCACTACGCCACAGTCGGAGGAGCCACAGCCATCTACCTCCCAAGCTGCCCAGCTACTGGACCCTTAAACAGAGTTAGTGTCTCCCTTCTTACTGTTTGTTATATTGATAACTTTCTGCGTGGGTAGTTGTAAAGACTAGTCATACGGTTTTTGCTCTGTAATTATTTTAATTTTTTAAACACTTATTTATCTTAAATTACAACATTATATGTTCTTAAGATAGGCTAAACCGTCTACATGCCAGTGCTAGTGTTATATCTCCCTGCATTCTTTTCCTATTCACTTTACCTTTCTTAGTCACTTCAACACTTTTTTTTTCATCACTTTTTAATACCTGCACAATGGAGTGTACTTTGAAAACTACAATTGAAGATATGAAGATTGAATTCCACAAAAGGATGGCTGCATTCGAATCAGGTCTCCATAAGTCTTCAGGTAGTGCGACGGGTTCCCCTGACTTGGCTGCTGACTTCGGCGCTTATAGGGCCTTTATAACACATGCACTCAGCCTGCTCCAAAACCAAATTGTAGGTGTGGCACAAACCGTTGACAATATGGAGATGCAAAGGCGCCGTAAAATTCTTCTTGTGCATGGGGTTGCTGAAGTAGTGGATGAAAATACTTCAAAGTTGATAGCAGACACTATAAAGCAGCGCTTTGGAATCACTGATTTCGGAGTTGGTAATATACAGCGCTGTCACAGGATGGGTCGGCCTTCTTCTTCCAAGAAACCAAGACCTGTTCTAGTTAAATTTCAGGACACCGCTACGCGTGACAACCTTTGGTACAGCAAAACCAAGTTGAAAGGCTCGGGTATTACCCTCTCGGAGTTCCTCACGAAGACCAGACACGACATCTTTATGGCTGCACGTGACAAATTTGGCGTGACCAATGCGTGGACCCGGGAGGGCAACATCTTCGTTCTAAGTGCGGGCGTACGGCATCGCGTGGTGTCGCTTACTCTGCTCGGGCAGATTACTGTAGACCCCCCCGCGAAGTCGAGTCCAGCGAAAAAGGCCATAACAGCACCTAGGACCTAGCGAGCAACGACTACCAAAAAGTGAAGTTATCTTATTGTTAAAATCCGTATAGTCCAGGTAAACATAGTTTTGTGAATACTGCTTCCCATTTTTCACCTTTTTCTTATTGTTATTAACTAGGACATATACCTAAATTATATTCTGATTATTTTTCGTTTGATTCTTATTCCTGTTCAGTTCTTGTTTTGTTATTATGGCGTTGGGATGTTCCCTTGTTAATTCTATTTACACCCACACTTTGTTTATTATCTTGTGGCAAATGTCATTTTTGACAAGTAACGTTTTCTTTTTTTTCTTTTTATTCGCTCCATAAGGAACCGGCTAAGGTCTGAGACCATGCTGCCAAGTCATAAGTAAGTAATGTTTTGTTATTTCTTCAAATTTAGCAATTTTTAGCATAGTTCAAATTAAAGTTGTTTTTTACCTGGACTACTTATCAATATTGTAATGTTTTTTTCCCTTTCTTTATTTTACTTTATTATGTCCATTGATGTGTTCTTTTTTAAGTTTGTTTTAATTCTTTGATAAATTATTTTTTATATATTTGTTATAACACAGCCGGCAGATGGATGTTTGTTATTATATTGTTATTTTTATAATTTTTTTTAACAAGTATTTTTTAATATTATAATATCTTTATTTATTTATATAAATATATTTAATAATAATTTTATTTAGATTATTACCTGTTTTTTCTTATTATTTATTATTTTATTGGTTGTATCTATGTCTGAGCACAGTGATAGTGATGGCAGTGAATTCTTTTCAGCGTGTAGTGATGATAGCTTCGTCAGCGTACCCTCTCTTGCCGAAACTATCTCGTCACAACTCTCTGACGTCCCCAGGAACTTTAATGTGATTCATATCAATGCCCAGAGTATTCCGGCTCATTTCCCTGATATGCTGGCTAGTTTTGACTGTACTCATATACATGCTATCCTCGTCTCTGAATCTTGGCTAAAGCCTTGTCTTTCTTCTTGCTCCTTCTCCATTCCTGGGTTCCACCTCATAAGAAATGACCGCACAGCACGTGTTGGAGGCGGCGTTGCCATTTATCTTAAAACTCAATTCCGCTATTCTATAGTAAGCGTATCACCACAACCTCCACCTTCTAATGCTGGTGAACATCTCTTCTTGGAGGTGAAATTCTCCCTTAAGAAAATTCTACTCGGTGTTTATTACTGTCCCTCACTACTCATTAACTTTTTCTCTTCTCTCGAAATTATTCTTGAAAATCTCGTTCCTTCGTACAGTCAAACCATAATCATGGGTGACTTCAATACCTGTCTCCACAAGAACGATCGTCGTTCTACCTCCCTTATAAATGCTATCCAATCCTGCAACCTTTCTATTCTTCCACTTTCAGCTACTCACCACTCTCCTAACTGTACCCCTTCTCTTCTAGACCTTATATTTGTTTCCTCCGTAAACCATGTAGCTAAACATGGACAATGTTCCGCTGATGCCTTCTCTTGCTATGATTTACTATTCCTATCCTATCGTCTCCGCCCTCCTAAAGCCGTACCCAAAATCCTCGTGCAGCGAAATTTTCGAGGTATGAATCTTGAGAATCTTCGCAAGGATGCCGACAGCATTGACTGGAGTTCACTTCTCCTCGCAGACTGTGTTGGTGCAAAGGTAGAAATTTTCACCAGCAAGTTGATTAGCCTTTATGATAAGCATGCACCGGTCCGGTCTATAAAACTTAAACACCTTCCGTCTCCATGGATAACCGCTGAAATAAAAGAATTGCTCGCTAAAAAAGCGTTGACCAAGTCCAAGTACAATCGTCACCCCAGCGAGTCCAACTGGGATAAGTACGTAACCACCAGGAATCAGTGTAGCAAGGTGTGTAGGAATGCTCAACGCCGACATATTCACAACTCTGTCGAAAACGGAGATCCAGCTAAAGTCTGGAAATTTCTTAAGACCCTGGGAGTGGGTAAATCTCGACATGACTCCGTTTCTAAGTCCATAGATTTAAATTTCTTGAACCGTCATTTTTCGTCTTTGTCTTCTTTCGACAAGGCGAGCAAAGATTAAACATCTTTCTACCCTCAAGACTCCCAAATGTGCTGCTTTCGTCTTTAAACAATTTGCTACTTGTGATGTTGGGAAGACCATTACACACATTTCATCAAATGCGACAGGTAGCGACTGTGTCAGCCGTAATATGATTCTTCCTATCCTTGACGAAATCCTTCCTATCATTTCCCATATCCTTAACTATTCCATTTCTACTGGGTTATTTCCTGCTGCTTGGAAAAAAGCACATATTATCCCAATTCCTAAAAAATCCAATGCCTCTGTTTTTTCCGAATTTCGTCCTATCTCCATTCTTCCTTTCTTGTCTAAAGTCCTTGAACGCCTAATCCATACCCAACTGAATGACTTTTTTTCAATACATGATCTCCTCAATCCTCTCCAATCGGGGTTTCGTCCTGGGCACAGTACGACTACCACTCTGACTCATATTACGGATGGCATCAGATCAGGTATGGAGGCAGGAAAGCTGACTGTCCTAGCATTGCTGGACTTCAGTAATGCCTTCAACACCGTCGATTTTGATGTATTACTTAGTGTACTGTGTTCGCTCAACATATCTCCAATGGCAGTTGATTGGTTTCGTAGTTACCTGTATGGACGCCAGCAGCGCATCTGTATTGAGGAAAGTTTTTCCTCCTGGTTCTCTGTTCCTGCTGGTGTTCCTCAGGGCGGCGTTTTATCTCCCTTACTCTTCGCTGTCTTTATTAATTCCATTTCTTATAATCTTCGCTCCTCCTACCACCTCTATGCTGATGATCTGCAAATATATACTCGGGCACCCGTGGACAAGATGGTCGATGCGATTGGAGTAATTAACAGTGATATCGAACACATATGTGAATGGAGCAAAGCCTATGGATTGAAGGTTAATCCTTCCAAAACTCAAGTCATTGTTGTCGGCAGCCCCAGGATGATTTCAAAACTGGACTGGGGCCAACTACCATCCGTTTTCTGTGACGGTATGACTGTTCCCTACAGTGACTCAGTCAAAAACCTTGGCCTATATCTGGACAAGTCCTTCACCTGGGGTCCGCAACTTCGAGAACTCAGTCGGAAGCTGTTTGCCTCGGCAAGGTCCTTGCGAAGGTTACACAATTTTCTACCTATTACCTCGAAGATTTCACTTTCGCAAACCCTCCTACTCCCTATCCTTGATTATGCCGATGTCAGCTATCTTGATCTCACTGAGGACCAATTAAATAAACTGGAGCGTCTTCAAAATTTCTGTATAAGATTTATATTTGGACTACGCAAATATGATCATGTTTCTGAGTTTCGTGCTAAGCTCAAGTGGTTACCCATACGACTTCGTCGGAATGCTCACATTCTTTCTCTTCTGTACAATATCTTGTTTAATCCTCTAGCCCCTTCTTATCTCAAACAACGCTTTCTTTTTCTCCATGAGTCACATGCAAGATCCTTGAGGTCGTCGGAGAATCTGAAGTTGAGAATGCCCGTGCACACCACAACATTCATGGATAAGTCCTTTTCAGTAGAAGCTGTTCGACTGTGGAACACACTTCCAGTTGTGGTGAGACAGGCTCAAACACTGTCATCGTTCAAAAGAATGGTCAAACAACACTACCTTTCTCTCTCCATAGATACACCCTTAAACAACCATAGTCCCCAATCATCTACTATTGACTTGACTGTTGTACACAGTGCCAATCACTCTTTTAGGAGGATAGGGTTATGCAGTAGGAACAAACTGAAAAAGTATATACGTATCAATAAATTTATTTCTAAGACACATAAATTGATAAATAAAAATAAATATTTTACTAAAAAAATAAGACAAAGTAAAAATAGAGTAAATATGAGGGAACAGTTGCAATCTTGTTTAAATACTATAGACAACAATAAAAACCAATATGAATTAGAAGTAAATAAATTAGAATTGGAAATAATTAGTTTAGAAGATTCACTGAAATCTATGACAAAAAAATATGAAATTTCTAATAAAGAAATTAATGAACACATATTGGCTTTAAATGAATTAGTTGACACTTGTAACTATAATTCGGAAAGATTTAATTCATTAGTCAACAATAACAATTGTAGTAACTGTAAATGTTCATCTTTAAAGTTATCAGACACTCCAATAAAACAATCTTTAAATTTAAGAACCAACAGTACCTTAACATCTAACAGTTATGTCCAAAAGAATATAGTTATATTTAGTGATGATATTGGGAAAGGCCTAGGTCAATTGGTTAATACACAACCCAGACAATCAGTTATAAACTATTGTATGCCAGGTAGTACTTACAGTCAAATAATGGATAGTATTTTGAAGTATAAATTTTATTCTTTTACTACACTGGTAATTTTAATTAAAAACTGGTAATAGGGGTAATGTGGACAAACAAAAATTCACCAACTACTTAAAGCTACTAACATCTTTAAAAGTAGATAAGATTTTGATGTCCACATTCCCGTGTAGTACAAGGTTGCCGCCCGCAGAAAAGAATATTAGGTATAAGTTAAATTTAAGTATTGACACCCTTGTTAATAATTGTAACAAGGTAGAACTTTTTGACATTAATACTTACTCTAGTAAGTATAACATTAAAAATAATTTTTATAGTAAATTTATAAAAAGACTTATAGCAAAATCGCTATATCCTTATTTTTTTGACAAAGCCAAGGTATTGGCTATTCAAGTTGCTTCTATTGAGCAGCCTATTCTTGACATAGAGGATAATACTAGTGTATCTATCCCAAATAATTTAAATTAGTTCAAAAGACAATAGAGGACACCTCTTGCATTCATAATAAAAACAAGAATATTGACATATTAATTAAGAATAATAGTCAAAATAATATTCCACTCTACCTGCTTTTCAGAATAAGTTTATCACTAAAGGTAACAATATCTTAAACCTAGTTCATCAGAATAGTCAGGGTATACTAGGTAAAGAATTACAGATGGAATTGTTCATGGGTTGTAAGGATGTTGACATCCTTTGTTTAACAGAACATTGGCTCAGATCTGAACAGCTCATGTTCAATTTTAATAATTATACAATTGGTAGCCATTTTTGTAGACAAAATGCAATACGTGGAGGCTCACTTATAATATTAAATAAAAAACTTAAATTTAAAGAACGGAAGGACATAGTGAGTCTCTCCGTGGAGCAGACTGCAGAAATATCATGTATTGAACTGGAGCAGCTCATTGTTATCAGTGTATACAGGCCACCCACCTCATCATACGAAAATTTTGAATATGTACTTGAAGAAACATTGAATAAATTAAATAAATCGAATAAGAGATTGTTGTTTGTGGAGACTTTAATATAAATTTACTAGAAAATAATTCCTTATCTGTAAAACTAAAAAGTTTTTTTATGTCATTTGATTTAGTGCACTTGTTTTCAGAGCCAACTAGAATAACTAGTACAAGTGCAACCTGTATAGATAATATCTTTACAGATATAGTACCATTTATAAACAAATTATTAATAATCTTGACTCTGATCACTGTGGGCAATTAATCTCATTTAGTAGTAAATTCCAGATGACATCAAATAAAAAACACACTGTTATACCAGTAACAAAGACCCGCTTAGAGAAATTTAAATGTTAATTAAATAACACATTTAACATTACATTAAATAATAATAATCCTAATATATTATATAATTCTTTCTTTAGCACCTTCTGTGAGGAGTTTAAATCAGTTTTTACATCGAAATCAGTTTCTACAGGCAAGAATTGCACTTTCAGCGATTGGGCCACTATAGGAATTCATATCAGTAGAAGGAAATTTTATGATCTCTATCATCAAAGATCATATAATCATAATAGTGATTTTATTGATTACGTTAAGAATTATTCAAAAAATTTTAAAAGAGTATGTCATTGTGCCAAATCAATTCACATAAGTGACTTAATAAAAAGCTCTAAAAATAAAATTAAAACTACATGGACTGTAATTAGCAAAGAAACTGGAAAAGCTAAACTTCGTGACACCGATTTTAGCTTAAAAATTGATGATAAAATCATTAAGTCTGATATAGATGTAGCTAGGGCATTTGAAACTTTTTTCACTGATATTCCAGTTTCTACCACAAAAAATTTAAATTCGTCGTCAACCACAGCAGAAAAATTATTACTAGAAAATGTTACAAGGTGTAAAGATTCATTTGAATTCCAATGTGTTAATAGTACAGACGTTATAAAAGTTGTAAGAGCAATTAATATTAAGAATACATGTGATCTATGGGGAATATCTACAAAAATTTTAAATTTTGTTATCCCTGTTATAGCGCCCCAGCTAGCTGTAATATTTAATTCCTGTATTAATAGTGGTATATTTCCTGATAAGTTGAAAATGAGTAAAATTATTCCTATTTTTAAAACGGGTAGTACAGCTGACCCCAATAATTATAGACCTATTTCTGTGCTACCTTCGGTAAGCAAAATTTTTGAGAAGCTTATGTTAATGCAAATGCAAAAATATTTTCTCGGAATAACATGTTGCATCATAAACAATTTGGCTTTACAAGGGGTCGCTCCACCACTGATGCTGGTGTTGAGCTACTAACTAATATCTTTGATGCTTGGGAGGATTCACGGGATGCTTTGGGTGTGTTCTGTGATCTATCTAAAGCCTTTGATTGTGTACACCATGACACACTTGTCACGAAATTGAGTCACTATGGAATTAATGGTATTGCTCTTAAGTTATTTAAGTCATATTTAAGTAATAGGGTTCAAAGTGTAGACGTCAATGGAAAATTATCTCCTGGGTCTGTTGTTACCATGGGAGTTCCACAGGGCTCGATTCTTGGACCCTTTCTATTCTTAGTTTATATAAATGACTTACCTTATTGCATAAGGGACAACTGTGAGGTAGTGTTGTTTGCAGATGATACTTCTTTAATATTCAAAGTAAGCCGACATAATTCTGTTCTTGACGATGTAAACAACACGCTCGCAAAAATAGTACATTGGTTTAGCGTTAATAATTTACTATTGAATAGTCAGAAAACCAAATGTATTCGATTTTTAACACCTAATGTCAAAAAGATCGACGCCAATATTTATATGAATGGGGATAAATTGAGTCTTGTGGAGACAACCAAGTTTTTAGGCATAACATTAGATCCCAAACTTCAATGGGGATCTCACATATCTGTATTGTCCAAAAAATTAAGTGCCGCAGCTTATGCTGTGAGTAAAATACGTCAATTGACCGACGCTGATACGGCTAGGTTGGTCTATTTTGCGTATTTCCATAGTTTGATGTGCTACGGGATTCTACTATGGGGTGGTGCTGCTGACATCAATATCATCTTTACTCTCCAAAAGCGAGCTATAAGATCTATCTACTCGCTAAATTCTTGGAGTTCTTTGAGAGAAAAATTCAAGGAAATTAATATAATGACAGTAGCATCACAATTTATATTCGCTAATTTAATGTATGTTCATAAGAATATACAACAATTTCCAAAAATTTGTGATGTCCATAGTGTAAATACTAGAAATAACAATAATCTTGTGAGTTATAAAACAAGGCTCCACAAAATCGGCAACTCTTTCAAGGGGCTTTGTATACGCTTCTACAATAAGGTTCCCAATCATATTAAAGAACTTAATGAAAGATGCTTTAAAGCTACTATTAAACGAAAACTAAGTAATAAAGCCTATTACAAAATTTCTGAATATTTAGATGACCGAAAGGCTTGGGAATAAGTTATCCTATTACTTAGAAGTTAGTCATTAACTTATTATTGGGAACTTTATATGTTTGTATAAGAGTTATATATATTAAGTTATGCCAATATTTTATTTGCTTAACATTGCGAACTTATATGCCTTACATGACTTTACTTTATATGATATTATTGTCTTAGTATTTAATTGTTGTATTTAGTCTGGGTATGTCATGCTCGCTAAAGTGTCTGTGCTTGCTGCGGCGCCATGTGCCAGGTCGGTCTCTTCCCTGTAACATGGTTGAGGAGGCCGATGGCTGACACATGCGTCACTACTCGTGATCGGGTGCGGCTCGTGTGGACTGGTCTGCTCAGACTATTTCAGTAAGGACCAACTGCTTTAAGAAATCGAGATTTCACTCTCACGATGGTCATGTGCGGCACTAGGTGCTGTAATGAGTTTTATTTCACAATCTTGCAATAAGGCAGCTTAACACACATTGAGCTGCTCTAATCTAATGTAATTAAATTAAAATTGTATAATAATTGTATTACCAAATATTGTTACCAATGTTGAAAAAGAGCAACGCTAAAGTTTCTTGCCCGTTCTTCTCTAGCGAAACTGCATTCCGAACTGGCGGTCGAGTAAAAAATTGACTGAATCTAAATAATGTATAACATTTCATGGATTCAATAAATATTTGATTTTGATTTTGATTTGATTTAAGTATTAATTGAATCTATTGGTAATCTATAGTTTTTTTTTCTACATATATTTATTTATCTATGAAATTGTCTATATATATATATTATGAGTAATTATTTATTTATCATACATTTGTATATGTGTATGTGTATGTATGTGTGTATATATTTGTATAAATATACATTTATTTAAAGTATTTTTGTTTATTTTTGTTTATTTATATTTATTGGTGTTTTTAATCCTTTATTCTTTAGACTGCCCTCTCTTTCTCCTTTTCTTATATCCATCCCATGGTTGTCTGTAAGAAATTGCCTAGAGCGATAAGACCGCCATTTGTATTTTTAATATATAAATGTAATCTTTCTTTATTTTTTAATCTTAAGTGTACAATAAAGAGTAAATAAATAAATAACTGTGAATTTGAGATCAGTTATTGGCCTCTGTCTTTGTTGACTGGCTGATACCATCATAAACTACAATATAGTAAGACTGTACACTCCGTATTTCCCGCTTCCCTCCTAACTCCTTTCAGAGCCCCTGTGGACCACGGTCAAAATAATATGGCCTAGGCCACAGCATCGACCTTTCCTAAATCCTTTAGAGCCCCTGTGGACCACGGCGTACAAGACCGCTCATCGCCACAGCATCATCCTTGTCTACGAGAAATCAAATCATGCCTGAATGCGTGGAGCATTTGCATTGACATAACTAAATAAACGTGTGAGTAAGCATGTAGCGTTACAAGCACTTCAATATCTTAACTCCCTTCCTAAATAAGATTTGCTGTACATAGGTACAGCAAATCTTATTTATTTACTACTTAAATGAACTTTATTCGTTCCTTATTAATTTTGACATCTATAACTTACAATACCTAACTACATAACCTTATAGTCAATATAAAGAAAAAAAAACATCAAATTAATGGCTGAACTTCGATTGTTGGAATCGGTTCTAATAAAAAACAGCAGCACCGACCACAAACAAGTTATCAGCTAGTATACCTGTGAGTGGATACCTAGCTCAGAGAAATTAATTTTCATTTTCAGAACCGCGACTGGTGCAGAGCACGCACACCGTCTCGCAGAATGGCCGTGTCGACGCAAGGCTATCTTAAAGTCTAAAAATATTAACACATTAAGTTTATAGTTAAGCTAAATATGTCTGGATAGGTTTAAATAATATCAGATTTGATTGTTGTATTCAATTTCCTATTTTTTAATGTAAAATAAGCATTGTTATGATTTGCTGCTACTATAACAGGAAACCATAACTGAGAGTTTATTAAAACTTAATTTAAAACTAGTTGTCTATTCTAGTTACTTTTTATTTTATTGACAAAAACAATTGGTTGAACTCTTGTTCGTCAAGCAGAAAGCGTGGCGCTAGCGTGCTAGCGTCTAAAAATGTTTTAAGGAATAGATAAATAATTCAATGTTAAAATCAATTGCTAAAAATAATAAAACGAATTAACAAATTATAGTTCAATCAATATTTGCCGCAATTTGAAAAAAAGAAATGTAATGACTTCGCAATGCCGCGCCATTTTTGGTATCATGGATGGCGCGCCGCTGCGAGGCCACTTCGATTGACTTCAATAATCGATACAGGGATTTTTTGTGAAAAACTGGTGTATTTTTACTGATACGTGTTGTCTTGTAAGTACAATTCATTTATTGGTGTTGTAGATTTGAAGGCTGTGTTAACTGATATTAGTATTCGGCTAGTAATAAGAATAAAAACGAGATTTAATAAATCGGGCGTCTTAATTTGCGTGATGAGTGCACCTAGCGGTGGAAATGGTGGCGTCAGCTCTGCTGGCGTCACAGCTTCTAAAAACCCAAATGGTCTCGGTGCTCCGTTATATATAACTAGCTGTTGCTCGCGGCTCCGCCCGCGTGGAGGTCATGTTTGAGACAAAAAGTATACACTACAAAATACCAATTTTCATGCATTTAACTTCAAAAATGAAGGATTTTCATACAAACTTTCTTACCCTATTTAACCCCCTAGGGGTGGAATTTCCAAAAATCCTAAAACATATATTTTTTATTTTTAACTAAAAGGCCAAATACCAAATTTTATGCGTTTAACTGCAAAAATGACGGATTTTCATACAAACTTTCTTCCCCTATTTTACCCCCTTAGGGGCAGAATTTCCAAAAATCCTGAAACATATATTTTTTATTTTTAACTGAGAGGCCAAATACCAAATTTCATGCGTTTAACTGCAAAAATGACGGATTTTCATACAAACTTTCTTTCCCTATTTTACCCCCTTAGGGGTGGTATTTCCAAAAACCCTTCCTTAGTGGATGCCTTCGGCTAGTAATAAGAATAAAAACGAGATTTAATAAATCGGGCGTCTTAATTTGCGTGATGAGTGCACCTAGCGGTGGAAATGGTGGCGTCAGCTCTGCTGGCGTCACAGCTTCTAAAAACCCAAATGGTCTCGGTGCTCCGTTATATATAATTGATAAAGGCCTGCATAAGGATGAAGCACATTTGGCCAAAAAAATCGGAGGTATGTTATCTGGCCCTGCGCTTTGGTGAACTTCAAGTCTTATTAGTTTATACAATATTTGCCTTTCAGAAATATTGATGTCAAATACATGCGTTTTCTTTGATTCGGCATAACCGAGGTGAAAATTATTATGATCCTTCAACACATTGGAAAAATGGGTTGCAAAGAGATCACATATATTCTTTGTGTTGTCTCCTTTAATATTATTAAGATACATAGGGGACGGGTATGTTGACTTTTTCTGGCGCGTATTTTTTAAATGAGTCCAAAAATACTTCGGGTGTTTACTTATTTCCGATTCTATAGTTCTAATATATGTAAAATAACACGAAGATCTTAATTTCTCACAATCAGAACGAAGGTATTGGAATTCCAAGTAGTGTAGAGGATTTTTAAACCTTTTGTAACGATTATGAAATTTAGCTTTTTGTTTAAGATGGTATATCAGATTCGAATTGTACCACACCGGATAACTTTTATTAGAATGGCGGGTTTTAGGAACAAAACTATTTATTATTTTACTTAATATGCTATAAAATTTATTGATCACTAGCTGTTGCTCGCGGCTCCGCCCGCGTGGGGGTCATGTTTGGGAGAAAAAGTATACAATACAAAATACCAATATTCATGCGTTTAACTTAAAAATGACGGATCTTCATACAAACTTTCATTCCCTATTTTACCCCCTTAGGGGCGGAATTTCCAAAAATCCTGAAACACATATTTTTTATTTTTAACTAAAATGCCAAATACTAATTTTCATGAATTTAACTTAAAAAATGACGGACTTTCATACAAACTTTCATCCCCTATTTTACCCCCTTAGGGGTAGTATTTCCAAAAACCCTTCCTTAGTGGATGCCTACGTGATAAAAGGTACCTACTGTCAAAATTTCAAGTCTCTAACCCCAGCCATTTAGGCTGTGCGTTGATCGATCAGTCAGTCAGTCAGTCAGTTTCTTCTTTTATATATACAGACTAGCTGTTGCTCGCGGCTCCGCCCGCGTGGAGGTCATATTTGGGAGAAAAAGTATACAATACAAAATACCAATATTCATGCGTTTAACTTAAAAATGACGGATTTTCATACAAACTTTCATTCCCTATTTTACCCCCTTAGGGGCGGAATTTCCATAAATCCTGAAACATATATTTTTTATTTTTAACTAAAATGCCAAATACTAATTTTCATGAATTTAACTTCAAAAATGACGGATTTTCATACAAACTTTCATCCCCTATTTTAACCCCTTAGGGGTGGTATTTCCAAAAACCCTTACTTAGTGGATGCCTACGTGATAAAAGGTACCTACTGTCAAAATTTCAAGTCTCTAACCCCAGCCGTTTTGGCTGTGCGTTGATCGATCAGTCAGTCAGTCAGTCAGTTTCTTCTTTTATATATACAGATAGCTTTTGCCCGCGGCTACGCCCGCGTGGTAGTTATTTTTGGAAGAAAAGGTATAAAATCCATGGAGACCTCTCAAGCTCTTACATCTTCTTGTATTATGCTATCCCGTAGGAACCGTGCATTTTCTGGTATAAAAAGTATCCTCTCAACGAACACTATGCAAATAATCATGTGGTTCCCTTGCTCTGTCTAAAACAAAAACAAAACTATCCCACGGGAACCGTACAATCTCTGTGCCAAATTTCAACCAGATCCTTCGGGCCTTTTTAGCGTGATTGAGTAAAAACATCGATCCAACCAAACATTCGTATTTATAATATTAGTAGGATTATTGATAAACACCCGATAGAAGAGTTCATATAAACTTTCATCCCCTATAAGTAAACTCTCCTTAGGGGCGGAATTTCCAAAAATCCTGAATTATATATTTTTTATTTTTAACTGAAAGGCGCAATACCAATATTCATGCGTTTAACTTCAAAAATGACGGATTTTTCATACAAACTTTTTTCCCCTATTTTACCCCGTTAGGGGTGGAATTTCCAAAAATCCTGAAACCCATATTTTTTATTTTTAACTGAGAGCAACAATATCAATATTCATGCGTTAAACTTCAGAAATGACGGATTTTCATACAGACTATCTTCCCCTATTTCACCCGTTAGGGGTGGAATTTCCAAAAATCCTGAAATCTATATTTTTTATTTTTAACTAAAAGGCCAAATACCAATTTTCATGCGTTTAACTTCAAAAATGACGGATTTTTCATACAAAATTTCTTTTTTTTTTTTTTTTTTATTCTGGCGCGGCAAAGTGACCACACTGCACCTGATGGTAAGCGCAGTGCCGTCCAGATAGAGTATCAAGTAGCGAGAGACAGTCTATCCCCCACTACTCAACACAATCATGCCGGCCTGCTGTTTAGCTTCTTCACATTACGCCTAAAGGACCCAGGATCATAGGAAGGAGGGAACACGGTAGCTGGCAAACTGTTCCAAAGCTTGATGGTGCGGCAAAAATACGAGTTTGCGAACCTCTTGGTTCGGGCCGGGGTAGTAGACACCACGAAGCTGTGGCTCCGCAAGCCAGTACGCGTGGTTCTGGTATGGAAGGGAGAGGATGGGATAAGATCAAACAATTCTTCAGAGCATTCGCATTCATACAGACGGTAGAACACGCTAAGCGAGGAAATATCCCTACGCAGCTGTAGCGGCTCCAGGCTGTTACTCACGTCTGCATCATTCACAATGCGGATGGCCCGCCGCTGCAACCCATCCAAGGCATCGAGAAGGTACCTTGCGGAACCGTCCCAGAGGTGCGAGCAGTATTCCATTCCCGGCCGCACCTGCGCTTTATATAAGCGGTAGAGCTGACCGGGCGTGAAAAACCGCCGCACCCTGTTCAGGATTCCGACCCTGCGTGAAGTGGCGGATATTACGCCCTCGATGTGACTCCTTGGATTAAGATCGCAGCGGATATCCATACCTAGGACACTAAGGTCATTCCGCATTGCGAGTGGAACACCCTGAACACCCTTTCTTCCCCTATTTTACCCCCTTAGGGGTAGAATTTCCAAAAATCCTGAAACCTATATTTTTTCTTTTTAACTGAAAGGCACAATACCAATATTTATGCGTTTAACTTAAAAAATGACGGATTTTCCATACAAACTTTCTTCCCCTATTTTACCCCCTTAGGGGTATAATTTCCAAAAATCCTGAAATATATATTTTTTATTTTTAACTAAAAGGCCAAATACCAAATTTCATGCGTTTAACTTCAGAAATGACGGATTTTCATACAAACTATCATCCCCTATTTTACCCCCTTAGGGGTGGTATTTCCAAAAACCCTTCCTTAGTGGATGCCTACGTGATAAAAGGTACCTACTGTCAAAATTTCAAGTCTCTAACCCCAGCCGTTTAGGCTGTGCGTTGATCGATCAGTCAGTCAGTCAGTCAGTCAGTCAGTCAGTCAGTTTCTTCTTTTATATAGACAGATACCAGGACCAGTGCACTATGATCCAAGATAACGCTAGTTCTTCCACACACGCGAAATAGGTCTCGCCTGTACGGAGGCTCGAAGGACCATGTAGAGTTTAAGTAAAAGAGTATAGCTAGTTAATTAAGTTATTTATGAAATGTCAAACTATGTCTAATGTAGATGAATATATAATAGCTAGATGATAATGATAATAATTTGCTTGCTGTGAGTACACGCGTCGCGGGTGACAATCAGTTGCGTACTAATGACATAAATGGCTAATAACCGCCGCGGTACTCAAAATGCTGACAATGAAAAGTACGGTGCTAACCCGTACACCATTCTTTTGATGTTATTTGTCTGACTGAAACATGGCTTACAGACGGTGTTAGTAGCTCCGAGCTGTTTGACGATCGTTACATTATATGGAGGCGTGATAGAAATTACTCTGATACTCGTCAAGTTTTAGGCGGGGGCGTACTCATAGCCGTACGTAGGGAACTTAGTGCCGAAATTAATGTTGAGTGGTGTTCTTCAGCCGAGGATATCTGGGTAGTGTTAACTTTTCACCACAAGAAACCTAAGATTTCATACAATATGCACATTTGCGTCGCTTACATATGTAATCAAAATTTGGGTAATTCGATAAGCACGCAATTATTACATTTCTGAGATAATTTAGTAAATATTATTTTAAAAAACCCCACGGATAAATTCATTATTCTAGGAGATTTTAATTTACCGGATATAAAATGGATGGTTTCTGACGATGGCTACTCAATGAGTCCGGATAACATAAACAGTTCCGTTCAACGCAAATTCTTTGATGACATCGACATTTGTAATTTGTCGCAGTACAACTCCCACTTCAACTGCAACAATCGATTACTCTATCTCATCCTCTCGAACCACGATGTTTCAGTATCTGGTAGCTGTAGTCCTTTGGTTCCAGAAGATTCTCATCACAGAGCCCTCTGCATATCGGCAGATTTTGTGCAACTTCACAATTTGCCTTCCATTCCATACACGAAATATCTTTATGACTTAGGTGATTTTACCGCTATATCAACCGAATTAGACGAAATAGACTGGAACAATGAAATTAAGTGTAGACCACTTGAAGAGGCTGTTGAATTCTTTTATAGCACGCTTAATAGGTTGCGCATTAGAAACATCCCGACCAAGATCGACAGCCTCCCTGGCGCAGTAGGCCAGTAGCCGGCTGTGAAACGAGAGGCCGTGGGTTCGATTCCCGCACCGGGACAAATGTTTGTGTAACAGACAGATATTTGTGTCCGGGGTCTGGGTGTTGTGAGACCGAAAGTCTCTCGTAGTCCCTGATACCCACAACACAAGACTCGTATCTTAGTGTGGGATCGGGGCTATGTGTGTGACTGTTGGGTGTTATTTATTTATAGAAAAAAAAAAAGATAGTTTCTTCTAAATCTAAATTTCCTCCATGGTATAATAAGGCTCTAATAAAACTGCTTAAAGAAAAAGCGAAGTATCACTCTAAACACAAAAAGTATGGTAACATAGGCGACCACTCTTCGTTTATTTTACTAAGGGATAGAGCAAAAATTCTCGAAAATGAACTATTCATCCGGTACATGGCAACCATCGAAGACAACATAGTCAAGAACCCTAAAACATTCTGGTCCTTTGTAAAGAGTAAACGGCAATCCAACACTTATCCTTCAATTCGAATTTCAAGCAAGAGTATCAGTGGAATTTTCTAATAAATACCGTTTTGTATCATTATGTGATAAGAGATATTTTGTTTTTTTTGAGTATACATTATGTGTTTAATGTATTTAAATCTTAAAATTTCACTATGAGTTTTGTTTTCATATTAACATGATTTATAATCATTAAGACTAAGCTTTTTTGTGATGAATTTATTAACGCCTTTTGCTTTACATATACATTTATTTTGCACATCTAATGCATACATTTTTGATCGCAGGCCTACAAACTCTTAGTTACTGTTAGTTTCATCTTTGAAAAACCCTAACCGTTTTTTATTTATTAAAGGTAAACCATATTCATTATTAGATAGTCAGATGTGTCAAAATTGTTTTCTAAATCAGTTTTTATATCAGCATAGAAATTTTCTGTAAATATTTGATAGATTAGACTGTAATAAAGTAATTTAATATTATCTCTCTTTATATATTTCTCTTTCATGTAATCGTAATGAAATGTGTAAATTAATGTTTTTGAAAGATCCAATATACAAAATCCCAGATAAATTGGTTTATTGTATATAACACTAGTTTTCTTTAATTACACTGCAACTAAATTTTCAGAAAAAATTGATAGACTGTGAAACTCAGGTTTTGCAATCAAAGATTGTGCTCTTGGGTTTTCCCACGATTCAACCAATGATTTACTAATTTAACGTTTACGCGTTTTATAACATTTTCCATTGTTTTCCCGAAAACTGAATTATTCATAAGTTTGTAAAAATCTTTTTCAAAATCTGAGGTTGCCAAAGAACGCATATGTGTATTTAAATCTATGTAACATTTTAACCATGCAGTTTGTTCAAATTTAAGAATTCTATGTATTTTAAGTAGTTTCAAACCATTTTCTAAACATTGTTTAAGAATAATCATGTGGTTCCCTTGCTCTGTCTAAAACAAAAACAAAACTATCCCACGGGAACCGTACAATCTCTGTGCCAAATTTCAACCAGATCCTTCGGGCCTTTTTAGCGTGATTGAGTAAAAACATCGATCCAACCAAACATTCGTATTTATAATATTAGTAGGATTATTGATAAACACCCGATAGAAGAGTTCATATAAACTTTCATCCCCTATAAGTAGACTCTCCTTAGGGGCGGAATTTCCAAAAATCCTGAATTATATATTTTTTATTTTTAACTGAGAGGCGCAATACCAATATTCATGCGTTTAACTTCAAAAATGACGGATTTTTCATACAAACTTTTTTCCCCTATTTTACCCCGTTAGGGGTGGAATTTCCAAAAATCCTGAAACCTATATTTTTTAGTTTTAACTGAGAGCAACAATACCAATATTGATGCGTTAAACTTCAGAAATGACGGATTTTCATACAAACTATCTTCCCCTATTTCACCCGTTAGGGGTGGAATTTCCCAAAATCCTGAAATCTATATTTTTTTATTTTTAACTAAAAGGCCAAATACCAATTTTCATGCGTTTAACTTCAAAAATGACGGATTTTTCATACAAACTTTCTTCCCCTATTTTACCCCCTTAGGGGTGGAATTTCCAAAAATCCTGAAACCTATATTTTTTCTTTTTAACTGAAAGGCACAATACCAATATTCATGCGTTTAACTTCAAAAATGACGGATTTTTCATACAAACTTTCTTCCCCTATTTTACCCCCTTAGGGACGGAATTTCCAAAAATCCTGAAACATATTTTTTTTTAATTTTTTCTAAAATGCTAAATACTAATTTTCATGAATTTAACTTCAAAAATGACGGATTTTCATACAAACTTTCATCCCCTATTTTACCCCCTTAGCGGTGGTATTTCCAAAAACCCTTCCTTAGTGGATGCCTACGTGATAAAAGGGACATACTGTCAAAATTTCAAGTCTCTAACCCCAGCCGTTTAGGCTGTGCGTTGATCGATCAGTCAGTCAGTCAGTCAGTCAGTCAGTCAGTCAGTCAGTCAGCTTCTTCTTTTATATATACAGATTATGATTCTGATAAACCATCTTCCTTTCTCATGTACCTAGACGCAAATAACCTTTACGGTTGGGCTATGTCTCAATGTCTTCCAACTGGTAAATTTGAATGGGTAGATGTAAATACAGATTTTAACATTGTCATTCAGATTTTCCCTTTTGCCCTGAAAATATATGCCTAGGGAATACCAAAAATACAAAACTGATTCCAAATCTAAAAGATAAAAAGAACTATGTTATCCATTACAAAAATCTTAAACAATGTTTAAAAAATGGTTTGAAACTACTTAAAATACATAGAATTCTTAAATTTGAACAATCTGCATGGTTAAAATGTTACATAGATTTAAATACATAAAAATAATGTACTTTAAAAATACCCGTTACCCGACACATAATCTATATAAAATAAGTAATATACTGTCTGTTAGAAAATTATATATTCAGCAAACTGTTTTAAGAAAACACAAAACTATGGATCATGGGCAAGAAATAAGAACTAAAAGAAGGAAACATACTGTTGCAAAAATACCAAAATCAAATACAACATTTGCGGATATGCAATTTGATAAACGTTCAGCCCAGTTATACAATAAAATCCACAAAGAGTTGGATATAAACGGTAAAGTTTACTACAATTATAAAAAGTGTTTAAAAAATTGGATTATCGCGCTCAATTATGAGGAGACAGAAGCACTATTGCGATGATTAAACAAACACATAACACACACACACACACACACATACACACGCGCACATACACAGCCACACTCACACATACCCACAAACACATGCATTATATACACTTAATAATCACGGCATAATATTAAATATTATTGTTGGTTTTTTTTATTTTAATTTAATTTTAATTTTTAAGATTACTCATACAGCTATTAAAATTGTTAAAATTCTTAATTTAATTTATATAGAACAAAAAAAAAAGTTTATATCTAGTTCTAGTTATGGAAGAGCGGAGTTTCCTAACACAGGCACTAATGCTTAAAAGGAGGCTCCAGCGACCATTTATTGTTAACAAAAAAGTTTTTAAAGATAAATAAATGTTATTATTATTATTAATACACGTATGCGTTCTTTGGCAACCTCAGATTTTGAAAAAGATTTTTACAAACTTATGAATAATTCAGTTTTCGGGAAAACAATGGAAAATGTTATAAAACGCGTAAACGTCAAATTAGTGAACCATTGGTTGAATCGTGGGAAAACCCAAGGAGCTCAATCTTTGATTGCAAAACCTGAGTTTCACAGTCTATCCATTTTTTCTGAAAATTTAGTTGCAGTTCAATTAAAGAAAACTAGTGTTATATACAATAAACCAATTTATCTAGGGTTTTGTATATTGGATCTTTCAAAAACATTAATGTACACATTTCATTACGATTTCATAAAAGAGAAATATCGAGATAATATTAAATTATTTTATACAGACACTGACAGTCTAATCTATCAAATATTTACAGAAAATTTCTATGCTGATATAAAAACTGATTTAGAAAACTATTTTGACACCTCTGACTATCCATCTAATAATGAATATGGTTTACCTTTAATAAATAAAAAACGGTTAGGGTTTTTTAAAGATGAAACTAACGGTAAAATTTTA
The DNA here is from genome assembly GCA_905220505.1 of Laothoe populi. Classification (NCBI taxonomy): domain Eukaryota; kingdom Metazoa; phylum Arthropoda; class Insecta; order Lepidoptera; family Sphingidae; genus Laothoe; species Laothoe populi. The sequence goes on from HG992162.1 coordinate 9,784,226, forward strand.
AAAGAGTTTGTAGGCCTGCGATCAAAAATGTATGCATTAGATGTGCAAAATAAATGTATATGTAAAGCAAAAGGCGTTAATAAATGCATCACAAAAAAGTTTTGTCTTAATGATTATAAATCATGTTTATATGAAAAAAAAACTCAGTATAGTGAAATGCTAAGATTTAAATCCATTAAACACATAATGTATACTCAAAAAATAAACAAAATATCTCTATCACATAATGATACAAAACGGTACTTATTAGAAAATTCCACTGATACTCTTGCTTGGGGTCATTATAAGATAAAGGACATTTTTTTTTCATATTTTCTGTACAATGATAAGAATTATTTATTTATATTTTTGTGTATTATTAAATTAAAGCACTGTAATTATAGCTGTTATCAGATTATTGTGTGCTTAATTGGACCTACGACTGAACAGGTTGCTGTTGCTTTCTAGATCACTGGGTATTTGTGAAGCACCAGTAGAGTGGTAACGGGCGGTGTAAATTATAAAATCAAATACATATAATACATTTAATTTTAACGAAATGTGTTATTCATTCCAATACCTCTTCAGAGTTTACACGTATATTCAAAATGATTCATTTTATTTATCCTTTTACTGCCATAGTCGCAGGTCCAGGATTTTCCAGGATGTGGAAAATCTAATTTTGTTACAAATTTCATTAAATATATTAAAGAAATATGTAATAAAATCTTCAGCCAAATAACTTCGTGTTTTGATGAAATGCAGCCTTTGTATAATCTACCAAACGTGAATTATTATCAAGGCATACCAGATTTGAATATCCATCAAGGAAATGAACCAAACCTCATTATTATTGATGACCTTATGAGGGAATCTGATGGTCGTGTTGTTGATATATTTACCAAAGGTAGTCATCATAGAAACTTAAGTGTGTTAACTCAAAATTTATTTCATCAAGGTAAAGGTCAAAGAGACATTTCTTTGAATTCAAGCTATATACTTTATTTCAAAAACCCTCGCGACAAAACTCAAATTCGTTATTTGGCACGACAAGTTTCACCGGAAAATAACAAATTTGTCGAAGATGTCTACAGACTCTACTAAGGAAGCACATGGATACCTGATGATAGATCTAAAACAAGATACCTGCGATATTTGTCGAATAAAAACAAAAATATTTCCATCCGATGGTTATTGCACGGTATACATCCCTAAAGAAGAGTTTAAATATATCAAGAATCAACAAATACCAGTCATTTACAAATGATGAATCGACACCTCAAGACGCATAAAGATTTATTAAACGCACTGTATAAACTCAAGCCGAAACATCAACAAGCTCTTTTAAAAGCCTGTAACGAAAAATAAATTAATTTTATTTGTGAGTGCATTCATAACGTTCTACGAGGAAATATAAAGCTTGAAGAAAAATCTAAGAATAAGCTACATAAATTTAAAAATATACTTCGTAAATTAGTGCGTAAAAGCACAAATAAAATAAGAAAGAATATAATAGTTCAAAAGGGTGGTGCTTTTTTACCGATTATATTGGGATCTATTTTAAGTGGTTTAATAAGTGGTCTTGTTAAAAATGGATCATGCAAAAAAAATGTTATTAGTTGAACCAGGTTTAATAGATAAATTAAATCAAAGTAGAAATGAAAATCCTACCACTCGGTTGGATGCTGAAATGCAAAACATTTTGAATAGTAATATGGAAGATCGAAAAAAATGTAAATTGTATTTACAAATTTTACAAAGGTATCTCCATTTCACGGAAGAAGATCGAAAACCGTTTGAGCTCCCTATAATAACTCAAAATAATGATTTTACTGAACCAATGGATAAAAGTGAAAATTCAAATATAAATAACGACATCAAAATTAAAGATCTAGTTGCCAGTCAGGCATCACGTAACCAAGAGAAAAAGCAAGATAATTGTGTGGATGAAAAAATCCTCTCTACACAAGAAATCAAATTCTAAGCTTGATACCTAAATCATACGTAAAAAGAGGTGAGTTGTTATTGGATTCGCTATCATTGAGTAAAAACAATTTTTTTTGGAACGATGATGGTACAGTAATTATAGACAACGAAGTAATTCCTGAAAGTAATATTATAGATTTAGTAAATGATACACTGCGAACATTAAAAAGAAATGATCCAATTGGTTGGGAAAAATTTGCTAAAGCATTGAAGGATTTAAAAATACCATTAACCTATATCGGAAATCCCAAAAGACGTGAGTACATAGTTCAACTTCAAAAAGATATTGAAGATTCTTCACCAAAACACAAAGAGTTATATTATACTCCAAAAAGCGACGATAAGCATATAAGAAAAATAAAGAAAAAGATAGATTGGGAAAAATGGACCCCTTATTAGAAATAAATAGACTATATTATGATGTGTCACACCCAGCTGGATATAGCAGTATTGATAAATTATCACAAGCTATGAAAGGTAAAATGAATAAAGAAGATGTTACAAAATGGTTGCAAGCCCAGGAAACGTACACGCTTCATAAACCAGTACATAGAAAGTTCCCACGAAACAAATATATCTTATCTAATATAAATGAACTATGGCAAGTTGATTTAAGTGATATGAGAACTTATTGTAAAGATAATAAAGGTTTTAATTATATTCTTTGTGTTAACTTTACTTAGCAATAGTTCAATGGAATATTTTCCTGACAACAAATCATCTATTTTTTCAACTAAATTACCGAAAGCCATCATACTCGAGGGGGAGTGGTGTGTGGGAATTGTTGAATTTCAATATCCATGCACTATGTTTACTGTTCAAGATCATGAGAATATTATGTACATAACGAAATTGATGAAGATGCCTAATGAAGTAAATCCTTCTACAGTGTACTATAAGCATTATATACCTGCCACAAACTATGATAATATCAACCATATTTTAACAGCACTGAATAGTATTCGAGAAAAAATTAAATTTACCTATGATAATATATCTAAGTTTGTATACGTTTCTGTGTTAGACGAATCGATAAAATCTGTAACATTATCACCCAAATTAAGTTTACAATTAGGATATGAACCAGGTAGAAACCTTGCTGAAAAAAAATTTGCAAAATGTCCAGCTAATTTGCATTTAGGATTACCATCTCAGTTATTCGTGTATTGTGATAAAGTTGAACCTCAAATTGTTGGTGATGTAATGACTCCTCTTCTAAGAATCATACCATTGGACCCTTCAAAATACATATATGGGGCCAATAAAATGCATGTTTTTTCACCACCTCATTATTTATCTGTAATGCGTAGAGAATTTGATACCATTGAAATAGATATAAGGTCAAGCACTGGTCAAAAGATACCATTCCAATTTGGAACAGTGTGTGTTAAACTACATTTCAAAAAACTATAATGTATTCTCAACACAAGTACACATGCCCTTACGAACGCTATTATTCTCATCAAGCTGGGTCGGGTATAGGAGTGATTTATAAAGGAGCACCATATCAAAAGGGTCATGGGATTGGTAGTTTTCTTGAGGGTTTATTTAGATCAGTTTTACCATTACTATCTAGCGGTGTCCGCGCTGTTGGTAAGGAGGCATTGAGTGCTGGTTGGGTCTTTGTTCTTCATGTCTTCGATATGAAGTCCTCCTCCCGTCTTCCTAATTTTCTCCTTTACTGTCTGTCTGTCTGTCTGTCTGTCTGTCTGTCTGTCTGTCTGTCTGTCTGTCTGTCTGTCTGTCTGTCTGTCTGTCTGTCTGTCTGTCTGTCTGTCTGTCTGTCTGTCTGTCTGTCTGTCTGTCTGTCTGTCTGTCTGTCTGTCTGTCTGTCTGTCTGTCTGTCTGTCTGTCTGTCTGTCTGTCTGTCTGTCTGTCTGTCTGTCTGTCTGTCTGTCTGTCTGTCTGTCTGTCTGTCTGTCTGTCTGTCTGTCTGTCTGTCTGTCTGTCTGTCTGTCTGTCTGTCTGTCTGTCTGTCTGTCTGTCTGTCTGTCTGTCTGTCTGTCTGTCTGTCTGTCTGTCTGTCTGTCTGTCTGTCTGTCTGTCTGTCTGTCTGTCTGTCTGTCTGTCTGTCTGTCTGTCTGTCTGTCTGTCTGTCTGTCTGTCTGTCTGTCTGTCTGTCTGTCTGTCTGTCTGTCTGTCTGTCTGTCTGTCTGTCTGTCTGTCTGTCTGTCTGTCTGTCTGTCTGTCTGTCTGTCTGTCTGTCTGTCTGTCTGTCTGTCTGTCTGTCTGTCTGTCTGTCTGTCTGTCTGTCTGTCTGTCTGTCTGTCTGTCTGTCTGTCTGTCTGTCTGTCTGTCTGTCTGTCTGTCTGTCTGTCTGTCTGTCTGTCTGTCTGTCTGTCTGTCTGTCTGTCTGTCTGTCTGTCTGTCTGTCTGTCTGTCTGTCTGTCTGTCTGTCTGTCTGTCTGTCTGTCTGTCTGTCTGTCTGTCTGTCTGTCTGTCTGTCTGTCTGTCTGTCTGTCTGTCTGTCTGTCTGTCTGTCTGTCTGTCTGTCTGTCTGTCTGTCTGTCTGTCTGTCTGTCTGTCTGTCTGTCTGTCTGTCTGTCTGTCTGTCTGTCTGTCTGTCTGTCTGTCTGTCTGTCTGTCTGTCTGTCTGTCTGTCTGTCTGTCTGTCTGTCTGTCTGTCTGTCTGTCTGTCTGTCTGTCTGTCTGTCTGTCTGTCTGTCTGTCTGTCTGTCTGTCTGTCTGTCTGTCTGTCTGTCTGTCTGTCTGTCTGTCTGTCTGTCTGTCTGTCTGTCTGTCTGTCTGTCTGTCTGTCTGTCTGTCTGTCTGTCTGTCTGTCTGTCTGTCTGTCTGTCTGTCTGTCTGTCTGTCTGTCTGTCTGTCTGTCTGTCTGTCTGTCTGTCTGTCTGTCTGTCTGTCTGTCTGTCTGTCTGTCTGTCTGTCTGTCTGTCTGTCTGTCTGTCTGTCTGTCTGTCTGTCTGTCTGTCTGTCTGTCTGTCTGTCTGTCTGTCTGTCTGTCTGTCTGTCTGTCTGTCTGTCTGTCTGTCTGTCTGTCTGTCTGTCTGTCTGTCTGTCTGTCTGTCTGTCTGTCTGTCTGTCTGTCTGTCTGTCTGTCTGTCTGTCTGTCTGTCTGTCTGTCTGTCTGTCTGTCTGTCTGTCTGTCTGTCTGTCTGTCTGTCTGTCTGTCTGTCTGTCTGTCTGTCTGTCTGTCTGTCTGTCTGTCTGTCTGTCTGTCTGTCTGTCTGTCTGTCTGTCTGTCTGTCTGTCTGTCTGTCTGTCTGTCTGTCTGTCTGTCTGTCTGTCTGTCTGTCTGTCTGTCTGTCTGTCTGTCTGTCTGTCTGTCTGTCTGTCTGTCTGTCTGTCTGTCTGTCTGTCTGTCTGTCTGTCTGTCTGTCTGTCTGTCTGTCTGTCTGTCTGTCTGTCTGTCTGTCTGTCTGTCTGTCTGTCTGTCTGTCTGTCTGTCTGTCTGTCTGTCTGTCTGTCTGTCTGTCTGTCTGTCTGTCTGTCTGTCTGTCTGTCTGTCTGTCTGTCTGTCTGTCTGTCTGTCTGTCTGTCTGTCTGTCTGTCTGTCTGTCTGTCTGTCTGTCTGTCTGTCTGTCTGTCTGTCTGTCTGTCTGTCTGTCTGTCTGTCTGTCTGTCTGTCTGTCTGTCTGTCTGTCTGTCTGTCTGTCTGTCTGTCTGTCTGTCTGTCTGTCTGTCTGTCTGTCTGTCTGTCTGTCTGTCTGTCTGTCTGTCTGTCTGTCTGTCTGTCTGTCTGTCTGTCTGTCTGTCTGTCTGTCTGTCTGTCTGTCTGTCTGTCTGTCTGTCTGTCTGTCTGTCTGTCTGTCATCTAACCTAGATCAACTAATAGAAAAATACATAGATCCTATTATAAAAACAGGCAATGATACGACCCTGGTGGTCGAGTTGTGGTGGTGGTGGTTCGCCGAGATGAAGCAGGAGGTCATCACCCTCAGCGGGTCGTAGCGGCAGTGCGTCCTGTCTTCCGTCAGTGGTTGGACAGGCGCCACGGCGCGGCGACGTTCCGGCTGACACAGGTACTCACAGGCCATGGTTGTTTTGGCGAGTACCTGTGTCGCATAGCCGGCGCAGAAGGGTCGGCCGTGTGTCACCACTGTGACAACTGTCCGCGTGACACGGCCCAACATACTATTGAGGAGTGCCCAGCCTGGGACGAAGAGCGCAGTGCTCTCGCAGCAGTCGTTGGTGTAGACCTCTCGCTGCCGGCTTTGGTGTCAGCCATGGTCGACAGCCGGAGGTCCTGGCGTGCGGTGGCCCTCTTCTGTGAGGCCGTCATCTCACAGAAGGAGAGTGCCGAGAGGGATCGTGAACAACAAGCCGATCCCTCCCGCCGCCAGTCGAGACGGAGGAGGCGCCGGGTTGACGACTGACCGGCGTCTCTCGCCCTGTGGTTTGGGGGCGTTTGGAGAATCCCACCACGGTATCCCCTACCTGTCGTAAGAGGCGACTAATAGGGGCATCGGGGGTCGCGGGCGCGCAGCGGGGGGCTGTCGTAGCGCCCTTTCCGGTGTGTCGAAATTTGTTTTGTACATAGTTTTTCTTTGTATATACTTCGTCGGCACAACGGGCGACCCCGGGATGACGGCAGCGCGGGTGGTTGGCCTCGTAGCTGCCGTGGACGCCGAGGGCGTCCTTCGGTGCGCGGGGGCTTCTGAGCCCCCCCCACTTGGAGACGGGCCTCCTAGAGAAGGGTCATAGGGTCTGTCAGAAGGGTCATAGATAGCTACCTCGAGGGCAGAAAAGTAAAGGTACACCGAAAATAATAAAACTGACTTCAAAAAACTCCAAACAATAAATGATAATACAAATATCGAAAATACAATAAAACTCTTTACAAGTAAAAGTAAAACATCAAAAACAAAGATCCTAAATTCACCACAAAAAAATTGGATAAATATGGACATCATAAATGAAATCAATCAAAGAAATGTGTGGGCAGAACTTAACAAGAACGATCACAGTAAGACCTTAGAAGAAATTTATAACCAAAAGAAAATATGTAGCTAAAATTATACAAGATGCAAAAAATGTTTACCACGGTAAAGAATTCACAATTTGTATTAATAAACCTAAAAAAATATGGGGTCTAATTAACTCTTTAGCAAATTATAATATTAAACAAAGGTGTGCTCCTCCAAAACTACTTGTCGACTCAGTGTATGTTACTGATCCAAGAAGTGTATGTAAACTATTAAATAAATATTTTCAACAATAGGACCAATTTTAGCAAAAGCAATACCTAATAAATTTCATGACAATCACACGCGAGCATTACCAAAAGTTCTGGCTCAAAACTCTTCGTTGTCCACCCTCAAACCTTGTTGACCTGAAGAAATAATAAAAATAATCTCAAATCTTTATTCAAATTGTAGCACTGGATTAGATGAAATTAACACAAAAGTAATAAAATGCATAAAACATTTGGTGGCAAACACGATGAATAAATGCTTCAATAAATTGTTATTAGATGGTTTTTTCCCCTATTTCCCCGATACTCTAAAGTTGGCAAACGTTACACCCATATATAAATCCGGACCAACAACAGACCCAGGCAATTACGGACTTATATCGGTTTTACCTGTATTATCGAAAATAATAAATAATAATATCATAAAAATATGTTGAAAAATATCTGGGTTTGAGAATGGATAGGGCTTTAACTTGGAATAAATAATACTAGCCCTGTATTAAACATTGTCCCACTGCTGGGCACGGGCCTCCTCTACTAATGAGAGGGGTTAGGCCTTAGTCCACCACGCTGGCCTAATGCGGGTTGGCAGACTTCTCATACCTTCGAAAAAATCTCAGATATGCAGGTTTCCTCACGATGTTTTCAGTCACCGTTAAAGCAAGCGATAATTAACATTTTAATACACACATAACTTTAGAAAAGTCAGAGTTGTATGCCACTTGGGTTTCGAACCCACGACTTTCGTCTTGACAGTCCGTACCGCAACCAACTAGGTTTGAGGGGTACCTTTGATTATAGTTTTTTATTTAACACAAGTTATTAGAGTAAATGTTTTTCAACCCTCATACAAGCTAGAATTGAATCACATCAAATTCAAGGTTCATTAAATCATCACACGCGTCAACTGTTACGTATTTTCACATACATACACACTCACAACTGTAATCCCTGAAGGTGTAGGCAGAGGTGTAACCAGTACACCCATAATTCACGCAGCTTATTATCATATGTGTGATAGGGGTGAGCCTATACCATACCGGGCACAATTCCATGCTCACGGCGGATAATCCCAATATCTCTTTACCAAACCCGGGGATCGAACCAGAGACCCCGCACGGCAGTCGTACCGCGTACATTACAACTACGCCACAGAGGACCGTGGACGTCCAATTATAATATCACTGCGTAATTAGCAGTTAAGCAAAATCTGAGTGCAAGACAGGTGCGTAGGGATATTTCCTCGCTTAGCGTGTTATACCGTCTGTATCATGGCGAATGCTCTGAAGAATTGTTTGATCTTATCCCATCCTCTCCCTTTCATACCAGAACCACGCGTACTGGATTGCGGAGCCACAGCTTTGTGGTGTCTACTACCCCGGCCCGAACCAAGAGGTTCGCAAACTCGTATTTTTGCCGCACCATCAAGCTGTGGAACAGTTTGCCAGCTACAGTGTTCCCTCCTTCCTATGATCCTGAGTCCTTTAGGCGTAGTGTGAAGAAGCTACACAGCAGGCCGGCATTATTTTGTTGAGTAGCGAGGGATAAATTGTCTCACTACTTGATACTATAACTGGACGGCACTGCACTTACCATCAGGTGCAGTGTGGTCACTTTGCCGAGCCAAAAAACTCAATGAAATTTCCATCGGTTGTAACAGTACAAATTAAAATAAAGAAATAATCAATGAGGTTGGAAACAAACCATACTATAACTTAATAGTCGTTAATTACAATCAGTTTTAAATCCAAAAACAAAAATCAATGAGGTAGGAAACAAATCCTCATATTTCCAACTTAATAAATCGTAAGTGTAGCAGAACGATCAAAATAAAAAATCGGCCTTTAAATTTAAAAACTGAAAGCGACTCATCAAATTTCACATAAATCCACGGGTAGATCCCACTTCTTATGTCCAGGTGAAAGGTCATGAAGTCACAGGTCACCATATGAAGAGGCTGGAAGAGGGCTTATACATCCCTCTCCGATCTCCAGATATAGACAGGATGCACATGGTATGATAGATTCGTAGAAATAACACGAGTTGAACACTTTACAGTTTATTAAGCTACTGCCAGTTCGAAATACAATAATCCACGGAAAAAAGAACTGGCAAGAAAAACCATGGTTTACAATTACACTGTTTTTTTTTTTTAGTGCCTCGATAGGCAGACGAGCAGACGGGCCACCTGATAGTAAGTAGTCACCGCCGCCCATAGACTTCTGCAATACCAGGGCACAGCAAAGCCGCTGCCTACCGTTGAAGGACTAGTCTCTTTAAGCCTCGTTTAAAGAAGGACATATCATAGCGCTCAGGGAACACCGCAGCAGGTAGTTCATTCCAGAGCTTGCACGTACGTGGTAAAAATGAACGCCGGAAACGAACCGTGCTAGACGGAATCGTTTCCAGGTGGTATGGATGAACTCTGTTGCGGTGTCGGGTGGTGCGATGATAAAATAGCGATGTAGGCACCATTTTAAACAGTTCCTCGGAGCACTCCCCGTGGAACAACCGATAGAACAAGCAGAGAGACCCGAAGTCTCTCCGCAGCCCCAACGGTTCCAGGCTATCCGTAATATCAGGATCCCCGACAATCCGAACGGCCCGCCTCTGTAAGGAGTCAAGTGGGTCCAGCAAGTATTTCGGGGCCCCTGCCCAGAGATGAGAACAGTACTCCACGTGGGGCCGGACTTGCGCTTTATAAAGCGCCAATCTATGGCCCGACGTGAAATACCGCCTCGCTCTGTTCAGGATCCCCAATTTTTTGCTGGCCAATTTGGCTTTGTCCTCCACTTGACTCCTAAACTGGACAGTGTTCGATATATTTACGCCGAGGATCCCAATACCCTCGGAAACCCGCAGAGTGACTCCTTGAAACTGTGGCACCATGACAAATGGGTCCTTCTTAGCGGTGAACGCGCAAACTTGTGTATTCGTGGGGTTGAAGTGAACTAGGTTCCTTTCACCCCATTCAGAGGCCCGCCCTAGAGAGCTCTCGATTTCCGACACAAGTTCTAACCGTCTTTCTTCCAAAGTGCTCCGAGGGATACCCTGCTGGCCGGTGTATCGCACGTCGATAGTACTATCATCTGCATAGCAATGCATGCTATCAATAGACAGCATGTCATTGATATGCAGTATGAATAGTGTCGGCGACAACACCGAGCCTTGTGGAACGCCAGCAATAATAGATAAAGCGTCGGAGCAGTAGCCGTCTACGACGACTTTAATGCTCCGACCATCCAAAAAACTAGCGATCCAGTTGCTGAGCCCCTCGGGGATTCCATATGATGGAAGCTTCGACAGAAGGCCCCCATGCCATACTCGATCAAACGCCTTCGCGATGTCTAGACCGACGGCTATAGCCTCACCCTTGCTCTCTATAGCCTCCGCCCAGCGATGTGTGAGGTAAACAAAAAGATCACCAGCCGAGCGACCGTGACGGAAACCGTACTGACGATCGCTAATCAGCTGGTGCTCCTCCAGATACCCCATAAGCTGGGCGTTAATTATTCTCTCCATGACTTTAGAGAGCAAGGATGTGATGGCTATCGGTCTATAACACGAAGGGTCCGACCGGTCACCTTTTTTAGGGATCGGATGGACATGGGCAACCTTCCACGAAGCGGGAACCCTTCTGGAGTTGTACGAAAGACGATAAAGGCGCGTGAGAATGGGGGTCAACTCAGAGGCGTACGTCTTAAGAACGACTGCGGGGATGCAGTCGGGCCCACTCGACTTTCGGATGTTAAGGAGCCTAAGCTCCCGCCTGACCGCACGCTGATTGATGCGGATTTCAGGCAGGGAGTACTCGCACCGGGGAAGTTTTGGTGGAGTGGCTCCTCCGTCATCCGAAGTCGAGTTCGAGGCAAAGGATTGGGCCAAGATATCGGCCTTTTCCTTTGCACTATGGGCCAAACTGTCATCAGTCTTACGCAGTGGCCGGAGACTGTACAGGGAGAAGATACCTTGGACAGCCTTGGCGAGCGACCAGAAGGCCCGACTGCCAGACGGATAACTCTCTAGCCGCTCACCAATTCTGCCAATATGTTCTGCCTTGGCCTTGGCTATAGCCCTTTTGTTGGACCTAGAAGCGGCATTAAATTTCCGCCTCTTCCGCGCTTGGACCCTGATGCTTTTGGGCATCGTTCCACGCCCCGTATGCGGACCGCTTAAGGCGTGCAGCTTCGGCACAGGTGCTATTATACCAGGGCCGGCTGCGACGCCCGACAGGTACCCTGGAATTATGGGAAGGACGCAAAGAATTCACGCATCCCTTCCCAATCCGCTGATCTATACCGCCAAACCCTGCGGAACTCAGTCGCTGAGGAGCGATCGGGATAAACTGCAGGGGCTGAGGTTCGAATAAGGCAGTGGTCTGATGACCCCAAAGGGGGATCGACCACTACCTTATATCCCTCAGGATTTGTGGTCAGCAGAAGGTCCAACAGAGAGGGCTCATGGGTCTCAACATCTGGAACTCGGGTGGGCTGAGCTACCAATTGTGTGAGACCGTAAGCCAAAGCCATCTCATAAGCAGACCGATCCGCAGCGTTAGTGGTCCGAGAACCCAACCACTCAGCATGATTAGCGTTTAAGTCCCCAAGGACCACCACTTCCGCGGATGGGTACTGCTCTAGAGATCGGCCAGTCCCCATTTGGACGTTCTCGAATAAATGAGAAGACCCCGCTTCACCGGCATGGGACCTGTAAAGGCAAGCGTACACTCGGGTACGACCCCCGTACTCTACGCATAGCCACAAGATTGACAGGTCCCGATGCTCGAGGCCCCGAAGGCGGCGACAACATATATCATCCCTGACGAAAACGCACACCCCGGCTTTACGTAGGAACGAATGTTCCAGTACGTAACCGGAGTAATTAAGGTACGAGATATCGTCAGGGGTAGATATCTGAGTCTCAGTTAAAAAGAGTAAGGCAGGCCGCGCCGACTCTAGGTGGTAATGTACAGCGTCCAGGTTACTGTGCAGACCCCTGACATTGCAGAAGTCTACTGTTAAAGTGGATATGGTATCCGCCGAAGTACGCTTACTCTTTTTTTTTATTTTCCTTCATTTTTAAATTTTTGATTTGGTAGTGGGGGAAAGGAGATGTGAGGGGGCAGTGAAATTTAGACGGCACTCGAAACATAAAGTCGCAGAACAAGGTGCAGGATGGTTACGCAGGTAATGCGAGGAGCCAGCGCGAAGCACGGAAGGGCCCCCGATGCCCCCCTGTATAAAGTCGCCGGGATCCACTCCAGTCTCCCACGCTGGCACGACGACTGTACTACAGGATTTTCGCCAGTTGGCGGAACAGCTTCCCGGGGAGGGAATTTTTGAAAAGTGTATCCCCGGGTTCAGGTCCCCTACTGACTGGCAGGCGGCCGGCGGTGGCCGTTCCCATCGGCTCTCCCTATACCCCACGCCAGCCCCCCACAGATGATACCCACGCGACGACCAACACCAAAGTTCCGCATATTACGAGTACCATCCAAACTGCACCACCAGGGAAAGGAGAGGAGAGAGGGAACGGCTATCTAGCCCTTCCGCCGGAACGCATTTCTACTTCGCGGCAGAAATAGGCTGGATGGTGGTACCAATCCGTTCGGGCCCAACTCTAAGTAAATAAAATTCACTCAAAGTTAAGCCCTACCACCAGTAACGGGACGGGAAGGGATGGAGGAGGACATCAGAGCCACGGGTGGAGTGATGGAACGCGGCGCTGACGGCTCAAGTGGCCGGGGTTGCACTCCCGAACCGTTCTAAATGACAACCGGACAGACTGACATAAGAACGGCCTCTGGCACTTTGCACTGAGACGCACATGGCGTTGAATCATCACTTTAATTGTAGGCAACGATCAGTTAAACAGCACTTAGGCATTACGACCTCTAAATTACTAAACTATTCGAGATAGGATATTGACTCGTCTAATAATTATTCCTGAATGCTCCGCGAAATGACGAGGCACTCTTTTATATTGTGATTTTCGTTGTGCCCCACTACGAATGAGATCATCCAATAAACAACTCGAACCTACCTTCAAAATAGTAAAACAACTGACGATACCCACAATTTACAAAAGATAAAATTAATTGTAAGGTCAATTCAGTCTCCGTATTCATTATACTCCGACATATACCTTTTCTCCCAAAAATAACTTCCACGCGGGCGGAGCCGCGGGAAAAAGCTAGTGAGAAATAAAGATCTTTAACCACAATAATTTTAATTACCATCTACGGGTTAAGTCTTATTTATGTTATTTAGAACACTATTTGTAACATAAGGCCAATAAAAGAGATTAAGAAGGAGAACAAAGAAGAAGATTATTTTTTAAGAAGTTTAATAAAATAGGAATGTCACTTTTTTTGTATTTTCTTATAGCAAGAAGGCGTATGCGATCCGTGTATACACAATTTCAGAATTTCGAGAGCTCCCAGTCTTATGCCTATTTATTGCAGCGCATAATGTCCCGTCCCTATGTGAGAATTTATTAAATTTATCACTCGCGGAATTCAATCTTTCTGCGAAATAAATATTACTTATCTCATATTCGTATCTCTTAAAAACAATAAAATTAGCCGGCTGGTATTTATAAGCCTCGTGAAAACAATCTCCGCACATTCTGCTCCAGACTGTCTACACTATAGCGCGAGAAGCTGCCTTACCTCACTTATATAAAAATGGGTTTCAAGTTATACTTCGTATTGTTTTGGATGTGTCTGTTTCTGACGAGCGCACTAACGAACCCAGTTCCAAACAAATCAGTGTTCCGCAGTAAAATATGTCCAGATGACTATCAGATATTTTATCATGGCAAGTGCGTAAATTAAGTACATTTTATGGCATAGAAGTGGTAGAGCTACGCTGTAGACATATTTGTCTACAGCATGAATGGGCCGGCTCGCCCGGGGTAGTACCACTGTCTCACAGAAAACCAACGTAAAGTGACACGGCACTTTTATTCTGGCACGGCAAAGGAGGGACTAGTTATGCGTGTACTTGTATAGTTATAAGTTATTACAGCAACAGTCATTACAAATCAAAACTTTTTTTTTATCCTGGCACGGCAAAGTGACAGCACTGCACCTGATGGTGCCGTCCAAATAGAGTATAGAGGAGCGAGAGACAATCTATCCCCTGCTACTCCACACAATCATGTTGGCCTGCTTCTTCACACTACGCCATGTGCAAGAAGGTGAAGAAGCGGTCGAGGGTCTAGTGTCAGAGTACTCAGAAAGCCGCAAAATAGCCAAACATCGTACCCTTACTCGAGACCCCCGACAAAAACCGGATGTACACTGGCTGATCCCGGAACGCGACACACTTGCGTGTGCCACTATGGCGGGTTTAACACCCTGTGTACGGTGGTCGCTATCCGGGCGAATATGAATATCCTACCACCAACAAAATTATGCTACAGCACCTTAAAAATTTACATCTCTACTAGCGGACCGTGCAGACGTCGTCCTGCCCGTAAAAGCAGCGCCACACCAACTGAAGCGCCATCTGCCGGGCTGATTTTGGAATCTAAAACATCCAGGGCGCCAACCAAACGCATACAAAAAATTCATTCAAATCGGTCCAGCCGTTTAGGAGGGGTTCAGTGACATACACACGTACAGTAGAATTATATATATAAAGAAGACAAGCCACTTGTAATGATTAGGGAACCGGATCAATGTCTTCACAATAATAGATTTAATTTATTCTATTCTCTCGCAACTCGCATCGTAAGGCCAGACGAAATATCCTATATATTATCCTTATTCTACTCGACTACACGCGAGCGTTTGATGCCATTAACATAAATCTATTACTGTGTAAGCTACAGTATTACGGGTTCGATCAAAACACGATAAGCTGGTTTCATAGCTACTTGACCGGTCGCTCACAGTATGTCGAGACCCCGAAGGAGGATGGTTCTCAACAGTCTTCCTGCCCACAACCTGTCACTCGGGGAATTCCACAGGGGTCGATTCTTGGTCCATTGCTGTACATTATTTACAGTGCAGACATCACTCAGTGCATGCTACAGTGCAAATCTCATATGTATGCAGACGACATCCAGCTGTACATGTCTTTCAAGCCTGAAGAGTTATTGCCTTCTATCGTCAAAATTAATGAGGAGCTAAATAGAATAGTACTGTGGTCAGAACGTAATTCCCTCCTCTCAAATCCTGCTAAGTCAAAATTCAAAAGTCCTAGGCAGTAAAACGCAGGTCAGTTCTATCGTGTCCGCTAGACCGTAAAGGTTATGGGGGCGAATATTGAACGCGTGGAAATAGCTCGAAACTTAGGTCTAATCATCGATCCGGTACTTCGCTTCGAAGCGCATATCAACAGTGTGATTCGAAACTGTTTTTACAGACTAAAAGTGCTCTACCGCTTTAGACAATTCTTCAGTCAAACATTAAGAAAACGATTAGTAGATACCTTAGTGCTTTCGCGATTGACCTATTGTGACACAGTATATGGTCCTTGTTTATTGTCGCGAACAAACAGACTGATTCAAAGGGTACAAAACGCATGCGCTAGATTTTGTATTGATATCCCCCGTCGTAGCCATGTCACACCGTACTTAAACGATTTAAACATCCTAAAAATGGCAGCGCGTAGGGAGTTTCATTTAGCCACCTTACTATTTGGCATTATAAAAACAGGGGGTCCGAAGTATCTGTACGAGAAGTTACTATGGAGGCAAGATCACTGCTCATACTCCACCCGATCCACAACGAATCCGCTGTCGATGCCACAACATAGGACTGCTGCTTTTAGGGGCAGTTTTAAATATGCCGCCACTCGTTGCTGGAATAACATCCCGCCACCATGTCGTTCAAGAAAGAGTAAATTTAGCTTTAAGTCACAATTGAAACACCATTTACTCTGCAATCAGAAGCAAAACACATAAACGCGGTGTGCGGCCAGCAACCTGTGAATCTTGGCATTATTGATTTGTTTATATTTTTATATTGATTTGTTTTTGTTTTTATTGTCCCATTATTTCACATTTTCAGGAATGATGGATCGTTTATCATCATGTTTAGCTTGTCCAGTACCTCGCAATACACAATACTGTGGCATTTGGGGTGCTAATATATTTTTAAAAAATTTGCAATAATGTGTAATTATTTAATTCAGGTGTGTGTGTCTTTATTTTTTTTCCGCTTCTTTGTGTGTTTCGATTGTTGCAATTGTTCCTAAATTTAAATTTAATAATAAATAGGTGGCCACAATTATGTTTTAATGTTTTGATTAATTTTATGATTATTATTGCTTTCTTTATGTATTTTTTTTTTCAATAATATTGAGGTGTGCGACCTGACTCGACGTCCGCACGTCACACGAGGCCCCTCATTGAAAATCAGCGCTGCAGTACTGCTCAGGTTGTACTGCAGCATATCGCTGAATGAGGGGACCTGTTACGGAGCAAACAGTTTTGTTTTTTGTTTTATTTTGTATTTTCCTTGTATTTGCTCTGGTAATAAAATCTTTTTCTTTCTTTCTAAATATTAGTGTGGTCCAATGGATGGTCTGGACAATGGACTCTTACATTTTGCAATTATACTAATTGTAGATATCAGCATGTTGTTTTTAATCCATAAGTGCCCTGGTTTAAGTGAATGTGATGTTTATGCATCGATATTGACTCAAGGCGACTTTAAAATCATTTTTAACCGACTTCAAAAAAAAGGAGGAGGTTTACAATTCTTCGGAATCTTTTTTTTTATGTATGTTCCCCGATTACTCGAAGACGCCTGGACCGATTCGCGAAATTATTTTTTTGTTAAAAGGGTATAGTTCCCAGGTGGTCCCATTGGTCCCACTAAGTCAGGATCTGATGATGGGATCTCAGAAAAATCGAGTGCAACCCTCAAATTTTATAGGGATGCATAATTTGTTTTTTATTGCAGTCTGTGTACTTTTTATGAATTAAAACACTTTTATTATATCACAATATTTGGCTACACTCTTATAAACATGCGCTCTTGTGCAAAGTGTGTGTGGTGTTGGCGGATGGGGTGAGTAGTCTATAAACTCTACAACTCGCTAATCGTCTCCTACAAGAATGCATGAATATGTTGGTCGTCAATTATTTGCAGGAGTTCCTCGCGATTTTTCATTCTCTTTTGATACCCACTACTTAATGCTCATCAAAAGTATTTGTAAAAACTATTTAAATCTCAGGACATACTATGCTGGAAAATCTTACGTAAATAAAAAAGACAGTAGGTATTAGAAAATATTACATTACCTATATACAAAATTAATTTTTCACTGTTAGTAAAGTTATTGTGCCTATTATGTAACTGTGAGTTTCCTTTTCAAGAAATTATAATATGTCTATGTCTCATAAAAGGACAATGGCGAAATCGTATTTAAAAAAAAAAATGCGTTTAGGAATTTCATACTTGGTAATCTCAATATTATTATTTTGCATGATTTTTCAGCATACTTACAATAGCTGTATAAGTCTGTATAAGTTGTTTAATTTATTAAAAAAACTCAATTGATTTTTATGTAACGTGTTATGGCCGTAAGATTTTTTAATGAATGGCTTAAGGTCTTTTAGGCTAAAGAAAAATCTTTTTTATAAGAATTCTATTAGACGTTAAAAAAAACTATATAATCAATGCAAGTGTGTGCCTCTACAATTAAATTAAAAATAAATCAACTTTACTTTTTACGAACTTAGTGAATGACTGGATCGTCTGTTATTTGGCTGTATAGTTACGACCATAGCTTATCTTATTTTAGAAAAAAGACCGCTACTTCCGTCATTTCATACTGACATATTGTGACATAATTTAAATACACGAATTCTTGAAACTTGAAAGATTTCACTTACAAAATAATCTAGCAAACATGACTGTGGCCACAAACATGATCTGGATCGGTTTATTTACAAAGCATAGCTGCAGACCGATATAATATGCTATATTTGCTGTGAGAACGTTCAAATTCGACAAGCACGTTCCTATTATTGTGAACATGTATGTTTTTTTTTTTTTATCGAAATAGGCTTGCGTTTGACCACTATCTCGCCTGATGGAAAGTGATGATGTGGTCTACGGTGGAGCACGCTTGCCTAAAAGATACCTATTCACTCTTGACTTGAAGATACCCAGGTCATAATTTTCGGGAAATATAGACTCCGGCAAAGAGTTCCACTCTCTAGCGGTGCGCATGATAAATGTACTAGCAAAACGCTTCGTGCGCACTGGTGGAATATCAACCATGTATCGATGACGCTTCGCCGAGTCTCTTGTCGTCCGATGATGGAAAGGGGTTGGGGGAATTAAATTATGCAATTCCAAGGCACACTCGCCGAAATGTATCCAGTATAATACCGATAAACTAGCAACTTTACGTCTGTGTTCAAGGCTTTGCAGCCTTGAGGCGACTAATTGGGGCCATCGGGGGTCGCGGGCTCGCAGCGGGGGGCTGTCAGCCCGAATCGATGCACTCCCAGTTTCGGAGCATCGTGCGACCCCGAGATGGACGGCAGCGCGTGTGGTAAGGCCTCGTTCGCTGTCGTTGTTCGGTGCGCGGGGGCTCCTAAGCCCTCCCATGGAGATGGGCTGCTACGCAGCACCGCGCAGGGGCGGTTCCGGCAGCAATTCTAGCACTCCTTAGAATACCACGGGATCGCTCCGTAAGCGCCGAAGAAGGCCACCGCGGGGTTTTAGCTGGTAGTGTCGGGTGGGGTGTACATAGGGGGTAGGGACTCGGCCCAGCGGCTGCACGGATAGCCATCATCCGGGCGAGGGGGATGCTGGGTCGTAAGACCGGCTAGTCCAGCATAACCGTTTTATTCTTATTCCGCTTCCCCTCGAAGCGGGCGGTAGTAATAAAACGCTTTCCCCGCGACAAAAAAAAAAAAAAAAAAGGCTTTGCAGCCTTGCCTCGACTATGGAATCGTTGCCTATGAGTCTCTTGGCGCGTGTCTCGATTGCCTCCAATGCCTCAAGCTGGTACTTGGCTGATCCATCCCAAAGATGAGAGAAGTACTCCATGCACGACCGGACTTGCGCTTGATACAGATCAAGGAGCTGTCCCGACGTGAAGTACCGTCTCACCTTCGCAAGGATAGCCAGCTTGTTGGCAGCCAATTGAGCTTTATGCTCAATGTAGGAGCCAAAACTGAGAGTTGGAGACAAAGTTACACCAAGAATCTCTAGGTGGTCAGTTATAGGTACGGACACATTTCTGAAAGTAGGAGTCAGTAGTAATAGTAGGGGAGTCAGGGGTTCAAACTACATCTTCCGGATCCCAAAACCAACCTCACCTGCACGTGGTGCTCCCTGCTGACTAACGGACGAGGCTCTGGTAACCGAAAGATGGCGGGATAACCATCGCACACATGGTTCAGCTAAATGCCACAGGCTGATTATGGGCAGCAGTATAATCAGTGCGAGAAGCTGTATCCTGCGCTCGCCAACCCGCCTGCCAAGCGTGGCGAGTACTGGCAAATCCCCCCCTTAATGAATAGAAAGATTAAAACCAGGCCCCCAGTCCCCGGCAGTCTCGCCATTCCTGGCTCCGGTAGCGGCTACGGTAACGGCGGGGCAGGGGGTGCTAAGAATCCCCGGGTAAGATCCCGCTACCACCCCCGACGACAACTGGCCCTGGTAACACACAACATTCGCACGTTGAGCACCGACGAGAAAATTCTTGAGTTGGAAGAAGAAATGAGTAGGTTACACTGGGACATCGTAGGATTGTCAGAAGTCCGAAGAAAGGGAGAGGACACGATAATTCTTAAGTCTGGTAACCTACTCTACTACCGGGAGGGCGACCAACAGTCCCTGGGTGGTGTCGGATTTCTCGTCCACAAGTCACTGATTAACAATATTGAAACCATCGAAAGTGTGTCTAGCAGAGTAGCATACCTTATACTCAGAATATCAGAGAGATATTCGCTGAAGGTCATACAGGTATATGCGCCTACCTCGACACACCCAGATGAGGAAGTAGAGGAGATGTATGAGGACATTAGTCGAGCCATACACACCTCCGAAACCTATTTCAATGTTGTTATGGGGGACTTCAACGCAAAGCTAGGCAAGAGAAGCGAGGAGGAGCTGAGAGTGGGGCAATTTGGATATGGGTTACGTAACCTCAGGGGTCAAAGTCTGGCAAATTTTCTGGAGAAAGAGGGACTTTTTGCGATGAACTCTTTCTTTCAGAAGCCGCCTCACAGGAAATGGACCTGGCTGAGCCCGAATGGTTCGGTTAGAAACGAGATAGATTTTATCTTGACGACGAAAAGGCGGATATTCAATAATGTCTCGGTGATCAACAGGGTGAAAACCGGAAGCGATCACCGAATGGTTCGAGGCATATTGAATATCAACGTCAAATTAGAAAGATCTCGCTTGATGAAGTCTACGCTCCGCCCTACTCGTGCTCATATCCAAAACCCTGAGACCTTTCAACTCGAGTTGGTAAACCGCTTCGATTGCCTAGATAAATGCGCTACAGTGGACGAGATTAATGGCGGGTTGGTAGAAGCTGTCCATACGGTGGGTTCTAAATTCTTTAGACCTTGTCGTAGAGATAGACCCCAGAAACTCTCGACTCACACACTCGACCTCATGGCCAAACGTCGATCTATGGCGTTGCAGTCTTCCGATGAAGCTAAGGCATATCGGCTGCTCAATAGACAAATATGGAAATCTTTGCGACACGACGTCCGTGCCTACAATGCTGTAAGCATCAAGGAGACGATTGAGCGGAACAAAGGCTCCAAAGTGTTCGCAAAGGAATTGTCTATTGGGCAAAGCCAAATGACCAAGCTGAAGACGGAAGACGGTAACGTAGTGTCGACGAAGGCAGAGATATTGAGGGAGATCGAGAGGTTCTACGGGCAGCTTTACACCTCAGTTGCCAAACCCGCAACCAGCTCGGTCATAGACCCGAGAGCCAAGCTGGTCCGACACTACAGCGAAGACATCCCGGACATCAGCCTATGTGAGATTAGGAGGGCCCTTGGTCAGCTCAAAAACAACAAGGCGGCGGGCGAGGACGGAATCACTACAGAGCTTTTGAAGGCGGACGGTACGCCGATAATAAAAGTCCTTCAGAGGCTTTTCAATTCCGTTCTGCTCGAGGGTGTAACGCCCGAAGCATGGAACAGGAGTGTGGTGGTGCTGTTCTTCAAGAAAGGTGATAACGCTTTATTGAAGAATTATAGACCCATCTCACTCCTGAGCCATGTTTATAAGCTGTTCTCAAGGGTAATTACAAACCGCCTCGAACTCAGGCTAGATGACTTCCAGCCTCCCGAACAAGCCGGTTTCCGAAAAGGTTATAGTACCATAGACCACATTCATACGCTGCGGCAGGTTATTCAGAAAACTGAGGAATTTAACTTGCCACTTTGCTTAGCGTTTGTGGACTATGAGAAAGCCTTTGATTCGATCGAGATCTGGGCTGTGCTGCAGTCCCTCCAGCGGTGCCACATCGACTTTCGGTACATTGAAGTGTTGAGGTGCTTGTACAGCAATGCCACTATGTCAGTCCGAGTACAAAACCAGAGTACGAAGGATATTCCACTACACAGAGGTGTGAGACAGGGAGATGTTATATCTCCGAAACTGTTCACTACCGCGTTGGAAGATACCTTCAAGCTCTTAGATTGGAAAGGACTTGGCGTCAACATCAATGGCGAAAACATCACCCACCTTCGATTTGCCGACGACATTGTTGTCTTGGCAGAATCGCTGGAGGACCTTAGCACTATGCTCAGAGACCTCAACCGAGTTTCCCAACTGGTGGGCCTTAGGATGAACATGGACAAGACTAAAATCCTGTCAAATATCCATGTTGAGCCTATGCCGATTACTGTTGGGAACTCAACTCTCGAAGTTGTAGACGAATACGTCTATCTAGGTCAAGTAATCCAGTTAGGCAGGTCGAACTTTGAGAGAGAGGTCAATCGTCGAATCCAACTCGGTTGGGCAGCGTTCGGGAAACTACGCAAGATCTTCTCGTCCAAAATACCTCAGTGTCTGAAGACAAAAGTCTTCGATCAATGTGTGTTACCAGTGATGACATACGGTTCTGAGACGTGGTCTCTAACTATGGGCCGCCTAAGACGGCTCACAGTCACTCAGCGAGCTATGGAGAGGGCTATGCTCGGTGTTTCTCTACGCGATCGAATCAGAAACGAGGAGATTCGTAGAAGAACGAAAGTCGCCGACATAGCCCAACGGATTAGCAAGCTAAAGTGGCAGTGGGCAGGGCACATAGCTCGTAGAACTGACCACAGATGGAGCAGAAAAGTTCTCGAGTGGAGACCACGTACCGGCAAGCGCAGCGTTGGACGTCCCCCTGCAAGGTGGACAGACGACCTCGTAAAGGTCGCAGGAACCCGCTGGATGCAGGCCGCTTCTGACAGGTTGGTCTGGAAATCTTTAGGGGAGGCCTATGTTCAGCAGTGGACGTCCAAAGGCTTTAGAAGAAGAAGAAGAAAGGAGTCAGTTGGAAGGGACTCCGTTTAGCAGAGAATAGACAAGCCTGGGTTTTAGTGGCATTAAACTTGACCAGATTGGCATCGCCCCAATCGGAGACTGCCTGTAAGGACAAGTTCAAGCGTTCTACCAAGGCCTCTCTGAGGGACTGGACTTGGACTCCACTGGTTCGTGCATTAGATATATAACTTTCTACCACTGTGCTGTCGTCTGCGTACCCAAAAGTACCGGGCTTAAGCAGATCAATGATATGCAGCAGGAATAGAGTCGCAGAAAGTACCGACCCCTGAGGTACCCCGGCATTAATAGCCAATAGATCGGAGGAGCAGCCATCAATGACCACTCGAATCAATCGTTCCCTCAAGAAGTCCGTAAGTATCCATGCACATAACCCAGTGGGCAAGCCATATGAAGGAAGCTTGCTTAAGAGGCTATCGTGCCACACTCTGTCGAAGGCCTTCGAGATGTCGAGTGAAACGGCAAGTGCTTCCCCATGCCTCTCGACAGCCTCGCTCCAGATGTTTTTTTTTTTTTTTATATATAAATGATTTACTATATGCAGTACATCATTAAAATTACAATCTAGTCTATGGACTAATAAGTAATTTAAATTTAACCTAAACTTCTAATGAGACTATGCTTAAGAATATGTCCATTAACACTTTTCTTATTGTCTCTATTAAGGGGAAGACACAACATTAATGTGTTCTTTATTAATAGCACTCACTGCACTGTGTTACATTAAATGTTCACAACACTAACTCAAAAGGTTTTGTCCTTTTCAGTCTTCTCACTAGGTCTGTGTTGTCAAGGAGCTGGATCGCCTCGACATTCACATGATGATGAAGTCTGTGTTCATGAGCTTCGGCATACTTCTTTATAACATCAGTTACGAAGTCAACTTTAAGGTCCCGATGGAGGTCTTCATTTCGTATGTACCACGGAGCATTTACAATACCCCTAAGTACTTTGTTTTGGAAACGTTGGATTATTTGGATGTGGCTCTGTTTGGTACAGCCCCATAACTGTATACCATAGGTCCATACCGGCATTAGGACTTGTTTATATAATAGAACTTTGTTGTGTACTGACAACGAAGAGTGTTTGCCAAGTAGCCAGTACATCTTTCTGTAGCGAAGTTTCATCTCATCGCGTTTTTTTTGACATGAGCCTTCCAGCGAAGCTTTGCGTCAAGAGTCATACCCAAGTATTTGGCTGTATTTTCGTATGGTATTATATGGCCGTTTAAGTACACCGGATGGTAATTTGGGCTTTTATTGGTAAAATTTACATGGACTGATTTGGTTTCATTAATTTTTAAACGCCATTTTTTGGTCCAGTCGTTGATGGTATTAACAGCTGTTTGTACTTTTTCCACTGCTTCCTCGTAAGTATCGCCTGTA
This sequence comes from Laothoe populi, assembly GCA_905220505.1. Taxonomy (NCBI): domain Eukaryota; kingdom Metazoa; phylum Arthropoda; class Insecta; order Lepidoptera; family Sphingidae; genus Laothoe; species Laothoe populi. The sequence goes on from HG992162.1 coordinate 9,808,224, forward strand.
GCTATAATAGCTGTGTCATCAGCGAAGGTTGCAATAGTGTTGTTTTCCATCTCAGGAATATCACAGGTGTAGAGTAGGTATAGAACCGGACCTAGTGCACTTCCCTGTGGTACTCCTGCGTTAATGCGCTTAATGTCTGAGTAAGAGTTATCATGTTTTATTCTGAACATTCTTTCTAAGATATAAGATTCCAGTAGATCTGTGAATTGCTTTGGAAGCGTTTTCCTTAACTTGTATATGAGACCTTGGTGCCAGACTTTATCAAATGCTTGTGCGACGTCCAGAAAAACCGTTGTACAAACTTTCTTTTCTTCTAACGCTCTTTCAATCACATTGGTTATTCGATGTATTTGATCGATCGTGGAGTGCTTTTCCCTAAAGCCAAACTGATAATCAGGAATCAAATTCCGCTGATCGATAATGGGTTTTAGTCTTCTTAAAAATAGTTTTTCAAACAGTTTTACCAGTATCGGTAACAGAGAGATTGGCCTGTATGATAATATTTCGTGAGAAGGTTTACCAGGCTTGAGTATCATTATAACTTCAGCAAATTTCCACACGTCTGGTACATGTTTCAGTCTGAATGAAGCGTTGAAAAGTGTAGTCAGCTTAATTATCGCCTTCCGTGGAAGATTCTTTAAAACTTCTCCAGTGATCAAATCGTAGCCAGGAGATTTTTTGTGTTTGAGGTTTCTTATTTCTCGGATTACTTCTTTCGGAGTAACGAGTCTTATTTCTATATCATCTTGGGGAATGTTGTCCAGGTTCAAGTCCTCTATGTCATTTTTATTGGGTTTAAAAATTTGTTCCAGATAGTTGGCATATATATTTGCTTTTTGTTCATTACTTATAGCCCAGCGACCACTTGGTGACTTTAAAGGAGGTATGTGCATAATAGGTTTTTTTATATTTCTGGTTGTTTTCCACAATGAGTAATCTGTTGTCCGGTCGCTTGTAAGATTGTGGAGGTAGGTATTCATCGATTCGTCCTTAAAGATTTTAATTTCTTCTCTGAGTTTTTTCGTGAGTTTGTTGAGTAATGTTTTATCATACGAAAACCTGGTTCTTTGCCACTGTTTTCTGTTTTCTTTTTGCAGAGATAAGGTTCCTGATTGCGAGTGGATAATAGTTACCTCTGACTTGTATTTCGAGATTACCTGTATTTCGCCAAGCGCAATGTTGTATGTCCTTTATGAATTTTTGAACTTCATGGTCTAAATGAACCGGAGTTTTTAGAGGAACTTTTAAATTTATGACAGATTCTAAGTCTATCTTAAAGCTTTTCCAATCTGTATATTTAATTGTTAATGATGGATGATTTTCTTTTCTTATTACGCTTTCTGAAAGCGTTAGGACAATTGGTGAATGGTCTGAACTCATATCGTATCCCTCCTCTATATGAATGAAGCTCAATGGAAGGTTTTTACATATAAAAAAATCTATAACATCTGGATTTTTTTTGGTATCAGTAGGCCAATAAGTTGGCTTACCAGTTGATATAACATCGCCTTTGATTTCTCTGACAGCTGATAGTAGCTGCATTCCTTTAGTTGTAGTAAGTCTAGATCCCCAATAGGTGTTTTTAGCATTAAAATCACCTCCAAGTACAAACCGGTTACCAAGTTGTTTCAAAAAGCTTAGATACTGTTCTGCTTTTAGCGAATATCTAGGAGGACAGTATATAGCTGATATAATAACTGGGTAACGCTTTGTTTGGACACAAACTGCTACAACTTGCTTGTCTAGTTCTTCTATCTTTTGCTCTTCATGGTGACAGATATTTTCCTTTATTATAATAGTACTGCCTCCTCTTGGTGCGTTACAAGGATGCAGGGCATGATAAATTTTGTACCCTTTTAGTTTAAATATAGATTCCTTAGTGCAGTGTGACTCTGATATCAGACACACATCAATATTTTCCGTGGTTAAGACTACTTCAATTTCATTCAGATGACGAGAGAGCCCATTTGCATTCCAAGCCATAATTTTTAGTGTGATCAACATTGCGTATGTGGCGTGGTAACTGGTTTAGCGTTATGTTCCAGTTTTTTCAAACGATTATCAAACTGTGTTACAAAATTTAAGATTTTGTTAATCTTTTCTTCTAGGTTGCTTGTTTGTGGCTGTACTTGTGCTTGTGGCTTAGCAGTTTTTGTTATTTGTGCATAAGACACATTCTTCATGACATTTTTTCTAACTTCCTTTTTTTTATTATCGTTTTCGAATGGAATCTGAACGATTGAAGTTACTTTGTTATTAGATTTATTTTTTATCTTCTGTAGTTCTTTTGCTACTATACACCCTCTGTAGTTTGCAGGATGAGGTTCACCGCAATGAATACATTTTGGTTTTACATCCGATGGTTTTTTACATTCTAGAGTAAGATGTTTTCCTGTGCATTTCACACATCTAGGCTCCTTGCGGCAGTATTTTTGTGTGTGACCGTACGCTTGGCATCTTTTACACTGCGGGATGAGTCTAGATGTTTTTATTGGCTGTATGTCTACTTTGCATCCCAGTATAGTTTTAATGTTATAAATATTGTTTACGTTTTCATTATTTTGGAACGAAAGCATAAACATGTTCAAAGGTTCTTTAGTCCTCCAGCTTAATTTGTTAACTGCTTCTAAGATTTTATAACCTTTAGATGTAAGGTCTTCTGTTATCCTCTCTGGCATGTAGGAATGATGTAAGTTTTTTGCCACAACTCTAATTGGCCTGTCTTGTTTATTCTCGTAGGAGTGCCAGCAGCTATTATTTTCTAATAACAGCTTACTGATAGCTCTGTATGAGTCTTCATTGGCAGCATTTATTTTAGCATTGTCTCCTTTCATCATTTTCATTGTGAATAAGTCACTTGGTATACTCTTAGTAAGGAGATCATAAAAGTTTTGGTAGTTTTTAACACCCTCTACCATAATTGGGGGTGGTGGAGGCGTCTTTTTGATTTTGGGTTCTTCTACAGAATTTTTGGTTGACTGTTTTTTTTCTTCTTGCGGGGAGTTTGTCGAGTTCAATTTCCTTTTCTTCCTGCTTTGTTGACGAACCCACTCAGTCTCTCGTACGAGCTCCTCTTCATCTGTCTCGTACTGGACTTCAGCGGATGACACTTTAGTTTTTTCCTCATTTTTGATGAGTTGCTGCTGAAGATATTTAACTTGATTTTGAAGTTCTTCTACTAAGCATTCTAGCTTTTTTCTGAGATCCTTTTCTTTGTTGTATAAATTGTACAACAATTCTTCCGTTTCGGTTTTAATGGTAACGCAACCTTGCGATTTTTCCATATTTCTATAGTAAATAAGGCTTAGCCTTAACAGTTGTTTATAATGGAATAATTACGCGGCTCGCGACGATCGACGCGATTGCGAGGTTCTGCGTCAGCACTTTACTGGAGCAATAGTGTAACGCGACCGTACTTTATGGCTGTTTATGAGAGACTGAGTCTGACTGAGTGAGCTCCAGATGTGAGTGGCATACGCTAGAAGGTACCGACCCCTGAGGTACCCCGGCATTGATAGCCAATAGATCGGAGGAGCAGCCATCAATGACCACTCGAATCAATCGTTCCCTCAAGAAGTCTGATATCCATGCACATAACCCAGTGGGCAAGCCATATGAAGGAAGCTTGCTTAGGAGGCTATCGTGCCACACTCTGTCGAAGGCCTTCGAGATGTCGAGTGAAACGGCAAGCGCTTCCCCATGCCTCTCGACAGCCTCGCTCCAGATGTGAGTGGCATACGCTAGAAGGTCTCCAGTTGACCGGTTTCGGCGAAATCCGTATTGTCGGTCACTTAGGAGGTCATTCGCTTCTAGGTATGCCATGAGCCTGCCATTCAGTACACGTTCCATACTTTTGCAAAGTATGGACGTAACCGAGATGGGCCTATAGTTGGCAGGCTCAGCACGACTACCTTTTTTGGGCACGGGTTGCACGTTAGCTTGCTTCCAGGCTTTAGGCACTTGCCCAGTGACCAGAGAGAGACGAAACAGGCGAGAGGATTTCAAAATAGGAGAAAGCTCAGGTGCACAAGTTTTTAGTACAATTGCTGGAATCCCATCTGGGCCATTGGCTTTATTCACGTCCAGATTACGCAGCGTTCTTCTTACCTCAGTCTGACGAATGCGAATTTCTGACATATGTGTCTCGAAAACTGGTAGACTAGGAGGAACTTCGCCAGCAGTATCTAAACGTGAAGATTCAGCAAAGAGAGAAGCAAACAAGTTTGCTTTCTCTTCTGCAGAGTGAGCCAAAGACCTGTCGGGTTTCAGCAGTGGAGGAAGTGAGGGGCGACGGAAGTTCGATTCAACTGATTTTGCCAGGGACCAAAACGCTTTACTACCCGCTGGGTATGAAGCTAGTTTCTTCCCGATTTGGCTTATGTGGTCAAATCTAGCTTGCCGTAGAACCTTCTTGCTGGATTTGGCAGCCTTGTTAAATGCTCTCTTCTTTAAGCGCATGTCCTTTGCTTTGCGGTTTCGAGCATCAACCCATGCCAGGTATGCCGCATGCTTCCGCGCTTCAGCGCGTCCGCACTCAGCCCTGAACCATGGGCGAGTTCCGCCTGACATTGCTACGTCAGAGAATGGAATGTAGTACTCCATACCTTGACGCAGCACATCCGTCACAGCATCCGCGCAAGCAGAAGGGTCTTCAGAAGAGAAGCAAGTGGGGCGCCAAGGATAAGATGCAAAGAAAGCTCGCATCTCATCCCAATCTGCTGACTTGTATCGCCACACCCGCCGGGTGCCTCTAGGGCTGGGATCGGGCGGTGAGTAGGCAGATACAGATTTCACCAGACAATGGTCAGAGCTACCCAAGGGTGATGAAACCGACACTGAGTAGCGGTCTGGATCAGTTGTCAACAGAAGGTCCAAGCAATTGGCTGTGTGCGTGTCAACATCTGGGACCCTTGTTGCCACCTGGACCAACTGGGTGAGATTTAGCGTCAGCGCTAGCTTCCGCATTTCTCTCCCAGCATGGTCGGTACACTGGTATGGGAAAAGCCACTCTTGGTGGTGGGCATTAAAGTCCCCCAGTAGTACTAATTGGGCACAAGGGTACTGCCTTTGTGCCGCATCCACCGCCTCACTAAGGTATTCTGTGAGCCTAGTCGTCTCCTGATCTCCACTGTGCAATCGGTATACACAGGAATAAAGAATTTTCTCAATTTCTGTATCCACCAGTACCCAAATAACAGAGAATCTGGGATCTTCAAGATAACGGAGACGCCGACAACAGATGTCATCACGGGCGTACAAGCACACACCCGCATGTGGCTTAAAATTGTGCTCCAGAGTAAACCCTGGGTAAGAAAGGTACGCCACGTCAGACGGACATCTTATCTGCGTCTCTGAGAGGAATAAGAGAGCGGGTCTTTCAGTCTCCAGGTGGTGATGGACCGCGACGAGATTTGAGTGCAATCCTCGGATGTTGGTAAGGTGCACTTTTAGTGAGAGGGAGTGCTGCCGCTGTTTATACGTTCTCTTATTCGTTTTACTTTTCATTAATGCTATTTTGGAAGAGCGAATGAAGGTAGAAAGACGGCAGTGGAACGAGACTTCATGCATCTAACTTTCAGACACAAGATGAAATACCACACAGAATGGGGACTAGTCTGGAGACTGCGGGGACGCCCGAGCCCCCCCGGGATGTCCATCGGGCCCTCTCATCCGGTCGCCGACCGGCACAATGGCGCATCCCGGGATTTTTCGTCAGTTGGCGGGGCAGCCTTTCGTGTGTGGCTAGCACACTACTTGGGCCCCCAACTACCTGCGGTCGGCCAGCGGTGCACCGTGCCTCGGATCCGACTAGTCTCCCAATGCGGCGTTATCAACTTGCGTCAGATTAGCCCAACTGCATTCAGCAACTATTCCGACCCGTCTCCCTAAATGGCATCACCGAACATCGCGCCGGAACACGGCAAGCCGTTTGGCGGCACGGCTTTGTCCGGTGGGTGGTCACTAGACACGGCCGAAGCCTACCACCAGTAAGATGTGTCACTCATTTAGCACTACCCTTGGGTCACGTGTAGGGGAACTAGAGTAAAGCCCACGGACGCGAGTGACAATAACCCCCTAATGTTTCCACGGTAATTCTTTAATTAAAGTGTGCAAAGAAACAATTAGTTCATCTGAATTTAATTTAAGAGGCAGTTTAGATACCTTATTATAAGAGGTAAAATAAAATCACACCATGTTTCAAATAAACAGTATTATGTTTAATTACTAATTGAAAATAATGTACCTGGTCCGACCAGGCTGGTCGAGCAGGCATTATAGAATACTATTGTAATTTATAGTTGCTTGGTTATGCGTCGTATACTCGTCGTCGTTGTACCTCATACCATGACAGTTATCTGGTATTTGGGACGGGCCAGGCATCAAGACATCGGGGTGTGAAGTCAGGAAACCTCCACGTGGTGCACCCTGGGCAACGGCGGTCACGTTGACCGACGGCTGATATCTTGACTGAAAGGTAGTTGACAATCGTCACTTAGAATTAGGGCTCGTTTCTTCGGGCTACTCCCGAGTTTGTCTCGGGGGTGTCGGCGAGCTCGGTGTGCGCTCACCCCGCCGCCGAGCCGGCAGTAGGAGGGAAGTTCCCTCTTGCTGCCACCGTCGTATATCGTAATCCGGTCTAAAGGAGGTCTGTGGTCACGTCTCGCGCTCCGATCGGACCGAGGGTCTTGGCTTAACCGCCCGGGCCGCGAGGGAGAAAACCTCTATAAAAAGTTACCCCGAATCCCAAGCGGCGGCGCACCGCGAGGAGATGCATGGCCGATGGGTAGTTCGGTCTCTAGTGCGAACCACGCCGCCGGAGTACCTGCTGCCCCTCCGTGCGTGATACCCCAAGGCTTACCCAGGTACAGGGGGCTCTGCCTGGGTGGACGTTTATATCCCCCATAATCGTGGGAATAAATATGGAAAATTTAAAACAAAAATCAAAGTATGAGTCTGTGGAGAAGTTACCTATCCAGAGGGTCGCTAGCGACCCTGGGATAGATGACACTGGGCGTAAGTCCAAAAAAGGGACAGCCTCGGCTTCCGAGGCCAAGGCTGGAACAAGCGGCGTTATGACGCGCTCAAAGAGGGCGGCAAGAGATCAGCAACTGGACGCATCTGCAAGCGACAGTGACGATGAACCGGCGCCAAAAGTACTTGCTCTTTCGGCTGTGGTGTCTGACGAAGACACCGCGCCGATGGAAGTAACTGGTGATTGTGACTGGCGCTTGCAGATGTCAGCAATCATCCGGGACGTGGCCCGCAAGTCCCGGCATCTTAAAGGGACGGAACAGCGGAGGCTGAAACTCGCGGTGAAAGAGGTGTTGGTGAGGGCTGAGGAGTCAGCCTCCGCAGAGGTGGCCAGGTTGGAAGCCGAAAAGGTGGCGATGGCCCAGGAAATCGCTGCCCTCAAGGCCTCCCTTGAATCCCAACAGCGAACCCTGGAGGAGATGATGGCGACTGTCCAAGCGATACAAGGACAGTCGCAGCCGGCGGCCCAAACTGGAGCCGTTTCTGGAGAGAAGGTCCGCCTCGAGCAGTTCGAGCGCCGTTTTTTAAATATCTTGGACGCGCGCTTGAGCGATATATACTCGAGGCTACCTCCAGAGCCCATCATGCGGCCTCAATTGGCCGCTGATAGGGCTAAAACTCCGGCAACACCAGCCGTTGCTGGGCCATCAAAGGCCCCTCCAGCCGCCGCCGGTCCACCGGCCACCCCGAAGGGAAAGGGGCTGGGCAAGGGAAAATGTAATGCCCAGCCCGTCCCTGTTGAAGTTTCCCGTCCTCTACTTGCACCTGTCGGAGTGGCACCTTCAACATCTGCGGTATCCCCAAATCCCCCTCAGCATAAATCACGAAGAGGGGGAAAGAGGGGAAAAGTTAATAAAAGGAGGAGCACTCCCGTGGCAAAAAAGGGCAAGAAGAATCCTCAGCCCGTGTCAATTGCTGCGGGGGCCGCACCACCGCAGCAGAGCTGGCCGAAGCCGCGAATACACTTACCCCGTAAGGCAGCAGTCACGTTAACAGTGACGCCAGAGGGGTTGGCGCGGGGCATCACTTACGCCCAGGTCCTGCGGGAGGTCCAACGACGCGTGGACCTGGCCGGTCTTGGCATTGCTGAGACGCAGGCGCGTCTAATGGCGACGGACGGGTACTTATATGAGGTACCTGGCCCGGAGTCAGAGGCGAGGGCCGATTCCCTCGCTGATAAAGTGAGGGAGGTGTTCCGCGGAACGGACCTGGCGGGTGATGTTCGAGTTTCCCGCCCCTTCAAATCCGCGGAGATGCGAGTGTCCGGGCTAGACGCATCGGCTGACCCGGTGATGATTGCAGCGGCCTTAGCAAGGGCTGGGGAATGTTTGGCAGACAACTTTAATCGGGCGGATCTCCCCGACCGGTCGGGCCTTGGTGCGGCATGGTTGCGATGTCCCGCCAAGGTCGCCGACAAAATTTTAAAGTCGGGCCGAGTTCTGATCGGCTGGGTGGCGGCGCGTGTCCAGCTCCTTGAGCCGAGGCCCATGCGGTGCTTCCGTTGTCTGTACAAAGGACATGTGCGGGCACGGTGCACTGATGAGTGTGACCGCAGCGAATTATGCTATCGCTGCGGTATTGTGGACCACAAGGCCAAGGAGTGCTCCGCGGAGCCGCAATGCGTAGTCTGCGCAGGTGTCGGTAAGCCCGCGGGACACCAGGTGGGCGCCAAGGTATGCGTCGCCTCCTCCCGCCCTCGCCGCGTTAATCGTGGTCGGGGGTCGGAGGTTGTGACCCAGCCGACAGCGGGCACCAGTGGAGAGCAGATGGAGATCGCCCATTAATATGGCACAACGTTTTCTCCAGGCGAACATTAATCACTGCGCCAGAGCCCAGGACCTTTTAGTCCAGAGCATAGCGCAGTGGTCGATACAAGTGGCTGTGGTCGCCGAGCCTTATTTTGTTCCCCCCAGGGAAGACTGGGCAGGGGTTAACGGTTTGGTGGCCGTCATCACTCGGGGTGTCGCCGGCTCCCCACCCTTCGAAAAAGTAGCGAAGGGATCGGGATGTGTGGCGGTGTATTTCTCCCCCAATAGATCCCTAGCCGAGTTCGAGCACTTTCTCACTCAGCTAGGGGCCCTGGTGGTGCAAGGCAGTCAGCCTCGCCCCGTTCTCGTTGCCGGCGACTTCAACGCCAAGTCTCTGGCTTGGGGTTCGTCGGTCACCAGTAGGCGCGGCGAGGCCCTGGAGGAATGGGCGATCTCGGCCAACCTGGCCGTCGTGAATCGCGGGTCGGTTAACACGTGCGTGCGGCATAATGGTGGATCGGTGGTGGACCTTACGTTCGCCACCCCAGCTATTGCCCGCCGTGTCCGTGACTGGAGAGTTCTGGTGGACGAGGAGACGTTGTCGGATCACCGATATATTCGGTTCGACGTCGCCTTGTCCCCTAACCCCCAGTCCAGTGGAGGACCGACTGGCCCGCGGTCGGACGGCCCGCGTTGGTCGGTAAAACGCCTCGATGTTGAGGCCCTGAAGGAGGCCGCACTGGCTCAGGCGTGGCTCCCTGCACCGGAGGCACCGATGCAGGTCGAGCAGGAGGCGTTGTGGTTTGGGGCAGCGATGTCGCGCGTCTGTGACGCGGCCATGCTTCGAGTCCAACGTCTTCCCGAGAAGCGCCAGGTGTTCTGGTGGTCGGCGGAACTCATGCGGTTACGTGTCTCCTGCGTAGCCGCACTTCGTCGTCTCGCCAGACACCGTCGTCGTCGGTTCCGTCTTCCCGGCGACCAGGACCAGGAGCGGCTGCTTCACGGCCTCCACAGGGAGGCTAAGAGAGCGCTGCGCGTGGCAATAGCAAAGGCAAAGTCTGCAGCTCAGGAGGAGTTCCGGGGAACTCTTGACAACGACCCCTGGGGGCGTCCATATCGTGTGGCGATGAGACGGTATCGCCCGTGGGCGCCCCCACTGACTCAGAGTCTCCGGGGCGATCTAGTTGAAGAGGTCGTCGCGGCTTTGTTCCCTGCCATTAAAGATGTCACTCCCCCACCGATGGCGTCACATCCATCGACGCCATCGTCGTTGAGTTCGGCAAGGGTTATTTCGGAGGTTTCGCCCGAGGAATTTCGGGCGGTGGTGCTTCGGCTACGGGGCAAGAAGACGGCCCCGGGTCTCGACGGTATCCCTGGACGTGCATGGGTGTTAGCCGTCGAGCATCTGGGGACTAGGCTCCGTGGCCTGTTCTCCGCGTATCTGGAGCAGGGCCGTTTTCCGTCTCAGTGGAAAACTGGGAAATTGGTCCTGCTCAAGAAGGCGGGACGGCCCGCAGAGTCGCCATCGGCCTACCGGCCCATCGTGTTGCTCGATGAGGTCTGCAAGCTCTTCGAGCGTATTGTTCACGCTCGCCTCGTCGAACATCTTGAAGGGGTCGGGCCGGACCTGGCACAGTGCCAGTACGGGTTCCGGCAAGGCCGATCGACAATACACGCGATTTTGCGGGTCAAGACCCAAGCGGAGGATGCAGTGGCTCGGGGTGAAGTGGTGGTGGCGGTGTCTCTAGACATCGTATGTAATGCCACACCGGAGGAGTGGTATACCAGGCTGGAGAGCCCGACTGCGGGCTTGAGGACTGTTGCAGCAGTGCGTCCTGTCCTAAAGAGATGGCTAGACAGGCGCCACGGGGCGCCTACGTTCCGACTGACACAGGTATTAACGGACCATGGGTGTTTCGGTTCGTTCCTGTGTCGGATCGGAAAGGAGGTGTACGCCGTGTGCCACCACTGTGGCAACTGCCGCGAGGACACGGCCCAACATACGTTGGAGGAGTGCCCAGCCTGGGACGAAGAGCGCAGCGCTCTCAGAGCAGTCGTCGGAGGAGACCTCTCGCTGCCGGCCGTGGTGTCGTCCATGGTCGCCAGCCGGAGGTCCTGGCGTGCGGTGGCCCACTTCTGCGAGAACGTCATCTCGCAGAAGGAGAGTGCTGAGAGGGATCGGGAACGATATGATCCCTCCCGCCGCCAGAGAAGACGTAGGAGGCGCCGGGTGGACGACTGACCGGCGTCTCCCGCCCTGTGGAATGGGGGCGTTTGAATTCCACCACGGTAACCCCTGCCTGTCGTACGAGGCGACTAATAGGGGCCATCGGGGGTCGCGGGCGTGCAGCGGAGGGCTGTGCCTCCCTTGGAGATGAGCTGGTACGCAGCACCGCGCTGGGGCGATTCCGGCTGCAATTCTAGCACTCCTTAGAATACCCCGGGATCGCTCCGTAAGCGCCGAAGAAGGCCACCGCGGGGTTTTAGCTGGTAGTGTCGGGTGGGTTGTATATAGGGGTTAGGGACTCGGCCCAGCGGCAGCACGGATAGCCATCATCCGTGCGAGGGGGATGCTGGGTCGTAAGACCGGCTAGTCCAGCATACCCGTTTTATTCTTAATCCGCTTCCCTCCGGAGCGGGCGGCAGTAATAAAACGCTTTCCCCGCGACAAAAAAAAAAAAAAAAAAGAAAAAATCGATTTCCAAAAAATAAACAAATACTATATAATTAAGTATAATGTGTTCATATTTGAATTCCGCGCGCACTTGTCAGTGTACGGTGTAGCGGATCATGAGCGGATCATCCTTCCCCACAATAGTTATGTCAAGTTCAGTATGTACATGTTTAATTCACGACCCTGCCTCAAGTGACAATAGCAGTAGTATTATAATGCTCTTTGGACAATAGGCAAATAACATTTTTATCAGCTTCATAGATTTCAGAAATGTCAAATAGATCATAACCTCAAAATCTTTAAATTGAAATATCTTTATTATTAGACTCTTTCATCAGTCATCCGTAATACATTATTGTTTAGGAACTGCTGCCGAATTTTTTAATATTGTTTCACTTCTAAACGCTACATATTTATATCAACTAAAATCATATATGGGACAAAATCATGTAACCTGCCATTGTTCTTTAATATTCACATTGTGGATATTAATTACAAATAAAAAAAATAGTGATAGGCTATGGAGCCGATGCCACTTCTGATTTTAGCAACAACTGATTTGCTATTAAAAGTGGGTATTTTAAAAGGCACATTACTAATAAATGATTTATTTAATTATCACTGTTGCACAATTTAGTGCTTAATGTTACCAACCACATGTCAGGATGTACTAAATACGGCTATGTAACAAATATCTATGAGTTCGGACAGCATGACGCTCTAAGCTGAACTACAACTAGACTTAACACGGAATAGACGGACGTGATCTAAATAGGTTACAACACAGACTGTTTGACTACACTGCTTACGAACTGATGATAAAACTGACTGGCGATAGACTAACTGACTGTGAACTGACTGGCGGAGTGCCACGGCGGTCTCTTTTATTGCAATGCGAACCTTCACCCCGCTCAAATCTAATGCCACAATTACACTCAGCCTTGGTGGGCATGGAAGTGAGCAGGGAAGTGGGCAGCGCGCATATGTAACTAGGTTACTCGCGCTGTCACTGCCCATTCCACTGCCACTGCCCGGTCGATTATCGGTTTTTCGCGCGGAAGTCAAAGGACGGGCAGCGCGAGCGCGAGCAAGTGTTTACATTTGAAATTCGTTTATTAATCAGTCCCGTGTTTTTGCTTATTATGCCACCGACCAGCCCACTCTACCGCCACAGGAAAGGAGTAATGATAAAACAATTCAATTTTTAGAACTTTATTAATTGAGCGGGTAATATAGGATCCTCATGATAAAAACCATAAATTGAAGAATGATAAAAACCATGAATTTAATACACTTAAATAACTACTTATACTTAAATAATAATCTCGACGTCAGTCATTGTTGCGAGTTGATCAATAAAGAAGTATGAAGGCTGAGTGTGAACACCCACTCGCGTCGTTATTGCCGCAGAAGTATTTCGGGAAATATTTCCGGCAACGACAGGAGCAGCGGTAGTGGCTGAGTGTAAATGTGGCATACAAACTTAATAATCTACCCGTGCTTATTTTCTAAAATAATTTCGATATACCTTCGGTATTACTAATAAATTGGAGGTGCCCTAACAATATAAAATATTTACTATATCCTGTTTCATACTTTTTAGAACGTGTTTTTCAGTAGTCGGGTTTTAGTTTTTGAACTTATTTTTTATTTAAAGTATTTTGGGGTTTTGCAGAGCCACATCACATTTTTTATCTGTTTAGAGTTTTTTGTCAAATTATCATTAGTAGTTTAGAAGTTATGAGGGAACAAATGAACATAAATGCATACATACATAATTACATACGTACATACTAGTGACATCCCCAAACACCCCAAAGTTAATCTTGCTCTTTTTGCTGACGATACAGCACTATACGTATCAGACGTAAACAGAAGACTTATTAGGATTTACCTCCAACAGGCCACAGATTCTTTAGGAAAATGGTTTCGCAAATGGCGAATTGACGTTAATCCTGAGAAAAGTGCCGCCATTTTCTTTTCTCGGGGCAGCCCTCGAGTTCCAAACGAAATCCGACTATTCAACCGCCCAATTCCTTGGGAAAAAACTGTAAGGTATCTAGGCGTAGTTCTCGATAGTCGTATGACATTCAAAGATCACATTACCCGCGTCCGAAACAAAGCGGCTTTTATTCTTGGCCGGCTTTATCCCATGATTAGAAGTAAAATGTCTCTGCGTAACAAAGTAACTCTATATAAAACCTGTATTCTTCCAATTATGACCTATGCCTGTGTTGTATTCGCACACTCGTCTCCTTCTAACATACATAGAATTCAAACAATTCAAAATAGATTTATGCGTAAAGCCACCGGTGCTCCGTGGTATTTGCGGAACTTAGATCTCCACCAGACCTCCGGCTACTCACCATAGCTAGGTATATGAAAAACTGTGTCCAACAGTACTTTCATAAAGCAACCCGACACAGAAATCCTCTTATTGTAGCAGCTGCCAACTATACCATAACCGGTGAAGCAATCTCCCTCCGTCGTCGCCCTAAACATGTTTTGGGAGATCCAAGCGATCCCATCACGGTCGCTGTCGAGGCAGCACTGTCCCTGCCCAATCGCAATCATAATCATATTCTGAATGCACGTCGACGTAGGACTCGCCGGCGAGTCCAAGGAGCCCGGCCGAGGCTCAGATCTTCGATACAATAGTATATCGAGACGGCCCTAAACCTATTCCAAGCAACGCGACGGCTTAATTGAAGGCCTTTTAGAAAGCGTCTTTCAGCTTAGCTGTTGACAAATGTTGCGTTTTCTGGCTGGCGCGCCATAAGCGCCGGCTACAATGTTCGGTGAAGCTGTAAAAGCAACTTTGAGCTAACAGCACAAATCCATACGAAAAAAAAAAAAAAAAACGGTACGTTTGGCAAAAATATGATGTTCCAAACCTAACCTTCATTTTAAAATCCATGTTCAATGATACCTCACATGATGGGGTGAGGCGAAAACAATTTTTTTTAGAGTGCGCCATTTTCAATTGTGACGTCACATATCTTATCACCAGCGGACAAACAAGACGCTTCCAACGACATCTATGAGATACTTCTCATAATTTGACAAATGAGATATCGTTTAAAAGTTATGAGGGAACAGATGAACATACATACATACTTACATACCGGTCAAAAACATAACCCTCCCTTTTGCTTCGCCGTAGTCGGGTAAAAATAATGGCAATATCAAACAAATATATATGTCAGCGGCAGTGTCCACAGGCCGGGGTTGTGAGAGGGCTTACACATCCCTGTCCGATCTCCAGATATTGTCAGGATGCTCATCGTATAATATAGTTCGGTAGTAAAACACGAGGTTACCACTTCAGACTTTAGAGTTTATTAAACTACTGCCAGTTCGGAATGCAGTCATCCATGGGGAAGAGCTGGCAAGAAACCCCATGGTTGCTCTTTTAAACACAGCACAAACTAAGTTACTATAACTGATACTAATTACAGTCTCACAACACGTTAACTTATTACATTACACAGTATTTCGGCATTACGACCTCTAAGTTACTAGCTATTCAAGATTGAATGTGGAATTCCTCTCAAAATGACAAGGTGCACGCTTTTATTATGATATTTTCTATAGTGCCCCACTCGTCCGCGAGATGACGCGATAAACTAGTCAAATCCACCCTCAAAATAGCAAAACAAGTGGCGGTACACATTTTACAATAAAACGAGTTAAAAGTTCAATTGAGTATCCGCTTTCATGTTGCTCCGACATATAATTATTTAATCTTTTCACATACTTCAATTATTGTTTTGTTACGAAAAACTTGCAACCCCAAAGCCGGACGCAGCAGTGCCGACGAAGTATAAATACGAGGGTGCGCGGGGGTGCGGTCTCTTTCGCCGACGATATTCAAGGACAAAGGACGTATTAGACATCGCGTTTTGTATATTTGTAGTTAGCATAAGTTTGTAAAATATAACGCTATCGGTTGATTGTTCGTTATTTCTCTTAAAATATTCCTACCACTTCTGGTTTTTAATATCAGAAGTGGGATTGGACTTGCATAGCTCACTATTTTTCTTAATTTGAACGTTTGATTTGCAATCCGCTTTGTTATCCGAATATAGAAACTTTCTAACGTTATAACATTACCACGTGTTGTTTATTTTTAAAGTAACTAAGTTTTAGGTAATTGTAGTGGTGATACGTTTTGAAGTGTGTGTTTTTCGTTGCAAAATTACCACGTGGTGATTTACCGTTAAAGTGACTAAAGCGTGAGGTAATTGTGGTAATACGATTTCAAGTGCACGGGTTCTAGAGATCTATACGCGATGTCGGAACGCTCTTCTCTTGTAACAGAACAACGCCAACCACCTGTTAGAAGTAGGTCTCGCGAACATGGCGCTTCGAGTACTTTTTATAACACGCCACCGCCATGTGGTTCGCGTACTCGTCACAACACGTTAGCACCATGTGATGTTAGAAGACGAAACCGTGATAGGCATCGTGAACCCTCGGGTTCGTCTCATAGGCGTCGAGATAGCTCATACGAACGCCGCAATAGCTCACGTGACGTCGCGCTAAGTCATATAATAGATCGGTTAATTGCCATCGAAGGCAGGTTACCGTCGGAAACGGTTTCAGCTAGTGGCGTCATCTCACGCGGAGCGCCACCCGTCTCTTTCTCTCCCTTTAGATGAGCCTGCCATTGTTACTGAACGGACCGAGGCGCCGACGACGACAAAAAACAACACATCTGGGGCGTCACGTTCGAACGAGGACCTCAGGGCGCAGGAAGTGGATGTAACGAGCAGGATTATTGGATTTTTGCCTGCTTTATTTCAAGTAAGGTCACAATAATGTTATATTTCGCCATTTGATCCCAGTGTGGTGCGCAGAGGTTGATGGCGGTCAACAATTAAATAATTGGGGTGATTAGGAATGCCTAGAAACTGTTTGCGAGGTGATGCTAAATCCTGGTTGAACGACGGGTTATGAGTGCCCGGACATGGACCAACTTCAAAGCCAAATTTCGGTCTTTGTGTCCTCGCAATGTTGATAGTGCTACAGTACTTTATGAGGTTATGTCCACCAATTCTGATAAATACCCAACATTTGCAGAATACGCTCGCAGATCCATATTGTGAAAGGGCTGTCTGATGAATTAAAAGTTGCTATTATTGTGCTAGGCATTGCCGATCCCCAAATTAGGGCCGCGACAACCAACGCTAAGCTGCAGATAAAAGACTTAGTAGACTTTTTATCAGTTTACGTTAAGCCTAATATCGGTTTGTGTTACTCCAATAATTCTGACCGTTCATATAATAATGTAGACGTATGGTAACGGAAACGTATGGTACCCAATTCAAATGTTTTGTGTGCCATCTGCGAAAAAAAACGGGTCACAAAAAGTGGCACTGCTCTAATGGGTCTAAGAGCGAGACGACAACGTCCCGTCACGATACTGTTGCCTCCACATCCACCGCTCTCGCTCTTGTTAAGAATAAGCCGAATAAATTTTGCGTTTTCTGTAAACGTAATGGCCATACGACTGATACTTACTCTCAAAAACAACAATTGCAAGGCGCGAATAATAAAAACGTTGATAGCGTAAATTTTTGCTTAGAATCGAGCCCTAGCGCAAAAACGTAATACCGGCAGTAGTTCAAAAGGTACCCGTTTATGTACTGATTGATAGTGTGTCCGATATTTCACTAATTTCTGAATCATGTTTGAAACATTTTAACTTTAATCGTGTTCCTATATATCGCCTAATGGGGAAATAGGAAGTCAAATCGTTGAGTCTACCTCAAACGTCACAGCAATTGTAGTCTACCAGAGAATTATCTCTAAAACGTTAAAATCATTGATCGACACCGGCAAAGTACTGACGTACATTGATGACGTGCTACTTATGTCAAACACGATAGAAGGTCTTAAAACATTGGCTGAAGTTGTGCGTGTCCTCATTGACGCGGGACTTTCGATCAATTTAAAAAATATACGTTCTTGGACACTGAGGTAGAATATTTGGGAAGACTGATTGAACATGGTCAGGTGCGGCCGAGCCCTAGTAAAGTTGAAGCTCTTGTCAAGTCATCAAGGCCTACCAATGTAAGATAGGGTTCGCTAGTTCCTGGGTCTCGCAGGCTATTTCCGGAGATATGTTTCTGGGTACGTGTCTAAAACCGCTTGTATAACCAAACAAGCTACTACCCAAAATTCACCTCTTCCTCTTAGGCAATGTGTGGCTCTATCACACAGTTGCCTTTTGCAATGTGCAGCCCTTTCGCACAGTTGCCTTCTTTCTTTGCAATGTGTGACCCTGTCACACAGTTGCTTTCTTCCTTTACAATGTGTGGCATGGTTTGTGAGTGCCGTGTCATACAGTTGCCTTTTATTACGATGTGTGGCGAATTTTAGAAGTCCGGAATTCTATAACTCGTGATACATTTATTTTTATTTCCTTTTAATTTGAAATACATTCATGCATGCAGATGTTCCTCTCTTGAAACTGCTAATTACACTTACCCTTATGAGTTAAATTACCCTTGGTAAAATTATTTCGTGATTTTCGAGGCCTGTGTTGGTTGTACTTGAGTGCACGCTTGTGCTTCTGACACAGCTGCTTCACCTTTCATTTGCTGTTAATGTTTTGTACAAGTAACTAATCGTTCTTAGTCCGTTAATACAGTGCAACATCCAAAATTTTGCTTGGAAAAGGTTTCAGTTATTAATGCGGCGCTAGTAACACTGGTCCCGAAATAATTTGTCGTTATGTGTTAATTATAGAAGGAGACACAGCGGATGAAGATGGACGGAAGTCTACAGATGGAACAGCGGCCGAGGACAACACGCGAGCAGGAACGGCCGTGTTACGAAAAACTTGCAACCCCAAAGCCGGACGCAGCAGTGCCCTATAAATACGAGGGTGCGCGGGGGTGCGGTCTCTTTCGCCGACGATATTCAAGGACAAAGGACGTATTAGACATCGCGTTTTGTATATTTGTAGTTAGCATAAGTTTGTAAAATATAACGCTAACGGTTGATTGTTCGTTATTTCTCTTAAAATATTCCTACCACTTCTGGTTTTTAATAGTTTTTTATTTAACTTAACACGTGTTCACTGTCTGTATAATGTATCTGTATATATAAAAGAAGAAACTGACTGACTGACTGACTGACTGATCGATCAACGCACAGCCAAACGGCTGGGGTTAGAGACTTGAAATTTTGACAGTACGTACCTTTTATGACGTAGGCATCCACTAAGGAAGGGTTTTTGGAAATACCACTTCTGAGTGGGTAAAATAGGGGATGAAAGTTTGTATGAAAATCCGTCGTTTTTTTTTTAGTGCCTTGATAGGCAGACGAGCAGACGGGCCACCTGATGGTAAGTAGTCACCGCCGCCCATAGACTTCTGCAATGCCAGGGCACAGCAAAGCCGCTGCCTACCGTTGAAGGACTACTCTTTTTAAGCATCGTTTAAAGAAGGACATGTCATAGCGCTCAGGGAAGACCGCAGCAGGGAGTTCATTCCAGAGCTTGCACGTACGTGGTAAAAACGAACCGTGCTAGACGGAATCGTTTCCAGGTGGTATGGATGAACTCTGTTAAAATGGAGATGTAGGCACCATTTTAAACAGTTCCTCGGAGCACTCCCCGTGGAACAACCGATAGAACAAGCAGAGAGACCCGAAGTCTCTCCGCAGCCCCAACGGTTCCAGGCTATCCGTGATATCAGGATCCCCGAAAATTCGAACGGCCCGCCTCTGTAAGGAGTCAAGTGGGTCTAGCAAGTATTTCGGGGCTCCTGCCCAGAGATGAGAACAGTATTCCACGTGGGGCCGGACTTGCGCTTTATAAAGCGCCAATCTATGGCCCGACGTGAAATACCGCCTCGCTCTGTTCAGGATCCCCAATTTTTTGCTAGCCAATTTGGCTTTGTCCTCCAATTGACTCCTAAACTGGACCAAGCTCGATATATTGACGCCGAGGATCCCAATACCCTCGGAAACCCGGAGAGTGACTCCTTGGAACTGTGGCGCCATGACAAATGGGTCCTTCTTTGCGGTGAACGCGCAAACTTGTGTCTTCGTGGGGTTGAAGTGAACTAGGTTCCTTTCACCCCATTCAGAGGCCCGCCCTAGAGAGCTCTCGATTTCCGACACAAGTTCTAACCGTCTTTCTTCCAAAGTGCTCCGAGGGATACCCTGCTGGCCGGTGTATCGCACGTCGATGGTACTATCATCTGCATAACAATGCATGCTATCGATAGACAGCATGTCATTGATATGCAGAATGAATAGTGTCGGCGACAACACCGAGCCTTGTGGAACGCCAGCATTAATGGACAAAGAGTCGGAGCAGTAGCCGTCTACGACGACTTTAATGCTCCGACCATCCAAAAAGCTAGCGATCCAGTTGCAGAGTCCCTCGGGGATTCCATATGATGGTAGCTTCGATAGAATGCCCCCATGCCATACCCGATCGAACGCCTTCGCGATGTCTAGACCGACGGCCATAGCCTCACCCTTGCTCTCTATAGCCTCCGCCCAGCGATGTGTGAGGTAAACAAGAAGATCACCAGCTGAGCGACCGTGACAGAAACCGTACTGACGATCGCTAATCAGCTGGTGCTCCTTCAGATACCTCATAAGCTGGGCGTTAATTATTCTTTCCATGACTTTAGAGAGCAAGGATGTGATGGCTATCGGTCTATAACACGAAGGGTCCGACCGGTCACCTTTTTTAGGGATCGAATGGACATGGGCAACCGTCCACGAAGCAGGAACCCTTTTGGAGTTGTACGAAAGACGATAAAGGCGCGTGAGAATGGGGGTCAACTCAGGGGCGCACGTCTTGGGGTGCGGAGTCAGGAAACCTCCTCGTGGTGCACCCTGGGCAACGGCGGTCACGTTGACCGACGGCTAATATCCTGACGGAAGGTGTTTGGCAGTCGTCGCCTGTTGTGGCGGCTGTCATCATGTTTGGAGAGTGGCACCTTTTGGTTCCCCTCGGGTTCTGTCCTGGGGGTGTCGGCGGGCTCGGTGTGCGCTCACCCCGCCGCCGAGCGGGCAGTAGGGGGGAAGTTCTCTCTTGCTGTCACCGTCGTATATCGTAATCCGGTCATATGGAGGTCTGTGGTCACGTCTCGCGCTCCGATCGGACCGAGAGTCTTGGCTTCACCGCCTGGACTGCGAGGGAGAAAACCTCTATAAAAAGTTACCCCGAATCTCAAGCGGCGGCGCACCTTGAGGGGATGCATGGCCGATGGGTAGTTCGGTCGCTAGTGCGAACCACGCCGGAGGGGTACATGCCTGTGCCTCGTCCGTGTACGTAAAGGCTTACCCAGCTACAGGGGGCTCTGGCTGGGTGAACGGTTTATTTCCCCCATACTCGTGGGATCTATAATGGAATCATTTAACAAAAAACCACTTATAATTATTGAGAAGTTGCCTTCTTCGGTTCCGGTTTCTGGACCCGGAGGGGCGGAGGTCGGAGGGCGCAAGCCCGACGACGTGGATGTAGTGGAGATGGTAGGTGAGACGCCTACAGAGACGGCAGTCATGGAGATATCTGTGGCAACTCCGGCCCGTATAACTGAGGCCAGGAGTAGTCGCGCCTCGTCGAGCGCGAAAAGAGGTCGTATGTGGCAGGGGAGTGAGACGGACTCTGTCCGCTCGCGGTCGGCTCACTCAAGCGAGTCGGAAAGTGGCTTGGATGCCCAAGTCCACTCTTCTGCCATAGGATTTGCCCGCCCGACTTCTTCGGGCAAATATGTGGGCTTGAGAAAGGCCCAAAGGGGGCTGGCTGCCCAAAGGAAGGAAGCTGCCAGCCTGAAGGCGGAGGAGGAGATGGAGGAGAGGCTCCGCTCTTTTTTGAAGAAAACGCCTCCTCCACCTGCAAAGGTCTCCAGATTGGAGGGGCCAGAGAAGGACAAGGCCGTACTTCTGCAAGATCTGAAGGAGTGCTGTAACCTGATCAAAGAGGTCTCTGTAAAGTCTGGCCATTTGAAGGGGACTTTTCAAAAGTCTTTGAATATTGTGATGGACACAATACAGAGATTCGTGGCACAGCCCGAATCGTCTGCTATTGCTCGCCTCACAGAAGAGGCTAACAAGTGGAAGGAGCTGTGTGCGCGCCATGAGGCGGACAAAAAGATCCAGGCGGAGGAAAACGCCTCCCTTCGCCGCCGTCTGGACAAACTGGAAGCGGACAAAGGCGCGCAGCTCACAGAAGAGGCGATGGAGCGACTCGAGACCCGTATCACGGCGAGGATCGAGTCAAAAATTATGGGGCCGTCTCAGAGGCCACCATTGGCACACGAGCGGATGGCTGACCGCGAATCAACTGCGGTCGACGACAAGGCCAAAGGTAAGGGGAAAGGGAAGGGGAAGGGAAAAAGCTCGGGGGTTCTGCCTCCCGCTAGCTCAGTCGCTCTCCCAACTGGTCCCTCAATTGCCTCGTTGCCCGCCGTCGCTGGACCTTCAGGACTGCAGGAGAAGGAAAAAGGGAAGAAGGCTACTCCTGTTCCTGCAGTCAATAAAACGGCCCACGAGGCCGCCAAAGTATCCGCCGCCACCTCTTCAAGCAAAAAGAAGAAAGGCGGAAAAAGAAGAATGTTGCTCAGGCCCCGCCTATCGAGCCACGTCCGCTGCCGCCAGCCCCGGTGTCACTTGACATGCCGTGGAACGTGGTAGCGGCGAAAAAGAAGAAGGCGTCGTCCAGCGCGGCATCGGCTGTAACACAACAGCAGCAGCCGCGCAGGACCGAGCCTAAGCTCCGGCCGCCGCGTTCCGCGGCCGTTATTATTACTTTGACGCCGGCTGCAGTGGAGAAGGGCCTAACCTACGCCCAAGTCCTAACGGAGGCGCAGCATAAGGTGGACCTCACCGGCCTTAACATACAAAGGCTGAGACCCAAATTTGCGGCCACGGGTGCCCCTATGTATGAGGTACCCGGGGCCAATAGCGAAGAGAGGGCTGACTCCCTGGCTGCGAGGCTCAGGGAAAGTTTCATGGACTCGGAATACGTCAAGGTATCCCGGCCCACAAAGTCAGCGGAATTGCGATTATCGGGGCTGGATTGTACGGCCACCCCCGAAACAGTCGCAACAGCCCTCTCAAAGGCCGGTGAGTGTGGCATTGATTTTATTAAGGTCGGAGAAATTCGCTCCGACCGCTCGGGGCTTGGGACCGTGTGGGCAAAATGCCTATTAAGGCCGCTCAAAAGGTTAGAGGTGCTGGGCGAGTTTTGATTGGTTGGGTCGCGGCGCGAGTGACTGTACTCGAACCGCGTCCGCTTCGCTGTTACCGCTGCCTCGAGTCGGGACATGTACGTGAGCGGTGCGACTGCGAGGTGGACCGTAGCAGCCTCTGCTACCGCTGCGGTCAGCCGGGGCACAAAGCCCGGCAATGTGAGAGCGCGCCAAATTGCTTCGTTTGCGCCGCGGCCGGCAAACCAGCGGGACACCAAGTTGGGGGGAAATCTTGTCCCGCCACTTCCCGGAAGTCTCGTCGTCCACCCAGGAGATTCACACTGGCTGCCGCTGTGGCTACGGCCCAGCCGCAACCAGAGAGCCCATCGCAGGCCGAGGTGGTAGCTATGGAGATCGCCCAATAATGGCATTTAAGTTCCTCCAGGCGAACATCGACCACTGTGCCCGTGCTCAGGATCTTTTAACCCAGAGCATGGCGCAGTGGTCGGTGCAAGTGGCCGTGGTCGCCGAGCCATATTTCATCCCCCCGCGTGATAACTGGGCGGGGGACGTCAACAGCTCGGTGGCCATCATCACCCAGGGTGCCGCTGGCTCCCCGCCCTTCGAAAAAGTAGCGAAGGGTCGGGGATGCGTCGCGGCTCTATTGGGAGATATTTGGGTAGTTGGAGTTTATTTCTCTCCCAACAGACCCCTCGCTGATTTTGAATCTTTTCTCGTTCAGTTGGGGGCCCTGGTGGCGCAAGGCCAACCTCACCCAGCAATTGTCGCCGGCGACTTCAACGCCAAGTCCCTGGTATGGGGCTCGTCGGCGACCGATGTTCGAGGTGAGGTCCTGGAGGATTGGGCGATCTCGGCCGGTCTGGCCGTCTTGAATAGGGGGTCGGTGGACACGTGCGTGCGGCACAACGGCGGCTCAATTGTTGATCTTACATTTGCGAGTCCGGCCGTCGCACGCCGTGTCCGGGGCTGGAAAGTTTTGGTGGGCGTGGAGACGTTGTCGGATCATCGTTACATTAGGTTCGACGTCTCCGCGTCCGCCGTTTCTCAGCCCGGTGGTAGACCGAGTGCCCCGCATCAGGACGGCCCGCGGTGGGCACTGAAGCGCCTCGATAATGAGGCCCTGGAACTTGCCGCTCTGGTTATGTCGTGGCTCCCTGTACCGGATGGGCCGGTGCAGGTCGAGTTGGAGGCGGAATGGTTCGGGGTATCGGTGACGGACATTTGTGACGCCGCCATGCCCCGAGTCCGACGTCTCCCGCCCCGACGCCAGGTGTACTGGTGGTCGCAGGATTTAGCATCGTTGCGCATTGCGTGTGTTTCGGCGCGCCGCCGGTACGCCAGGCATCGTCGCCGGCGTATTCGGGACGAAGAGCACGCAAACCAGGAGCGGCAGCTCTACGGCCTCTACAAGGAGGCGAAGAGAGCGCTGCAGGTGGCCATTAAGAGAGCCAAGTTCGCGGCGAGGAAGGATTTTATTTCGACTCTCGACAGCGACCCGTGGGGGCGCCCTTATCGCTTGGTGATGAACAAGCTTCGCCCAGCGGCGCCCCCGCTGTCGCAGAGTCTCCGGCCAGAACTTCTGGCCGAAGTCGTCGCGGCCTTGTTTCCGGCCACCGTGGAGTCCACTCCTCCACCGATGGCGCCCCGCGAGTCGGCGCCATCGTCGAGTTCGGCAAGGGATATCCCAGAGGTTTCGCCCGCTGAGTTGCGGGCGGCAGTGTCGCGGTTGCGGGGCAAGAACACCGCCCCGGGTCTCGATGGCATCCCCGCCAAGATCTGGGTGTTAGCTATCGAGCACTTGGGGCCAAGGCTCCGCAACCTTTTCTCCGCCTGTTTGGAGCAGGGCGTCTTCCCGACGCGCTGGAAAACCGGGAAGCTCGTCCTGCTGAAGAAGGATGGAAGGCCCGCAGAGTCGCCGTCGGCCTACCGGCCCATCGTGCTGCTCGACGAGGTCGCCAAACTATTCGAGCGAATTATTCATGCTCGCCTCGTCGAGCACCTCGAGCGGGTCGGTCCGGACTTGGCGGATTGCCAGTTCGGGTTCCGGAAGGGCCGATCCACCATCCACGCGATTCTGCGGGTAAAGGAACAGGCGGAAGAAGCGGTGGCCCGGGGCAAAGTTGTTATTGCTGTCTCGCTAGACATTGCGAATGCATTCAATTCGCTGCCCTGGGCCTGTATTCACGAGGCACTGCGGTACCACGCGGTGCCACCTTATCTTCGGCGTCTGGTACACGCGTACTTATCCGAGAGGTACGTGGTGTATCCGGGCGCCAATGGGTGGCACCGGAGAGCGATGGTATGCGGTGTTCCACAGGGCTCAGTTCTGGGTCCTCTCCTGTGGAACATCGGATATGATTGGGTGCTCCGTGGTGCCAACCTCTGGGGCGTCGGCGTCACATGTTACGCCGACGACACGCTAGTTACTGCGTCTGCTAGGACCTTCCAGGATGCCGCAATTAAAGCGGCGGTGGGTACCGGCCACGTCGTAAGTCGGATTCAACGACTGGGTCTGAAGGTGGCCCTTGAAAAGACCAAGGCCCTTTGTTTCCATGGGCCTCGGAAGGGGCCACCGGCCGGTGCCCACATCGTGGTGAATGGGGTGCGGGTTCCCATCGGCAAAACAATGAAGTATTTGGGTTTGGTTCTTGATAGCCGGTGGGAATTTCGCGCCCACTTTGAGAAGTTGGGAGTCAAATTGACTCGGGCAGCAGGTGCACTAGGAACCCTGCTGCCCAATCTGGAAGGTCCTGGCATCCCTTGCCGAAGGCTGTACGCCGGAGTCGTGCGGTCCATGGCCCTGTACGGCAGTCCCGTCTGGGCCGAGTCCCTGAGCGACCGGTGCGTCGCTCTGCTGCGCAAGCCACAGCGTGCAGTGGCGCAGCGCGCGATCAGGGGCTACCGCACGGTCTCTTTCGAGGCGGCTTGTGTTTTGGCCGGTTTCATACCGTGGGACCTGGACGCAAGGGCCCTCTCCGCCTCATTTCATTGGCGGGAGGAGGCGTTCAGGCGCGGGGAGAGACCGGCCCTGAGAGAGGTGGAGGCCATCCGTGGCTCCCTCCGCAGAGCCGCCGTGGAGGAGTGGAGTCTCAGGCTGGAGAACCCGTCATCGGGTCATCGGGTCGTAGCGGCAGTGCGTCCTGTCTTCCGTCAGTGGTTGGACAGGCGCCACGGCGCGGCGACATTCCGGCTGACACAGGTGCTCACAGGCCATGGATGTTTTGGCGAGTACCTGTGTCGCATAGCCGGTGCAGAAGGGTCGGCCGTGTGTCACCATTGTGACAACTGTCCGCGTGACACGGCCCAACACACTGTAGAGGAGTGCCCAGCCTGGGACGAAGAGCGCAGCGCTCTCGCAGCAGTCGTCGGAGTAGACCTCTCGCTGCCGGCTTTGGTGTCAGCCATGGTCGACAGTCGGAGGTCCTGGCGTGCGGTGGCCCTCTTCTGTGAGGCGGTTATCTCACAGAAGGAGAGTGCCGAGAGGGATCGTGAACAACAAGGCGATCCCTCCCGCCGTCAGTCGAGACGGAGGAGGCGCCGGGTTGACGACTGACCGGCGTCTCCCGCCCTGTGGTTTGGGGGCGTTTGGAGAATCCACCACGGTATTCCCTGCCTGTCGTAAGAGGCGACTAATAGGGGCATCGGGGGTCGCGGGCGCGCAGCGGGGGGCTGTCGTAGCGCCCTTTCCGGTGTGTCGAAATTTTGTTTGTACATAGTTTTATTTTGTATATACTTCGTCGGCACACCGGGCGACCCCGGGATGACGGCAGCACGGGTGGTTGGCCTCGTTGCTGCCGTGGACGCCGAGGGCGTCCTTCGGTGCGCGGGGGCTTCTGAGCCCCCCCCACTTGGAGACGGGCCGCAAGGCGGCACCGCGCAGGGGCGGTTTCGGTCGAAAATGGGGCGCTTCTCGCCCCGTGAGCCCGGGACCGTCTCTTATGCGCCGAAGAGGGCCACCGCGGGGTTTTTAGTTGGTATTGCCGGTGTAGGGAATTTGTTAGGGACTCGGCCCAGCGGTCGTCCGGATGTCAACATCTCTCCCGGACGGCTTAACGCTGGGTCGTAAGGCCGGCGAGCCCAACATAACCGTCCCGCCATCCCCCCGGCGGGGCGGTAGTGATAAATCGCTTTTCCCCGCGAAACCAAAAAAAAAAAAAAAAAAAAAAAAGGGGCGCATGTCTTAAGAACCACTGCGGGGATGCAGTCCAGCCCACTCGACTTTCGGATGTTAAGGAGCCTAAGCTCCCGCCTGACCGCACGCTGATTGATGCGGATTTCAGGCAGGGAGTACTCGCACCGGGGAAGTTTTGGTGGAGTAGCTCCCCCGTCATCCAAAGTCGAGTTCGAGGCAAAGGATTGGGCCAAGATATCGGCCTTTTCCTTTGCACTATGGGCCAAACTGTCATCGGTCTTACGCAGTGGTGGGAGACTGGACAGGCAGAAGTTACCCTGGACAGCCTTGGCAAGCGACCAGAAAGCCCGACTGCCAGACGGATAACTCTCTAGCCGCTCGCCAATTCTGCCAATATGTCCTGCCTTGGCCTTGGCTATAGCCCTTTTGTTGGACCTAGAAGCGGCATTAAATTTCCGCCTCTCCTCCTTTGCGTTTGTATGCGGACCGCTTAAGGCGTGCAGCTTCGGCACAGGTACTATTGTACCAGGGCTGGCTGCGCCGCCTGACAGGTACCCTGGAATTGGGGATGAACAGATCCATCCCCAAGACCACCAGGTCCTTGACGCGGTCGGCACAAGCATCAGGATCTTCGGAGGAGAAGCAGAACCGCTTCCATGGGAAGAACGCGAAGAATTCACGCATCCCTTCCCAATCAGCTGACCCATACCGCCAAACCCTGCGGAACCCAGTCGCTGAAGAGCGATCGGGATAAACCGCAGGGGCTGAGGATCGAATAAGGCAGTGGTCTGATGACCCCAAAGGGGGGTCGACCACTACCCTATATCCCTCAGGATTGGTGGTCAGCAGAAGATCCAACAGAGAGGGCTCATGGGTCTCAACATCTGGAACTCGGGTGGGCTGAGTTACCAGTTGTGTGAGACCGTAAGCCAAAGCCATCTCATAAGCAGACCGACCCGCAGCGTTGGTGGTCCGAGAACCCAACCACTCAGCATGGTGAGCGTTGAAGTCTCCAAGGACCACCACCTCCGCGGATGGGAACTGCTCTAGAGATCGGTCAGTCCCCACTTGGACGTTCTCGAATAAATGAGAAGACCCCGCTTCACCGGCATGGGACCTGTAAAGGCAAGCGTAGACTCGGGTACGACCCCCGTACTGTACGCATAGCCACAAGATTGACAGGTCCCGATGCTCGAGGTCCCGAAGGCGGTGACAACATATATCATCCCTGACGAAAACGCACACCCCGGCCTTACGTAGGAACAAATGTTCCAGCACGTAACCGGGGTAGTTGAGGTACGAGATATCGTCTGGGGTAGATATCTGCGTCTCAGTTAAAAAGAGCAGGGCAGGCCGCGCCGACTCTAGGTGGTAATGTACGGCGTCTAGGTTACTGTGCAGACCCCTGACATTGCAGAAGTCTACTGTTAAAGTGGATATGGTATCCGCCGAAGTACGTTTGCTCTTTTTAATTGCCTTCATATTTAAAATTTTAGATTTGGTAGTGGGGGAAAGGAGATGTGAGGGGGCAGTGAAATTTAGACGGCACTCGCAACATATAGTCGCAGAGCCAGGTGCAGGGTGGTCACGTGGGTAATGCGGGGAGCTGGTGCGAGGCACGGAAGGGCCCCCGATGCCCCCCCGTGTACAGTCGCCGGGATCCACTCCAGTCTCCCACACTGGCACGACGACCGGACTACGGGATTTTCGCCGATTGATGGGACAGCTTCCCGGGGAGGGAATTTTTTAAAAGTGTATCCCCCGGTTCAGGTCCCCTACTGACCGGCAGGCGGCCGGCGGTGGCCGTTCCCATCGGGTCTCCCTATACCCCACGCCAGCCCCCCACAGATGAGATCCACGCGACGACCAACACCACAGCTCCACATATCACGGGTACCGTCCAAACTGTACCACCAGGGAAAGGAGAGGACAGAAGGAATGGTTTTCTAGCCCTTCCACCGGAACGCATTACTACTTCGCAGCAGAAATAGGCTAGACGGTGGTACCAATCCGTTCGGGCCCAACTATAAGTAAATAAAATTCACTTACAGTTGAGCCCTACCACCAGTAACGGGACGAGAAAGGGTGGAGGAGGACATCAGAGCCACGGGGGGAGTGATGGAACGCAGCGCTGACGGCTCGGGTGGCCGGGGTCGCAATCCCGAACCATTCTACGTGACAGACGGACAGACTGACACAAGAATGGCCACTGGCACCAAAAGTCGTTTTTGAAGTTAAATTCATGAAAATTAGTATTTGGCCTTTTAGTGAAAATAAAAAACATGTTTCAGGATTTTTGGAAATTCCGCCCCTAAGGGGGTAAAAAAGGGGATGAAAGTTTGTATTCAAATCCTTCATTTTTAAGTTAGACGCGTGAAAATTCGTATTTTTTTTTTTATCGTGGCTCGGCAAAGTGACCACACTGCACCTGATGGTAAGTGCAGTGCCGTCCAGTTATAGTATCAAGTAGCGAGTGATAATCTATCCCTCGCTACTCAATACAATCATGCCAGCCTGCTGTGTAGCTTCTTCACACTACGCCTAAAGGACCCAGGAGCATAGGAAGGAGGGAACACGGTAGCTGGCAAACTGTTCCACAGTTTGATGGTGCGGCAAAAGTACGAGTTTGCGAACCTCTTAGTTCGGGCCGGGGTAGTAGACACCACAAAGCTGTGGCTTCGTAATCCAGTACGCGTGGTTCTGGTATGGAAGGGAGAGGATGGGATAAGATCAAACAATTCTTCAGAGCATTCACCATGATACAGACGGTAGAACACGCTAAGCGAGGAAATATCCCTACGCAGCTGTAGCGAAGAAGAAGACGAAGGCTATGGTCGTGACACGACGACTCAAGTACGACTCCCCAATCCTGCGCATGGGCGGCGTCGACATAGGCCTGTCCAAAGACATTAAAATACTGGGCCTGACTGTGGATGATAACTTAACATTCAACACGCACGCTTCGGAAGTCTGTAGGAAAGCCATAGGCTTCTACAGAAGATTGGCAACCGCTGCAAAGGTGCAGTGGGGGCTGGGACCTGAGGTAGTGAAAACTTTGTACACGGCAGTCGTTGAACCTACCATATTATACGCGGCCAGTGCATGGGCGCCTGCAAGCAAAAAGATAGGCATCACAAAGAAGCTTGCAGCGGTTCAACGAGGTTTTGCACAAAAGATGGTGAAGGGCTACAGGACAGTTTCACTAAACTCGGCCCTGCTGCTTGCTGGGATCCTTCCGCTAGACATTCGTGTCCGAGAAGCGGCGCTTCTTTACGAAGTGAAAAAAGGACACACTCGGCGAGTGGTGGGGGACCGGGATGTGGAAAGTCCTGTGCCTTTCGCCAACTTACGACATCCAGCTGGACGCAGAGCATTGAAATTCGAATGCGTGGTGAACGATGCAGAACTGAACCTACAAGCTGCAAACACCGTCAAGGTGTTCACGGACGGCAGCAAGATTGGTGGCCAAGTCGGAGCATCGGTGTCCTTATGGGACGGCGATGCCGAAACGAAAGCCACCAAACTAAAGCTGGAATCGTTCTGTACCGTTTACCAGGCGGAATTGTTGGCTCTGCAAAAGGCGGTGCAAATGGCCCTGAGACACGACAAACGACAATACAGCATCTTTTGTGACTCGAGAGCCGCGCTTGAGTCGGTCGCGAGCGGAGTTTCCCTCCACCCCATAGCATTTGGCATTAACAACCTGTTAAGTGAGACCGTTACGTGCGGAAAAACCGTTAACCTCTTTTGGGTGAAGGCGCACGTGGGGTGTGTGGGAAATGAGCGCGCAGACGAACTCGCGAAGGCTGCAGCCACTGCGCTGAAGCGGAAGCCCGATTACGACCGTTGCCCCATCTCATTCGTCAAGCGATATATCCGTCAGGAGTCGATTGACGAGTGGGATGAGCCCTATAGGGCTGGAGAAACAGCGTCGGTAACACTTCCAGTCTCCCACACTGGCACAACGACCGGACTACGGGATTTTCGCCGATTGGTGGGACAGCTTCCCGGGGAGGGTTTTTTTTTTTTAAAAGTGAATCCCCGGGTTCAGGTCCCCTACTGACCGGCAGGCCCTTTTGGGTGGGGTGCGAAGTCAAGAAACCTCCACGTGGTGCACCCTGGGCAACGGCGGTCACGTTGACCGACGGCTGATATCCTGACAAAAGGTGGTTGACGGTTGTCGCTTGCTGCGGCGGCCCTCAATCAGAAGTCCGTGCTCATTTATTGAGCTACTCCCGAGTTCTGTCTCGGGAGTGTCGGCGGGCTCGGTGTGCGCTCACCCCGCCGCCGAGTGGGCAGTAGGGGGGACGCTCTTTCCTGTTGCCACCGTCGTATATCGTCAACCAGTCAAAAGGACGTCTGTGGTCACGTCTCGCGCTCCGACTGGACCGAGGGTCTTGGCTTAACCGCCTGGGCCGCGAGGGAGAAAACCTCTATAAAAAGTCACCCCGAATCCCAAGCGGCGGCGCACCGCGAGGGGATGCATGGCCGATGGGTAGTTCGGTCTCTAGTGCGAACCACGCCGCCGGAGTACCTGCTGCCCCTCCGTGCGTGATACCCAAGGCTTACCCAGGTACAGGGGGCTCTGCCTGGGCGGACTTTTATATCCCTCATAATCGTGGGAATAACTATGGAAAAAAAATCAAAACTAAACAACGAGTCTGTGGAGAATTTGTCTACCCCGGGGTACACTAGTGACCCTGGAATGGATGACACTGGGCATAAGCCCAAGAAATCGCCTTCCTCAAGGCCTCCCTTGCATCCCAACAGCGGACACTGGAGGAGATAATGGCGACTGTCCAAGCGATACAAGGACAGTCGCAGCCGGCGGCCCAAACTGGAGCCGTAGCTGGAGAGGAGGAGTGCCTCAAGCAGTTCGAGCGCCGATTTTTTTATATTTTGGACGCGCGCTTGAGCAATATATACGCGAGGCTACCTCCAGAGCCCATCATGCGGCCTCCTCTGGCCACCGATAGGGCTAAAGCTCCGGCAACGCCCGCCGTTGCTGGGCCATCAAAGGCCCCCCCACCAGTCGCCGCCGGCCCACCGGCCACCCCGAAAGGAAAAGGGCAGGGAAAGGGCAAAAGCAATGCCCAGCCCGCCCCTAATGATGGTCCTCGACCCGTGCCTACTGTTGTAGCTGGGCTTGTACCATCGACGTCCGCCACGTCCCAACTACCTCCCCTGAGTAAGTCCCGCAGGGGGGGGAACAGAAATAAAAAAGGGCGTGTCGCTCCACGGGCCCAAACACCCTGTGTGCCCCGGCCGCTCCCCCCTGCTCCTGTGTCGATGGAGGAGGGGTGGAATGTCGTGGCCAAAAAGGGGAAAAAGAATCCCCAGGCCTTGCCGAATACTGTTGCCTCCGCACCGAAGCCGCAGCCAGGTCGGCCAAGGCCACGGATTCACCTGCCTCGCAAGGTAGCCGTCACGTTGACGGTGACACCTGAGGGGTTGGCGCGAGGCATTACGTACGCCCATGTGCTGCGTCAGGTCCAGCGATCCGTTGATCTGCCCGGTCTTGGCATTGCCGAAATGCGAGCTCGCCTAATGGCGACAGGCGGATACCTGTACGAGGTGCCCGGCCCGGAGTCTGAAGCGAGGGCCGACTCCCTCGCTAACAAAGTGCGGGAGGTGTTCTGCGGAACGGAACTGGTGGACGATGTCCGTGTTTCCGCCCGTTCAAGACAGCGGAACTACGAGTATCCGGGTTGGATGCGTCTGCCGACCCGGAGATGGTCGCTTCGGGCCTCGCAAAAGCGGGGTGTAGCAATGCGGTGGAAAATTTTAAAGTCGGGGAGATCCGCCCCGACCGGTCGGGCCTTGGTGCGGTGTGGGTGCGCTGCCCCGCCAAGGTCGCTGACAAAATTTTAAGTTCGGGCCGTGTGCTGATTGGCTGGGTAGCAGCGCGCGTCCAGCTTCTTGAGCCGAGGCCTATGAGGTGCTACCGCTGCCTGCACAAGGGACATGTGCGGGCACGGTGCACCGAAGAGTGTGACCGCAGCGGCGTCTGCTACCGCTGCGGTAAACTGGGCCACAAGGCCAAGGAGTGCTCCGCGGAGCCGCATTGCGCAGTCTGCGCTGATGCAGGTAAACCTGCGGGGCACCAGGTGGGCGCCAAGACATGCGTCGCCTCCTCCCGCCCCCGCCACGTAAATCGTGGTCGGGGGAGGGGGGTTGTGACCCAGCCAACAGCGCTCCCCATAGAGGATCAGATGGAGATCACCCATTAATATGGCGCAACGTTTCCTCCAGGCGAACATGAATCACTGCGCCAGAGCTCAGGACCTGCTAGTCCAGAGCATGGCGCAGTGGTCAATACAAGTGGCTGTGGTTGCCGAGCCGTATTTTGTTCCCCCCAGGGAAGACTGGGCAGGGTACCTTAACGGTTTGGTGGCCGTCATCACTCGGGGCGCCGCCGGCTCCCCGCCCTTCGAAAAAGTAGCGAAGGGGTCGGGATGCGTGGCGGTTCTGTTGGGGGGGATCTGGATTGTGGGTGTGTATTTCTCCCCCAATAGATCTCTGGCTGAGTTCGAGCACTTTCTCACTCGGCTGGGGGCTCTGGTGGTGCAAGACAGTCAGCCACGCCCCGTTATCGTTGCCGGCGACTTCAACGCCAAGTCTCTGGCTTGGGGTTCGTCGGTCACCAGCAGGCGTGGTGAGGCCCTGGAGGAATGGGCGATCTCGGCCAACCTGGCCGTCGTGAATCGCGGGTCGGTTAACACGTGCGTGCGGCATAATGGCGGATCGGTGGTGGACATCACGTTCGCCACCCCAGCTATTGCCCGCCGTGTCCGTGACTGGAGAGTTCTGGTGGACGAGGAGACGTTGTCGGATCACCGATATATTCGGTTCGACGTCACCTTGTCCCCTAACCCCCAGTCTAGTGGAGGACCGACTGGCCCGCGGTCGGACGGCCCGCGTTGGTCGGTAAAACGCCTCGATGTTGAGGACCTGAAGGAGGCCGCACTGGCGCAGGCGTGGCTCCCTGCACCGGAGGCACCGATGCAGGTCGAGCAGGAGGCGTCGTGGTTTGGGGCAGCGATGTCGCGAGTCTGTGACGCCGCCATGCCCCGAGTCCGACGTCTTCCCGAAAAGCGCCAGGTGTTCTGGTGGTCGGCGGAACTTACGCGGTTACGTGTCTCCTGCGTGGCCGCCCTTCGTCGTCTCGCCAGACACCGTCGTCGTCGGATCCGTCTTCCCGGCGACGAGGACCAGGAGCGGCTGCTTCACGGCCTCCACAGGGAGGCTAAGAGAGCGCTGCGCGTGGCAATAGCAAGTCCAAGCAACTCCTCCTGAGCTGTGTCTGCAGCTCAGGAGGAGTTTCGGGGAACTCTTGATAACGACCCTTGGGGGCGTCCATATCGCGTGGCGATGAAACGGTATCGCCCGTGGGCGCCCCCACTGACTCAGAGTCTCCGGGGCGATCTAGTTGAAGAGGTCGTCGCAGCTTTGTTCCCTGCCACTGTGAATGTCACTCCCCCATCGATGGCGTCACATCCGTCGACGCCATCGTCGTTGAGTTCGGCAAGGGTTATTTCGGAGGTTTCGCCCGATGAATTTCGGGCGGTGGTGCTTCGGCTACGGGGAAAGAAAACAGCCCCGGGTCTCGACGGTATCCCTGGACGTGCATGGGTGTTAGCCGTCGAGCATCTGGGGACTAGGCTCCGTGGCCTGATCTCCGCGTGCCTGGAGCAGGGCCGTTTTCCGTCTCGGTGGAAAACTGGGAAGTTGGTCCTGCTCAAGAAGGAGGGGCGGCCCGCAGAGTCGCCATCGGCCTACCGGCCCATCGTGTTGCTCGACGAGGTCTGCAAGCTCTTCGAGCGTATCATTCACGCTCGCCTCGTCGAGCATCTTGTAGAGGTCGGGCCGGACTTGGCACAGTGCCAGTATGGGTACGGCAAGGCCGATCTACTGTACATGCGATTTTGCGGGTCAAGGCACAAGCGGAGGATGCTGTGGCTCGGGGTGAAGTGGTGGTGGCGGTGTCTCTAGACATCGCCAACGCGTTCAACACCCTGCCCTGGGTCTGCATAATGGAAGCACTGCGGTACCATGTGGTGCCACCGTATCTCCGGCGTCTGGTGCGCTCGTATCTGTCAGATAGGTACATAGTGTATCCAGGCGCCGACAGGTGGCACCGAAGAGCGATAGCCTGCGGTGTTCCACAGGGCTCAGTCCTGGGCCCTCTCCTGTGGAACATCGGCTACGATTGGGTGCTCCGTGGTACTAACCCCCGAGGCGTCGCTGTCGTCTGTTATGCAGACGACACACTAGTGACAGCGTCGGCCAGGTCTTTGCAGGAGGCCACCCTGCTCGCCTCGTTCGCAACAGAACAGGTGGTGGGCAGGATTCGGCGACTGGGTCTTAAGGTGGCCCTGAACAAAACCGAGGCCCTTTGCTTTCACGGGCCTCGGATTCGGCTACCTTTAGGGCCACACATCGATGTGTAGGGGGTGCGGATTCCCATCGGCTGTAAAATGAAGTACTTGGGATTGATTCTGGACAGCCGATGGGATTTCCGTGCCCATTTCCAGGAGTTGTCGCCGAAATTGGTGCGGGTGGCGGGCGCGCTCGGAAGCCTGCTGCCGAACCTGGAGAGACCTAGTAACCCTTGCCGAAGTTTATACGCTGGAGTCGTGCGGTCAATGGCCCTGTACGGGTGTCCCGTATGGGCTGAGTCCCTGAAAGCCCGATGCGTCGCCTTGCTGCGCAAACCGCAGCGTTTGGTGGCGCAGCGAATAGTAAGGGGCTACCGCACGGTCTCCCACGAGGCGGCCTGCGTATTGGCCGGCACACTCCCTTGGGAGTTGGACGCAAAACTCCTCTCGTCAGCGTTCTTCTGGCGGGAGGAGGCGTCCAATCGCCGACAGGAGAGACTGGCCCCAAGGGAGATTGCGGCCCGGTTCCGCAGAACCGCTGTGGAGGAGTGGCATACCAGGCTGGAAAGCCCAAGTGCGGGCTTGAGGACCGTCGCGGCAGTGCGTCCTGTCCTAAAGAGATGGCTAGACAGGCGCCACGGTGCACCAACGTTCCGACTGACACAGGTACTGACGGCCCACGGGTGTTTCGGTTCGTTCCTGTGTCGGATCGGAAAGGAGGTGTCTGCCGTGTGCCACCACTGTGGCAACTGCCGTGAGGACATGGCCCAACACACGTTGGAGGAATGCCCAGCCTGGGACGAAGAGCGCAGCGCTCTCAGAGCAGTCGTCGGAAGAGACCTCTCGCTGCCGGCCGTGGTGTCGTCCATGGTTGCCAGCCGGAGGTCCTGGCGTGCGGTGGCCCACTTCTGTGAGAGCGTCATCTCGCAGAAGGAGAGTGCCGAGAGGGATCGGGAACAATTTGATCCCTCCCGCCGCCAGAGAAGACGTAGGAGGCGCCGGGTGGACGACTGACCGGCGTCTCGCGCCCTGTGGAATGGGGGCATTTTGAGAATTTCGCCACGGTAGCCCCTGCCTGTCGTATGAGGCGACTAATTGGGGACATCGGGGGTCGCGGGCTCGCAGCGGGGGGCTGTCAGCCCGAATCGATGCACTTCCAGTTTCGGAGCATCGTGCGACCCCGAGATGGATGGCAGCGCGCGTGGTAAGGCCTCGTTCGCTGTCGTTGATCGGTGCGCGGGGGCTCCTAAGCCCTCCCATGGAGATGGGCTGCAACGCAGCACCGCGCAGGGGCGGTTCCGGCAGCAATTCTAGCACTCCTTAGAATACCCCGGGATCGCTCCGTAAGCGCCGAAGAAGGCCACCGCGGGGTTTTAGCTGGTAGTGTCGGGTAGGGTGTACATAGGGGGTAGGGACTCGGCCCAGCGGCTGCCCGGATAGCCATCATCCGGGCGAGGGGGATGCTGGGTCGTAAGACCGGCTAGTCCAGCATAACCGTTTTATTCTTATTCCGCTTCCCCCCGGAGCGGGCGGTAGTAATAAAACGCTTTCCCCGCGACAACAACAAAAGATCCCAGATGTGGCAAGTCATGCGCCCTCTCTGCTGGACCTACTGCTGACAAGTCATCTGACCGGGTATAAAGTGACTGTTGGTGCTCCCCTGTGTACCTCCGATCACTGCCTGGTTGGGACGTCGGTTCCTTGCGCTTTGCCTCCACGTCCCGTCAAGGTTAAGCGCAGGGTCTGGCACTACTCGTCGGCAGATTGGGATGGTATGCGGGATTACTTCGCATCCATCCCTTGGCGGCAGCGCTGGTTTGATGGAAAGGATCCTTCAGCGAGTGCCGACGCCATTGCTTGCGAGATCAGAATAGGAATGGAATATTACATTCCTTCCTCTGAGATCGCAGGCATGGGCCGAGGACGCTCCTGGTTCAATCGTGCATGCGCCGATGCTGTTGGCAAGAAACAGGCGGCGTATCGTGCTTGGATCGGGGGTCGCGCTACGAAGGATCCCAACCTCAAGTCACTCAAAGCAGCCTACAACCGCGCTGCCAAGGTCTGCAAGAGGACGTATGTTAAAGCGGATGCCCAGCGCGTCTCCAAGATTGGATGTGCTTTGGCCGATAATCCAACAAGCAGTAGTGCTTATTGGAGCTTGGCTAAGGCCGTCCAATCTAATTTCTGTCGCCCTTCGCTGCCACCGCTGAGATATCGAAATGGAACACTAGCCCATAGCTCGCAGGAGAAGGCCGATTTATTGGCAGACCTCTTCGCGGCTAATTCGAGACTCGAGGACTGCAATGCTCATTTACCATCTACGCTGCCCGGTTGCGGTCACACAATGCCTGATATCCGTATCAGGCATTGTGATGTGCTGCGTGAGCTGCAGTCTCTCGACGTCCGGAAGGCTAGTGGTCCTGATGGTATCCCAGCGCTTGTACTTAAAAAGTGTGCAGCGGAGTTGTCTCCTGTACTGACGCGCCTATACCGATCGTCCTACCTCTCAGGTATTGTGCCTGAATCTTGGAGGGAGGCTAATGGGCAGCCGATCCCTAAAAAGGGTGATCGGTCAGACCCTAACAATTATCGCCCAATCGCCATAACCTCAGTGATGAGTAAAGTCATGAAGCGACTGATAAACAGCCAATTAGTTCGCTACCTAGAGGATCACTCGTTGATCAATGACCGCCAATACGGGTTCCGTCATAACCGATCGACGGGTGATCTTCTAGCGTTCGTATTTCAGTTCAGTTTCACTTCCCCCCGCGCGAGAACACAGTGCAGTGACGTTCGTGTGCGCTGCTAATTAAAATTGTGTTTAACGTGTTTGGAATTCGTTTGCCAGGTCGTGAACTGTTTCTAGTTGTGTGGTATTGCCTTGTGTACAACGGTCCGTAAGTTTTTGTGCGTTTTTATTAGGAATAACGAAATAATTATCAAATTATTTCCTCGGTAAGTGCATTTTTATTTTTATTTTGAGGGTGTCGATAAAAAAAAAACAATATATCGTAAGTAAACAATTGTTGTTTCGGATAAGTAACTTTGTTATATTTTGCATTATAATTATTATTACCTACAGTAAATCAGTGTTACATAAACTAGTAGTGTTATGTCGATTAATAAAGGTAACCCGCCCGATCGAGGCCCCGATCCTTTCCGTAAAAGCGGTTTGATCTCGCGATCGCCAAATGCCGGCAAACCAAAGCGACTTTTTAGTGAAGTCTCACCGTCGTACGTCTCGCCAGAGAGATCTAAACGGTTACAGCTTTCGGAATCGGATAAATTAAATTCGCCCGCGTCCGTTGATAACAGCGATGAAAATTCTGCCGATTATTGCGACCTTGTGTCCGAAGCTGCTAATTACTTGTCCAAAATTAATGAACTCGTCAACGATCAGGGCTCGCGTATGAATGTCGCGAATAAATCGGCAGTTATGGATTTTACGCAACGAATAACCGCTATAATTTCAATATTGGCAATAAAATCGTCCTGTAATGAAACAAAGTTAGCCAATACACATCTTGAGTTGGAGAGCCTTAAAAACCGTACTGGTCATAATATACCTAAACAGGATAATAACGTACTATATGCAGACAAACTTAAGCTACGTCTGCCAAAACAAATACCACCAATGGAACCACGCGCCCCACTCCCGTGTGTAGTGGCCTATCCGACTAGCGAGCGATCTGTTGATATCGGTTCATCGTCTGCTACGAAAGAGGCGTTATTTAAGGCAATTAAACCTAGCGATGACGGGTTTCAAATCGTAGGCGTTAAAAAGACCGCAAAGGCCGGCGTTGTACTTCGCGTCGCGAATGAACGTCAAATAAAAAAATTACAGTCTGTCGAGGCAATAAAATCCGCGGGGTTGCGCTTAGAAAAACCTAAAGGTCGTCGCCCGCGCATTCTTATTAAAGACGTACCATCTTCAATGGAAGACGACGTTTTTCTTACTGCGTTTTATCGGCAAAATATAAAAGACGAAATGCCAATTAAAGAAGACGATTTTATAAAATCAATCAAAATTGTTCGTAGGCGTAAATAAGACAATGGTCGTAAATGGATAGGCGTAGAACTAGACTCAGTAGTACGGAAACATTTAGTCACGACAAAAGACAAATTGTTTATAGATTGGGCAACATGTCGTTTCATAGATGACGTCGAGATAGTCCGATGCCTTAACTGCCAACATTACGGACACGTGCATAAATTCTGCACAGCGAAAACACCAACATGTGCGATTTGTGCACAGACACATGAGACCAGGGCTTGTCCTCACAAAGCTAACTCGGATTTTAAACCAGTATGCGCGTCATGTAAACTTTTTAAAAAACCGCACGACCATCGATGTGGGTCTAATGACTGTCCCACTTATAAACACAAATTAGAACTTCTGATTCTTTCGACACAGTACTAATTAATTTCTAATATGGATAATAATCTTATCGTCGGTCAGTTAAATCTCCACAACGATAGGGTCGCGACGTCGGAGTTAGATACGTTAATTCGCGAATATAAGCTCGATATAGTGTTAGTACAAGAGCAATACCAACACGCGCGTTTACGTAGTAGGACGGTTCAGCTAGACAACGGTTCACGAGCAGGTATTTATGTATCAAGTTCCAATTTTACCATCACGTCAGTGCGTAATCTTATGACGTCGCACTGTGCTGTCGCAGCGGTTTCAACTCCGTGCTATAAGGTTTACGTTGATAGCTGTTACTTTCAGTATTCAGATCCTGTGGGTCCTCACATACACCATCTTCGTCATGTTCTGCGGTCTCTTGTAGGTCAGAAAGTTATAATAGGCGCGGACGTTAATGCGTCATCTATACTTTGATACCGAAAGGCGTTGTGCCGTAGAAGATTTCATCGCAGAGATGAATCTTATTATACATAATACCCCCGATGCACCACCTACATATTGCAGCCCTACGGGCGAGTCTTCTATTGACGTCACACTTTCTAGTGGAGACGTTCACCTGGATAGGTGGCGTGTCCTTCCGGATGCGTCGTGTAGTGACCATCGCCTGATTGTGTACGAGTTCATGCCTAGATTAACGCAGGGTCCTATTTACAGGAACTTTAATTATAGATATAAATCTAAAAGTGCCAATTGGAATTTATTTAGCGCTTTATTTGCTCAACATGTCCGGGACTTCACTCGCAATAACCTCTCAGCTGAAACGTGTGCCGAAATTATGTCGGACACGTTTACATACTGTGCGGACGTCACAATCGGTCGGGGCTCCATTACTAATACTCGTAGATGTGATTGGTGGAATAACTATCTAGTTCACCTGCGTCGTACCTTTCGCAGGGCTCGTAGGAGGTTTAACCGACTTAAAAAACGCTGTGTTACAGGAGAAGCATTTACAGCTTCTTTTATCGCACTCAAGGTTGCCAGATCACATTATAAAGCTGCGGTGAATAAATCGAAAGGTATTTTATTGCGAAAAATTGTAGAACGATTGGATAAGGAAGGTCCGTGGTCTCCTCTATACCATGAATTCAAAGCAAATAGGTCAATAAATCTGGCCTATATACAGAATATTAAAATAGACAACACCTATATATGGAGTGACGTCACGGACGTTGAGTCGAGTCTAAATTCCTTCTGTCGTTTCTGGTGTAAAAATAAAATTCAAATAGAAGTTGATAACTTTTAATATTGAAATACGTGCACATAAGTGTTGCAGATAATATCTGTTATTATACAGCGGTTTCGTTCGGTGAATAGTTGGTAATAATCGTATATCTAAACTTTACAATAGTTTTGAACATTTATCTACCCTTGGCTTCAAAATTATAAATACGATAACTATAAGTGTAGTGTTTAATGCAGTGAAGTGTACTTGGTGTGGGCGGTCATCAACACTTAATAAATGTGTCGACTTATGGTGCCAATACCCCATAGCGTGCTATAGGTACCCCCAGCTATAAAACTACATAACAACTTTTTTAAGAACAGCGCCCTCTGCCGGTATTGTCTGGGTGTTGAGTCGATTTTTGAATTGCTGCAATTAAATATGACAAATGACAAATATTAAGTGCGGCAGCTGCAGTAAAATTATGTCGCCGAGAGATGGCGCTAAATGCAGCATGTGTAGTGCACTATACCACCGTTTGTGTATGGCTTTGCCGAAGACAGGGGCTATCGCCTCAACCTGGAAATGCCATGAATGCAAGGACAAGATGCAGAAAGAGAAAATAGCTGCTGTGTCAACTGGTGACTCTGTAAAGTCCACGGCGAATTCTCCAGAATTTTCGTCGCCCATTGCACAGGAAATCGTGTTCGACATTCAGACGGAGCTGCGTCGAATTAGGGGCGAGCTGCGTACGGTGCGAGGTGAGCTCCAGGCGTTTCGTGAGGAGATTTCCGAGCTGCGAGCTCTTAATGATAGGGTCGACGGGATCGAGAAGAGGCTCGATGTTCTGGAGGAGTCGCGTCATACCGCAACCTGCAACTCGAAGGCCGATGAAGCTATTGAGCAGCTGAAGCGTGAACTTAATGACAGGGATCAGGATCTCCTGGCCAACGACATTGAAATTAGCAATTTGCCGGAAGACAGCGGAGAAAACCTGATCTCAACAGTTAGATTAATCGCCACTAAACTTGGTGTAACCATTGATGATCGCGACATCGTTAGTGCGGAACGAGCTGGGGGCCGTTACATTAGGGCAACTGATTCATCTGGGCCGACTGAGTTCCGATCCCGCCCTGTGGTGGTCCGCTTAACGCGTCGCGACTTGCGTGACTCATTGGTGCGTGGAGCGCGAGTGCGCCGTGGAGCCACGACTAGCGACCTTAATCTTCCCGGCCAGCCCAAGCGGTTCTTTGTAAACGAGCGTTTGACTAAGTTTAACCGTTCGTTATTTCGTCGCGCTCGGGATGCCGATCAACAGTCTGGGTGGAAATTTGTCTGGACGAGCAGAGGCTGCATTCTTGCTCGTCGCACGCCTGGTGACACCGCCCAACGCATTCGCTGCGACGCAGACTTGTCACGAATCTTTCGAGGTGAATGAAATGGAAGGGACAATAATATGTTTAAAGCAGATTATTATATATAAGTCATCTACGTTTAGTTTAGTTTTTAGGTGCCAAAATTGTAATTGCCCTCACCTATTTGAGGTCACTCGGTTGCTGTTTTTTGCACATTGTGTTTCATTTATTCTAGCACAACAAACAACAAAGGTCAGTACAGTATGCATATGCGTACATCTGGGCCATGCTGCTAATATAACTAGTATTCTAAGACGAGTCAATCCCATTTACAATCCTAATAATGATATTTATATAATGATTTACCAAATCTTACACACATATAAAATACTAGATGTTGCTCGCGGCTCCGCCCGCGTGGAGGTCATGTTTGGGGGAAAAAGTATACAATACAATACCAATATTCATGCGTTTAACTTAAAAATGACGGATTTTCATACAAACTTTCATTCCCTATTTTACCCCCTTAGGGACGGAATTTCCATAAATCCTGAAACATATATTTTTTATTTATAACTAAAATGCCAAATACTAATTTTCATGAATTTAACTTCAAAAATGACGGATTTTCATACAAACTTTCATCCCCTATTTCACCCCCTTAGGGGTGGTATTTCCAAAAACCCTTCCTTAGTGGATGCCTACGTGATAAAAGGTACCTACTGTCAAAATTTCAAGTCTCTAACCCCAGCCGTTTAGGCTGTGCGTTGATCGATCAGTCAGTCAGTCAGTCAGTTTCTTCTTTTATATATAAAATATATCATACTACTAACAATTTTAATTATTTACAACCACAATTAATGAACTATTATATTTTGTACACATTATCAATATATTATAAAATTTATTTTAATTATTTACAATCTCAATTAATTAAGTGTTATTTACTACTAATTACAAATAATTTTTACAAATTTAACAACATTTCTCTCAATATAATTACACATAATATTAAATCAGATGTTATGACTCATGCCGGTCTATTTTTACTGGTTCTGTCCTTCAGGGCCTGGCAGGGATGATGATTAATAAGTTTTTAAAAATTGGTTTGTTTAATGCGGGTTCTCTTGGAATAAATCATGATAACTTTATAGTCGCGGTGTCCCGAAACGACATTGACATACTAGCCATAAACGAGACCTGGCTTCGAGTGGGTGAGGAGGGGCGTGCTCCTGCTCTGCCTGGGTACCGTCTGAGGCACATTCCTAGACCGCGCGAGTTACGCTCGCGTGGAGGAGGCGTTGGTTTCTACTATAAGCGAGACATCAATTTACGTAGCCTACCGCACCCAGTATCCCCATTGCATGTTTCGGTGGAGCAAATGTGGCTCACTTGTACCCATAATGGAAAGAAGCTAGTGATTGGCACGGCATATCGTCCACCTTGGTTGGATACTGACATATTCCTTGACGCTATATCTGATTCTGTCAGCTCATTCTCCAATTATGATAATATAATTTTGTTAGGTGATTTTAATATTAATTTATTTTGTAGCAGTGATGTAAAATCAATAAAATTTATAACATTCCTATCATGCCTTAGTTTATCTCAGCTAGTCACAGAGGCTACTCATCATACTGAGACCAGTCAGACCCTTATTGATCTTGTCTGCTCTGACTTGGGTGCAAAAAAAGTGACAGTTGAGCATGTTGGTTATCTTTACGGTCATTGCCTTATTGTCTGTGAATTCCAAATTAAACGGGAGAAATCTATTCCCCGTAGAATCACATATAGACCCAAGAACAATATAGACCTAAATGCATTCAATAATGATCTGCAAGCTATTAGATGGGATCTGATATCAACAGTGGACAATGTTAATGATAGGGTCAACATTTTAAACTCAAGTGTTGTTGCACTATTCGATCTCCATGCGCCCTTAAGATCCATTGTCATCAAAGATCGGTCCTATCCATGGATTACAGATACCATCAAATTAATGATGCGGTTGCGTGGCGTAGCTTTATTGCACTACCATAAGAATAGGTGTGACAGTAAAAAGGAATATTATAAAACTTTAAAATCGGCGGTTACTAAGGCACTCTTCCACGAAAAGGCTGCCTATTTTAAATGTCATATAAACAGTAACATAAATAAGCCCCAGCTGTTGTGGAAAAATCTGAAACAGACATTGCTTCCAAGTAATGATCTGAAATTGCCTTCTACCTTTATGGACCCAAATAGCATAAACAATTTTTTAAATTTTTCAATTAATAATGATGTCAGCATTTCCCAGCTAACATATTTTGAATATCACAGATTTAGTGATGCTACCTTTCATTTGAAGGAAGTTAGTTTGGAATGTATAGTTAAAATAATAAAAAGTTTGAAATCCAATGCTGAAGGCT
Source organism: Laothoe populi (assembly GCA_905220505.1). Lineage (NCBI taxonomy): Eukaryota > Metazoa > Arthropoda > Insecta > Lepidoptera > Sphingidae > Laothoe > Laothoe populi. The sequence goes on from HG992162.1 coordinate 9,852,725, forward strand.
GTGATTCTATATCTTTGGATATGCTCATTATGACTTTTCCTCACACTATTGACATCATCAAACACGTAATTAATATGTCTATCACTACATCTGTATTTCCTGATGTCTGGAAACTAGCGATTGTGCGCCCTTTACCCAAGCACCCAAATCCGTCAGAATTTAAGGATTTGCGACCCATAAGTATTTTACCATGTTTATCTAAAGTTATGGAGAAAGCAATTTGTAAACAGCTTGTTGATTACCTAGAATTTAACAATATTTTGCCAGAGACACAATCAGGCTTTAGGAAGGGACGCAGTACAGTGACAGCTATGCTTGATGTAACAGACAATATACTGTGTTCTCAAGATGAGGGTATGTGCACACTGCTGGTTTTGTTGGACTTTTCAAGGGCCTTTGATTCTATAAATATTAATCTTTTAATCTCTAAATTGTCCTTTTATGGTTTTGATTCTATGGCCTTAAAATGGTTTAATAGTTATTTGAGTAATCGATATCAGTATGTTAAGCTCAGGCGTAGTGATGGATCCTCATTAACATCTGATAAAATGGCTGTCACTAGGGGAGTGCCTCAGGGCTCCATCTTGGGGCCAATTCTGTTTATTTTATACTCTGCTGATATTACCATGCATATTAAACATTGCAAATTCCATATTTATGCGGATGATATACAAGTATATATCTCCTTCAAACCACCAGAAATTGATAGAGCAATAGCCAAGCTGAATGAGGACCTTTTAAGTATTGCAGCTTGGTCAACTCACAACTGTTTGCTGCTCAATCCTGACAAGACAAAGTATTTAATGTTCGGTAGCCAACATCAAATTTTGAATACAAGTCCATCTCTGAGTGTCATGCTTCTGGGTAAACCTATTGAGCGTGTACATGAAGCTCGCAATTTGGGTTTGCATATGGACAGTAATCTGCGTTTTGAAAAGCATGTTGTAAACTCAGTAAGAAATTGTTTTTATAAATTGAAGGTGCTCTATAGACTGCGGCCATATATACAAGAAAAATTACGTTTGCAGTTGGTGGAGTCTCTTATCCTATCTAAATTGAACTATATGGACCCAGTTTTTGGACCACGCTTGCTGATCAAAACGCAGAAACTTATTCAGCGAGTGCAAAATGCTTGTGCTCGTTTTTGCTATGACATTCCTATGAGAGCTCATGTCACTCCATATCTAAATGCTCATACAATTTTAAAAATGAAGCACAGGCGTAAACTACACCTAGCTTGTCTTCTCTTTGGGGTCTTGAAACATAAAGCACCTAGCTATCTGTTTGATAGATTGTCATGGGTATCAAGCCACAGGTCATATGGGCCCAGGCGGTGTGCTGAACAGCTCTCTACTAGATGTCATAGGTCTGCTGCATTTAGAGGTAGCTTCCGCTATTCTGCTACCAGGTGTTGGAATAATATACCACCTCCAGTTAGGAGTCTGCAAAATATTAACAGCTTTAGGATCATGTTGAAAAAATTTATCTTTGAACATCAAAAAGCTCAGGAGATGCTACAACATGATACTAGTGCCATATAAAAGAATAGCTATATAGGTGCTTAATATATATGTATATTTAATTTACATTAAGGATTTTACTAGTATTATTTTATTTATCAGCTGTACAGCAGACTTTTTACTGTATTTACTTATATTATTATTATTAATATTGACATGTAGATATACGATATATATAAATAACTCACCTTCGCTTTTACTCCTTTAACTATAATTTGGTATTTTAACCAAGCTTCTGTACGACAAGTCTTAGAAAATAATGTATTATGTTGGTCCTTTCATTTCATTTCTTTATATATATATCTGTATATATAAAAGAAGAAACTGACTGACTGACTGACTGACTGACTGACTGACTGACTGATCGATCAACGTACAGCCAAAACGGCTGGGGTTAGAGACTTGAAATTTTGACAGTAGGTACCTTTTATTACGTAGGCATCCACTAAGGAAGGGTTTTTGGAAATACCACCCCTAAGGGGGTAAAATAGGGGATGAAAGTTTGTATGAAAATCCGTCATTTTTGAAGTTAAATTCATGAAAATTAGTATTTGGCATTTTAGTTAAAAATAAAAAATATATGTTTCAGGATTTTTGGAAATTCCGCCCCTAAGGGGGTAAAAAAGGGAATGAAAGTTTGTATAAAATCCGTCATTTTTAAGTTAAACGCATGAATATTGGTATTTTGTATTGTATACTTTTTCTCCCAAACATGACCTCCACGCGGGCGGAGCCGCGAGCAACAACTAGTATATATATATTTCTGTTCTTTTTACGATCAGCATATCGGCACAATGTTCATGGGTAGATGTTTTCATACGCGTTTGTGAGCTAGCACGTATTACTGGTAAGAGCTTGTATTGTGTCTTATTTTAATTTTGTTGTTTATAATTTTTACTTTCCTTGCCACGTTTTTTTAATGCCACGTTAGCGCGATGATGACATTTCAATATTTGTATGTCAATTTAGGTTAGATTAATATGAATTATGAATGCCACGTCACATTGTCAGTGCTGCCAGACCAAAAATTTTTGAATCGCGTGATGTCACCGAACGGCCCATCGGAAGACCAGCACTGGTATTTAAACCAGTACACGCTGAGACTGTGGCCGTATTTGTTATGAGCACAAAATTTATATCATTTTAAACTTATTTTGTATAAACACAAGGTATTTATTTATTTTTTCCCCTGTGTTTTTACATGTTTAGTATAATTATCGTTTTATTATAATTTCTTTTAGTTTGTACCATACCATCCTTAGGTAAATTGCTTGAACGACTAATTGTTCCTCGGTTAATACCGGGCGGTCCAAAGTTTCATGAGAAGCAATTCGGTTTTACTGTAGGGAAATCTACTGTTGATACCGCTTTATCCGTTAGAAGAACTGTTAGCAACTCGAATAGTAAATACGTCTTAGGTATATTCTTGGACATATCCGGTGCTTTCGATAATGCGTGGTGGCCAATGCTACTACTTAAGCTGAAAATCCGAGGTTGTCCTAAAAATATATATTCACTTATTTATTCATATTTTTGTCTAGGCACAACCAAATTAAAACTTGGTCACCACGAAGCGTCGAAAGCTCTTACGATGGGTTGTCCACATAGCTCAGTAGTCGGTCCGTACTTGTGGAATTTAGGCTTCGACGACTTTTTCGCACTCCCTTTACCTCAAGGTTGCTCCTTAACCGGCTATGCTGATGACGGGCTCTTGCTTGTTCAGTCGAATAGTAGATCGGGACTAGAAAATTTAGCCAGCGCGTGTTTAAAGTTAATTTTTGATTGGGGTGAAAGAAATCGTCTGACGTTCGCACCTCATAAAACTTACCAACTACTTTTAAAGGGCATTCTTAAAACACCGCCGCGCATTAAATTCAATAATATTTATATAAAACGCAAAGAATCGGTCTGTTACCTAGGGCTAGTTTTGGAGAGAAACTTTTCGTTCTTAGAGCATATAAAGTCCATCGGGGAAAAATCGAAACGCAATTTCTATTCCTTGACAAGGATATCCACTTCAACGTGGGGATTATCTTTTAACACATTAAAAGTCATCTATGGGGCTACTTACTTGAGCAGTATTTGCTATGGATCACCTGTATGGGCTGATAGGGCTACTATCGGTGCTGTGCGAAGAAAATTGCTCCAGAGTCAACGTTTGGCGTTGATATTCTTGTGTAAGGCGTATAGAACCGTTAGTACTGAAGCTTTACCTGTCCTTGCGGGTCTACTTCCAGTCGATCTGGAGGCACAGCGTCGCGCCGCTATGTATTACTCCACGAGAGAGGATATGGACAAAAACTTTCTTACGTCGCGCGAACTCTCGAGAATCGGTAGACTTTTTAAACAGCGTTCCGAAATATGCAACGAACTGCTAAACGAGTGGCAATGTCGATGGGATAATTCAATTAAAGGGCGGCATTTATATCAGTATTTTCCTTTGGTTGGCGATCGTCTAACAAAAACTTGGCTAGAAATTGATCACTGTGTTTCACAATTTCTCACCGGTCATGGCAACTTTAAGAGCAAACTATTCTCATTTAAGTTGGTTGATTCGCCTGCGTGCCCATGTTCTACACCAAACTGTGAGTACGAACAGTCCACGCATCATGTCCTTTGGGAGTGTAGTCTCTGGCAAAATGAGCGCAACATTATGCTTGACAGTATGCAGATAACATCTGGAGTTGTATACTATATGGACATTGTGGAGACTGGGAGGAATTTCCGTGCTTTCCGGCGTTTTTGCCATACCTATTATTGGAATCAAGCGTAACAGCTCGCATGATAGGACCCGTTAAGTAAATTCCGTGGTGCTTTACGTCTGGCTTCTCCAGACGTAAATGTCTTTTATTGGAGGTTAATACCTTTTTAGTTCAGTATTTGTCTCCCGCTTTGCTATGGAGGGAAGTGGACAATTTATATTTCCAACTCCTCCCTATATTTCTATTTGATTAATTTCGTTGCGGGATAAAAGACAGTTATTAAGCATTCCCAGAGACTCGCCGAGTTTCATTACTCGGTGTCGAAAAAATGCGTGCCATTGTTGATCCTGGCTAAACAGGAGTTACAATGGCGGGTGTGTGGGCGGGATAGTCTCTAGCGTTCGTATATCATCACTGGGGGGAGGCGATTGACAAGCATGGCGAGGCTCTGGCTGTGAGTCTCGATATAGCCAAGGCGTTTGATAGGGTCTGGCATCGTGGCCTTCTCTCCAAGCTCCCGGCATACGGTCTGCCCGGCAACCTGTGCAAGTGGATTTCCGGCTTTCTGCATGAGTGTAGAATGCGTGTCCTCATTGATGGACACGCTTCGCAGCTCATGTCAGTAAATTCCGGAGTACCACAAGGTTCTGTGATTTCGCCCACCTTGTTTCTTCTGCATATCAATGATATGTTGTCGCTTGGCAACATTCATTGCTATGCAGACGACAGCACGGTTCATGGGCGTTATAGCAGCAAGCCGCCTGGTTGCCGGGCGAATACTGAGAGGAGACGCGAGGATCTTGTTGTTGAGCTCAACCAGACCTTGGATCTCATCTCATCATGGGGTACCAGGAATCGGGTTGAGTTTAATGCCAAGAAAACCCAGGTGAGCGTGTTCTCGTGCAAGAAGTCTCCGTTTTCTCCCATCCCCATTCTTCAGGGTGTTCCACTCGCAATGCGGAATGACCTTAGTGTCCTAGGTATGGATATCCGCTGCGATCTTAATCCAAGGAGTCACATCGAGGGCGTAATATCCGCCACTTCACGCAGGGTCGGAATCCTGAACAGGGTGCGGCCCTTTTTCACGCCTGGTCAGCTCTACCGCTTATATAAAGCGCAGGTGCGGCCGGGAATGGAATACTGCTCGCACCTCTGGGACGGTTCCGCAAGGTACCTTCTCGATGCCTTGGACGGGTTGCAGCGGCGGGCCATCCGCATTGTGAATGATGCAGACGTGAGTAACAGACTGGAGCCGCTACAGCTGCGTAGGGATATTTCCTCGCTTTGCGTGTTCTACCGTCTGTATCATGGCGAATGCTCTGAAGAATTGTTTGATATTATCCCATCCTCTCCTTTCCATACCAGAACCACGCGTACTGGATTGCGGAGCCACAGCTTCGTGGTATCTACTACCCTGGCCCGAACCAAGAGGTTCGCAAACTCGTATTTTTGCCGCACCATCAAGCTGTGGAACAGTTTGCCAGCTACCGTGTTCCCTCCTTCCTATGATCCTGGGTCCTTTAGGCGTAATGTGAAGAAGCTAAACAGCAGGCCGGCATGATTGTGTTGAGTAGCGGGGGATAGACTGTCTCTCGCTACTTGATACTCTATCTGGACGGCACTGCGCTTACCATCAGGCGCAGTGTGGTCACTTTGCCGCGCCAGAATAAAAAAAAAAAAAAAGGCCTAGCTGTTCGTGGACGCAGAGTGGGAGGCTCATATTATGCAGGCAAAGCACGAGCCTGCTTTTTAGGCTCCCAAGACGGTGACTCCGGCGACGCTGAAGTTGCTGTCTGCAGCTCAGCTGTAGGCGTTTCCGTACGTGGGGACGAAATCGCGGATGGCGAGATCGTCTCCAATATAGTCTCGTCCTTTTGACATTTCTCCGAAGAATGTTGTGTATCTCCGCCGCTACCGACACCCCACGAGAACCGTTTAGGTTTATTTGGTATTAATGATGATTAATGATTTGATTATCACCCGTGGCAACTTTGTAGGTGACGGTACCAGTTCGTTCCGATATCGTTCCCTCACTCCATTTGGATCCTTGCTTTGAAAAATTTCTGACCAATACCGTGTCTCCCGGGAAAAGTTCCCGCTGCGCCAGCGTGTGTAACTTGCGCTCGTTGCGCCTCCACCACGCACTGCGCCGCACTAGGCGCACGGAGTTGATCGAGCCGTGTTCGAATTCGACGCCCGAACGTTGCAACTGCGGGTTCTTTTTGAGTGCTACAATGTGCACTATTTCGATATTGAAGTAAAAATCTGCTCTGCACTTAAATATTTTGCCCGTCAGTCGTTAGTAGTATAGGTATTAACCGGTGCTAGCGTCACAAATCCAGACCCGAGCTAGGGTCCTAGACTTATAAGCCCCCGACCAGGACTCCCCAGCCGCGAATTTAATTTATATCAACCGTGAAATAAATTATATCAACCGCGAATTTAATTTATATCAACCGCGAATTAAATTTATATCAACCGCGAATTTAATTCATATCAACCGCGAATTAAGTTAATATCAGCCGCGAATAAAATTTATATCAAAGGCGATTTTATACCTGTCTTGAATTTAATTTATATTAAGACATTTTACGTTTATTTTGCACGTTTGTCAGCCAGCTCGAGGAATGGGCTCATCTTTGTTTGTATGCAGGTATGAATCCCTTTTTTTATGAAGTTACGCTTGTCTTCCTACGGTAATAGTCATGTCTCAACGTCTCTGTATAATTTCTTAGTAGTAGTCTTAATATTACCTACTATTCAAAGCTTCACTGTTACTGAGGGAAAGCTATTAAAATTAGTGACCGTTTGTATTCTTTGAATATAACAACAGACCAGACGGTGCTTTTAATGTGACTCTTTATAAGTTTTAGGTAGCCATTGTCCATAAGAGAAATCGAGTAATTTATTAGGTACATCAATCAAATGTAATGACAAAGCAGTATTACCTACTGTTCAAAGCTTCATTGTTCATATGGGCAAGCGGTGTTAAAATTAATTACGGTACGCATTTTTTGAATATAACAACAGACCACATGGGGTTGTTAATGTCACCCTTAAGCAATGAGTTTTGGGTATCCATTATCCATAAGAGAAATCGAATACCTGTCTGTGATATCAGCTTTTGCTTTTGCTACAGCAAAATGACCCTTAGTTCCCGTATAAAAGAGATGACAAAAATCAGACTACACCGTATTCCACAGTGTGCTCTACACCACAAATGAACTCCGGTTGTTTGTATAGTGAATTTTTAAATAGTGACTTTGCTGCAAAATGAATGTAAGAACCTATGTATAATTCGATGTAATATAATATTAATTATGTTTTATTTACTGTTAATATTATGTATTGACCTCAGATTGTTTTAATTAATTGTTGAAGATGAATATATATGTGTTTATGAATATATAAATACATATGGAATACCATGCTCCTACACTCCTGTTTAAACCAATACTTATAATAGTTTAATTTTTGTTTCAGTTCGCTGATAATACTTTCAAAAACGATTATTATGCAGATATCGATGATGAGGATCAGCCCAGCGACGAGGAAGGCACCCTGGCATACAAAGTTAAGAAAGCAATAGCAAAGAGATCAAATTGCATCGACGACTTCTTCGAAAAACCTAAGAAGAAAAAGAAGGTGGCAAAAAAGTCGTCAAGTGTTGGTCGTTTTTCCAGTGGTGGAGTTTCATACATCACATCAAATAAGGACGACATCGCCGATGCATCTCATCTCATAAAAATAGAGATATATGATGTCAAGAAGATAAAAATATCGCTCCAATGGAACACTGGAAATATGTTATAATGGAGATATAATATTTAATATCACCAAGCACTTAGCTACGAAAGAGGACTGTGTGAAATATTTTATAGACACTGATAAATAAGATAGTGCGTAAGCTTATGTGTAAAGTGTTGTAAGTGAGTGTTTAAGGTCGTTATTGTAGTATAAGTTACTAGCTGTTGCTCGCGGCTCCGCCCGCGTGGTAGTCATGTTTGGGAGAAAAGGTATACAATACAAAATACCAATATTCATGCGTTTAACTTAAAAATGACGGATTTTCATACAAACTTTCATTCCCTATTTTACCCCCTTAGGGGCGGAATTTCCAAAAATCCTGAAACATATATTTTTTATTTTTAACTAAAATGACAAATACCAATTTTCATGAATTTCACTTCAAAAATGACGGATTTTCATACAAACTTGCATCCCCTATTTTACCCCCTTAGGGGTGGTATTTCCAAAAACCCTTCCTTAGTGGATGCCTACGTCATAAAAGGTACCTACTGTCAAAATTTCAAGTCTCTAACCCCAGCCGTTTTGGCTGTGCGTTGATCGATCAGTCAGTCAGTCAGTCAGTCAGTCAGTCAGTCAGTCAGTCAGCTTCTTCTTTTATATATACAGATTATAAGTCATTGTGCATGTTAATACTAATTTAGAATATTAATATTTGGTCATGATCATAATTTGAATTGTAAACATTTAGTGCTGTAAGTGAGTGTTTAAGGTCATTGTGTTATCTGTATATATAAAAGAAGAAGCTGACTGACTGACTGACTGACTGACTGATCGATCAACGCACAGCCTAAACGGCTGGGGTTAGAGACTTGAAATTTTGACAGTATGTCCCTTTTATCACGTAGGCATCCACTAAGGAAGGGTTTTGGAAATACCACCGCTAAGGGGGTAAAATAGGGGATGAAAGTTTGTATGAAAATCCGTCATTTTTGAAGTTAAATTCATGAAAATTAGTATTTAGCATTTTAGAAAAAAATAAAAAAAATATGTTTCAGGATTTTTGGAAATTCCGTCCCTAAGGGGGTAAAATAGGGGAAGAAAGTTTGTATGAAAAATCCGTCATTTTTGAAGTTAAACGCATGAATATTGGTATTGTGCCTTTCAGTTAAAAAGAAAAAATATAGGTTTCAGGATTTTTGGAAATTCCACCCCTAACGGGGTAAAATAGGGGAAGAAAGTTTGTATGAAAAATCCGTCATTTTTGAAGTTAAACGCATGAATATTGGTATTGTGCCTTTCAGTTAAAAAGAAAAAATATAGGTTTCAGGATTTTTGGAAATTCCACCCCTAAGGGGGTAAAATAGGGGAAGAAAGTTTGTATGAAAAATCCGTCATTTTTGAAGTTAAACGCATGAAAATTGGTATTTGGCCTTTTAGTTAAAAATAAAAAATATATAATTCAGGATTTTTGGAAATTCGGCCCCTAAGGAGAGTTTACTTATAGGGGATGAAAGTTTATATGAACTCTTCTATCGGGTGTTTATCAATAATCCTACTAATATTATAAATACGAATGTTTGGTTGGATCGATGTTTTTACTCAATCACGCTAAAAAGGCCCGAAGGATCTGGTTGAAATTTGGCACAGAGATTGTACGGTTCCCGTGGGATAGTTTTGTTTTTGTTTTAGACAGAGCAAGGGAACCACATGATTATTCTTAAACAATGTTTAGAAAATGGTTTGAAACTACTTAAAATACATAGAATTCTTAAATTTGAACAAACTGCATGGTTAAAATGTTACATAGATTTAAATACACATATGCGTTCTTTGGCAACCTCAGATTTTGAAAAAGATTTTTACAAACTTATGAATAATTCAGTTTTCGGGAAAACAATGGAAAATGTTATAAAAAGCGTAAACGTTAAATTAGTAAATCATTGGTTGAATCGTGGGAAAACCCAAGAGCACAATCTTTGATTGCAAAACCTGAGTTTCACAGTCTATCAATTTTTTCTGAAAATTTAGTTGCAGTGTAATTAAAGAAAACTAGTGTTATATACAATAAACCAATTTATCTGGGATTTTGTATATTGGATCTTTCAAAAACATTAATGTACACATTTCATTACGATTACATGAAAGAGAAATATATAAAGAGAGATAATATTAAATTACTTTATTACAGTCTAATCTATCAAATATTTACAGAAAATTTCTATGCTGATATAAAAACTGATTTAGAAAACAATTTTGACACATCTGACTATCTAATAATGAATATGGTTTACCTTTAATAAATAAAAAACGGTTAGGGTTTTTCAAAGATGAAACTAACAGTAACTAAGAGTTTGTAGGCCTGCGATCAAAAATGTATGCATTAGATGTGCAAAATAAATGTATATGTAAAGCAAAAGGCGTTAATAAATTCATCACAAAAAAGCTTAGTCTTAATGATTATAAATCATGTTAATATGAAAACAAAACTCATAGTGAAATTTTAAGATTTAAATACATTAAACACATAATGTATACTCAAAAAAAAACAAAATATATCTTATCACATAATGATACAAAACGGTATTTATTAGAAAATTCCACTGATACTCTTGCTTGAAATTCGAATTGAAGGATAAGTGTTGGATTGCCGTTTACTCTTTACAAAGGACCAGAATGTTTTAGGGTTCTTGACTATGTTGTCTTCGATGGTTGCCATGTACCGGATGAATAGTTCATTTTCGAGAATTTTTGCTCTATCCCTTAGTAAAATAAACGAAGAGTGGTCGCCTATGTTACCATACTTTTTGTGTTTAGAGTGATACTTCGCTTTTTCTTTAAGCAGTTTTATTAGAGCCTTATTATACCATGGAGGAAATTTAGATTTAGAAGAAACTATCTTTTTTTTTTTTCTATAAATAAATAACACCCAACAGTCACACACATAGCCCCGATCCCACACTAAGATACGAGTCTTGTGTTGTGGGTATCAGGGACTACGAGAGACTTTCGGTCTCACAACACCCAGACCCCGGACACAAATATCTGTCTGTTACACAAACATTTGTCCCGGTGCGGGAATCGAACCCACGGCCTCTCGTTTCACAGCCGGCTACTGGCCTACTGCGCCAGGGAGGCTGTCGATCTTGGTCGGGATGTTTCTAGTGCGCAACCTATTAAGCGTGCTATAAAAGAATTCAACAGCCTCTTCAAGTGGTCTACACTTAATTTCATTGTTCCAGTCTATTTCGTCTAATTCGGTTGATATAGCGGTAAAATCACCTAAGTCATAAAGATATTTCGTGTATGGAATGGAAGGCAAATTGTGAAGTTGCACAAAATCTGCCGATATGCAGAGGGCTCTGTGATGAGAATCTTCTGGAACCAAAGGACTACAGCTACCAGATACTGAAACATCGTGGTTCGAGAGGATGAGATCGAGTAATCGATTGTTGCAGTTGAAGTGGGAGTTGTACTGCGACAAATTACAAATGTCGATGTCATCAAAGAATTTGCGTTGAACGGAACTGTTTATGTTATCCGGACTCATTGAGTAGCCATCGTCAGAAACCATCCATTTTATATCCGGTAAATTAAAATCTCCTAGAATAATGCATTTATCCGTGGGGTTTTTTAAAATAATATTTACTAAATTATCTGAGAAATGTAATAATTGCGTGCTTATCGAATTACCCAAATTTTGATTACATATGTAAGCGACGCAAATGTGCATATTGTATGAAATCTTAGGTTTCTTGTGGTGAAAAGTTAACACTACCCAGATATCCTCGGCTGAAGAACACCACTCAACATTAATTTCGGCACTAAGTTCCCTACGTACGGCTATGAGTACGCCCCCGCCTAAAACTTGACGAGTATCAGAGTAATTTCTATCACGCCTCCATATAATGTAACGATCGTCAAACAGCTCGGAGCTACTAACACCGTCTGTAAGCCATGTTTCAGTCAGACAAATAACATCAAAAGAATGGTGTACGGGTTAGCACCGTACATTTCATTGTCAGCATTTTGAGTACCGCGGCGGTTATTAGCCATTTATGTCATTAGTACGCAACTGATTGTCACCCGCGACGCGTGTACTCACAGCAAGCAAATTATTATCATTATCATCTAGCTATTATATATTCATCTACATTAGACATAGTTTGACATTTAATAAATAACTTAATTAACTAGCTATACTCTTTTACTTAAACTCTACATGGTCCTTCGAGCCTCCGTACAGGCGAGACCTATTTCGCGTGTGTGGAAGAACTAGCGTTATCTTGGATCATAGTGCACTGGTCCTGGTATCTGTATATATAAAAGAAGAAACTGACTGACTGACTGACTGATCGATCAACGCACAGCCTAAACGGCTGGGGTTAGAGACTTGAAATTTTGACAGTAGGTACCTTTTATCACGTAGGCAGTGACGTAGCTATAGCTTTTACATGGGGGGGGGTCCGCGGGTAAAAGCCAAAAATCTAACCGCTCAAATCATAGTTATTTAGAAATTACTTAAACATAGAATGGGAAAACGCTAGTTAATAAAAATTTGCTACTTGCTATTTGGATTTGGACTTTGGATGGATGAAAATCTGCCGTAGATTTTCATTCATTTTTGTTTTGTTTACATAACAACTGTCAAAACATCAAGTGTCAAGTGAAATCAATTTATTTTTGGTAAATAACTATTTTAATGTTGCTTATTACCAAGATGAGATGTCAGAACTCAGGGAGAAAATTCTCACGCACTCGAATCAACTTCGTATACGAAAAATAATTCATATTCGAACTTTTTTCGAGTGAATGTAAAGTTAAGCTATTATGGAAATGTCGAGTCCGGTGTTTCTCGAAGGTCTTGATGGTACGAATATAATGTCAAATGTATTGTTCATAAATAAATTATTTTAAAAATAGATTTCGAAATCAATATATTCTATTTGAGCTATTCTAAAAATTACCATTCGAACATTTCTCGAAGGTTATCGCTCGAACTGCTTCGACTGGTACAGACCGGTCGAGACGTACATCTCGAATTCGAACCATTCAATATTGTGTCCTAACTTAATGATGATGATGATGTCCTCCAAGAAGTATCCTTCGACGGCGAGCCTTGCATTTTTGGAACAAGTTTTTTTCGCCAATGTGAGCATATGTGACTAGCTATCCCTAATTTTGTTTTAAGAGCCCTGTCACAGGACGTACAGAACAGTTGTCTAGAAGAGTAGGTGTAAGAGTCAACTCAAACTGGCGCAGAGTCGAAACGTTGCGTCACGTCCTATTTTTCAACTACAATGCATGGCGACGCGCGTCGTGTACACTTAGGGCCAACCCTATGTGTACACAGTTTTAGGTCTTATTTATTGCAGCTCACGCTGGGCGTCAAGGCATTGGATTCATACATGTTTCCTCAAAATGTGCACATGATTTTCGTACTGAGCTACGCCATTCGGTCTAGTGACACGAAAGTTCTTTCCAGCAGTCGCAGGGTACGTCGCAAGATGCTAAGTAACGCTTGATGATACTGTAGTAGGTAGAAAATGACATCCAGGCTTACGCCATTCTTGAGCGAGTTTGCCTTAAACCACTGAAACCTAATGGTGTCTAAACCATATGGCGTCTGGACAAATTTCATATGAACTGCATCAGGTGAATTCTCCAGATAAAGTGGCAAGATTGTTTCCTTAACATTAATATTTTACGACGTTTATAGCTAAGCGGCAAAGAGTCTATGCTCTTGGAGGTGGTGCGGTAATGTTATACGTATGAAGGCCTCTAGACACCCAAAGATATTGTTTTATATTGGTCCTAACTTACTGCGTATATGATGCCATATGCTGATGTGCTTACCCATAAAAAGACTCAATCTCGTTTTTTTTATTATGATTTAACTAAAAGTCTTAGAAAGATGAAATACTTGGAAGAGTCCAATAACTGGATAGTGGATGCACATTTGATGAGGCCCGTGACACTATGGATATTAAAATACTTATAGATTTTTAGTTCGAAATTCAAATTTTTTAGTAGAATCTCATATTAAAGACTCGAATTCAAATGTATATGGATGCAACATTCGAACAATATAACTTCATAGTTCGAAATTATGTAATAGAGAAATTATTCGAACTGTAGATTCGAGTACGAAATTATTTTGAATGAAAGGAGAATTGCCGTCCAGGTACTTATGGTACATAATATACCATCACACTTATCACTACTAAGTAGTCACTACTTAAGACTCGGTCGTATTTTTTTAAAAAGATGTGCCCTGAAAAGGAAGCAGTCTTGTTTTACCAGTTGATTTAAGCAATAAAAAGTACACGAAAAAAATTAAACTAGGCTCAAAAGTCGTAGAAAAATCTGTTAATTCCAAATATGCATATAGCTGAATACTGCAAAAATTTACACTTAAATCAAATAGCCTGCTAACCGTCTATATTATCCGCTATTAATAGTTCGCGGTTTTTTATTATGTCGTAGGCTAAGGGGGGTGTCCGGACCCCCTGAACCCCCCCCTTATATACGCCCATGCACGTAGGCATCCACTAAGGAAGGGTTTTTGGAAATACCACCCCTAAGGGGGTAAAATAGGGGATGATAGTTTGTATGAAAATCCGTCATTTCTGAAGTTAAACGCATGAAATTTGGTATTTGGCCTTTTAGTTAAAAATAAAAAATATATATTTCAGGATTTTTGGAAATTGCACCCCTAAGGGGGTAAAATAGGGGAAGAAAGTTTGTATGGAAAATCCGTCATTTTTGAAGTTAAACGCATAAATATTGGTATTGTGCCTTTCAGTTAAAAAGAAAAAATATAGGTTTCAGGATTTTTGGAAATTCCACCCCTAAGGGGGTAAAATAGGGGAAGAAAGTTTGTATGAAAAATCCGTCATTTTTGAAGTTAAACGCATGAAAATTGGTATTTAGCCTTTTAGTTAAAAATAAAAAATATAGATTTCAGGATTTTTGGAAATTCCACCCCTAACGGGTGAAATACCACCAACGAAGAGAAGTCTATGATCGTGCCTGCATGGGAAATGGGTTTGCTTGGAATACACGCAGCATTTTAAGGACCTACCCCGGAAGAATGCTCAATCAACACTGCTTATTGCATTTGCTCTGTTAGAGACGAGCCGTCCTCAGAAAAAATGTTCTGGAAGGAGACCCATATATAACCATATACATATACATAGGCACCTTACCTTATTTTGCCAACCTTGTTGTGTGAAAAGTTGGCCTACAGTACCGACACATACAACTCTTCTCCAGAGAACCTTGCAGATTGTCAAGAGAAGTGAAATCTACCACTGTGGACGATACAGTAATTGATAATAGTCGTGGAGACATTTGACCAGACATGTGTCATTCGCTTACCGGCTAGCGGGCAAATACCAAATAGTGTTGCCAAATACTCACTGTTCTTACATGCGATTCTTGACTTTAATTTTATGGGAATAAAATTGATTTTGGCTTGTATTTACTCTCTACTTATTACCTTTTCCGAACACCGGTATCCTTTTGAGACATGAGAGGCCAAAGTTGACCCTGACACTAATGCACTCGACTACGCGTGGGGCGTTATACGCCTCACGACATTAAGCAGCAGCAGCCTATTAGCAGAATTAGACGGATTACCGGTACTGCAACTGGCAGGATTTTTCCTTATTTATTGGATTGTTAAACGTCCAACAACATTTATAAATATTATGTAAATAATTCCGCGCATCCTACATGACCAGGACTGAGGAAGTGTTTTTGTTAATGGCTTTAATCTGGAAAAGAGCATATTGGTTACCAGATCTACGTTGTCTGATATTAGACAAAATGTTGAAAATACTGATAGATCAGAGCAAGGCCCGACCGCTTCCTGCAGGACATGCAGTTTTATGTCTATAATTGAACCGGGCTGATGTTATAAAAGAGCAACCTGAAGCCGGAAAACATCTAAACGGATATTGTTGAAGGTTATCTATGTTAAAAACGTAGCAGCCTTCATGGTATCAATGCATCCAGTGGTGTAGTGCAAACCATTTTGGCTATATAAATCCAAATGATGTAATTTTAATTGTAGGCTTATGCCTATTTATTTCTTGCATCACTCTTCAAAAGTAGAAGAGTAGATTTCATCTGCCTACAAGAAACCAGATGGACCGGAGCTAAAGCCCGTAATATCGGAGAGGGCTATAAACTTATATATATTGGTGCAAAGCATGGAAGGAATGGTGTTGCAATTGCCGTAAAGAAGGAATACTGTAGTAACATTGTTGTATATGTATATAACTACATAGTTGTAAGTATAGCGTGCTGCGTCCACGCGCCTAAGCCGCTAATAAATCAGTGCGTTGCAAGCAAGCGTATCATTCACCCGTGTCCCGTATCGCATACATAACAGTGGCGACGAGTATACCCACGCAAGAAAAAAAAATGTCTACGTTGGGAATTTTGTCTAGTTTTGACCATTCTGCACAAGAATGGGAGGCATACAAAAGTAGACTGTCACAGTGGTTCATTGCAAACGATATCGACGAGAAAACAGATGCGACAGGAAGAAAAAGACGAGCAATCTTGCTAAGCGCACTCACAGAGGTCACCTACAAACTTGCCTCAGACCTCGCCGTACCCAAAGATTTACAAGACATTCCATATGAAGACATAGTTCAGATACTTGATGGTCACTTTACACCAAAAAAATGCGGATTTAGTGAACGACACAAGTTTTACTCTGCGGTGCAACAACAGGCCGAAACACACCAGCAGTGGGCGGCACGGCTTCGGGGACTCACTGCTGACTGTGGGTTTACGAATGTGGAAGAAGCTTTACGAGACCGATTTGCACTGGGAATGTTAGCTGGGTCCGAAAAAAAAAAGTTATTTAGCTACGACATGAAATCCCTAACATTATCGAAAGCAGTACAAGTAGCTGAAAGTATACGGTCAGCGCGGGCCGGGGCCGCAGCCGCCGCCGTGCCCGACCGCAGCGAGCAGCAGCTGTTCCGGATTAAGCATCGTGGAGTCAGCGGAGCAGCTTATACAGAACAAGAAAAGTGTTCTGTGTGCGGTCGTTCTAACCACAATTCAGCACAGTGTCGGTTCGCTAACTATAAGTGCAAGAAGTGTCATAAAAACGGTCATTTGCGTAATGTGTGTGATAAAGTTAAATACATGGAGGTAGGAAATGTGAATGAGGACGACCGTGACGATGACGGTAAGTTGTTGAACATTCGCTCGGTTCGCGGTGAGCCTATGACAGAGTGGGTTATTATCGGTGGCATTAAGTTAAAATTTGAAGTTGACACTGGGTCGGCGGTAACAGTTATAAATGAAAAAACATATTATAAATATTTCAGTAATATACCATTGTCAAATACCGTAAAACGTTTATTATCCTACACGGGTAATGTCATGGAATGTATGGGAACTATAAATTTACCTATAGAGTACAACAATAAGTTGCTTATCATTAACGTTTACGTTATACGAGATGGGGGTCCGCCGTTGTTAGGCCGACATTTTCTCAGCGCTTTTCAAATACAATTAAGTCCCTGTGATTTTATTGTAAATTCACTAATTTCTGTAAATAATTTCAAGGACATTGGCTATCTACAAAATAGATTTCCTAACGTATTCGCTGACAGGTTAGGTAAATTTAAAAAATATGAGATAAAATTCCGCTTAAAAGAGGATGCCAAACCTATTTATTTTAAGGCACGGCCCATAGCATTCGCATTGCGTAAAAAAGTAGACGACGAAATAGAACGTTTGGTTAGTTTAGGCATCCTGAAACCAATTGATCACGCCGAGTATGCGTCACCTATCGTTCCTGTATTAAAACGCGACGGTTCGGTCAGAATATGTGCGGATTACTCGGTGTCAATTAACAAACAACTTATGGTTGAACAGTACCCATTACCGACAATAAATGAGTTATTCGCGAAATTGTATGGAGGTCGTCAGTTTTCTAAGTTAGACCTTACTATGGCGTATAATCAGTTCGTTTTAGACAACGATTCGCAACGTATAACATGTATTAATACACATCGTGGCCTTTTCGCATACACACGAATGGTGTTTGGGCTTTCAAGTGCACCAGCTATTTTTCAGCGGGCAATGGAGTCGATTTTATCGGGTATTGATGCCGTATTATGTCTGTTGGATGACGTGTTAATTACGGCGAGTAATAGTAAATTGCACATAGAAAGACTTAACATTGTTTTGCAAAGGTTACAAGACGCGGGCCTTACTCTGCAAAAAGATAAATGTGATTTTTTTAAAGACGAAATTAACTACCTCGGGTATGTAATTAATAAAAATGGCCTAAAAAAGTCCCCCGATAAAGTTAAGACAATCTTGAATGCCCCGATACCGAATAATGTTAACAAGTTACAGTCATTTTTAGGACTTGTTAATTACTACAGGAATTTTGTTCCCGACGCTTCAAGCATATTAAGTCCACTATACCAATTATTAAAAAAAGATATAAAATGGACATGGAATAAAAACCATGACAACGCATTTTGTAAAATTAAGGAATTATTAGCGTCGGATAAAGTTCTTGCACATTATAACCCCGAGTCAAAATTAATTTTAACCGTGGATGCGTCTCCGTATGGACTGGGGGCAGTGTTGTCTCAAGTCGGCGGGGACGGAGCGGAAAGGCCAATATCGTTCGCATCTCGCACCTTAAATTCAGCAGAGAAGCGGTATGCGCAGATACAAAAAGAGGCTACGGCAATAGTTTTCGGTGTGAAACGGTTTCACCAATATTTATACGGGCGAGCGAATCCTTTTATCCTACGAACGGACCATAAGCCACTCGTGACTATATTTGGACCACATCGGGGTATTCCCGAGGTATCAGCAAACAGGCTGCAAAGATATGCAATTTCTTAGTGCATATAATTATGTTATCGAGTATATCCGCAGTGCCGATAATTGTGCAGACTATTTGTCCCGCGCTAGCCTGCCGGACGACAGTGGCACGGCCGGTGAGGAGGGGGAGGGCCGAGCCCTGACCTTCTCTGCAGCCGTGGAGGACCGCGCGACGTACAGTGACGTAGCTATAGCTTTTACATGGGGGGGGTCCGCGGGTAAAAGCTAAAAATCTAACCGCTCAAATCATAGTTATTTAGAAATTACTTAAACATAGAATGAGAAAACGCTAGTTAATAAAAAAATGCTACTTGCTATTTGGATTTGGACTTTGGATGGATGAAAATCTGCCGCTGATTTTCATTCATTTTGTTTTATTGTTTACATAACAACTGTCAAAACATCAAATTTCAAGTGAAGGCAATTTATTTTTGGTAAATAAATATTTTAATGTTGCTTATTACCAAGATGAGATGTTAGAACTCAGAGAGAAAATTCTCACGCATTCGAATCAACTTCGTATAATAATTCAAATTCGAACTTTTTTCGAGTGAATGTAAAGTTAAGCTATTCTGGAAATGTCGAGTCCGGTGTTTCTCGAAGGTTTTGATTGTCAGTGTACAATGTCAAATGTTCATAAATAAATTATTTTAAAAATAGAATTCGAAATCAAAATATTTGAGCTATTCTGAAAATTACCATTCGAACATTTCTCGAAGGTTATCGCTCGAACTGCTTCGACTGGTACAGACCGTCCGAGACGTACATCTCGAATTCGAACCATTCAATATTGTGTCCTAAATTGATGATGATGATGATGTCCTCCAAGAAGTATCCTTCGACGGCGAACCTTGCACTTTTGGAATAAGTTTTTTTCGCCAATGTGAGCATATGTGACTAGCAAGCCCTAATTTTGTTTTAAAAGCCCTGTCACAGGACGTACAGAACAGTTGTCTAGAAGAGTAGCTGTAAGAGTCAACTCAAACTGGCGCAGAGTCGAAACGTCGCGCCACGTCCTATTTTTCAACTACAATGCATGGCGACGCGCCATTCGGTCTAGTGACACGAAAGTTCTTCCCAGCAGTCGCAGGGTACGCCGCAAGATGCTAAGTAACGCTTGATGATATTGTAGTAGGTAGAAAATGACATCCAGGCTTACGCCATTCTTGACCGAGTTTGCCTTAAACCACTGAAATCTAATGGCGTCTAAACCATATGGCGTCTTGACAAATTTCATATGAACTGTATCAGGTGAATTCTCCAGATAAAGTGGCAAGATTGTTTCCTTAACATTAATATTTTACGACGTTTATAGCTAAGCGGCATAGAGTCTATGCTCTTGGAGGTGGTGCGGTAATGTTGGACGTATGAAGGCCTCTAGACACCCAAAGATATTGTTTTATTTTGGTCCTAACTTACTGCGTATATGCTGCCATATGCTAATGTGTTTACCCATAAAAAGACACAATCTCGTGTTTTTATTATGATTTAACTAAAAGTCTTGAAAGATAAAATACTTGGAAGAGTCCAAAAACATGTTCAAGAACTGGATAGTGGATGCACATTTGCTGAGGCCCGAGACACTATGGATATTAAAATACTTATAGATTTTTAGTTCGAAATTAAATTTTTTTAGTAGAATCTCATAGTAAAGACTCGAATTCAAATGGATATGGATGCAACATTCGAAAAAATAACTTCGTAGTTCGAAATTATGTAATAGAGAAATGATTCGAACTGTAGATTCGAGTACGAAATTATTTTGAATGAAAGGAGAATTGCCCTCCAGGTACTTATGGTACATCATATACTATCACACTCATCATTACTAAGTAGTCACTACTTAAGACTCGGTCGTATTTTTTAAATAGATGTGCCCTGAAAAGGAAGCAGTCTTGTTTTACCAGTTGATTTAAGCAATAAAAAGTACACGAAAAAAATTAAACTAGGCTCAAAAGTCGTAGAAAAATCTGTTAATTCCAAATATACATATATCTGAATGCTGCAAAAATTTACACTTAAATCAAATAGCCTGATAACCGTCTATATTATCCGCTATCGGTAGTCCGCGATTTTTTATTATGTCGTATGCTAAGGGGGGTGTCCGGACCCCCTGAACCCCCCCCCCCTTATATACGCCCATGGCGACGTATATTAATTTTGTTGTCGAGGGAAATTTTCCATTAACTCTAGACCAGTTACGCGAACATACTCAAAGAGATGTTGTCTTAAGTAAGGTTGTTCAATATGTGTTACAAGGCTGGCCAAAGAAAGTAGATAATTTATGGTTAAAACCTTTTCACAAATGTAAATTACAGCTGTCTATGAAAATGGGTGTATTATGAAGGGTCACAAGGTTGTCATACCGAAATCTCTGCAATATAATGTTTTAAAAGAACTACATCATTCTCACTTGGGTATAGTCAAAACAAAAGCAGGGGCTCGTTCGCGATTTTGGTTCCCGGGCATCGATAATGCGTTAGAAAAAATGATAAATGCATGTAATGTGTGCATTCAGCTTAGACATACACCGGCGCGCGCACCGCTCGCCGTATGGCAGTTCCCGCCGAAAGCATTCTACAGACTACATTTAGATTTTTAGGGCCTCTAAATGGTCGAATGTATTTAATAATTGTTGACGCATACTCAAAATGGGTGGAATTATATGATACATCCAACTCCTGTACTTCCAGTATTGTAATAGAAAAGCTCTGCGAATTTATGTCTCGTTTTGGGGTTCCACATACAGTGGTAAGTGACAATGGACTAGCTTTCACATCGCAAGACTTTCAGCAATATTGTTTACTCAATGGCATAACACACATGGCGTCACCGCCTTATCATCCGGCAAGTAATGGGCAAGCTGAGAGTTATGTCAAAATAATTAAAAAAGGCATTAGATCCAGTTTATTGTCAACAGAAAATCAAAAAAACAATAAAATGAAATTGCTAAAATATTTATTTGACTATCGCATTTCAATACACTCTGTTACAGGATTCTCACCGGCTCAGATAGTATACGGCGAAAATCTTAGGTCACGTTTAGATTTAATTAATCCAAAGAGCATACAACCATACGCGTCCTCATTCACATCTCTTACTGAACGCGTAAAACAAAAACAGTGTACGCAGAATAAATATTATGGCGGTAAAAATAAGCTGTCGTACAAAAAAAATGATAAAGTTATGTACAAAAAATATTTAAATAATAATAAGTTTGTTTGGTGCCAAGGGATTGTTGTAAGAAGACTGGGAAAAGTTTTATATTTAATAAAAGATATAGTGCTATCGAAACTGGTTAAAAAGCACAAAAACCAAATTATTTTGTTCCGAGGTGACAAGGTCGTTCAAAGTTACGACTATCTAGATGGTGATGGCCAGCACCACGATGAAAGCGAAGCGAACGAAAACGCGCTCAGTACGTCTCCAGCTGTCGCGGGAGAGGAGCCGGAGTCGGAGCGGGAGCCGGTTAGCGATGATTCGCGATCATTATTGTCATCATCTCCAGCACAGGAGTTTCCCTCAAGGAGTACCACCAGATTACTAAGGCCGATTCCCAGAGTTAATTATAAGGAATAGTACATACTACATAGTTGTTAGATATAGTGTCCTCTTAAAGGGGGAGATGTTGTATATGTATATAACTACATAGTTGTAAGTATAGCTTGCTGCGTCCACGCGCCTAAGCCGCTAATAAATCAGTGCGTTGCAAGCAAGCGTATCATTCACCCGTGTCCCGTATCGCATACATAACAAACATCATAGAGGTAAATCGTGTGAACGACAGGCTCATGTACCTTAAAGTATTGGTGGAAGGAGAAACCATAAATGTAATCTCAGCTTACGCGCCCCAAGTGGGTCGCCGCCAAAGCGAGAAGGACACTTTTTGGACAACTCTGGATGCAACAATCCAACAGATACCTTCGAAAGAGACCTTAATTATAGGAGGTGATCTAAATGGTCATATAGGGCAAGAAAACGATGCCTTTAAGCGAGTGCATGGAGGCCACGCGTATGGAACACTAAACGAAGCTGGTAAGGTATTACTTTGAACAGCGGCGGCATTCGATCTTGCTATTGTAAATTATAATTGTAATTAATTATAATTTTCGGAAAAATCTATATGAAGTAATCCTTCGTTGGATGACAAATTTTGTTTAATATGTTGTATGGTTTTCCTTTGATGAATCATGTTTGCCACATGCTTCCTTAAAGTAGGCAAATTTAAATTTTTGTAACAGTGCTTTCTTTGTAGTCGACACGTTTTCTTTGATTGTTTTGCAACACTGCTTTGTAGAATTTTTAATTACCACTGGAACTGTTTTTGTGATCCACCTTTCAAATATTATAGTGTCATTGGCATCAAAATTGTTACACTGCAAAACTCTGTCTTTGCAACCAAAACATTTATTTTCTAAACAAGTCCCGCTCAAAGTATTGTTGCAGCATATATACTTTAGCAAGCGCGTAATAGATTTGTAAGGAATAATTTTAGCATTGTAAAGTGCCTGAATTAAAAAGATATTATTAGCATGTATGGCACATAAACAATTTCAAAAATTTTCTGGCATTTACATTAGGACAAGTATGTCGAGGCTCTGGCTGTGAGTCTCGACATAGCCAAGGCATTTGATAGGGTCTGGCATCGTGGCCTTCTCTCCAAGCTCCCGGCATACGGTCTGCCCGACAACCTGTGCAAGTGGATTTCCGGCTTTCTGCATGAGCGTAGAATGCGTGTCCTCGTTGATGGACACGCTTCGCAGCTCATGTCAGTAAATGCCGGAGTACCACAAGGTTCTGTGATTTCGCCCACCTTGTTTCTTCTGCATATCAATGATATGTTGTCGCTTGGCAACATTCATTGCTATGCAGACGACAGCACGGTTCATGGGCGTTATAGCAGCAAGCCTCCTGGTTGCCGGGCGGATACTGAGAGGAGACGAGAGGATCTTGTCGTTGAGCTCAACCAGACCTTGGATCTCATCTCATCATGGGGTACCAGGAATCGGGTTGAGTTTAATGCCAAGAAAACCCAGGTGTGCGCGTTCTCGTGCAAGAAGTCTCCGTTTTCTCCAATCCCCGTTCTTCAGGGTGTTCCACTCGCAATGCGGAATGACCTTAGTGTCCTAGGTATGGATATCCGCTGCGATCTTAATCCAAGGAGTCACATCGAGGGCGTAATATCCGCCACTTCACGCAGGGTCGGAATCCTGAACAGGGTGCGGCGGTTTTTCGCGCCTGGTCAGCTCTACCGCTTATATAAAGCGCAGGTGCGGCCGGGAATGGAATACTGCTCGCACCTCTGGGACGGTTCCGCAAGGTACCTTCTCGATGCCTTGGATGGGTTGCAGCGGCGGGCCATCCGCATTGTGAATGATGCAGACGTGAGTAACAGCCTGGAGCCGCTACAGCTGCGTAGGGATATTTCCTCGCTTAGCGTGTTCTACCGTCTGTATGAATGCGAATGCTCTGAAGAATTGTTTGATCTTATCCCATCCTCTCCCTTCCATACCAGAACCACGCGTACTGGCTTGCGGAGCCACAGCTTCGTGGTGTCTACTACCCCAGCCCGAACCAAGAGGTTCGCAAACTCGTATTTTTGCCGCACCATCAAGCTGTGGAACAGTTTGCCAGCTACCGTGTTCCCTCCTTCCTATGATCCTGGGTCCTTTAGGCGTAATGTGAAGAAGCTAAACAGCAGGCCGGCATGATTGTGTTGAGTAGCGGGGGATAGACTGTCTCTCGCTACTTGATACTCTATCTGGACGGCACTGCGCTTACCATCAGGTGCAGTGTGGTCACTTTGCCGCGCCAGAATAAAAAAAAAAAAAAAAAAGGAAACAAAACCCAGAATGGCCGATATCTTCGAAAAGTTTCATACGATATATTGATTCCAGACTGATTTACAAAAGTTTTGTGCAAATTTATCAGCGAATCATTCAAAAAACTAATCTGCTATTTAATCTTTTTTCTCGTTATAGTTTCTTTTTTTCCCGATGTAAGTAAGTGTAAGTGTGCTTTGTTCATCTTGGACGAAAAAATCTTGTATTTCTTTTTTGGTTTTCAGCGCTTTCTTATACTTTTTGACTCTTTCGGATGTTTGCTTGTTTTTTTCTAATCTATCTGATGACCTGATATGTCTCATTCTGTATTTTGCCATTTTAGATTCCAACTGCAGTATTCTTTTCCTAAGGTAATTATTTTCAATCCTTAACCTTCGTGCATTGCGTTTCACAACCGCATTACCAACTCTCACGCGTGAAAATGAGGGACTCGTCGGTGGAGTGTCTTGTGCAATGATACGCAAAGCATTTTCGTCATTTTTTTTCTTTTGCCGTCTTAATTTAGCCTTCTCTCTCCGTATTTTTCTCATTTGTCGTTGTTCTCTAGGTGTGTAGTCTTTAATAGTTTTAATTTTACCTTGTTCCTTCTGTCGTCGATATCTTTCCCGGTCTTGTCTTCTTCTCTCTTCTAAATCTGCTTCGTTCATCTTAGCACGTGCACGACGTATGCTGACCTTCTTTTGTTCTCGCCTACGTTTTTTTATCTTCCTCGGAAAGTTGAACTCTAGGTCTACTTTCCCATGGCATTGTGACTGTAACAATCACATGATATCTACTGTAATAAACAGTACTTATACAAATCAGACATACCATCTTGAGACGGCCCGGCCTGCTCTGCTCTTCTTGACGGAGACACAGATTTGTAGTCCGACCGATACTTCATACTTGCTTTACCCCGGATACTCGCTTGAAGAAAGCTTCAGGCCGAGGGCCGGGGTATGCCTGTATGTTCGGTCGGACGTCTGCTGTCGCCGTCTGCGCTGCATGGAGGACCCCTCCTTCTCCACCCTGTGGGTGCACGTCGACCTCGGCTCCCAGAGTCGGGTTTACGTGTGCCTTTACAGGTCACACGACGGGGACGTAGAGACAACTCGGCTATTTAATTATATTAGCCAGGCGACAGACGACGCGCAGGAGCAGTTTCCAACGGCGGAATTGGTAGTTCTGGGGGACTTTAATGCACACCACGAGTTGTGGTTGGGCTCCTCCAGAACTGACCATGCCGGCAGGACTGCTCATGCATTCGCTTTGACCAATGGCTTGACACAGCTGGTGGATCAGCCTACCAGGATCCCAGATGTGGCAACTCATGCGCCCTCTCTGCTGGACCTACTGCTGACGAGTCATCCGACCGGGTATAAAGTGACGGTTGGTGCTCCCCTGGGTACCTCCGATCACTGCCTGGTTGGGACGTCGGTTCCTTGCGCTTTGCCTCCACGTCCCGTGAAGGTCAAGCGCAGGGTCTGGCACTACTCGTCGGCAGATTGGGATGGTATGCGGGATTACTTCGCATCCATCCCTTGGCGGCAGCGCTGCTTTGATGGAAAGGATCCTTCAGCGAGTGCCGACGCCATTGCTTGCGAGATCAGAATAGGAATGGAATATTACATTCCTTCCTCTGAGATCGCAGGCAAGGGCCGAGGACGCTCCTGGTTCAACCGTGCATGCGCCGATGCTGTTGGCAAGAAACAGGCGGCGTATCGTGCTTGGATCGGGGGTCGCGCTACGAAGGATCCCAACCTCAAGTCACTCAAAGCAGCCTACAACCGTGCTGCCAAGGTCTGCAAGAGGGCGTATGTTAAAGCGGATGCCCAGCGCGTCTCCAAGATTGGATGTGCTTTGGCCGATAACCCAACAAGCAGTCGTGCTTATTGGAGCTTGGCTAAGGCCGTCCAATCTAATTTCTGTCGCCCTTCGCTGCCACCGCTGAGATATCGAAATGGAACACTAGCCCATAGCTCGCAGGAGAAGGCCGATTTATTGGCAGACCTCTTCGCGGCTAATTCGAGACTCGAGGACTGCAATACTCATTTACCATCTACGCTGCCCGGTTGCGGTCACACAATGCCTGATATCCGTATCAGGCATTGTGATGTGCGGCGTGAGCTGCAGTCTCTCGACGTCCGGAAGGCTAGTGGTCCTGATGGTATCCCAGCGCTTGTACTTAAAAAGTGTGCAGCGGAGTTGTCTCCTGTACTGACGCGCCTATACCGATCGTCCTACCTCTCAGGTATTGTGCCTGAATCTTGGAGGGAGGCTAATGTGCAGCCGATCCCCAAAAAGGGTGATCGGTCAGACCCTAACAGATATCGCCCAATCGCCATAACCTCAGTGATGTGTAAAGTCATGGAGCGACTGATAAACAGCCAATTAGTTCGCTACCTAGAGGATCACTCGTTGATCAATGACCGCCAATACGGTTTCCGTCATAACCGATCAACGGGTGATCTTCTAGCGTTCGTATTACATCACTGGGGGGAAGCGATTGACAAGCATGGCGAGGCTCTGGCTGTGAGTCTCGACATAGCAAAGGCGTTTGATAGGGTCTGGCATCGTGGCCTTCTCTCCAAGCTCCCGGCATACGGTCTGCCCGACAACCTGTGCAAGTGGATTTCCGGCTTTCTGCATGAGCGTAGAATACGTGTCCTCGTTGATGGACACGCTTCGCAGCTCATGTCAGTAAATGCCGGAGTACCACAAGGTTCTGTGATTTCGCCCACCTTGTTTCTTCTGCATATCAATGATATGTTGTCGCTTGGCAACATTCATTGCTATGCAGACGACAGCACGGTTCATGGGCGTTATAGCAGCAAGCCGCCTGGTTGCCGGGCGGATACTGAGAGGAGACGCGAGGATCTTGTCGTTGAGCTCAACCAGACCTTGGATCTCATCTCATCATGGGGTACCAGGAATCGGGTTGAGTTTAATGCCAAGAAAACCCAGGTGTGCGCGTTCTCGTGCAAGAAGTCTCCGTTTTCTCCCATCCCCGTTCTTCAGGGTGTTCCACTCGCAATGCGGAATGACCTTGGTGTCCTAGGTATGGATATCCGCTGCGATCTTAATCCAAGGAGTCACATCGAGGGCGTAATATCCGCCACTTCACGCAGGGTCGGAATCCTGAACAGGGTGCGGCGGTTTTTCACGCCTGGTCAGCTCTACCGCTTATATAAAGCGCAGGTGCGGCCGGGAATGGAATACTGCTCGCACCTCTGGGACGGTTCTGCAAGGTACCTTCTCGATGCCTTGGATGGGTTGCAGCGGCGGGCCATCCGCATTGTGAATGATGCAGACGTGAGTAACAGCCTGGAGCCGCTACAGCTGCGTAGGGATATTTCCTCGCTTAGCGTGTTCTACCGTCTGTATCATGGCGAATGCTCTGAAGAATTGTTTGATCTTATCCCTTCCTCTCCCTTCCATACCAGAACCACGCGTACTGGATTGCGGAGCCACAGCTTCGTGGTATCTACTACCCCGGCCCGAACCAAGAGGTTCGCAAACTCGTATTTTTGCCGCACCATCAAGCTGTGGAACAGTTTGCCAGCTACCGTGTTCCCTCCTTCCTATGATCCTGGGTCCTTTAGGCGTAATGTGAAGAAGCTAAACAGCAGGCCGGCATGATTGTGTTGAGTAGCGGGGGATAGACTGTCTCTCGCTACTTGATACTCTATCTGGACGGCACTGCGCTTACCATCAGGCGCAGTGTGGTCACTTTGCCGCGCCAGAATAAAAAAAAAAAAAAAAAAAAAAAAAAAAAAAAAGAAATTTAAAAGTAAAAAGTGCGCGTAGTAGGCATAGGTTGCATGGCTAGCGGTAGCGGCATTTAATGAATATTTTTCATAAGCTCGAAATCACCCATATTTTGTAATAAGTGTTTTAATAAATTTATTGAATAAATAGAATTTAAGAATAATAAGAATAACCATATAGACAGTTTTGGGAAGCGAGCAAGGCTTAGATAATATTGAATGTGTGATACGTGTGATGATATGTATTTTACGTGTAAAGTGTCCATGGAACAGACAACTAGTTGCTGAATATGTGACCTGAATGTGTATGAGCATACTGACATAGTTTTTTATAATATGTTATGCATGTTATATATATGTTAAAATAGCATAGTATTGAATATGGGTAGAGCACCGGTGTAACAATATTATATAGACAATTATAAAATATATAAATTAATTTTACCAAATAATACTTAACTAAATATAAATAAATCTTTAGGAACTGAGATGAGATCAATGAAAATAATTTAAAATTTAAGAATTGAAATAGAGTTAGTGCGTTAAATACTATCCTTCGAAATGGTGTCGTTCGCCGAGGGCCTTACGCTTGAGCAGAGCTTATCGAGTACCGCAGCGGATGTAATGTAAAGCACGGAGCTGGTTTCACTTCGCTGCATAAAAATATTGCCGTTAGAGGTCCACACGTACTTAAAATGAAGATCGGTCCCGGTTTTTCGCGCTTTGCTGTAGAGAACTTTGATTTCCTTAGTGAGATGTTCGTTGACGTATACTCTCTGCGGGTGTCCTGGGACTTGAAACATATCTGATGTGAGCCCGCGTCGCACTCGGGCAGCCCGCAGAAGTTTGTCTCGGGGTTCACGACGCGTAAAAGTTACTACGAAGGGTCTGGTACGCGCGGTTTTCCCGGTATCTGTAGTTTGTCTCCCAACACGTCTTACATCATCCACGTCCCTAGGATCCATTTCGAGGCCCAATTTAGTAGAGATTACGTTTAGGATTCTCTCCGCTGCATTCGGTCAGCCCGGTTATTTCAATATCGTTGCGCAGATTCCGTTGTTCCTTAGCTTGAAGGTCCTGACGCAGTTGAGCGACTTCAGTACGTAGGGTGATGACTTCTGCTTTGTATGCGTCAAGTTCTTTCAGTCTAGTGTTTACCTCCCCTAGGTCTTGCCTGAAGGTCATTATGTCTTCAGCTGTGAAGTTTAGAGACTGGGTGAAGTCACGCATCTCTTTCTTCATTGAAAGAAATACTTCCTGAAGCGAACGCAAAGTAGAGGTGAAAGTCGCCATGAGTTCAGGTGAAACTTCCATTTTTGCCAAGTTTTCAGCAGACGTAATAAAATCCTCTTCAGGTGACTTTTTTGAGGCTTCCTCTTGCTTCGGCCTTTTGGGGGAATTATCTCCTCTGGAGTCCTTGCTCTTCACTTTACAACCAGGACACACAAAATTGATTTGTTTCATACGCTTATGTTCTTCTCTGCTCAATGTAAGACAGAAGGTGTGGAAGTAGTGCGTACACTTCTTAGGAATTCTCCGTTGGCACGAGACTGAGTGGACGTGTATAACTTTTTTTGCAAATCATTGTCAATAATTCCACTAATTAAATTCGTGATTGGCTGTTTAACAAAATTTCAATTCCTTGTTTCTTATGAACAAGTCCCTCACCAGTGGGTGTAACTAGAGTGAGACAGTCTTAATTCTACAAATTCAAAATTGAAAAGTGTTTTTTTATTGGCTCGCATTTTGCTGGTTTCGAACCTAAGGACGCGGGATTGGAGGTCCGGTGTGGCGCTGTTTGAGCTGGAGTTCTACACGGCGGTGATTTCAAATTTGTGGACCTATTACGCACAAACACACCGCAACTACGAATAAGCAAGTCGTAGCGGAACTCACTGCGCCTACAAACCCTCCGAACGCTACACCCCATCAGCTACGAAGCGTGAAGCAAGTGATCAACAACAACGCAATGCCCAATTTAAATCGCACGCCTCTAAAGACCCCCAAATGTGATCCGACGCATACTAAATCACAATCTGATGTGGACGTACCAGCTATAACGGAAGATTTAAGTAAAAAGAAAACTTCTCGGTCTAAGCGTCTTCGTCCTAATAATTCACCACCAGAAGAAATGGACCACTGCGAAAAATTCCTTGCGCCCTTTAAAAGCGATTTACTAGCCATGCTTGAAGATTGGAAATCAGAGCAGAAAAAAACTTTGTCTCAGCTAGTCACATACGTAGCCCAACTAAAATCACAATGTTCTATTATACATGATACAAATATTCAAATAGAAACGTCGATTGAGTCATTAAATAAAGACTATGAGGATATTCTGGGCAAAGTAACTCAGCTAGAAAAAAATCGTGAAGACAATATGAATAGCGTCAGTAATCTCGAAAAACAAATACAGGAACTACAACAGAGATACCGCCCTTCAGCAATAGAGATCAGAAATGTGCCTTCAACTCCTAATGAAACTACAAATTCGCTCCTTCAGATCGCTGCACGGCTGGGAAGACTTGTTCAGATGGAAATCGCAAGTAGCAATATCCGCGATATTTACCGTCTACCTGGTAAACCAGGTCACCTTAGATCGATATTTGTAGAATTTTCCTCCGTCTACTTTAAAAATAATTTTCTATCGGCGATGCGCAATTACAACAAGAAGCGCCCTGTCTCAGAAAAATTGAACACAAGGAACATTGACCTACCAGGCGAATCCAAACCAGTTTATATTGATGAACATGTGACCCAATCTGCCAAGAGATTGTACTATATGGCACGTGATTTTGCAAAGCAGAACCAATTTAATTTTTGTTGGATTTCGAATGGCAAAATACTGTTACGTAAGAGCACTGAGCACAGGGAGGTATATACTATAAAAACTGAAGAATGTCTTAAAAATTTAGTACCAAAACAATGACTATATTTAATTTTGAAAGAATGTAATTACTGTAAGTTTTCTTATAATTATTTATTTTCTAATGATCTTTATCAATATTATTTATTCTGTACTGCATCGGTAGGTAATATTTTACGTAATAATAACTTTTGCTATCATAGTTTCTTAATATTAAATTCGCACAAAATTCATAATGACTGCAACTAATTTGACATTAAAATTATGAACTTTTCTACTCTTCATATTGGAGAGCTTTTGTTGAAACTGACATCTTTTTGCACATGTTGTGGCGTCAGTTACA
This sequence comes from Laothoe populi, assembly GCA_905220505.1. Classification (NCBI taxonomy): domain Eukaryota; kingdom Metazoa; phylum Arthropoda; class Insecta; order Lepidoptera; family Sphingidae; genus Laothoe; species Laothoe populi. The sequence goes on from HG992162.1 coordinate 9,884,364, forward strand.
TGGTACAACAGAATTTCTATTGTGTGCTATCTAGACTGACGTTGCCTGATTATTTATGTTCACATAAAATTTATTATTATAAATGACTGACATACACACTATATATAATGAAACTAGTTGTTGCTCGCGGATTAACACTCTAATGGTGTGCATACGTGGGACGTAGCTACTTCAAAATTATCAATCTGTATATATAAAAGAAGAAACTGACTGACTGACTGACTGACTGACTGATCGATCAACGCACAGCCAAAACGGCTGGGGTTAGAGACTTGAAATTTTCACAGTAGGTACCTTTTATGACGTAGGCATCCACTAAGGAAGGGTTTTTGGAAATACCACCCCTAAGGGGGTAAAATAGGGGATGATAGTTTGTATGAAAATCCGTCATTTTTAAAGTTAAACGCATGAAATTTGGTATTTGGCCTTTTAGTCAAAAATAAAAAAATATATTTCAGGATTTTTGGAAATTCCACCCCGAAGGGGGTAAAATAGGGAATGAAAGTTTGTATGAAAATCCGTCATTTTTAAGTTAAACGCATGAATATTGGTATTTTGTATTGTATACTTTTTCTCCCAAACAGGACCTCCACGCGGGCGGAGCCGCGAGCAACAACTAGTAACTTATAAAAGATATCGCAATTTTTGCAATAACCTACTTAGAAAACTAAAGTGTAAATATGAAAAAGAACAATTCAGTTTAGCACAAAATAACCCTAAAGCTATGTGGGATGTTATAAACACAGTTTCGGGTCGGAAACGTCAGTCACAATCTGCTACGGAATTACTGAACTTGTTGGGTGATGCAAAATTGTCTGTGAACTCTGTGAATCAATATCTGATCAGCATTGGCAAGGACCTGGCTGCTAAGATTGTTTTACCAAATTTACCTGCATCCTGTAAATTTTACGAAACACCTACGTTGTGTAACTCACTTGGGATCACACCAGTTAGCGAGGAGCAAGTGGGAGCAGTCATTGCCTCACTCAGGAGTAATTGTGCTACTGGTTGGGACAATATTCCAGCTTCAATTATTAAATTGTGTAGTAAAGTTTTGATACCGCCAATAACGCATATTTGCAATCTCTCTATTTAGACAGGTGTGTTTCCGGGGAGTCTGAAAAAAGCGCTAGTAACTCCCATTTATAAAGGAGGGGGGTATAGGGATTGTGTCACCAACTATCGACCTATATCGATACTGAGCGCACTATCGAAGATCCTGGAGAGAATTCTAAACAACTGCTTAACTGATTATCTCACAAAATTTCACATTATCTCGGAGAAACAATATGGATTTAGAAGGGGTGTATGCACTGAAGATGCTGTGGCCAACTTCAGTCAAGCTGTAGTGAATAAAATTGACGACAGCTACAAATGCTATGGAATATTTCTGGATCTAACAAAAGCATTTGACACGGTCTCTATTCCTATTCTAATATCAAAATTAGAAGCCATAGGGGTTCGTGGTTTGACGCGGGATCTTTTTGGGGATTATCTTTCTAATCGTACCCAGTCGGTAAAGATTGATGCTGCGGTGAGTGACGAGGAACAAATTAAATATGGTGTTCCGCAAGGTGGTATTCTCGGTCCTACCCTGTTCTTAATATATATCAACGAGTTGTGTAAGATAACCCTTAAAAACTGCGATATCTTTACATATGCAGACGACACAGCCTTATTGATATATGGCAGAACTTGGTTGGAGGCAAAGACTCATGCTGAGGACGCCTTAAGGATTGTAATGTCATGGCTATCTCTAAACTTACTCACCCTCAATTTAGAGAAAACCAAATACATACGATTTTATGCTCCAAATACACCAACACCGTCAGCTGAAACACTGTCTCTCCATTTCCGTGCCCATTTCAAGGAGTTGTCGCCGAATGTGCGGGCGGCAGGCGTACTCGGACGCCTGCTGCCGAACCTGGAGGGACCTAATAGCCCTTGCCGAAGTCTATACGCTGGAGTCGTGCGGTCAATGGCCCTGTACGGATGTCCCGTATGGGCCGAGTCCCTAACGCCCGCTGCGTCGCCCTGCTGCGCAAACCGCAGCGTTTGGTGGCGCAGCGAATAGTTAGGGGCTACCGCACGGTCTCCCACGAGGCGGCCTGCGTATTGGCCGGCACACTCCCTTGGGAGTTGGACGCCAAACTCCTCTCGTCAGCGTTCCTCTGGCGGGAGGAGGCGTCCAGCCGCCGTCAGGAGAGACTGGCCCCGAGGGAGATTGCGGCCCGGTTTCGCAGAACCGCCGTGGAGGAGTGGCAAACCAGGCTGGAGAGCCCGACTGCGGGCTTGAGGACTGTCGCAGCAGTGCGTCCTGTCCTAAAGAGATGGTTAGACAGGCGCCACGGGGCGCCTACGTTCCGACTGACACAGGTATTAACGGACCATGGGTGTTTCGGGTCGTTCCTGTGTCGGATCGGAAAGGAGGTGTCCGCCGTGTGCCACCACTGTGGCAACTGCCGCGAGGACACGGCCCAACATACGTTGGAGGAGTGCCCAGCCTGGGACGAACAGCGCAGCGCTCTCAGAGCAGTCGTCGGAGGAGACCTCTCGCTGCCGGCCGTGGTGTCGTCCATGGTCACCAGCCGGAGGTCCTGGCGTGCGGTGGCCCTCTTCTGCGAGAGTGTCATCTCGCAGAAGGAGAGTGCCGAGAGGGATCGGGACCGAAATGATCCCTCCCGCCGTCAGAGAAGACGTAGGAGGCGCCGGGTGGACGACTGACTGGCGTCTCCCGCCCTGTGGAATGGGGGCGTTTTGAGAATTTCACCACGGTAACCCCTGCCTGTCGTACGAGGCGACTAATTGGGGCCATCGGGGGTCGCGGGCGCGCAGCGGAGGGCTGTCAGCCTGTATCGATGCACTCCCAAATGAGGGGCATCGTGCGACCCCGAGATGGACGGCAGCGCATGTGGTAAGGCCTCGTTCGCTGTCGTTGTTCGGTGCGCGGGGGCTCCTTAGCCCTCCATGGAGATGGGCTGCTACGCAGCACCGCGCAGGGGCGATTCCGGCTGCAATTCTAGCACTCCTTAGAATACCCCGGAATCGCTCCGCAAGCGCCGAAGAAGGCCACCGCGGGGTTTTAGCTGGTAGTGTCGGGTGGGGTGTACATAGGGGCTAGGGACTCGGCCCAGTGGCAGCGCGGATAGCCATCATCCGTGCGAGGGGGATGCTGGGTCGTAAGACCGACTAGTCCAGCATACCCGTTTTATTCTTAATCCGCTTCCCTCCGGAGCGGGCGGCAGTAATAAAACACTTTCCCCGCGACAAAAAAAAAAAAAAAAGGTGCTGACTGTAAGGCAATTGTATATTCTCCGTGCATTATTACGGCGACATACAAGTATTCCCTTGGATCAAAAAACTCTGGAAAAAAGGCGAGGGGCGCTTGTCTTCCGATCAGTGAAGTGTAGGACAGTCTTCGCCCTTCGACAATACAACGCTTTGAGTTCCAGGGTCTACAATAAAATCAACAAAAGGATCTCACTATACCAATTGAACAGACACAATATGAAGCATAAACTAAGTACTTGATTGCAGTCATTAGATTATATTGATACTGAAAATTTATTAGCAATTATGAAATAAACATATATATATATACATTTAAATGAAATAAAATCAAATTAAATTAAGTTAAATTAAATACTAAATAACATTAAATAAAATTAAATCAATTTATATTTACTAATAATCTGACATTTCATATACAATATACAATTATCCACAAATAAGATGGCAAAATAGATTAAATAAAACGGAGATCCGCCGATTCCTATAATACGAGCATGACTCAGTTTAGGAGTCGGAGTGTCATAATATTTAGTGTCATTGTACAGCCATCCTATAATGCTATTAACTCTAAGACATGAAATGTATACTGTACTTTTTTATGGAAATAAATTATTATTTCTTGTTTTTATCTTTAAAATCTCTTCCATACGTGGAAGGTAATTAACTAGTATGCACGGGCCGAAGCCAAGTGCGTACTGTATAACACCGATTATCATAAAATAGAAGAAATTTCCTAACTAAGCGACACGTGTTAAGAATAACTGCTTTTTGTAGTAGTGTATATGCGGATGCGTGAATGTTTAGTGTTTTTAAGCTGGTATGGAGGGTTTTTGGTATGACTCCAGTGGTTGACAATAATATATATTAATAATATTATAGGGATCGTTTTAGTATTATTAACTTTCCACTGAGTTTTGATTTCGATGGCTAGGTCAGTATATTTTGCAATTTTCTCTGTATGTGTGGTAGTTAAGTTGTGAGTGTTGCAGATGGCAATATCTATTATATAAACGGTCATGGTTTCTTTATCTAGTAGTGTTATGTCGGGCCTATTATTGTAAATGGTTTTATCGGTTACTATTGTCCTGTCCCAATACATTCTGCATTTATTGTTTTCGAGAACTGACTGTGGCTGGTATTTATAATATGGTAATTTATTTGGGATTAATTTATATTGAAAAGCTAGATATTGATGGATTATCGCTGCTACTTGATCGTGTCGGTGTTTGTAGTCACTTTGTGCTATTGATTTGCATGCGCCAGTTATGTGTTGTATGGTTTCTGGGTGACTGTGACAATGTCTACACGTATCGATAATATTTGGTCTACGAATGATGTGTTTCTGGTAATTTTTTGTGTCTATTACTTGGTCCTGGATTGCGAGCATAAAACCTTCTGTCTCAGGGTAGAGATCGCCTCGCTTCAACCATGCGTTCGACGCTGACATGTCGACATGTTGTTGTTGTAAGTCGTGGCGATGTCTCCCATGAAGAGACAATTCTTTGCGTCCTTCCCATGGAAGCGGTTCTGCTTCTCTTCCGAAGATCCTGATGCTTGTGCGGACCGCGTCAGGGACCTGGTGGTCATGGGGATGGATCTGTTCATCCCCAATTCCAGCGTACCTGTCGGGCGTCGCAGCCGGCCCTGGTATAATAGTACCTGTGCCGAAGCTGCACGCCTTAAGCGGTCCACATACGGGGCGTGGAACGATGCCCAAAAGCATCAGGGTCCAAGCGCGAAGGAGGAGAGGCGGAAATTTAATGCCGCTTCTAGGTCCAACAAAAGGGCTATAGCCAAGGCCAAGGCAGAACATATTGGCAGAATTGGTGAGCGGCTAGAGAGCTATCCGTCTGGCAGTCGGGCCTTCTAGTCGCTCGCCAAGGCTGTCCAAGGTAACTTCTGCCTGTCCAGTCTCCCGCCACTGCGTAAGACTGATGACAGTTTGGCCCATAGTGCAAAGGAAAAGGCCGATATCTTGGCCCAATCCTTTGCCTCGAACTCGACTTTGGATGACGGAGGAGCCACTCCACCAAAACTTCCCCGGTGCGAGTACTCCCTGCCTGAAATCCGCATCAATCAGCGTGCGGTCAGGCGGGAGCTTAGGCTCCTTAACATCCGAAAGTCGAGTGGGCCGGACTGCATCCCCGCAGTGGTTCTTAAGACGTGCGCCCCTGAGTTGACCCCCATTCTCACGCGCCTTTATCGTCTTTCGTACAACTCCAGAAGGGTTCCCGCTTCGTGGAAGGTTGCCCATGTCCATCCGATCCCTAAAAAAGGTGACCGGTCGGACCCTTCGTGTTATAGACCGATAGCCATCACATCCTTGCTCTTTAAAGTCATGGAGAGAATAATTAACGCCCAGCTTATGGGGTATCTGGAGGAGCACCAGCTGATTAGCGATCGTCAGTACGGTTTCCGTCACGGTCGCTCGGCTGGTGATCTTCTTGTTTACCTCACACATCGCTGGGCAGAGGCTATAGAGAGCAAGGGTGAGGCTATGGCCGTCGGTCTAGACATCGCGAAGGCGTTTGATCGGGTATGGCATGGGGGCCTTCTGTCGAAGCTTCCATCATATGGAATCCCCGAGGGGCTCTGCAACTGGATCGCTAGTTTTTTGGATGGTCGGAGCATTAAAGTCGTCGTAGACGGCTACTGCTCCGACGCTTTATCCATTAATGCTGGCGTTCCACAAGGCTCTGTGTTGTCGCCGACACTATTCATACTGCATATCAATGACATGCTGTCTATTGATAGCATGCATTGCTATGCAGATGATAGTACTATCGACGTGCGATACACCGGCCAGCAGGGTATCCCTCGGAGCACTTCGGAAGAAAGACGGTTAGAACTTGTGTCGGAAATCGAGAGCTCTCTAGGGCGGGCCTCTGAATGGGGTGAAAGGAACCTAGTTCACTTCAACTCCACGAAGACACAAGTTTGCGCGTTCACCGCTAAGAAGGACCCATTTGTCATGGCGCCACAGTTTCAAGGAGTCACTCTCCAGGTTTCCGAGGGTATTGGGATCCTCGGCGTCAATATATCTAGCACGGTCCAGTTTAGGAGTCAAGTGGAGGACAAAGCCAAATTGGCGAGCAAAAAATTGGGGATCCTGAACAGAGCGAGGCGGTATTTCACGTCGGGCCATAGATTGGCGCTTTATAAAGCGCAAGTCCGGCCCCACGTGGAGTACTGTTCTCATCTCTGGGCAGGGGCCCCGAAATACTTGCTGGACCCACTTGACTCCTTACAGAGGCGGGCCGTTCGAATTGTCGGGGATCCTGATATTACGGATAGCCTGGAACCGTTGGGGCTGCGGAGAGACTTCGGGTCTCTCTGCTTGTTCTATCGGTTGTTCCACGGGGAGTGCTCCGAGGAACTGTTTAAAATGGTGCCTACATCACCATTTTATCATCGCACCACCCGACACCGCAACAGAGTTCATCCATACCACCTGGAAACGATTCCGTCTAGCACGGTTCGTTTCCGGCGTTCATTTTTACCACGTACGTGCAAGCTCTGGAATGAACTCCCTGCTGCGGTGTTCCCTGAGCGCTATGACATGTCCTTCTTTAAACGAGGCTTAAAGAGAGTAGTCCTTCAACGGTAGGCAGCGGCTTTGCTGTGCCCTGGTATTGCTGAAGTCTATGGGCGGCGGTGACTACTTACCATCAGGTGGCCCGTCTGCTCGTCTGCCTATCGAGGCACAAAAAAAAAAAATGAGACTTCTGACTCCAAGCTGCAATTTTTTTTGTTATCTGTGAGTTGTTCATTAAGTTGACTGTTCCTATTGTCAAGATTTAGGGGAGTGAGTTTTTTGTCTGTTTCTACTATGGATTTGTGAAGATCAGAGTTTTCTGCTCGATAGTGGAAAAACCTACGGAGTGTGGCTATTTGCCTATTATGTAGATTGACTAAATCTATTATTCCCCTGCCTCCTTCTTCTCTTGGTAGCGTTAGTCGCTGGATGCATGATCGTGGGTGGTATTTGCGTTGTTTGGACATGGTAGTGTTAATGATACGTTGCAGGTTCTTAAGCTCTGTTTGAGACCATGTTATAATACCAAACGAGTACGTAAGTATAGGGATTGCATACGAGTTAATAGCTTTGATCAGGTTACGTGAATTTAGGTGTGTTTTTAGTAATGAACTAAGTCTGTGTTTAAACTTGCGGGTGAGTTCCGTCTTTGTGTGTCTATGGTGAATTTGTCGGTTTTGCTGAAAGCCAAGGTATTTGTATGTTTTTGTCAAATCCTGTTTCCTTTCCGCCAATCCAAGGTCAGCAGCGCCGATGGATGCATGGCTAGGGGCGAGTCTAGTCGTGACTGTGCATGTTGTCTGGGGCCGGGTAACCCCAGGCACTAATTATACCTTACCCTCGCATGCGGGGCTCTGTGTGGGTGGACTACATTTTCCCTTGCTAATCGTGGGAACTAAATGAGTAAAATTTATAAACTCGGAGGCGGCGATGCTGTTCGCCACACATCACGCCACTGTATCTCACGAGGCGAAAATCGGGCTGCGGGGTGCCGCATAGCTACGCTAAATATACAGGGAGGGATGAGAGATAAGATGGATGAAGTGTGTCAGATGATGTAAGAAAGACAGATAGATATGTTGAGTTTGAGTGAGACTAAACGGAAAGGAAACGACATAACGCAACACGGAGCTTTAACGGCAGTTTGGTCAGGAGTCCCGGAAACGGAGCGTGCTTGTCAGGGTGTCGGTATTGTCGTTTCCGACCGAATAGCTCACTTAATGAAAGGTTACGAATTTATAAGTCCCAGACTTCTCTGGATTCGACTCAAAATTGGGCTATATCGATTTTTCGTGCTGGCTGGTTACGCGCCAGACATGGGTTGCTCTGAGTCGGAGAGGAAGGATTTTTGGGAAAGTGTGAGAGGAATTCTGAAGATTTGCGCAAATAATGAAAGGATAGTTATGATAGGTGATTTTAACAGTTGGGTTGGAGTGAAAAGAAATGGTTTGGAAGGTGTTTTAGGACAGTATGGTGATGAGAGAATAAATGAGAATGGCAGGAATCTGTTAGAGGTGTGTTTGGAGAGAGACCTTGTGGTGACAAATAGCTTTTTTAACCACAAGGAGATCCATAAGTATACTTGGGAGAGGAATGGAAGCAGAAGCGTGATCGACTTTGTTATTGTAGACCGTAGGCTCAAAAAGCAAGTTGTCGATACGAGAAGCTATCGTGGAGTTAGCGTAGGAACGGATCACTATTTAGTTGTAAGCCGAATTAGTGGTCTGTTCAAATGCTGGCGACACAGGCCGCAAACATCGACAACAAGCTTCAGTCGCATCAAAGTCGAAAAGTTGAAAGAGATAGATGTGCAAGAAAGATATTTGGAAGAACTGCGAGTTAAGACGTCGCACGTATGGCAAGAAGAATATGAGGGTAGAATGGATGTGGTTTGGGAAATCGTGAAGACTAGTCTGGTTGAAGCAGCTACAAAGGTATGTGGAGTAGCAAAGAGGAAGGAAATACTGATTAATGATAAATGGTGGGTGAAGGAGACGGCGACAGCAATTTCAATGAAACTCCAGATTCGGGGAAAAGGATAAAATATTATTTTTATTGTGGGTAGAGGTGACAGTTCTCTATTGTAGCAAGCGTGCGGTTTGCGTGGAGTGATCTAATAGACTGGCCGCCGGACGGCGGCCGTAGCGGGCGCTAGCGGAGGCCTAGAATAGCCCCCCTCGCCTCAGCACGCTCCCGCGCGCTTACCGTTACAATTGTGTACATTTTAAATATGTCGCGTCGCTAACACGCCCCACCCTAGTGCTGCATCAGTGGCACTAAATATTCCCAACTGGAATATGAGCGACGCGTCCTGCTGACCTTGTAAGGACTCCAGATTTTGTCTTTATCCTGACCATCCTCACTCGACCATCTTGGCCAGGAATAACCTCGGATATCAATCCTTTAGGCCATATATTACGTGGACCGTCCGGGTCAACCACAAGCACAAGGTCGCCCACTTGTAATTTCCTCTGCTCTTCTTGCCATTTCTTCCGAGGCAGCATGTCTGGCAGTATTTCTTTGACCCATCGGCGCCAGAACATGTCTGCCAATCGTTGTGAAATTCGCCATTGTTTTCGCAGGTACATATCACTTTCGTCAAACACTCCAATACACGGCAAATTAGATAAGTACCCCAATAAAAATGATTTGGCGTTAATGTTTCAGGGTTGTTCGGGTCTACAGATACGTGTGTTAATGGGCGGCTGTTGACTATATTTTCTATCTCTAGAAGTAACGTATTCAGAGCCTCATCTTTTGGAGCGCGTTCATTCAGCACAATCTTCAGGCTAGTCTTGACGCTCCTACTTAGCCGTTCCCAGGCCCCACCCCAATGTGGACTCGCAGGTGGTATGAAAGACCATTTAGTACCATGGTTCAAGCCTTCATTTTTCAGAACCTCTTCATCCAATCCCTGTATTGACTTTCTTAGTTCTGTGTTTGCTCCCTTCAAATTTGTCCCATTGTCGGAGAACAAATGATGTGGCCAACCACGTCGTGCGGCCATTCTCCGTAATGCCATTATAAATGAGTCTGAGGTAAGTGTAGGAACGACTTCCAGGTGGATTGCTCGCACAGTCATACAGGTAAAGAGAACGCCGTATCTTTTTTCTATGCGTCTGCCGACAGTTACATCCATGGGACCAAATAGATCAACTCCACAAAATGTAAAAGGTCGTTGATGATGGGCCAGACGAGCATAGGGTAAATCACCCATTCTTGGTATTTCTGGCTTGCTTTTTCTAATTCTGCATGTCATGCATTGAGACGTTACAGTCTTTACAAGAGGTCTCAATCTTGATATCCAATATTTTTGCTTAACTTCATTTACTACTGTTTCTTGGTTTCCATGAGCATAGTAATGATGAAAATACTTCGCGATTAACTTGGCAATATAATTTCTTCCGTCTAATATTACAGAATGCTTCGTTTCGGGCAGTATACCAGCAGCAGCATCAATGCGGCCGCCGACGCGCATTACTCCATTTTTATCAAGGTAAGGCGACAAGGTAAGTACTTTACTTGATTTAGAAATATATGTATTGTTTTCTAATGCGGCTATCTCCTGTTCAAAAGACTGACTTTGCGACTGTTTAATTAATAAAACTTCAGCTTTCTTTATTGTGTCGTGAAACTCAATACTAGACTTTTTACATTTATTTATGAATTGTAGTACCACAGAAGTTGTCCGAAGTAAACGGAGCCAAGAAGAAAATCTAGTAGCATCAGGTACGGGCAAATTTATTTTCCTTTTTATTTGTATTGCATTAATGTATTCCACATCTAATTGTGTGTTTTTTCTTTCAGGTATTATTCTAGCGGCCATCACAGCCGCCTGTAGTTCCAAACGTGACACTGATACCGGCTTCACCGCCGCAACGCGGCGTCGGCTGGTTATAAATGCCACTTTTACACAGTCAGTGCCTGTCCAACGCCAATAAGCTACCGCGCAGATCGCATTCATAAACGCGTCGGAAAAAACATGTAATTGTAAGTCCATATAGCAAGTTATTGTCATAGGCGCGACCGGAGCTCCGCATTGTGTCCGCTGCGCCGCGAGACTGAAAACCGGTTTTATCATCGTCTCGCTCAAACTGGCAGGTGTCGTTGCATTCGGATAATATCTGGGTAGGCGCACGTTATGCAATGATTTTAATAGTTTCCATTCATTCCATTTATTCAAAATTATATCATTAACGTAATCATCCCAGCCGATTTTGAATTTCCAGGTTTCCTGCAGTATGATCTTTCCATTAATTATTGTATACGGTGACAGAAAACCGTAGACGTCAAAAATAGACATAACCACTCTTAACATTTTTCTCTTGGTCGGCCTTTGATTATCACTAATTATGTTTTCGGGAATGCGCTTGAACGACACGTCGAATGTTATTGTGTCGTCACTTGGACACCAAATTAGTCCGAAGGTGCGTTCGCCTTCGTATTGCCCAATTTTAAAAAGTAACCACACCATTGAATCTCCATAAAATATCGGTAAGTCACTTGGCGTGCTTAGGCGGCTAAGTAAGTGGTGGGGACAAGAGGAGGTAAATAATCCCTTTAGTGCGCTCGCTAGCTGTTGAACTGGTCCATCTGTGTCGGCGTGACCCGACGTCTGCAGTTTGCCTTTATCATTTGTACCCATAGTGGCATGCTGCAGGTCCAGCTCCTGTTGACTGCGCTCCACCCACCTCTTGATATCACTACCAGTGCTATGATGCTCCGATGTTTTCGAAGGTGGACTGTATTCTTCATCTAGTTCGGCTAAATCCGCCGCCAATTGTTGATCTATTAGCTCCATTTCTATGCGTGCTTTCGCCTTAGCTGCTTCCAGTTTCAATTTGGCTTTCTGAGCTAGTATTGAAGAAGACGACGAGGCTTTTCTGGACCCTGTTCGGTACTGTGAAGCTAGTGAAGGCGGTTTAATGTTACCTGTACGTACCGATTTCACTATACTCCCGGCGTGGGACATTCCCATCTTCTTCTCAGCACTCTTACTATTTGTTGCAGGTGTAGGCGGTGGCATTTCATGTGCTTTGGTAACCGCTGAAGGCTTTGCTTGAACCTCTTTTTCCTTTTCCAGCTGTTTGCTCGCGGTACTGCGGGTGTTCACCATTTTTTTCTTCGTTGGTGGTGTGTTGAACATGAATCTGGCTCGAAGACCACTTTGAAGGAGACGGCGACAGCAATTTCAATGAAACTCCAGATTCGGGGAAAAGGATAAAATATTATTTTTATTGTGGGTAGAGGTGACAGTTCTCTATTGTAGCAAGCGTGCGGTTTGCGTGGAGTGATCTTATAGACTGGCCGCCGGACGGCGGCCGTAGCGGGCGCTAGCGGAGGCCTAGAATAGCCCCCCTCGCCTCAGCACGCTCCCGCGCGCTTACCGTTACAATTGTGTACATTTTAAATATGTCGCGTCGCTAACAGTGGGATAATGAAGTGAAAGAGGTCGTGGAAGAGAAGAAAAAGGCATGGCTAGATTTACTAGCTATAAAAGCGAAAGGATTTTTGAATGTCATAGGGAACGCAGATCCACAAAGGATAAAAGCAGAGGGTATTTATGCTGAAGCGAAAAAGAGAGTTAAGAAAGTAGTTGATAGAAAGAAAGAAAGTAAGAAAGAAACGCTTGACAAAAAGCTTTCTGGTGATTTCAAAGCAAATATCAAACTGTTCTGGAAACAAGTACGGTTAGCTAGGGGATCATCAGGGGCGTCAAAGTTAGGCGTGATTAGGAGTGAGGATGGTAGAATGTTGAGCAATGAAAGAGAAGTCTTGCATCGCTGGAAAGTATATTTTAAAAATCTTTTTGAGTATGGCGATGAGAGCGTAGCGAATATACAGGATGCTATAGACTCGGCTCATTCAAAAAGCGATGCAGACAAGGTGATTACGGAAGATGAAATAATGAATGCGTTGAATTATATGAAGATAGGCAAGGCTGCAGGGTATGACAGGGTTACTGTTGAAATGTTGAGAAGCGGCAAAAGTATAGTGGCAAAATTGTTGTGGCTACTTTTTAATATGTGTTGGAGTAATGGTCGAGTGCCAGAGGACTGTAGTGTAGAGCCGTCATTGTTCCACTTTATAAAGGCAAAGGGTCACAGCAAGAATGCAAAAACTATCGAGGCATAAGTCTTCTCAGCGTTGTCGGTAAATTGTATGCAAAGATTTTGATCACACGAGTGATGAATGAAAGTGAAGAAAAAATATGGGATGTACAAGCAGGATTAAGAAGAGGAATGGGTTGCACTGATCAAGCCTTTTCCATAAGGTGCATTGTAGAAAAACACTTAGCTAAGTCTAAAAAGGTGTACTGTGCCTTCGTAGACTTGGAAAAGGCTTATGATCGTGTGCCGAGGGATGAACTGTGGTCAACACTGTCACTGACATATGGGATTGAGAGCCACCTAGTGAGTGCTTTGAGGTCTTTGTACAAGGACTCAAAAGCCTGTATACGGGTAATACGGGTTTTTTTTAGTGCCTCGATAGGCAGACGAGCAGACGGGCCACCTGATGGTAAGTAGTCACCGCCGCCCATAGACTTCTGCAATACCAGGGCACAGCAAAGCCGCTGCCTACCGTTGTTGTGTTGCGTCTCCATGGCTCTTTAATCTTTATATGGACAGCTGTTTGACAGTTTTGAAAGATATGGAATGTGGACTGGGAATGAATGAGTTGCATGTCAAGTGTCTTCTCTAGGCCGATGACCAGGTATTGCTTGCGTCATCGGTGGGGGAGCTACAAGACATGTTAAATGTAGTGTTACGAAAAACTTGCAACCCCAAAGCCGGACCCATCAGTACCCTATAAATACGAGGGTGCGCGGGGGTGCGGTCTCTTTCGCCGACGATATTCAAGGACAAAGGACGTATTAGACATCGCGTTTTGTATAATTGTAGTTAGCATAAGTTTGTAAAATATAACGCTATCGGTTGATTGTACGTTATTTCTCTTAAAATATTCCTACCACTTCTGGTTTTTAATATCAGAAGTGGGATTGGACTTGCATAGCTCACTATTTTTTTTTTATTTGAACGTTTGATTTTCAATCCGCTTTGTTATCCGAATATAGAAACTTTTTCACTTTATAACATTACCACGTGTTGGTTATTTTTAAAGTAACTAAGTTCGAGGTAATTCTAGTGGTGACGCGTTTTGAAGTGTGTGTTTTTACGTTGTAAAATTACCACGTGGTGATTTACCGTTAAAGTGACTAAAGCTTGAGGTAATTGTGGTAATACGTTTTCAAGTGCACGGGTTCTAGAAACCTATACGAGATGTCAGAACGCTCTTCTCGTGTAACAGAACAACGCCAACCACCTGTTAGAAGTAGGTCTCGGGAACATGGTGCTTCGAGTAGTTTTTATAACACGCCACCGCCATGTGGTTCGCGTACTCGTCACGATACGTTAGCACCACGTGATGTTAGAAGACGAAACCGTGATAGGCATCCTGAACCCTCGTTTTCGTCTCGTAGGCGTCGAGATAGCTCATACGAACGCAACAATAGCTCACGTGACGTCACGCTAAGTCAAATAATAGATCGGTTAGTTGCCATCGAAGGCAGGTTACCGTCAGAAACGGTTTTGGCTAGTGCGTCATCCCACGCGGAGCGGCACCCATCTCTTTCTCTCCCTTTAGATGAGCCTGCCATTGTTACTGAACGGACCAAGGCCCCGACGCCGACAAAAAACAACACATCTGGGGCGTCAAGTTTGGACGAGGCCCTCAGGGCGCAGGAAGTGGACGTAACGACCAGGATTATTGGAGCTTTGCCTGCTTTATTTCAAGTAAGGTCGCAACAATTTTATATTTCTCCATTTGATCCCAGTGTGCATGATTTTGATGTGTGGTGCGCAGAGGTCGATCGCGGTCAACAATTGAATAATTGGGGTGATCGGGAATGCCTAGGCCGGATAGGTAATTGTTTACGAGGCGATGCTAAATCCTGGTTGAACGACTGGGTTACGAGTGACCGGACATGGACCAACTTCAAAACCGAATTTCAGTCTTTGTGTCCTCGCAATGTTGATAGTGCTACAGTACTTTATGTCCACTAGTTCCGATAAATACCCAACATTTGCAGAATACGCTCGCAGATCCATATTGCGTCTCAATATTGTGAAAGGGCTGTCTGATGAATTAATACTTCGCACAATAATTAGGGCCGCGACAACCAATGCTAAGCTGCAGATAAAAGACCTGGTAGATTTTTTATCAGTTTACGTTAAGCCTAAAATCGATTCGCGTCACTCCAATAATTCTGACCGTTCGTATAATAAAGTAGGACCGTCTAATTTACGGAAACGTATGGTACCCAATTCAAATTTTTTGTGTGCCATCTGCGGGAAAACGGGTCACAAAAAGTGGCACGGCCCCAAAGGGTCTAAGAGCGAGACGACAACGTCCCGTCACGATAACGTTGCCTCCACATCCACCGCTCTCGCTCTTGTTAAGAATAAGCCGAATAAGTTTTGCGCTTTCTGTAAACGTAATGGCCACACGGTTGATACTTGCTTTCAAAAGCAACGATCGCAAGGCGCGAATAATAAGAACGTTGATAGCGTAAATTTTTGCTTAGAATCGAGTCCAAGCGCAAAAACGTAATGCCAGCGGTAGTTCAAAAGGTACCCGTTGATGTACTGATTGATAGTGGGTCCGAAATTTCACTAATTTCCGAAGCATGTTTGAAACATTTTAACTTTAATCGTGTTCCTACATATCGACTAATGCGGGGAATAGGAAGTTAAAACGTTGAGTCTACCTCATACGTCACGACAATTGTAGAACTACCAGAGGTTTCATTGGAGGTAGATTTATATGTAGTGTCGGATCATTGCATAAACGCCCCAATTTTGATCGGTACCGACGTTTTAAATCAAAGAGGACTGACGTATGTTCGAACCAATAATGAGCAGCGCCTCATTCGGTCAGATAGCTCGCTCACGGTGCAGCACGTGACCACTCGGGAGTTTGAAAATATAAAGACGTCTTTAGTAGGTGACGAGAAACAGCGACTTCTGAAAATCCTATCTGAATTTTCTGAATCTCTCATTACCGGCACAGCGACCTCTACAGTGAAAACTGGTAGTATGGAAATTAAATTAACTTCTCCTAACCCAATCAGTCATCGTCCCTATAGGCTGTCACTAGATGAGAAGAATAGGGTTCGTGAAATAGTTAACGACCTACTTAGTAAGGGTATTATACGTGAGTCACAATCGGATTACGCTAGCCCTATCATTCTCGTCAAAAAGAAGGACGGGAGTGATAGGATGTGTGTCGATTACCGCGCACTTAATGCCATAACGGTTAAAGAAAGATTCCCTTTGCCACTAATCGATGATCACATCGACAAATTCGGTAGCTTCAAATATTTTACAAGTCTTGACATGGCTACCGGCTTTCATCAGGTGCCTATGAAGGACTGTGACTCTATTAGTAGATCAGCTTTTGTAACGCCCGAAGGGCATTTTGAATACCTAAAAATGCCATACGGGTTGGCCAATGCCCCTGTAGTCTACCAGAGAATTATCTCTAAAACGTTAAAATCATTGATCGACACCGGCAAAGTACTGACGTACATTGATAACGTGCTAATTATGTCAAACACGATAGAAGAAGGTCTTAAAACATTAGCTGAAGTTCTGCGTGTCCTAATTGACGCGGGATTTTCTATAAATTTAAAAAAATGTACGTTCTTGGACACTGAGGTAGAATATTTGGGCAGGCTGATTGGAGATGGTCAGGTGCGGCCGAGCCCTAGTAAAGTTGAGGCTCTTGTCAAGTTACCAAAGCCTACCAATGTCAGAGAGGTTCGCCAGTTCCTGGGTCTCGCGGGTTATTTTCGGAGATATGTTTCTGGGTACGCGTCTAAAACCGCTTGTATAACCAAATTACTGAAAAAGGGTGAACCATTCGTTTGGGGTTCTAATCAGGATACAGCTCGCTCACATATAATACAATGCATAACCAACGAGCCTGTGTTAGCAATATTCGATCCCAAGTTACCTACTGAACTTCACACCGATGCAAGTTCCGTAGGACTCGGGGCAATTTTGTTGCAGGAACATCCTGGTAAAATGAAAAGGGTCGTTGCCTATTTTAGTAAATCAACTCAGGGCACAGAGTCTCGTTATCATAGCTATGAGCTCGAGACTTTGGCTATAGTGCGCTCACTGCAGCATTTCCGACACTATTTGATTGGTATTACTACTTTAAAATAGTGACGGATTGTAATTCTTTGAAGCTCACAGAGCGGAAAAAGGACCTGTTGCCACGAGTTGCGCGATGGTAGGTTTATCCACAAGACTTTAGATTCACTCTGGAATATAGAAAGGGAGCTCTAATGCAACACGCTGATTTTCTCAGCTGAAATCCTCCTAAAGAGGTTTGTCATATACGTAGTCCTAATAACTGGGCGAAAACAGCTCAAACAGCGGACGTGGAAACGCAAGACCCTATGTCTAAAGTAAGAGATGGCCAGTTAGATATGACTAGATATGCAATCAAAAATGATCTGCTATATTACAAATATTCGCCGACTGGTGAGGAACCCCGTATGCTTTGTTTTATCCCGAAGGGTCATAGGCTTAGTTTGTTAAGGATATTCCACGATGAGCATGAACATGTTGGCATAGACAGAACCACTGACTTAATATTACGTCATTTCTGGTTTCCAGGGCTTAGACAGTTTGTTCAAAAATATATAGGTCACTGTCTTACCTGCTTAGCGCACAAAAAGGTGCCTAGGGCTCCTTTGTTACCAATAGAGTCCTTGACTAAGCCAGACATTCCATTTTCGATTGATGTACTTGGGCCTCTCTCTGATTCCAATGGGTTCAAGTACATTCTAATAGTCAGACGCTTTTTCTAAGTACTGCTTATTATACGCACTGTACCGACAAGATGCCGATGAATTAAAGCGTGTTTTCTCAAATGCTGTGTCATTATTCGGCACTCCGGCCACAATTATCTGTGACCGTGGTAGAATGTTCGAAAGTGCCGCTTTCCGACAGTGGGTAAATGATTTGGGTAGCACGTTGCACTTCATAACTCCTGGTATGCACCGTGAGAATGGACAGGCGGAAAGGTACTGCCGTACTGTCCTCAATATGCTGCGCGTTGAAGTTGCCAATAAGGGAAGACAATGGTCCGATGTCCTATGGAAAGTGCAGCTTACCCTTAACATAACTAAACAAGCTTCTACCCAAAATTCACCACTTCAATTACTTGTAGACTCATAGACGCAGCGACCCCAATTATCAGATCTCTGGTGCGAGATGTTGCCTTGCAAAATAATAATCCGAACCGTGAAAGTTTAATGATTCTCAGGAGACAGCGAGCGTCTGCACTACTGGACGCTAACCAGCAACGCCAGGACGCCTATGTTAACGATGGTCGTCGGCAGCCACGAACCTTCGCTGTGGGCGACTTCGTATTCGTAAACAAGTCGTCGCAGTCTACGGGAAAACTGGACTCCGGAATGCGGGGGCCCTACAAGGTTCTGAGCGTGCTACCACACCACCGCTACGGCCTGCAACTTCTCGGCGGGTCTTATGGCAAGACAACTCAAGCATCTGCCGAGCACATGGTGCTTTGGCGCGGCAAATGGACGCCGGACGCTTGTTCAGCCTTCTTTGCGAGTGGTGAGGCGGTGTCACACGAACACACGTCTTACTGACGACCTAACGATTACTGCACTCCAGTGTCGTTGCAATGTATGAGGCGGCGAATGCCGTTTCATACAGTTGCCTTAGGCAATGTGTGGCTCTATCACACAGTTGCCTTTTGCAATGTGCGGCCCTTTCGCACAGTTGCCTTCTTCCCTTGCACTGTGTGACCCCGTCACACAGTTGCTTTCTTCCTTTGCAATGTGTGGCATGGCTTGTGAGTGGCGTGTCATACAGTTGCCTTTTATTACGATGTGTGGCGAATTTTAGAAGTCCGGAATTCTATAATTCGTGATACATTTATTTTTATTTCCTTTTAATTTGAAATACATTCTTGCATGCAGATGTTCCTCTCTTGAAACTGCTAATTACACTTACCCTTATGAGTTAAATTACCCTTGGTAAAATTATTTCATGATTTTCGAGGCCTGTGTTGGTTGTACTTGAGTGCACGCTTGTGCTTCTGACACAGCTGCTTCGCCTTTCCTTTGCTGTTAATGTTTTGTACAAGTAACTAATCGTTCTTAGTCCGTTAATACTAAAATTTTAAAAACTTACTAAAATTTTTAATTTTAAAATTTTGCTTGGAACAGGTTTCAGTTATTAATGCGGCGCTAGTAACGCTGGTCCCGAAATAATTTGTTGTTATGTGTTATTTATAGAAGGAGACACAGCGGATGAAGATGGACGGAAGTCTGCAGATGAAACAGCGGTCGAGGACAACACGCGAGCAGGAACGGCCGTGTTACAAAAAACTTGCAACCCCAAAGCCGGACCCATCAGTACCCTATAAATACGAGGGTGCGCGGGGGTGCGGTCTCTTTCGCCGACGATATTCAAGGACAAAGGACGTATTAGACATCGCGTTTTGTATATTTGTAGTTAGCATAAGTTTGTAAAATATAACGCTATCTGTTCGGTTATGGTATAACCCGAACACGCGACGTATTTGGCGCCTACGTTGCATTATTTATTGTTCGTTTACGCGCCCATACTAATTTAAGACAGTGCATTAAGTACGGCCGTCGCGATCGGGTGCATCTCACTTAACATAACATTTATATAACAACAGAGCATTATAACATTTATTATTTCTTAACATTTGTAACAGACATAAACAATTAAAATAACATTTAACTCGTGTCTTAATTAACCACCCCAATTCGGACACCCTACATTTTGGTCCTTCGAGCCTAGGACCTCGCGCGTCGACAGTTAGCGGTGTTTAGTTTTCGGCGTCTGAGGTGGAAATTTTAACTGGTGTAACATTTAGTGTGGAAAGATTGTGGTGACATCAAGACTCGAGCCCATCGTAGTACAACAGAGACTGCTGCAGCATCCAGTAAGACAACAAACAACATTATAGGAAGATATTCAAGTAAGATCTTTCCATTATTTAACTTTAACATACATCATGTCACTTCTTGAGATCCAGTATGAACTTTTTACTGAACTTAAAAGAAAGTGGGAAAATTACAACAAGGACGGCAGAGAAAGGAAAAACAACCCTGAATACTTCAAAAAACATTACAATAACTTAGAAGAACTGTGGAAAAAGATACAGTTTAACCATGATCAGCTTTGTATGGAAATAAGCCAAGTGAATGTGTACGGGATTCGTACATATGGGACAAGGCTTCCTCCAATCGCAAGATAGTAAATTAACCAAGCCTTGACGGGGGAAAAATTATTTCCTGCAACCAATGCAAACTGGTAAGGTACTCACGGGCTGATGTTCTCGAAGTCCCGGAGTGTCCCGCTCCTGGTGGTTGGTGACTGCCGCGTCACCGCTTCGAGTCACTTGAAAGTTTCTACTTTAGGCACTTTAGGCACTTTACGAACGTTAATACACCTGCAGTACTGCAGGAAGAGCTTCTTAGGCAATAATAAAATAGTTCGGATTCCGTCACTTAGTAAAACAGTATGATTTTCGGTTTTTGTACACGCGCCGCGCCGTTCGGGGGCAAACAGGAAGATGTCCGCCAGGTTGTCGTAGAGGGCGCCATGTCACGCGTAGGGTGGTTTGCTTTCCTTTCGCTAGATGGCGCGCGGTGCCGGGTCTTACGCACACCCGTGTGCGAATGTGAACTTGGTCGCTCCTTCCCAATTAAATTATTTGCAGGAATAATTTAAACGATATCATTAGAAAAGGAACACGGTTACGAAATATTCCGCCCACCAAAATACATTATGTATTTTTCCAAAATAAAAGAAAGCAAGCTAAACGAACTAATCTAGATTAGGCATACGAATTAAGAATAAACTAATTAATAACTAAGTTTAACGTATCGAATATAGAACATTATCAATCGGTTTGGTCAGGCAAAGGACAGAGCTTGACTAAAGGTCTCGTGAGGTGAGAACCTTCAGTAGTACGAATTGTTGCAATTCGAACCACGCCATCCGGGCTCGGATGCAACTTTTCAACGCGAGCTAGAGGCCAATGCAACGGTATAGAATTATCGGTTTTCAAAATAACCACGGAACCGACACTTAATGGCTTCGAATGTTTAGTCCACTTAGCCCGCTGAGTTAGAGAATGAAGATCACCGATCACCCAAGAAGGATATACGAGGGAGCGCTAAGATTCTAAACCAGGCCAGTGTAAAATTGTTGCGAGCTACCCTTCATCAAACTAGATCCGACCTCCGTTACTTAAATAAAAGTATTGAGATTTTGTCCAGTGAACTAAAGACAGAACTATCAGCATTTGATTTTACAAATTGCATCGATACTCTTAATAAACGTGAAAGATCTAAATATCAGGAATGCAAAAATAAACAAATAACTAAATACGAAAAACTATTATCAAAATCAAATGCCAAATATCTTTGTAACAATGTGAGCAGAAACGGAACGCAAAACTGCACAGATAACATTCACTCTTGCGCAGACCAATCACGCGCATTCATAAATCTGTCAAATAAAGTATTGGACCAAAACACAATTAAAGTTTTATCAAAGGGATTAAATTTTGCCATAACACCTCGAAGGATACCGTATGAGGACATTATTTGTAACGTTGAGAACAGTCTT
Organism: Laothoe populi; assembly: GCA_905220505.1. Taxonomy (NCBI): domain Eukaryota; kingdom Metazoa; phylum Arthropoda; class Insecta; order Lepidoptera; family Sphingidae; genus Laothoe; species Laothoe populi. Next base: position 9,905,901 of record HG992162.1, read on the forward strand.
GTCAAAAATAGTTTAAAAAAGGAAGATTCGGAGGCAATACGTCAAGATATTTCGTCTATCTTACGTCAAAAGGTAACGCCGAAACCAAATCTTTCAAAACATGAATATATCGCTTTAAAGAACTTGCGATCACAGAAGGACTTAACTGTGCTCCGTGCAGATAAAGGTAATGCGACGGTCGTAATGGATACGTCAGACTATAACAGTAAAATCGAACACCTTTTGTCGGACGAGAGTACTTACAAAAAGGTGAAAACAGACCCCACTAGTAAAGTTTTAAAGGCTACCAGCTCTTTAATAAGTAAGTACTCTAACACATTAAACCTGGATGTATCCTTACTCATTCCATCGTGTGCAAAACCTCCCAAACTGTATGGGTTACCAAAAATACATAAGGCTAATGCTCCGCTACGTCCCATAGTGAGTCAGATCGACACACCAACCTATAGATTGGCTCAGCACGTAGCAAAGGTGCTTTCACCACTTAGAGGGAAAACCAGAGCATCTGTGAGGGATTCATACCAATTTCTCAGTGATATTAAACACCTACAATTAGCTGACAATGAAACCATGGTAAGCTTTGATGTTAAGTCTCTATTTACAAGTTTACCTGTACAAGACTGCATCAAAGTTGTCTCTAAGAAGTTAGCCGAGAACAGCATGCCCCTAGCATATGCAGAAATACTAAACCATTGCCTTACATCTGGCTACATGTTGTGGAATAGTCAATTCTACATGCAAGTGGATGGAGTAGCTATGGGCTCACCCGTGTCTCCAGTAGTCGCCGATATCTTCATGGAGGACTTTGAGGAGACAGCCCTAAGCACAACCCCTGTTCCAATAAGGTTTTACAAGCGGTATGTAGATGACACATTCACAATTTTACCATCTGATAAAGTAACTGCATTTTTAGATCACCTTAACTCAGTTAATAATAAAATTCAATTTACTATGGAGTTAGAACAAAATAATTCTCTTGCATTCTTAGATGTCTTAGTTATCCCTAATCCTGATCAGTCTTTAAGCCATACTGTATATAGAAAAAAGACCCATGCTGATAAATACCTTAATGGTGAATCTCACCACCATCCAAAACAGTTAGCTACCGTGGGTAAATCTTTGTTTCAGAGAGCACAAGGAATCTGTGATGAGAAACATCTGGCCGCTGAGCTGCAACATGTCAAGCAAGTACTGCAAGACAACAAGCTCCAAATTCCTCGCCGTCATCACAGAAACCGAGTGAAACCAGCCACAGTCGAGCGTGTCCCGGTTACTTTACCATACATCAGAGGTGTCACTGACAAGATTGGCTATGTACTGAAGCGTGCTTCTATTAAAACCTATTATAAGCCGCCCAAGAAGATTAGTCAATTCCTACCACCTGTTAAGTGTCATATACCTCTACAAGAACCGGGCATCTATAAAATAGATTGTGACTGTGGACTCTCTTATATTGGTCAAACAAAAAGAAATATAGGGACCCGCGTAAAAGAACACATAGCTGACGTAAAACACCGACGCTCTACGAAGTCTGCAGTTGCTGAACATTCAGAGGAAGGCTCCAAGCATTATCTTCGATTTGACAAACCACAAATCCTTGCCAAAGAACACCGATTCCTACCTAGGATGATTCGCGAGGCTATTGAAATTAAAAAACATCCAAATTTCAATAGAGAAGATGGTTGGAAGCTAGCACCAGCCTGGGATCCAATTATACATTTAATTAAATCGGAACCCAAAAGACCAACTGCCGGACCTCAAGACATTGTGAGCTCTTTCTGCGTAGATCGGACTACAACAAAATAAAAATTAAATATCAACTATATGGAGGGTAGAAACATTGCACTATACTTTCGTGACGACATACAACTCAGTCTCCCCCGTGACCATGAAGGCTGTAAAGCCTTCGAAACGTCGGGTTAAAAAAGTAAAATAAACCGCGATAGAATCCGTAAATTTCGTTTTATTACAATACTACGAGAATGAAGATATTCGTGTTTCCAACGGTTCCAGAAATCCTGCTGAAATCGCTGAATTAATTGCCATCGACCCAATCGATTTATATTTAAAGAAGCTAAATTTTCATCAGGGACAGTCGTTAACGGCTCGAGTGTAAGAAAATGCCCTGGTGTCAAAACAGATAAATCGTTTGGATCAGAACTCAGAGGACAAAGTGGTCTAGAATTAAGAATTGACTCTATTTGCACAAAAAGTGTGGTCAATTCCTCGAACGTTAAACATTGGTCGCCAACTGTACGGTACAAATGTGATTTCACGGATTTTATTTGTATTTCCCACACTCCTCCAAAGTGAGGACTTGAGGGCGGATTGAAACGAAATTCGATTTGATTTAAATGAGCCGCATTCCGCATAAACTTAATCAATTGTGCATCAGCACCGACGTAATTTGTCCCGCGATCCGAATTAATGATGCTAACCCGGCCGCGACGCCCGGAAAATCTACGCAACGCAGCTAGAAAAGCGTCTGACGAAAGGTCCGAAACTGCTTCCAGGTGAACCGCCCGAGTCGCGAGACAAACGAATAAACATAAGTAAGCTTTATTGAATTTTGCACCGCGGTGTTTACCGGTTTTAATACGAAAAGGACCGCCATAATCGGTTCCTACAATTGAAAACGGTTTAACCTGATTAACACGAACCGCAGGCAAATCACTCATGAAAGGTTCGAGTGGAGATGGGTGTGTTTTATAACACGCTACACATTTTGATAAACAATTCCGAATGGCACGTTTCGGAGATAGTATCCAGAATTGTTGAGAAATAAGATATTGCGTGGTGTTCACGCCCGTGTGACAATTTTCACGATGAACCGCTTCAATAATTAAATAAGTTACCCTAGAATTACGAGGAAGTAAGGCGGGGTGCTTGTGTTCAAATTCACGGCCGGACCTAGATAAACGACCGCCCACCCTGAGAATTCCTTGCGTATCGAGAAATGGGTTTAACTTACGCATTTGCTTCGATAACAACTGACCTTTAAGCAGCTGTTGAATTTCAGTTCCAAAAAATACGCTTTGATTGTGTTTTACAACAATCAACAATGCATTATGAAGCTCTGCACGGTTTAAAAACACATTAGAGCGACGTGTACCTTTATAACGAATGAAGTTGATGAATCTCAACCACCAACAAATTATCCGTTGAATTTTCCGAATTGACGAATAACGTTCAAGCAGAGTATCCACGAGCGAACATTTCGAATCGTCGGAAGTGAAGAACGTTTTCGGGACCCTCTCCTCCGAATGTAGAATGTCATCATCAGGAGCAACATCAAGGTGTGGCCACTGGTCATTGGGCAAGCGGAGCCAGGCGGGTCCCGCCCACCATAACCGATTGTCAAGCAACTCTGACGGTAGCTGCCCACGAGATGCGACATCCGCCGGATTATCCTCTGAAGCTACATGACGCCAAGTAACATCTGGAATAACATCGTGAATATGGCTTACGCGGTTCGCAACGAAAGTTTTCCAGCGGGAAGAGTGAGAACGAAGCCACGCTAGAACAACGGTAGAGTCTGACCACGCAAACACACGGGTAAATGAAAACCAAGACGAAAAAACATCGATAACAAACTTCAGCAAATCGGCGAAAAGGACCGCAGCGCAGAGTTCCAGCCGAGGCAGTGACGTAGTTTTCGTTGGGGCAACTCGAGCTTTCGATATAACAAAATAACTCTTAAGATCGCCCTCGGCACTAACTGTTCGGAGATAAATCACGCCACCATAGCCAGTCTCTGAGCTATCGGAAAAGCCGTGCAGCTCACAAGAAAGACAGTCTTGTCCTGGAACGTAACGGGGAATTTGCAACGATCCTAGTAATGGCAGTTGCTCGAGATAACGATACCAGAATTGGACTACATCTTTGGGAGGTTCGTCATCCCAGCCTACCTCAAGAATCCACAACCGCTGCACCAAAACTTTTGCAACTAGAATTAATGGAGAAAGAAAGCCTAGTGGATCGTAGATGCGCGCCAGTTCGCTAAGAATGTTGCGTTTAGAACATTTCTTATTCTGCGTAGTTACGGAAAAAAGGAAAGAATCACTAGAAGGGTCCCACTTAAGACCTAATACTTTAAGAGTTGGATTGTCCTCAACATCCAGAGTTACAGGATCAGTAAGGCACTGATCACGTGGCAAGTCAGTAAGCAACTTTGGTGCGTTACTAGCCCATTTTCGGAGTTCGAAATGTCCTCTTTGAAGAAGTTTAATTAACTCAGATTTCGCATTTTGAGCTTCATTGAAACTCCTGAACCCTGTGATGATATCGTCGATATAGATATCAGATTTTAAAACTTCACTAGCTAGTGGAAGGTCGGCACCTTCATCACGGATCAGCTGTTTAACGGTACGGCAAGCCAGGTAAGGAGCGGACGACATGCCGTACGTCACGGTGTTAAGACGAAATTCTTGGACGGGTTGATTTACATCGAATCGCCAAAATATGCGTTGATAATCACGATCAGATTCTTTAAGCAGAATCTGACGATACATTTGTTTCATGTCAGCAGTAAAAACTACGGCATGAACTCTAAATCTTAGAAGAATCTCAGTAATGTTGGTTTGCAATTTAGGGCCTACCAACAAGACCTCATTCAACGAGATATCCCGAGCATCCTTTGCGGATGCGTTGAACACGACACGTAATGGGGTAGTACTGCTTTCTGTGCGAAGGACAAAATGATGGGGAATAAAGTATTTTCCAGTATTCGAAAATTCAAGAGGCACAAGATCCATGTGACCATGGTCGAGATATTCCCTCATGAATTTGTTATATTGGAAACATCGAAGAGCAATTTCGCGGGATCCGGGAAATGATGTCTCATGCGTTTCATTTCTGAAAGGTAAAGACACGACGTATCGACCAGTCGAATCCCTAGTGTGAGAGTCTTCGAAAATCTCCTCGCATCTCTTCTCTTCGGCGGTAAAGTGTTTCGTGTGAGAATTACTAAACTCCTCAAGCTCCCACAATTTCTTTAGGTCTTGGTGAAGTTGGAGCTCTTCGCAAACGAAAAACGAATTAACTTCCGGTTCGGGGTATCTAACGTTCCCGACGAGCAACCAACCAAATACGGAATTTAGGGCAGATGGTTGATTCGAATCTCCCTTGAATGATCCCGGCAACAGCAAAGAAGCAAAACATTCAGCACCGATGAGCAGATCGATAGGACCAGGTTGGTGACAATTTGGGTCAGCTAGGCGCAATGTTTTAATATGATGCCACGAAGAGGTATCTAGTCGAATGGATGGCATCTTGCCGCAAATGCTCGGTAAGGTTAAGGCTTCGATGGTAAAAAGAGATTGTTGATTCAGTCCAACATCGATCTTGATTTTACCAGATATGGAAGCAATCGAATGACCCAAACCGCTAACCTTAGGAATAGCTGAACTAATGGCAAGTCCTAAACGTTGAACGGCATGCTCAGTGATGATATGACTTTGGCTACCCGAATCAATCAAAGCGCGAAACTATTGGAAATTACCTGATGAATCACGAATTTGAACAATAGCAGTTGATAATAAAACGATAGAATGTTCACGAATACTAGTCATTACGCGAATCTGATTATTAGGTTTATCCTTCGGAGTAACGTTAGGAGGAGAAGTAACTGCTACTTCTTCATGAAGGAGCGTATGATGCTTGGCACGGCATTTAGTACACCTAAACAGCGAACGACAGTCCCTTACAGTATGAGATGGCCTTAAGCAATTAAAACACCAGCGATGGTTTCGGGAGTGCTCGATTCGTTCCGCGACAGAAAGTTGTCCGAATTTAGGACACGTAATTACCGAATGATCCGCGGAACAAAATGAACATTGAATTACTGTCGAAGCAGGTGCTCGTAATGACAAAGGTGCATTGGCTTTCTTTTCGGTGTGTGATTTTTCTGTTGTATTGGAAAGAAATACGGAAGTGGTTTGCTTTTGCGGCTTTGACTTACTATACGAAACGCTTTTAACTAGTTTTGATTGGTCCAAAGATTTTCCCACATTATGTTTACTATAATCAATCGATGAAAAATGATCATCACGAATTAATGCGTCAGACCTTTTATACAAAAAATCTTTTAATTCCTTATATTGCGGTAATTCCGTTGAATCTTGTCTTTGCTCAAAAGCACGCCGGGTTTTTGTATCTAATTTTGATAAAATTAAATAACACAGAACAAAATCCCATTCATGAGTTGGAAGGTCAATGCCCGATAGTACGTTTAAGTTTTCATTTATTAAATCTAAGTTACGGCGAAAATCGAATGGTGAAAGAGATTGTAACTTAACATTTAATATTTCCTTCCAACACATAAAAGCCAATTCTCGTTCATCACGATACCTCGCTACCAACGCCTCATACGCCCCGCGATAATATTTGCCTTGAATGGGATAAGAACGGATAACACCCAAGGCATCACCGCTGAGACTAGTCTCAAGGTATTGCATACGCTGCGTATCTGAAAGTGATGCGTTATTATGAATCAAAGAGTTGAATAAATCAAAGAACTTAGGCCACGCCTTTATTTCCCCGGAAAACGAAGGTAAGTTAATTTTAGGTAAGGTACATCGGGGTAACATCGTAAAAGGGGAAAGAACGTAAAGTCCTATTTATTCGAGTTTAAAGATTTTTTTTTTACTTCTGGCAACATAACATTGTGCGCTAGCTAATCACGTCCCCCACCTCAGTCGGCCTCGACGCGTCTAGCGTGCGGTTGTGTTTTAGTATGTGTTTTTCAGAGACCATCATTTTTGACGAAGTTTTTGAGATTTCCGATCTTTACCCGTGGTGGATAACTTCTTATCCAGGTAAGATATTAACATGTTTTATACTTATAACTGTTTATTATATGTTTCTAGTGAGATGATAGCATTATACAGGTCGTAAATGTGACCGTTTTGAAGATTTTTGTGTATCCGATCTTAACACATTCATTTAATTAGAGGTAAGACCGGAATATCATTTATTCGTTTCGTATCTAACCCCGTTTTATAAACTCATACAAAGTGCAGGGGTTCTCAATATTGAGTCCGAGAGTCGTCTTAGGTTATTATTAGATATCAATATTCATTAAGTAAATGTATACCCTGCACGGGAATCGAACCGGAATTTCTTAATCAGCAAATGCGGTTGCAACCACTGTACTAATGTACTGAGTCAATTAAAATACATATTTGTTACAGATTTATACAATGCCGCGAAAGTATTACAGAAAATCGCTTCGTGCGACGAATTATACGCAGGAAGATTTAGAAGCTGCCATAGAAAGTGTAGCTAACGGGGAAAGAAGCCAATATGCTGCAGCAAAACACTACAATGTACCAGTATCGACACTTAATGATAGGATTAAAGGTAAAACTAGAACAAAAAGCCAAAGCTTAGGTAGACCAACTGCCCTTCCTAACGAAATAGAAATTAGATTAGCTAATGCTCTTACTGTTCTAGAAAAATGGGGTTTGGTCTCTCCAGAATTGAAGTAATAAACCTGGTGGAAGAGTTTATTAAAATGAACGGTATTACAACACCATTTAGAAATAATAGGCCGGGATCGGATTGGTTCACTAATTTTCGTAAACGCCATGGCCTTTCGATAAAAAAACCCCAGGCAATAGAATATGTGAGACGCCAAATGACATACCCTTTTATTATTGAAGAATATTTCAATTTATTAAAATCCCTATTGGTTGATTTAGATATACTCAACAGATCTAGTCAAATTTGGAATCTAGATGAGACAGCAGTGACACTTGATCCTTCAAAAACTAAGGTGGTTGGTAAAATTGGAAGAGTGTCATCACGAACAACGCATGGGACAGGAAAAGAAAACATAACCGTCTTGACTGCGGTAAACGCAAGCGGAGCAAAATTGACACCCCTTATAGTTTTCAAAGGAAAATATGTTTGGGATCAGTGGGTAGCCGATATTAAACCCGAATATGGTTTTGGATTATCTTACGCAGCCAGCAAAAAGGGTTGGATGGAGACGGATATATTCCGTAACTATATGGAAAAAGTCTTTATTCCATTGGGAATAAAGACTTTTCGTCCCCGAGATTGCTCGGGGACGAAAGACCTGTGCTATTGATTTATGATGGTCATGGAACCCATGTTGATGTTTCTGTCGTAGAATTGGCCATTCGTCATGATGTACATATTTTAAAATTACCACCTCATACTTCCCATTTGTTACAACCACTTGACATCTCCGTGTTCAAATCATTTAAAACAAGATGGGATGCTAAGCTTGTAGAGTGGCAACACACAACGTGGGAGTTAAATTACCCAAAAAAGAGTTTGCAGAACTGTTTTCAGAATTATGGCATGACACCAAACCCGAAATTATATGTAATGGGTTTAAAAAAGCTGGCATAATCCCTTTGAATCCAAATGTAATACCAGTCGAAAAGTACGATCCAAGGTCATACAGCAGATGGCTTAAGAGTAAATCTATGGATAATGACGGCTCAGCTTCTCAGCATTTACATATGCCAGTTAAAACGATTTCCAGTCTCCAGAAGTTATGTGTCGAAGGCATAAACTTTAATTTTATTCAATCAAATGTACGGAACATGCCTAGAAATGACTCACAACCTTCATTTATTCATTATGATTATACGTCACAATGCTATCAAGTAGAAGAAACTGTGCCCAAAGAATTCAAAAATGTTCCAAAAAAAATCACAATTCTCTCTGATATCATCATTAAGCCAGGTGTTTCAAATGTTCATTCTTTAAGCAGACTTTCCAAGAATTATAACGAAAATACGACGTTTACTGCTTTAGATAGTCGTAACTTGCCAAAGTGTCTGCAAACACCACAAGAAACTGAAAAAGGTAATACTGGTGATTATGTACATACATTTGAAAATTTACTTTTAGACAGAATTCGACAAACCAAACCAAAAAGAAATACGAACAAAAAGAAACGTATAGGACTTGGTGCTGAAGTTATTACACAGAAATGTATAGACAAACATAATACAGACCAAATGATGCAAGATAGAAATACTGTAGTAAAGAAGACTGTAAATGAATACAAAAAGAAACAGAATGAAAATGTTAATAAAGGTGCCAAAAAAATAAAAAAGGAAGAAACCAATAGAAATAAAATAAAAACTAGTAAAAAACGAAAAAATGAAGTTAATTTTAAAGGAAAACATACAGTGAAACTCTATGATAGTGATTCATCGAGCTCATCATTACCAATCAAATTAGCTGATTCAGACGAAACAGACTATGAAAATTATATCGCAGAACTTTTGTTTCAAGATGATAACAAAGAAAATTCAAATGAGACCAATGGCTCGATGGGACTTCATGACATTGAATATTTTATTGAGGAGGAAAATAAATTAAATGATAATGACTGGGTTGTAGTCCGTTTCACTACAAAAAAAAGTATGAAGCATTTCGTAGGAAAAATTATATCTATAAATAATAAACTACCCACGGTAAAATTTGTGAGAAAAGTAAAAGATACTAAATATAAAAAAGGCACCATATTTACATATCCTATAATTGATGACGTGTGTACTATAAAACATTTAGATGATATAGTTTCAGTACTGCCTGAGCCAAAGATTTTACGACGTGGGCAGATTATATTTGATATTAATTTCAGCAATTTTAACATACAATAATTTTTATTAATTTTACCCAAGAATATTAATTTCATTTTATTATATTTTCTGTTTCTTCTTATTTTATGATTCGGTATTGTTTGAAATGCTATACAAGTGCTTAAATCTTGTAATAAAAAAATGAGTGCTTGTGATCTTTGCTATTATATAATGTGTAATTAATGTTTGACTGATAAAAAAGAAGGTACTATGTTCCTATATGTATAGAAGATGTTTCTAGACTTTTATATATCTAACTTTATATTGTGATGATTATTTAAAACCGGTAATTAAGTTACGTTGTAAAATTTCTCCTTGTGAGATTTGTGATCTTTACTATGATTAAGTATACTGTGTAGTTTTTGTTTGATTGAGAAAAATATAATTTGTATATGAAAATTCTGTTTTATTTCATATTATTGCTCAGGTATCCAGTCAGTACTATTTATCGAATTTAATTATTATGTTAAAATTCCGTCGAAAGACAAAGAACCAAATAACGTAGGTTAGATTTTTCTCTTATAAAGCCTTGTTGTTTTCTCTGTTGTGTAATAATCCAGCAAAAATCCAGTAACAGTTATGATACAAATGTTGAGAGCACCTGACTCAATGATGTAGGAGAGGGGTAAGTTCGGAATAGTAAAATCATTATTTTGTTTTATTTCACCAGTCTTATAGGTTTATCGTACTTTGATGAAGGAATACGTGGGCTTTTAGGTACATTTCACAATTCGTGACACATACTACGTTCTAAAATAAGAAACAAAAAAAAATAGACATAATGCCGGTCTTTACCCGCCACATTACGATCTCACCCCGTTTTCTTTTTTTTCTTTTGTGTATATATTTTTTGACATACTCACTTTAATACATAAAGTAATTATAGATAAACTTATTTTAACTAAAGTTTAATACCTCGTCTACATCAAAATTAACATGACCTCCTGCTATATTATAGTTTTTTGAACAATATAAAAGTTTTAAAATAATATACCCCATCTCATCAAAAATGCTTCCAAAGTTACCCCGATGCACCTTAACTTTATGTCTGACCTTGACGAATGATCTTCCGTCTTATCGCAAGAGGGACTCGAAGGATCGGGAAATAACTTCCTATGGATAGCCATTATTTCAAAATGAATATCATCGAACGCGGAACGAAGTTCATCCTCTTGTTCGAAATCACCATCTTCGATAACGCCTAATATGTCTAAATGAGCACACTCGAAACTCTCAATTAATTTCGGTAACGCGGAAAATTGAACACTAAAGGAATCTAAATATGATTCATTAACTTTAGCTAATTCTGCAATTTGGAAAAGCTTTTTTAAACGATTAACTGCCAGGGTACGCTTTCGGCGGAGTGCAGGCAATTCCCGAACAGTTGGTCCATCTACACTTGCAGACTTCGACAAACGCTTAGAGCCCATTTTAGGCTTAGAAGCGCGTAACGTATGGTACGACATCGGAAATAATTACCGAAACAATTACAAAAAAAATGTTTTCGAAACTTTAATCACTACTTACCCCCACGCGCGAACAGTACCATACGAGAATACTCCGGAAATGTACGATACTCGAGTATTGAAAAGGGTACGCAATGCTAACTATGATTATTAAATCTAAATTGATATAATTATATACTCAAGATAAAGTGTCTATATACAGCGCGGGAAAGTACTTACTATACAAGAAAATAACGGAGGTATAGTAAGTTCACGTCAATCCTCAACAACAATAGACACGACCGAACGAGTATATAAACGAAAAAATACGGCACGAAAATAATATTACGAAGTAAGGCCGCTTGCTGTTCGCTTGTACCTACTTATCCTACCTATATATATTTATTGTTTTAATAGACAGGTGCCTAAACGGCAAGACCTATTTATTAAAACCCGATACGGATTTGAATCTCTGTACTAGTTGGTCGGAGTATAATTATATTATTAAGTGTGAAGTGTAAATGTGAGAGAATCGAAACACGGTGGTACAACGACGTATATGTAATAGAAATGTTGCACCAAAGGTAACGAGGCGAGAGTCACAATATTACACACGTATAAATACACTAATATAACACAGCGACGCACCAGCACAAGAACGGTGAGCGTGAGCGAGTAGATATATGTATACTTAGGTATGTCAATGGAATAAGCGGACAAATGTACTACGGCGCGACGAACGAAATGGTTAATATTTAACGAAAATGAATCACTAACTCAATTTTGTTGTACGTATTAACTGCAATGGTTATGACATCTATTTTTAATAAGATTTTGATGAGTCAAATTTATCGAAAATATTGCAGTTTTTTCCTTTTTTTGGAAATGCATACACGAAACGGAATTACCTACGACTATTTGAATACAATTGAATGATTACGAAAAAATTGTATGTTAAGTGATGTCTAATTTAGTAAAAATATGCCAATAAATGACTGGAATGTTTATTTTTCAAATTAAGATTGAATTACGATGTTTCCTATTTACGAAATATTAAAGACACGAAGTTGCAACAAAATGGCGTCTGAGCCGTGGTCAATATTATACGGATAAATTAAAAAGTCACGTATACCGCGAAGTGATCAGGCAACTTTGTAGTTCATACAATTTTGCCGGATTATAGGATTTCGATACGCTAAATATAAAATTAACCGATAATTTTACGAAATGTAAGAAAATATATGTAATTACAAAATTTTCTATGCAACAAATCATATGCCTAAAGTAGGAAAGTACACTATACCGGAGTTTTTTTATACATAAACTTCGCAATGGCGGGTAGGTAGGTATAATGTTTCGCAATTCACGGAAATTGAAATTCGACTCAAATTTTACGACAAATGAAGGATGAACGTTTTAAACTGAAATTAGCGGTTCGGATACTATTATTTTTCTAAAATCCCTGGTTTTGGCACCACATATATGTACGGGATTCGTACATATGGGACAAGGCTTCCTCCAATCGCAAGATAGGAAATTAACCAAGCCTTGACGGGGGAAAAATTATTTCCTGCAACCAATGCACTGGTAAGGTACTCACGGGCTGATGTTCTCGAAGTCCCGGAGTGTCCCGCTCCTGGTGGTTGATGACTGCCGCGTCACCGCTTCGAGTCACTTGAAAGTTTTTTTTTTTTTTTTTTATTCTGGCGCGGCAAAGTGACCACACTGCACCTGATGGTAAGCGCAGTGCCGTCCAGATAGAGTATCAAGTAGCGAGAGACAGTCTATCCCCCGCTACTCAACACAATCATGCCGGCCTGCTGTTTAGCTTCTTCACATTACGCCTAAAGGACCCAGGATCATAGGAAGGAGGGAACACGGTAGCTGGCAAACTGTTCCACAGCTTGATGGTGCGGCAAAAATACGAGTTTGCGAACCTCTTGGTTCGGGCCGGGGTAGTAGACACCACGAAGCTGTGGCTCCGCAAGCCAGTACGCGTGGTTCTGGTATGGAAGGGAGAGGATGGGATAAGATCAAACAATTCTTCAGAGCATTCGCCATGATACAGACGGTAGAACACGCTAAGCGAGGAAATATCCCTACGCAGCTGTAGCGGCTCCAGGCTGTTACTCACGTCTGCATCATTCACAATGCGGATGGCCCGCCGCTGCAACCCATCCAAGGCATCGAGAAGGTACCTTGCGGAACCGTCCCAGAGGTGCGAGCAGTATTCCATTCCTGGCCGCACCTGCGCTTTATATAAGCGGTAGAGCTGACCAGGCGTGAAAAACCGCCGCACCCTGTTCAGGATTCCGACCCTGCGTGAAGTGGCGGATATTACGCCCTCGATGTGACTCCTTGGATTAAGATCGCAGCGGATATCCATACCTAGGACACTAAGGTCATTCCGCATTGCGAGTGGAACACCCTGAAGAACGGGGATTGGAGAAAACGGAGACTTCTTGCACGAGAACGCGCACACCTGGGTTTTCTTGGCATTAAACTCAACCCGATTCCTGGTACCCCCATGATGAGATGAGATCCAAGGTCTGGTTGAGCTCAACGACAAGATCCTCTCGTCTCCTCTCAGTATCCGCCCGGCAACCAGGAGGCTTGCTGCTATAACGCCCATGAACCGTGCTGTCGTCTGCATAGCAATGAATGTTGCCAAGCGACAACATATCATTGATATGCAGAAGAAACAAGGTGGGCGAAATCACAGAACCTTGTGGTACTCCGGCATTTACTGACATGAGCTGCGAAGCGTGTCCATCAACGAGGACACGCATTCTACGCTCATGCAGAAAGCCGGAAATCCACTTGCACAGGTTGTCGGGCAGACCGTATGCCGGGAGCTTGGAGAGAAGGCCACGATGCCAGACCCTATCAAATGCCTTGGCTATGTCGAGACTCACAGCCAGAGCCTCGCCATGCTTGTCAATCGCTTCCCCCCAGTGATGTAATACGAACGCTAGAAGATCACCCGTTGATCGGTTATGACGGAAACCGTATTGGCGGTCATTGATCAACGAGTGATCCTCTAGGTAGCGAACTAATTGGCTGTTTATCAGTCGCTCCATGACTTTACACATCACTGAGGTTATGGCGATTGGGCGATAATTGTTAGGGTCTGACCTATCACCCTTTTTGGGGATCGGCTGCACATTAGCCTCCCTCTAAGATTCAGGCACAATACCTGAGAGGTAGGACGATCGGTATAGGCGCGTCAGTACAGGAGACAACTCCGCTGCACACTTTTTAAGTACAAGCGCTGGGATACCATCAGGACCACTAGCCTTCCGGACGTCGAGAGACTGCAGCTCACGCCGCACATCACAATGCCTGATACGGATATCAGGCATTGTGTGACCGCAACCGGGCAGCGTAGTTGGTAAATGAGCATTGCAGTCCTCGAGTCTCGAATTAGCCGCGAAGAGGTTTGCCAGTAAATCGGCCTTCTCCTGCGAGCTATGGGCTAGTTTTCCATTTCGATATCTCAGCGGTGGCAGCGAAGGGCGACAGAAATTAGATTGGACGGCCTTAGCCAAGCTCCAATAAGCACGACTGCTTGTTGGGTTATCGGCCAAAGCACATCCAATCTTGGAGACGCGCTGGGCATCCGCTTTAACACACGCCCTCTTGCAGACCTTGGCAGCACGGTTATAGGCTGCTTTGAGTGACTTGAGGTTGGGATCCTTCGTAGCGCGACCCCCGATCCAAGCACGATACGCCGCCTGTTTCTTGCCAACAGCATCGGCGCATGCACGATTGAACCAGGAGCGTCCTCGGCCCTTGCCTGCGATCTCAGAGGAAGGAATGTAATATTCCATTCCTATTCTGATCTCGCAAGCAATGCCTAAAGTTTCTACTTTAGGCACTTTATGAACGTTAATACACCTGCAGTACTGCAGGAAGAGCTTCTTAGGCAATAATAAAAGAGTTCGGATTCCGTCACTTAGTAAAACAGTATGATTTTCGGTTTTTGTGCACGCGCCGCGCCGTTCGGGGGCAAACAGGAAGATGTCCGCCAGGTTGTCGTAGAGGGCGCCATGGCACGCGTAGGGTGGTTTGCTTTCCTTTCGCTAGATGGCGCGCGGTGCCGGGTCTTACGCACACCCGTGTGCGAATGTGAACTTGGTCGCTCCTTCCCAATTAAATTAATTGCAGGAATAATTTAAACGATATAATTAGAAAAGGAACACGGTTACGAAACAGGATGAGTATTTCACCCAAAAATACTTTGATCAAGCAAAATAAATCTATAAATCATATAACAAGGCTATAGCTGCTGGTTATAGCCGATTAACTTCCAATCCAAGCATTACGTTATTCGAGGAGAAGCCCGCGTGTGGAACAAGCAAAGAACATTATAAGGAAGCTTCGGTCTCCGGTCAACCCCAAACTTCATCGCGTGAAGATCAACTGGATGAGGAAAACGATACCACCCACGAACAAACTCATGCTACAGGAAGAATTTTAAAGCAACAAGGCAATTTCAGCAAATTAGACGAGTCTTTACGTAAACAACATGCTAATTTTAGAGCATTTAACAGAACAGTGGCGGAAATAGACGTAGAGAGCCTTGCGGAGAAATGGGAGTTTGAGGATGCCTTGAAAACACTGGGAACACGTTGGCAACCAATCGATAGTCTGCACCTAGATATCGATTGTGAATTAAACGGAAGAGACTTAGTCTATGAAGCTGCTTTTGTAAAATACGAACAGCAGTTCAATACATTGAAAAAAGCAATTAACAGAAAAATATGGTCAGTGTCATACAGGGAACAGACAACCCCCCAAGTAGATATTCCTAATTTCAACGGAAACTTTGATAAATGGATATCTTTTAAAGATCTATTTATGGATGCGATACACAACAACGCAACAATGCCTGACTCGCAAAAGATGCAAATTTTGAAAACAAAGGTGAGAGGAGAACCGGAACGACTCATTCAACATCTATACATCAGTTCCGAAAATTATGCATCGTGTTGGAAAATCTTAAACAACCGTTACGACAATATCAAGTAAATTTTTACATCGCACATGAATATTCTCTTCAGTTTACCTATTATTCAACACAACTCATTTACTCAGATTAAAAATATGCATGACGTAACCATATCAACATTAAATGCAATCAAAAATCTAAAGATTGACATTGAGACATGGGATCCAATATTAGTTTATCTCTTATCGCAAAAATTAGACTCGGAAACATACTCTGAATACCAAAAATCTTTAAAAGGACCACGTGATCTACCATTGCTAAAGGACCTTTTAGAATTTTTGGAAAATCAATTCACGAATTTAGAAACAACATTCAAGAAAAAACAGCTAGCAGTTGCACAAAAATCAAATCAACATTATTCGCAACAGTCGAACGCATATTTTCCACAAAATAGCAAAAAACCGACACATGGTTATAAGACACCAAATACCAACGAAAGTAGGCCAATGGCGAAATCATACAATGTGACTGGTTTTTCATGCCCACTCTGCAAAAATGACCACGGTATATACAACTGTAAATCATTTTTACAATTGGCCGATGATAATAAATTAAAAACAGTCAAAAAACTTGGAATTTGTATAAATTGTCTATTCTCACATAAAGGCAACGAATGTCGTTCTCAAAAAACCTGCCGTAAATGTACAGGTAAACACAACACACTGCTTCATGATGCCTTAGAGAAATCAAATTTAACATCACGGGATAGAGTTGCCAGTGCATCTCACGTGTCACAGGAAAACTACTCAGAGATACTCTTAGCAACCGCACAGCTTAAGGTGTTAGGAGTCGATGGTACTTATTATAATATGCGAGCTTTAATAGACCAAGGCTCTCAAATATCTCTGATAACTGAACATGCCGCACAAATGCTGGGAATTAAAAGAGAAAATCGTAACGGATTAATATACGGCGTTGGTCATCAACAAAACAACTGCAAAGGCAAAATAAACATAACATGCGCTTCCCGATACAATAATTACACATTCAGCGCGGAAGTAATCATTATGAACAAATTAATCAAACATCTGCCTAACATAACATTTAACAAGCCGTATTGGCATTATCTTCAAAACATTAACCTCGCCGATCCTGAATTTTATATAAGTCGCCCGGTAGATATATTACTGGGAGCTGATATATATCCGAGTATAATACTTAACGGTATTATAAAGGGTGATGAAATAACACAACCTATGGCCCAACAAACACAACTAGGTTGGATATTGTGTGGAAACACGAAAACATTTCAATGTAATGTCGTCATGAATAACATTAAAGACATACAACAATTTTGGGAGCTAGAAGATATCACAGAGCCAGAAAATATGTCCGTAGAAGATATTCACTGTATAACATATTTCCAAGAAACCACGACAAGAACAGAGGAAGGACGTTACGAAGTAAGATTACCTTTAAAACCAAACATAAACACCCAGTTGGGAACTTCAAAACAAAAAGCATTAGCCCAATTTAAAAACCTGGAACGTAAATTCGAAAAACAAGAACATTTAGCAACAGCCTATAGATTATTCATGGATGAATATATCGAATTACAACATATGACATTAGCGGACGGTTATTCGAAACTCGAATGTCATTTACCTCACCACGGCGTCACTCGAGCGGAGTCAGCAACAACTAAGTACAGGGTCGTATTTAACGCATCTTTAAAAACATCTACAGGTTATTCCTTAAACGATCTAATGTATAAGGGTCCCAACTTACAACAAGATTTGCAAACATTGCTTCTGAAATGGAGACAGTATCGGTATGCATTCACAGCTGATATTGAGAAAATGTACCGGCAAATTTTAGTCAACAAAGAAGATACTCCCTTACAAAGAATTATTTGGAGAAAATCGCCTCAAGAAACATTACAATCATTTGAGCTTAAGACCGTAACATATGGCACAAAAGCTGCCCCATTTTTGGCCATGATGCCCCTTAAAACATTGGCTAAGGATGAACGCAATTCTTTTCCAAGTGCAGCAAAGGTACTGGAGGAATCCTTCTACATGGATGACCTCGTCCATGGAGTAGACACCATTACAGAGGGAAAGGCCTTAATAAATGAACTTAATAAATTATTGAAGCCTGGAGGTTTAAACTAGAGGAAATGGTCATCAAACAATATAAGTTTATTAGAGGACATACAAAGCTACGAGAATAATGCCATATTTAATTTTAGAACAGAAAACACAGCTAAAACACTCGGCTTATGTTGGAATCCCATAGACGACAACTTCACCTTTAGGTATCAAATATCTAATCCAACAAAATTAACAAAAAGGAGCCTACTATCCGAGATTTCGAAAATATTTGACCCTCTGGGATGGCTAGCTCCAGTCGTAACAAAAATGAAATTATTGTTTCAAACAGTATGGAAAACAAATCTTCAGTGGAACGATGAAGTATCGAATTACATTTATACTGAATGGTCCAAGTTACAAGCGGATTTGAACCACATTCATCGATGTCAAGTACCGAGGTGGATTTGTTGCCAAAAGCAGGACACCATTGAGTTACACGGGTTTTGCGACGCGTTGACGGAAGCCTACGCATGTGTAGTATACGCGCGTGTAAAAGGTCAATTAAAAGTGGTATTAGTCGCTGGAAAATCAAAACTTGTACCACTCAACAAAACAATAACATTACCCAAACTTGAATTATGTGGCGCTCAGCTACTTTCAAAACTAATTAATAAAATCAGACAAGCCTTAAATCAACATAACATAGACACATTTGGTTGGACAGACTCTCAAGTGGTGTTAGGGAGGCTACAAGGGGAACCTAGCAGATGGAAACCTTTCGTAGCTAACAGGGTACAGCAGATAACATCAATCATTAAGATTAATCAGTGGAGATATGTAAATACAAAGGAAAATCCAGCAGACGCTGCCAGTCGAGGATTATACCCATCTCAACTTCTTAATGATCATTCTTTGTGGCAAAATGGGCCAAAGTGGTTACAGACATTTTTGCCTGAAAAAACAGAAAATCAAACATTTGAAATACAACAAGAGCAAAGATCTCAAAAAATTAATTTAGCAATACATAACAACAGCGACAACATTATAGATAACATTTTATTAAAACATAGCTCATTTACAAAAATCGTACGTATTGTGGCATGGATACTAAGGGCAATAACCCCTTCACATAAATAACGTCCAAGCTATATCACATTACATGAATTCCGTAAAGCAAAACTTGTAATAATAAAACTGTATGTACAAATATGCACATACAGAACAGACATCGAACATTTACGGAAATATAGAACAGTGAACTGTAAGAGCAAATTAATCCAGTTAAATCCGTTTATTGACGACGACAATATTCTACGCGTAGGAGGTCGTCTGCAATACGCTACATTAAGCCGAGAGATGAAACATCCCAAAATCATACCAAACAATACGCGCTTAGCTACTCTTTTGATAGACCTAACTCACAAGCTAACATTCCACGGTGGTCCACGAGTCACATTAGCAACAATGAGACAGGAGTACTGGATTATCGGCGGGAACAACTCGGTAAAGAAGGAACTTCGAAAATGTGTCACCTGTCGGAAACATGAAGGACGACCATTGCAACAGCTAATGGGAGACTTGCCTGAAGCGCGAAGCAACCCTGCTAGTCCCTTCCACCATACAGGAGTCGACTACACGGGATTTGTACATATCAAGTACAATAAAGGAAGAGGTGCGAAAACGACGAAAGGCTATGTAGCTATTTTCATCTGTATGGTCACTAAAGCCGTACATTTAGAATTAGTTTCTGAATTAACAAGTTCAGCCTTTCTAGCTGCTTTAAGAAGAATGGCAGCGAGACGAGGTACGCCACGACACATCTACAGTAACAATGGTACCAACTTCGTAGGTGCAAACCAAATTTTGTACGACGAATGGGATCAATTGAAGCAGATTTTCAATAACAGTTTTTTAACCGAAATCACCGAAATGAATATTGAGTGGCATTTTAACGCGCCTGCTTGGCCCAGCGCGGGAGGACTCTGGGAACGAGCAGTAAGGAGCCTTAAACATCATTTGAAGCGGGTAGTGGGAGAACAAAAATTAACATTTGAGGAGTTTTCGACTATTCTGGCCCAAATAAAAGCATGCCTCAACTCTCGGCCACTGTATGCTTTAACGGAAAATATCGATGACTTAGACTTTCTAACTCCTGCACACTTTCTGACTGGAAGACCAGGAGGAACAATAATAGACACTAAGGAAGACGCACGCACACGTTGGCACCTAACACAGAAACTATCTCAGGATATTTGGAAACGATGGAAAATGGAATATTTAAGTCAACTAACAGCGCGAAGTAAATGGCATCGCCCTCAACAAAACATTAAGCCAGGAGACATGGTGGTTATCCACGACGACAATCTACCTTCAGGCAAGTGGGCTCTCGGAAGAGTCGTCGAGGTCCATCCAGGTAGCGATGGATACGTAAGAGTAGTCACTCTGAAAACAAAAAATGGATTACTAAAGAGGCCGGTGGTCAAGTTATCCATACTACCGTTAGAAAAACAAAACCACGAAACACCTCACCAGACAAATGACGGAGAAGATCGTAAACAAAACAAACAACACTACAACAAGCGAACAAATTTTACGACTTTGGCTATGATGGTTCTTTACTTCATGTCTATTATCTCACCGGGTTATAGTTTTGAATCCACAAATTTAAATCAACAACAAACAATATACTTTGACAAAATTGCTCATATGCAACTAGTACGCGGTGAGTGGAAGATAGTCGTATATTACGACTTAAGACCTTACTGGGAAGGAATTAATAGCTATGAAAAATACTACGAACATTTAAAGACAATTTGTGAAACAATCACAAAGCTTTCGCATTGTGACATCATCATGATTCAATTGCGTCACGCATATAGCGAGTTAGAGCATAACAATAACATTTTACTGAATCATCAAACAAACGCGCAAACAAGACGGCGGCGGGGGCTCGTCAACGGTGTCGGGTATCTGGCGAACACACTGTTCGGAGTATTAGACGACAGATTCTCCGAACAATATCAAAAGGACATCGCACTTATACGCGAGCATCAAAAACATCTAGCATTGCTGTGGAAAAATCAAACTGTAATAGAGGCCCAGCACAATGTCCTAAAACGCACTGAAGGAACTATACAAAGGTTACACAAAAGCATTAACAAGCATATAATAGGCTTAGAAAAGGCAACAAGCGTTTTAATGGAACATGTGAGCGAGGCTGAAGTCCTAACCGAGTTTACTTTGTCGGCTATGGCTGCTAACAACTTATTGATTCATCTTAAAAATGTCCAGGACACTTTGTTAGATACAATCACAAGTGTCTACAACGGAAAACTAAACACTCATCTTGTAGACCCTTTACAACTACAGAATGAACCAAGTGTTATATCCGGACAATTAACAAAGGAACTTACTCTTCCAATAGGGGGCATTTCACGTGAAGCGGACAACGAAAAAAAAGTGAGGTTCTGAAATTCGTTCATGTTAGACATACTTATAATTCTAGGTCATATGAACGTGTACACATAATATTTTTTTTTATTTTGGGTTTAGTTGTTAAGATATGGGATTCTAAAGATTTCATCTGACTGCGGGAAGGGTTGTTTGGAATTTTATTTACATATTGAAGTAAATTATAATAAAATAATAAATGCAGTAGTTTTTATAGAAAACTTACTGTTCTTTTTGATTTTGGACTCGGATTCTAAATTTGAATTTTTTTTCTAGTTATAAACCGGAAGTAAATATTTCAATCGTTTTTTTTAATAACTTGGACCGCTTTAATTTTATTTATTTTTCTGCAAAATAAAGCTATATGTCTATAAATTGTGCCATATAAATTGCAGAATGGGTTTGGAATTAGTTTAGGAAATAAATCAATTTGAGTACGTACATGTCACACTGGACACTTGCTCAAGTTAGCTGGTTTTTACAAAAAATGGCATACTTCATAGTAAAACTGCTGCGACGTCACGTGTTTATGCATAAAGACAAATATTCTGAACTAGTTTAACACTTGATACCCATAAATTATTAATAATTATTTACAAATAAACGAAAAAAAACTGTCTCAAAAGAAAAATATTAAAATTTTTATTTTTTCCAAATTTACTATGCCAATCAACAGTAGTCCGTTTTATAACCATGTCTCCTGTAGATCTAACAAAACCGTGGTACGGTTCTGTCCCCAGAATAGTTACTGATGTTTGTAATCGTGGTTGGAGAAAAAATCTTCGGAATTCGGAAATAATAAACAAGTTATGAATGACCGGCGCGCGCGCACGACTGGAACCGACACGTCGGTGCAACTGCGGGGAAGGGGAAGGGGGTCTGTAACTCTTTTTTTCTCTTTGGAACAACAAACAGCAGTACAATATATCTTAACTAAAAGTGTTATTACATATTTATACATTATTGTACTACCCACACCATTGTCCCCAAATTAACTATACAATATACAAAGAAAAAACTCAATGCAATCAAAACGAAAAAACAATTATAGGCTAATTTTAACTTTTTTACTAATATGTATATATTTATATTATTCCATTTTTCATTATTTTATACAATAATACTCACGAAAGACTACTTTTAATACAACTCAGTTAATCTAGCTCAGTGGATATCTCTGTAACTAGTTTTTTGTACTTTCGAGGTAGTAGTACGAATAAATCAAGTTCGGTAAAATAATCATTGTACGATCTCATCACCCGACCTAAAGGTGTACGTTCACCGGCATTAGTTCGACAGAATTTTGGAAAAAATAAGTTACGATAATATTTGTTACATGTACGTGGCGCTTGTGAAGGAACTGCGTAGGATATCTCGTTATTAAGGCTAATACAATCAAATTTGTTTTGACAGATGTTGTACAACATCATTTGATCGAAGAACATTCTTCTCGCGTTAAGTGATGTAAGGGAAAACTTCTCCAGCAAGTTTGTATACGGAGATCTTGCACGAAAAAATTAATAATTAACAACTCGTGCTGTGTGACCGGCTCGTTTGTAAATTGTTACTACGCGCAGAGCGAGTGTCCAATCTTATTGCTTTTAGTAGATAATTTTTACAAAATTAGAATGACAATCGAGTACCAAGAACACTCTAACAGTATGTACGTTGTATTGCCAGTTAATCTGTATCATTAAAAATGATTTACAACTAAATGAAACAATTTTGTATCAAAAGAAAAACATTGTAAATTATATTTTTTTAATTTATCTTAAACAAAAAATCTATTCCAGGGAGAAAACCGGTTTTGTTAGATCTACAGGAGACATGGTTATAAAACGGACTAGTGTTGATTGGCATAATAAATATGGAAAAAATAAAAATTTTAATATTTTTCTTTTGAGACAGTTTTTTTTTTCGTTTATATGTAAATCATTATTAATAATTTATGGGTATCAAGTGTAAAACTAGTTCAGAATATTTGTCTCTATGCATAAACACGTGACGTCGCAGCAGTTTTACTATGAAGTATGCCATTTTTTGTAAAAACCAGCTAACTTGAGCAAGTGTCCAGTGTGACATGTACGTACTCAAATTGATTTATTTCCTAAACTAATTCCAAACCCATTCTGCAATTTATATGGCACAATTTATAGACATATAGCTTTATTTTGCAGAAAAATAAATAAAATTAAAGCGGTCCAAGTTATTAAAAAAAACGATTGAAATATTTACTTCCGGTTTATAACTAGAAAAAAAATTCAAATTTAGAATCCGAGTCCAAAATCAAAAAGAACAGTAAGTTTTCTATAAAAACTACTGCATTTATTATTTTATTATAATTTACTTCAATATGTAAATAAAATTCCAAAATACCCTTCCCGCAGTCAGATGAAATCTTTAGAATCCCATATCTTAACAACTAAACCTAAAATAAAAAAAATCATTATGTGTACACGTTCATATGACCTAGAAGTATAAGTATGTCTAATATGAACGAATTTCAGAACCTCACTTTTTTTTCGTTGTCCGCTTCACGTGAAATGCCCCATAGACAATATACAAACAAATATGCGGTATATCTACAACTTGCTCAAAGTCAAAGCTAAAATGACAGAAAAATACCTCTTAATTGAACTTAAAATCCCTCTAATCACCAGAGACAGCTATGAACTCTATAAGATTCTGCCTGTGCCCCATAAATCAGGAAAACATATGATTAAGGTAGTGCCTATCGAATCATACGTGGCTATAAACTTACAGCAAAATGCATATTTAGCCATTAAAGAGGCGGATATAGTACACTGCACGATTCGTGACTCCTCAACGTATCTATGTCCACTTAGAAATCCTATATATACTATGAAGGCTGACAATGATTTATGCGTAAAAGATGATAACAACACAGAACAATGCAAAACACTTACATCGGCATGTCAGGATCAGTGGGTTAGTCTCACAACCACTAACCACTTTTTACATTTCTGCTGTAACGAATGTCAACTGAGGATCTTATGTGATGAACAAGTGAAAGCACAACAACTGACGGGACCTAACATCATTAATATCCCACAAGGCTGTATAGTAAAAACGGCTAATTTTACAATTTTTACCCATAAACCCCAAGAGAGCAAAATCAGGCTGCAACCAGATATAGCTACACTTCAGATCGCCCCAATAAATCACATAGTAAAAATAACATTGCCAAACATAACCATAGAAAATTTTACATACATTGGAAATAATGAAATTATCAAAGATAGATAGACAAAAAGATAGCTTTGATGAAAATTGAATTGGTAGATGGCGCTTTGCCAGAAAACATTTTGCTCGATATTAAAATATTTCTGAAAATTTAAATTATCATTAAATTATAGTAAAAAGTGTCAAGTGTGGAAGAATACCTTACAGCAAGTACGTGTAAACGTTATCTAGAAATTTTACACATGATTCATGGAGTAATAAGTCAATAGAAGTGCTGGGACTAAAAACTGCATGAACTAACTCAACTTAGTGTAATCAGTGTTTATAACGAAATAACGATATACAGTGTCACTTTGTGCGTGTGATGAGGAGTTATAAGTGTTGAAAACTGCAAAATAGTAAATTTATAACCTATACATCGACTACAAAAACTGTTACAAATTCAAATTCTCTAAATTGTTTGGGAAGAATAGTATGGTAGCTTATTTTATCAAGAATTATTGTGTGAAATTAGCTCAATCTATTTTGTGACTGTTTCCGACTGCCCGCCGAGACGGAGGTTCAAGACCCACGTTCAATAAAATTTTTAATTTATATTTGTGTGTGTTTGGATGCCATCTATCATCAATACAATCATACAAACAATAAACTTCGCATCACATAATTTACCTTACTACCGACAGAGGGAAGCATCCAAAACAAATACACCAACACCGTATTAAATTATGTCGACAAAAAATAACTCCCCAACTACTGGTACTACTGGTATCGCTCTTCGCACTAGAACACTACAACGTAAAGCACCCAAGCATGAATCGAATACTATAATGTCCGAGGTTACAAACGACTCACTTAGAACCATGATTAGAGAAGAAATAGGCGAGGCACTACAAGAAACTGTCCGCGAAATTATGAATGAACAATTCAAGAAAGTCAACGAACTGATAGATGGTTTCCAACAGACATTAGCATTTTTCAATGAGATGTATGAAAAGATGAAAACGAGTTTGGAGGAAAAATCAGTCAAGATTCGGGAATTAGAAAAAAATAATACGGTTTTGCAGACCTCTATGATGGATATTAGTAAACGCGTAAATCAAATAGAACAGCATGCTCGCTCTAATAACGTGGAGTTGCAGTGTGTCCCCGAGCATCGTGCCGAAAACTTGGTAAGCACTGTGAAACAACTTGCTACAGTAATTAAATGTAACATCAATGACTCTGAGATATTGCACTGCACGAGAATAGCCAAAAAGGACCCTCAAAATAAAAGACCCCGATCCATAATTGTAAAATTCATTAGTCCTCGGATACGCAACAGCTTCCTTGCTGCGGCTATAACATATAACAAGGCCAACAAACAAGGCAAACTTAGCACTGCACACTTAGGAATTGCCGCGGATAATCCTACACCGATATATGTTGTAGAACATCTTTCGCCGGAGAATAAAGCTATCCATGCAGCAGCACGTCGCCGATCCAAAGAACTAGGATATAAATTTCTGTGGGTGCGTAACGGTAAAATCTTCATGAAGAAAGAAGAATCGTCGCAAACTATACTTATAAGTAATTTAGAAAAATTAAGTAACCTAGCATAATTTAGGCTAATTGATTCTATATTTGAACACGATAGATTTGTATATAATTTAATCGATTCGATAACCTTAAATTTTACTACCAAAATACTAGAGGATTAAATAGTAACTTGGTTGAAGTACGGCAACATTTGCACAACTTTGAGTATGATGTTTGTGTTTTAACTGAGACCTGGCTTAATAGTGGTGTCCATGACGCCGAGTTGTTTGATGACACATTTTCATTGTATAGAAGAGATCGGGAAACGTCATCTTTAAACAATCATAAAAAGGCAGGAGGGGGGGTTTTAGTCGCTGTTTCAAAAAGGCTGTATTCACGACGCGTTTACGAGTGGGAAAGTAACTGTGAAGACTTATGGGTTGTGATTAATTTGCAGAACAATATTACTCATAAACCTTTAAAATTATGTGCTGTATATCTACCTCCACCTTTACATAGGGAATCATTCGATCATTTTTTAGAAAACTGCTCTTCGGTATTGGACTCTCATTGCAATAACCATACAATTATCGTCGGCGATTTTAACTCCAGTAACATTGAATGGGTACAAAAATATCCTAATGATCCCTATACATTAGCTCCTAGTCCTGGCACCGGCTACTTTAGAGATACTCTGATTGATTTTATAAACGTATATGGCTTAAAACAGTTCAATAATATTGTTAATTTTCAACATAAAATTCTTGACCTAATATTATCAGACATTGACATAATACAAATCAGTAATTGCATTGATCCGATTAAAAAAATTGATAATTATCATCCACCAATTGAATTTATACCTGTGATCGGTTTTGAAAGAAAAAATAAATCAAAAGTCTTTAAAAAATATAACTACTTTAAAGCCGATTACGAAGCCATTACCAATGTATTAAATGATATTAATTGGATTGAAGAATTTAAATCTTGTAGTGATGTTAATAATATGGTAGACAAATTTTACAATTTAATAAAAAAAATAATTAAAAGACATGTACCAGAAACAGAAATCCATCGGGGTAAATATCCTACGTGGTACACCAAAGAGCTTAAAAAGATACTTAACTTGAAGTCTAAGTTACACAAAAGGATCAAGAAATACGATGACCCACTAGACAAAATTGAATTTAATTATCTAAGAAAAGATTCTAGAGCACTTACAAATTTATGCTATAAAAAATATATTTCAAACATTGAGAACGCAATAACTAAGCATCCCAAATATTTTTGGACTCATATTAAAAACTTACGTAAGTGTGAGTCATCGTATCCTTCACATATGTCTTTTAATGAGGAACAAGTAGATAACACGAAAAGCATATGTGATTTATTTGCAAAACATTTCTCATTAGTTTATGAACCACAGGGCCATGGTATCAGCTTACACACAAATAATCTAAAATGTCCTTTACCTGAAATAAATAACATAACAATTTCTTCCGACATGGTTAAAAATAAACTTTTAAAACTTGATATTGCCAAAGGTCCTGGTCCGGATAATATACCGTCATCGTTCTTAGTGCGATGCGCGACTCAATTATCCACCCCTCTTGCATTTATATATAACACCTCGTTAAAATCTGGTTTATTTCCTAGCGAGTGGAAACGTGCAAGAATCGTGCCAATTTATAAAAATGGAGATCGTAAATTAATTTCTAACTATAGGCCTATTTCAATTTTATCAGCTATGTCCAAGACCTTTGAGCTTTTGGTATATCCGATGCTTTATAATCATGTAAGAAATTATCTATCTGATCATCAGCATGGCTTTGTGTCCAAGAAATCAACTGATACCAACCTAGTTACGTATGTTACCGATGTATCAACCGCTGTGGATCAGGGTCTACAGGTAGATAGATGCTGGTGGTAGGATATTCGTATCCGCCCGGATAGCGACCACCGTACACAGGGCGAAAAACCCGCCATAGTGGCACACGCAAGTGTGTCGCGTTCCGGGATCAGCCAGTGTATGTCCGGTTATCGTCGGGGGGCTTGAGTTGGGGTACGATGTTTGGCCGTGCGGGTATAAGCCGGTTCACAGTCGGTTGGAGGCGTGTTGATCCGTCGGCCAGGGAGACCTGTAGAAACGGTGGTACCGCTGGCCGCCCGCGGTACAGTACAGGGGCCCAATCGTGGCTAACCACCACGAGAGGCTGCCTCACCATGCCGCGCATAATCTTGGGTGGGTCCGTCGTGCCGGTTGGTGACCGGATGTGGGGTCCCGGCGGCCTATCCCGGGAGGGTACGGGGGCCCTTCCGTCCGGCGGATCAGCTCACCTCCTCTCGGCTCTTTTAGTGGACCGGCGCTTGTTGCGGCCTTCTGACTACTCTAACACTAGACCCTTGACCGCTTCTTCACCTCTCCCTCCCATAACTCCATGACAGTGCAAACTAAGAGAGCAGGTTCTACAGCGGTGCGCAACCCCACCACCGCATTCACAATGGAGTTCGCTAACATCCGCGGACTCCATTCTAATCTTAATGCCGTCCACCACCATCTTGAGACGGCCCGGCCTGCTCTGCTCTTCTTGACGGAGACACAGATTTGTAGTCCGACCGATACTTCATACTTGCTTTACCCCGGCTACTCGCTTGAAGAAAGCTTCAGGCCGAGGGCCGGGGTATGCCTGTATGTTCGGTCGGACGTCTGCTGTCGCCGTCTGCGCTGCATGGAGGACCCCTCCTTCTCCACCCTGTGGGTGCACGTCGACCTCGGCTCCCAGAGTCGGGTTTACGTGTGCCTTTACAGGTCACACGACGGGGACGTAGAGACAACTCGGCTATTTAATTATATTAGCCAGGCGACAGACGACGCGCAGGAGCAGTTTCCAACAGCGGAATTGGTAGTTCTGGGGGACTTTAATGCACACCACGAGTTGTGGTTGGGCTCCTCCAGAACTGACCATGCCGGCAGGACTGCTCATGCATTCGCTTTGACCAATGGCTTGACACAGCTGGTGGATCAGCCTACCAGGATCCCAGATGTGGCAAGTCATGCGCCCTCTCTGCTGGACCTACTGCTGACGAGTCATCCGACCGGGTATAAAGTGACGGTTGGTGCTCCCCTGGGTACTTCCGATCACTGCCTGGTTGGGACGTCGGTTCCTTGCGCTTTGCCTCCACGTCCCGTGAAGGTCAAGCGCAGGGTCTGGCACTACTCGTCGGCAGATTGGGATGGTATGCGGGATTACTTCGCATCCATCCCTTGGCGGCAGCGCTGCTTTGATGGAAAGGATCCTTCAGCGAGTGCCGACGCCATTGCTTGCGAGATCAGAATAGGAATGGAATATTACATTCCTTCCTCTGAGATCGCAGGCAAGGGCCGAGGACGCTCCTGGTTCAACCGTGCATGCGCCGATGCTGTTGGCAAGAAACAGGCGGCGTATCGTGCTTGGATCGGGGGTCGCGCTACGAAGGATCCCAACCTCAAGTCACTCAAAGCAGCCTACAACCGTGCTGCCAAGGTCTGCAAGAGGGCGTATGTTAAAGCGGATGCCCAGCGCGTCTCCAAGATTGGATGTGCTTTGGCCGATAACCCAACAAGCAGTCGTGCTTATTGGAGCTTGGCTAAGGCCGTCCAATCTAATTTCTGTCGCCCTTCGCTGCCACCGCTGAGATATCGAAATGGAACACTGGCCCATAGCTCGCAGGAGAAGGCCGATTTATTGGCAGACCTCTTCGCGGCTAATTCGAGACTCGAGGACTGCAATGCTCATTTACCACCTACGCTGCCCGGTTGCGGTCACACAATGCCTGATATCCGTATCAGGCATTGTGATGTGCGGCGTGAGCTGCAGTCTCTCGACGTCCGGAAGGCTAGTGGTCCTGATGGTATCCCAGCGCTTGTACTTAAAAAGTGTGCAGCGGAGTTGTCTCCTGTACTGACGCGCCTATACCGATCGTCCTACCTCTCAGGTATTGTGCCTGAATCTTGGAGGGAGGCTGATGTGCAGCCGATCCCCAAAAAGGGTGATCGGTCAGACCCTAACAATTATCGCCCAATCGCCATAACCTCAGTGATGTGTAAAGTCATGGAGCGACTGATAAACAGCCAATTAGTTCGCTACCTAGAGGATCACTCGTTGATCAATGACCGCCAATACGGGTTCCGTCATAACCGATCAACGGGTGATCTTCTAGCGTTCGTATTACATCACTGGGGAGAGGCGATTGACAAGCATGGCGAGGCTCTGGCTGTGAGTCTCGACATAGCAAAGGCGTTTGATAGGGTCTGGCATCGTGGCCTTCTCTCCAAGCTCCCGGCATACGGTCTGCCCGACAACCTGTGCAAGTGGATTTCCGGCTTTCTGCATGAGCGTAGAATACGTGTCCTCGTTGATGGACACGCTTCGCAGCTCATGTCAGTAAATGCCGGAGTACCACAAGGTTCTGTGATTTCGCCCACCTTGTTTCTTCTGCATATCAATGATATGTTGTCGCTTGGCAACATTCATTGCTATGCAGACGACAGCACGGTTCATGGGCGTTATAGCAGCAAGCCGCCTGGTTGCCGGGCGGATACTGAGAGGAGACGCGAGGATCTTGTCGTTGAGCTCAACCAGACCTTGGATCTCATCTCATCATGGGGTACCAGGAATCGGGTTGAGTTTAATGCCAAGAAAACCCAGGTGTGCGCGTTCTCGTGCAAGAAGTCTCCGTTTTCTCCCATCCCCGTTCTTCAGGGTGTTCCACTCGCAATGCGGAATGACCTTAGTGTCCTAGGTATGGATATCCGCTGCGATCTTAATCCAAGGAGTCACATCGAGGGCGTAATATCCGCCACTTCACGCAGGGTCGGAATCCTGAACAGGGTGCGGCGGTTTTTCACGCCTGGTCAGCTCTACCGCTTATATAAAGCGCAGGTGCGGCCGGGAATGGAATACTGCTCGCACCTCTGGGACGGTTCTGCAAGGTACCTTCTCGATGCCTTGGATGGGTTGCAGCGGCGGGCCATCCGCATTGTGAATGATGCAGACGTGAGTAACAGCCTGGAGCCGCTACAGCTGCGTAGGGATATTTCCTCGCTTAGCGTGTTCTACCGTCTGTATCATGGCGAATGCTCTGAAGAATTGTTTGATCTTATCCCTTCCTCTCCCTTCCATACCAGAACCACGCGTACTGGATTGCGGAGCCACAGCTTCGTGGTATCTACTACCCCGGCCCGAACCAAGAGGTTCGCAAACTCGTATTTTTGCCGCACCATCAAGCTGTGGAACAGTTTGCCAGCTACCGTGTTCCCTCCTTCCTATGATCCTGGGTCCTTTAGGCGTAATGTGAAGAAGCTAAACAGCAGGCCGGCATGATTGTGTTGAGTAGCGGGGAATAGACTGTCTCTCGCTACTTGATACTCTATCTGGACGGCACTGCGCTTACCATCAGGCGCAGTGTGGTCACTTTGCCGCGCCAGAATAAAAAAAAAAAAAAAAAAAAAAAAAAAAAGATGCTATCTATACAGATTTTTCGAAAGCCTTCGATAAGGTAAACCATAATATACTTCTGCAAAAATTGCAATTCATGGGTATGACTAATGACACTTTACGGTGGTGCAGTACGTATTTAAAGGATAGGCAATCTGCTGTAGTAATTGATGGAAAAGAGTCTAAACCTATTCTTGCTAGTTCTGGCGTTCCTCAGGGGTCTAACCTAGGTCCTTTATTCTTTAATATATTTATTAATGACTTGCCAGATATTTTTCAATATTCTACACCTTATCTTTTTGCAGACGACTTAAAATTAATTCGGACAATACATTCTGAACCTGACACGTATCTGCTGCAGAAAGATTTGGACGCCTTAAAGCATTGGTGTGCACAAAACAAAATGTCTCTCAATTGCAATAAATGTTACCACATAAAATTTACTCGTAGGCGAAATAAAATTCCGTCTTCATACAAACTAGAGGGCACACAACTAACGGAAGTAGGGGTCATTCGTGATTTGGGTGTTTATGTAGACAGCCAGCTTCGTTTTACAGAACATTTTGATAAAATAATAAGTACATCATTTAAGTCTTTAGGATTCGTCCTACGTTCCACTAAGGAATTCAAAAAGCTGTCGACAACGATACTATTGTATAACAGTTTCGTAAGGAGCAGACTTGAGTACTGCAGCACGACCTGGAATCCGACTTATCAGGTTCATATAGCGAGGATCGAGAATGTGCAGAAAAGACTGGTACGTAACCTAGCGTCACGGGCCAAAGTCAAAACCACAATACCGTCGTACACAGAAAGACTAGGATTCTTCAATATAACGTCTCTCCAGTCTCGTCGTAAAATGTCTGATCTTGTCTTTCTGCATAAGCTTTTGAATAATGGTATTGATTGTCCGGACCTGCTTAGTAAGATCTGCATCAATGTACCTAGTAGGATTCCACGTTACCCTTATCCATTGTTCAAACCACCTCGAACTCGGACCAACCTTGGTAAACATTCACCGATCGCCAGACTAACGCAAGAATATAATGAAGTTGCAGTCGTCCTGCCAGAAATAGATGTTTTCAACAATTCTTTAACCACTTTCAAACATCTTATTAAAGAAGCCAAATTGAATATGTAAACGTTGTGCACGTGTTTTCAATTTATTTTAATTTATTATTTGTCTTTTTTTTTTTAATTTATAATTTAATTTATTTTTCAATTTATAATTTAATTTTAAATTTATTTTTCAATTTATAATTTAATTTTTAATTTATTTCTCAATTTATATTTTAATTTATTCTTAGTTTTTATTTTATTTTTGAATGTTATTAACTTTATTTTTATTATTTTCAATTGTTGTAAATTTTAATTTTTAAAATTTATATAAAGAAAATACAATTAGGGATATTTATTTAAAATTTTAGTATAGTTTTATATGAGATAAAATTTTGAAATTGTTATTTTCGCATGCTGTGTCTCCTTAGATTTAAGATGCACAAGGTTCATTTATTACAGTACATTTTTTTTTTTTTTTACATGTAAAATGTGTTATCTTTGTTGGAGAACTTTAATAAATAAATAAATAAATAAAAACGAAACCGTAGTGTCTGATAATATCTCTGTGCATGACATTCACCACTATTCGGTAATATACATAACACTGGCCCTCGTAGTGTTGCTAGCAGCAATCTACATAGTTCAACAATGTCGGCGTCAACGGCTGGCTTCAGCAGCGGCAGCGCCTGAATCGTCCCGGACAACCGCGGCGGGGACATCCACCGGATTTCAGCCCGCTGGCGTTAACATTGACTATCACCCTAGTAGTGCGCGAGTGCAATTGCCATCTATCGAAAGTGATGAAAACCAAAAGCCAGTGAAGTACTTTAAAGAAAGGGGTACATCCCCAGTGTTAAAGAAAGTGTCGTTCCGTGAAGTTAATTAGAAAACATTTATTATCCTTAATACATTTTATATTGTAGCTTTATGTTTAATTAGCTTACTTTGTATTATTTTGTATTATATTTTTAATAACATTGTGAACCGTCCCATCTTTGCCCTCCGCAAGATGTTCGGTTATGGTATAACCCGAACACGCGACGTATTTGGCGCCTACGTTGCATTATTTATTGCTCGTTTACGCGCCCATACTAATTTAAGACAGTGCATTAAGTACGGCCGTCGCGATCGGGTGCATCTCACATAACATAACATTTATATAACAACAGAACATTATAACATTTAACATTTCTTAACATTTGTAACAGACATAAACAATTAAAATAACATTTAACTCGTGTCTTAATTAACCACCCCAATTCGGACACCCTACACTATCGGTTGATTGTTCGTTATTTCTCTTAAAATATTCCTACCACTTCTGGTTTTTAATAGTAGTGAATGAGTCATTTAAAGAGAAGGGAATGAAAATAAATGGAAGTAAGACGAAAGTTATGGTGATAGAAAGAGAGGAAGATGCTACCGAGTGTAGCATAACTATAGATGGTGAGAGAGTGGAACAAGTGAAAGAGTTTGTGTATTTGGGAAGCGTGATAACGAGAGATGGGAAATATGAGGGGGATATTGAAAGGAGAGTGATGGCAGGTAATAAAGTGAATGGTGCCTTGCACGCGATAATAAGCAGCCAGGCCGTGTCACAAAAGGCGCGAATGGCTGTTCATAATGGTGTGCTGGTACAGACACTTAAATATGGAAGTGAAAGTTGGGTGTGACAGAAGAAGCATGAAAGTCGAGTAAATGCGGTGGAGTCACCCTTGCTGATCGTATGAGGAATAGCGTGATTAGAGATCGTTGTGAGTTGAAGAATGATGTGGTGACTAAGATAGAAAGAGGTATGCTGAGATGGTTTGGCCATATGGAGAGGATGGATGAAAGGCGATTTACGAAAGGTATTTATCGTGCGAATGTGACTGGAAGAGTGGGTAGAGGGCGCCCGAGGAGAACTTATTCCAATCAAATTAACGATATTCTCCTAAAAGGGCAAATCAGGAGTACCTCCAACCGTCGAAAATGTATGAGAAGATGTATGAATGTGGAAGAGGCGAAAGAAGTGTGTCAGGATCGTAGCTTGTGGCACTCAATAGTCTCTGCCTACCCCCATGGGATACGGGCGTGAGTGTATATGTATGTATGTAGTGTTCTAACGGTTCCATTCGCTCGCCTGTACCAAGTGTATAATCGGTTAATTGTATCTTGCCTTTTTTGATAGTAAATGTTTTGCATTTATCTATACCAAAGTTCATCTGAATATCTGTGGAAAACTGCTGAGTTACATCTGCGAGCTGGTAAAGTGATGTGATACTGTTACTGTATAATTTGATATCGTCCATGTACATAAGGTGAGAAAGTTTGACCTGAGGTGTTAATTGATTATTTTGCGTTATAATCCCACAGTTAAGATCATTTAATAGGTTAGAGAGAGGGTTTAAAGCAAGGCAGAACCAAAGGGGGCTGAGCGCGTCTCCTTGGAATATACCGCGTCTTATCGGTATATCTTCTGTTTGAATGGCGTGAAGTCCATAGCCTGCTTTGAGCTTGGTTCGCGATTGCTGCATTGTATGAGATAAAAATGTTATTAATACCGGATGAACTTTATATAGATCTAAAATTTGCACTAACCAACTATGGAGAACAGAGTCAAATGCCTTTCGATAGTCGATGTACATGGTACAGATATCTTGTTTACTGGAATATGATTGTTTCATTACGACTGAATCTAATATAAGTTGCTCCTTGCACCCTTGGCTCTGTTTACGGCAGCCTTTCTGCTCCTCAGCAAGAATATTATTATCTGTGATGTGTTTGTCTATAAGTTGAGTTATGCATGCAGTTAGAATTTTGTAAATTGTTTGTAAGCAGGTTATTGGTCTGTATTTAGCTGGGTCCCGAGTGTCATTATTATCCTTTGGGATCATATATGTTACACCTTCGGTAATGAAGGCTGGCATAATATTAGGGTTTTGAATGAACATGTTAAGGTGGTTGTGCAATAAAGGATGAACAGTAGTCAATTTTTTGTACCAATAGTTTTGTATGTGATCAGTGCCTGGTGTTTTCTCCAGTTATGCGTATTTTTTAATACACTTACAAAAATATCTACAAGAATGTGGTCAAATGTCATTTGTGGAGTTTCGTTGTGATTTTGTGTATCCTTACGTATCCAATCGGCTTGTTGGTTGTGCTGTACTGGGTTAGCCCAGATATTAGACCAGTAGCTAAATAATTCTTAAGATTGTGGAAAAGGTTTATGTAATGAGTTGTTGGATATTTGTGTGTTGCTTGTTATTTGATTTATTTCTCTATAAAATACTTTTTCATTATTTGTAAAATTTCTATTTTGTTTCTTCCTAAGAGTACAATTGTTAGACCTTCTCAGTCTACTAGTAGCTGCTAAAAGTCTCTGTTTTAAACTGTCTAAGTATTGTTCATTAGTCAAATTTGGTTCTTCATAACGAGAGTGGGTTTTATATTTATCTTTAAGTGCTTCTACATGTATAACTAATCTATAGTTTCTATTTCCTCTGATATATTGGGTTAATCTGCCTATACTTCGCCTAAGGAACTGTATTTTGTTTTGTAAACTTTTTTTCCATGCAGGTGTTTTTGTTTGATATAAATCATGTCTTTGTTCTTCAGTCATCATCATCATCATCATCTGCCTATCGCAGTCCACTGCTGGACATAGGCCTCCCCCAAGGTTCGCCATTGAACCCGATCTTCGGTTCTATGCATCCAATGTCTGCCTGCAGCCTTGCGCAGATCGTCGCTCCATCTAGCAGGAGGGCGTCCCACACTCCGTTTACCTGTACGCGGTCTCCACTCTAGAACCTTATTACCCCATCGGTAATCGGTTCTACGACAAATGTGACCGGCCCATTGCCACTTCAGCTTGCTTATTCTTTGGGCTATGTCGACGATTTTGGTTTTCGCGCGAATAGCCTCATTTCTTATGCGGTCTCGCAGCGAAATTCCGAGCATAGCCCTCTCCATGCAACGCTGAGCGACTTTAAGCTGATGGACCAGTCTCACTGTGAGTGTCCACGTTTCGGCTCCGTAGGTCATCACGGGTAGGACGCACTGATTGAAGACTTTTGTCTTCAGACTTTGCGGTATGGGCGACGAAAAGACTTGACGAAGCTTTCCAAACGCTGCCCAGCCCAATTGGATCCTTCTAGCTACCTCCCTCTCGAAGTTGTTTCGTCCCAACTGCAGACATTGTCCGAGGTAGACATATTCGTGAACAACTTCAAGGGGTGAGCCAGCGACATTGATTGGTCTCGGATCAACGTGATCGTTGAACATGATCTTGGTTTTATCCAAGTTCATTCCGAGACCAACCCGTCTGGATGCAGTATTTAGGTTGTGCAGCATTTGTTGTAGATCCTGCAACGATTCCGCCATGATGACGATATCGTCAGCGAAGCGCAGGTGGGAGATGTACTCGCCATTGACATTAATGCCCCGTCCTTTCCAGTCCAGAGTCTTGAAGACGTCCTCCAATGCGGCAGTAAACAGTTTCGGGGATATGACATCCCCCTGTCTTACACCTCTACGCAATGGAATTGGTCTTGTCTGGTCTTCCTGTACTTGGACGGTCATTGATGCCACGTCGTACAAACATCTCAGCGCTTCTATATATCGCCAGTCAACTTGGCATCGCTGCAAGGATTCCAGAACAGCCCAGGTTTCGATAGAGTCAAAGGCCTTCTCATAGTCCACGAAAGCAAGACACAGGGGCCGATTATACTCCTCGGTCTTCTGTATAATCTGCCGCATAGTGTGGATGTGGTCTATGGTGCTAAATCCTCTACGGAACCCGGCCTGCTCCGGTGGTTGAAAGTCGTCAAGTCGTTTTGCCAGACGATTAGTGACGACTCTCGAAAACAACTTATATAAGTGGCTCAAGAGCGAGATGGGACGGTAGTTTTTAAGATATGTTTTGTCCCCTTTCTTAAAGAATAGGACAACTAGGCTCTTGCTCCACTCTTTCGGAGTTCTCCCAGAGAAAAGGACAATACAATACAATACAACAACTCTTTATTGTATAACCATAAAATATAGTAACATAGCATACATATAACTTAATTACTAAATGGTCCTACAATGGGCGGTCTTATCGCTAAAAGCAATCTCTACCAGACAACCTTTGGATGGACAGAGATTGAAGTAGAAGAAGTAGACGGTGGTGTACAATAAAGAGAACAAAAAGAAACACATTAAAATAATTACAAAATAAAATGAACTGAAATATTATTACTTATATAGTTAAACATACACTAGTACATATTATAGACATATATTATGTAAAAATATATACATATACGTACACATACATATATCCGTACACATACATAAATATACACATATACATATATACATATTATTAGTGTTACAAACTTGACATATAGAAATTTTTGACAGTGTTTTTAAATATTGGTAGGGATTTAGCTTGTCTGATTTCCGTAGGCAGTGCATTCCAAAGCCGTACAGCTTGGACAGTAAAGGACAGATCATAGAACTGGGATGTATGGGATGGAGTTTTAAGTTGGAGAGTTTGAGAGGAGCGTAGGGACCGGGAATGCGTAGAGTGTAAAAATTCAAAACGTTCTTTGAGATATAAAGGAGTATTGGGGTTAAAAAGAATATTGTGCAAGAGAGTTAGGATGTGCACATTCCGGCGAAAACGGATTGGTAACCATTTCAGCTTTTTTCGGTATTCCGTAATATGATCGTATTTACGAAGACCAAAGATAAATCTAATGCAGAAATTTTGGAGACGTTCAAGTTTATTAAGCTGTTCTTCGGTTAAATCTGCGTATGAGGCGTCAGCATAGTCTAAGATTGGGAGTAAAAGAGACTGTGCAAGTACAGTTTTGGTGGAAGTCGGCAGAAAATTACGTAGTCTTTTTAAAGAATACGCTGAAGCGTACAGTTTTCGGCTCGTTTCTGCTACCTGTGGGACCCACGTCAACTTTCTGTCCAGAGTTATTCCAAGATTCTTGACGGTATCACTAATTGGAATACATGTTCCGTCGAAAATAATTTGAGGCAAGTGAAACCAGTCAATTTTGGATATCATCCGTGAACTACCTATAACAATGGTTTGTGTTTTTAGGGGATTAACCCGGAGACCATACGATTTACTCCATCCAGCAATTTCACTTAGATCACAGTTGGTTGTATGCATAGCCTTGGGTAAATTCTCAATTGATGACTGAGTGTAAATTTGTAAGTCATCAGCATAAAGGTGGTAGGAAGAAGTAAGCTTTCGGGAAATTGAATTAATAAAAATTGAGAAAAGTAAAGGTGATAAAACGCCGCCCTGAGGCACACCAGCAGACGTAGTACACCACGGTGAGAAATTCTCATCGATGCGAACACGCTGACGGCGACCATACAGGTAACTATGAAACCAATCAATTACCGTTGGAGATATGTTAAGAGACCGTAAAAGCGCTAATAAAACATCAAAATCTACATTGTTAAACGCATTACTAAAGTCTAGCAGTGTCAGCACCGTAACTTTGCCTTCATCCATACCACATCGAATATCATCTGTTATTTTTACTAACGCTGTAGCAGTACTGTGTCCAGGACGAAAGCCAGACTGAAGCGGGTTGAACAAATCATTACTGATAAGGAAGGTAGAAAGTTGCTTATGTACAAGACGTTCAAGTAGTTTTGATAGAAAAGGAAGAATAGAGATAGGACGGTAGTCAGAAACAGATAAGGGATTAGGTTTTTTAGGGATAGGCGTGATTTGGGCTTCCTTCCAAATGGAAGGAAACATACCACAATTAATAGAATGATTGAGGATGTGTTGGAGAATAGGCAAGACTTCGTCGAGTATCAAAATAATCATTTTACGGCTGATGCAGTCACTGCCGACAGCGTTGGATGAGATGGCTTCTACGTTTTTCTTAACATCACAATCTGTAAATTGATTAAATGAAAATAAAGGATGGTCAGGCTTGGGAATCGATGAAAGATAGCGTAAAGTAGAAGCTTTAGTAGGACCATCAAAATTGGCAGAAGAGGAGAAATGCTGATTAAGCTGATCGATATTTACATCGTTAGGGATATTATCTTGGCGAGACTTCCCAATCCCCAGTGACCTAAGAAACTTCCAAACTTTGGAAGGATCTTCATTTTCTATAGAAGTATGAATATGCCGGCGTTGTGCGTCCCTACACACCCTATTGCATTGATTTCGGAGTTCCAGATATTTACTTTTATTATGCTCATTTGGTTTACATTTATACTTCGCCTTCGCAGAAAGTTTTCTGTTTCTAATTGTTCTAATTTCATCTGTAAGCCACGGTGCAGGTAAATGTTTCATCTTCACTGGTCGTAATGGAGCATGCGCGTCGTATAATTTAGTTAAGACAGAGTTAAAGTGGTTAATTTTATAATCAATAAGTTGAGCATTGATAACATCAGACCAGTCTAGATTACGAGCATCTTTTCGTAAATTCTCTATGTCGATGCCACCAAAATTGCGCTGCAGAAAAACTTTAGGCTTAGCTTTAGGCGGATGAATTTTGTAGGAAAGGTATATAAGATCATGAAAAGAAAAAGCATCCGCCGCACACTGACCGTGTTTTGCAACTTGAGATAAAGACGATACAAGCATCAAGTCGAGAAGGGAAGGTGTAGAATTCGGAAAATTATGCGTAGCATTTAGAGGCAGAATGGTCAGGTTGCTGGCCCTGATAAGAGATTTAAGAGTTGATGAGCGAAAATCTTGCTTAAGTAGGCAAGTATTAAAATCACCCATGATGATAGTGTTATTAAAAGAGGGAGATAAATCTTCCAATAGTTTCTCAAAGGCTGAAAAGAAGTTGATTCGAAGAGAAGGACAGTAATAAACGCCAAGTAACACTTTGGTGTGAAGAAGTTGAATTTCAATAAAGAGATGTTCACCGGCATTAGAAGGCGGTGGCTGTGCTGACATACTCACCACAGTGAAAGGAATATGAGAACGAAGGTAAATAGCAACACCACCACCACCATATCCAATACGGTCATTTCGAATTAGTTGAAAACCTGGTAATGAGTACAGGGAAGATGGAAGACAAGGTTTTAACCAAGACTCAGAAACCAGTATAGCATGAATATTACTATGTTGAAAAGACGCCATCATATCAGTACAATGAGCCGGAATGCTTTGGGCGTTAATATGAATAGCATTGAAGTTTTTTGGGACATCAAACAAAAAGGAATCAATCATACTTTCCAGGCTTGGAATGCTATGATAACTATCAAGACTGTTGTCCGAGGAGCAAGCGGATTGAAAATCATCAGTGTCACTACTGTCACTATACATTATTACGATTACAATACACTACAAAAAAAAAAAAAATAATAGATAAAAAATATATACTTATATATAAATATAAACGTTTATAA